>CM069141.1:4623927-5236427 GCA_035221665.1 Okamejei kenojei
ACAGGAGTAGGCCATTCAGCCCTTCGAGCCGCCATTCAATGTGATCATGGCTGATCGTCCCCAATCAGTACCCCGTTCCTGCCATCTCCCCATATCCCCTGACTCCGCTATCTTTAAGAGCCCTATCTAGCTCTCTCTAGCACTATCCTGCGTACACGAGCGGGACAATTTACAATTTACAGAAGCCAATTGGAGTGTGGCAGGAGAAGACCCACGCGGCCACAGGGAGAACAGACAAACTCCGTACAGACAGCACCCGTAGTCGGGATCGAACCCGGGTCTCTGGCGCTGTGAGGCAGCAACTCTACCGCTGCGCCACCGTGCTCCCTGAGGTCTTTACTGTAAGATCTTCATTTCATATGAAAGTGTATCATTAGGATGAAAGTGTCATTAAGATCAGTATCACTAGGATGAAAGTGTATCATTAATTTCATTATCATTAATAGATTGGAGCAGCTGGGCTTGTATACTCTGGAATTTAGAAGGATGAGAGGGTATCTTATTGAAACGAATGGCCTACTCCTGCACCTATTGTCTATTGTCACCCAGATGGAAATCCCAAGGGATGGGAACTACGGGCGGGAATTGATTAAGGGTTTGGACACGCTAGAGGCAGGAGACATGTTCCCGATGTTGGGGGAGTCCAGAACCAGGGGCCACAGTTTACGAGCGTCTGGCGCCGTGAGGCAGAAGTTCCATCGCTGCGCCACCGTGCCACCTCTGCAGCGCTCCTCGTGTCTTGCCACCCTTGGTCTCCTCTGCCTTCACTGCCGCCCAGAGGAGCAGGTTAATGTTAGGGATGGTGCGACGCCAACTAGTCAACGGCGGCTGTTTCGAGCGGTTTATCCGATCATGCTCCTGGCTGTCAGCAGACACGTTCGCTTCATATCCGTCTTTTAGAATTTCTTCATTTATTTTGATCAAATTGATGCTGCAAACCTGTATTACTGTCAAAGAAAGGTAAGATTAGAATGCTTGAATGAGCTCTCAATCTGTCAGAGGTGTCTGTTATAATTGGATTTTAAACCCATCTCCTGAATTATCTAAAAGCTAAATTTATCTTTGAAAGAAAAGCTGCTCATTTGAGATGAATGCCTTAATTGACTTTTCACAGTCTTTCACAGAGACTCAGATAATAGGGATGACATTCCACGCACTCTGTGACAAATCGAGTCCGGTTGTGCAAGGTTTATTAACCTTTTAACCTGGGAGTTACATAATTTTTCGCCTGCCAGCAGTTGTTACGTAGAAGTGTTTTAAAAATAATCAACTAACACCCAGTCCACAGACCGCTCGTGTTATAATGTAAATCACCTGTGGTCAACAGACAATACACAATAGGTGCAGGACTAGGCCATTCGGCCCTTCAAGGCCAGCACCGCCATTCAATGTGATCATGGCTGATCATCCACAATCAGTACCCCATTCCTGCCTTCTCCCCATATCCCCTGTTTCCGCTATTTTTAAGAGCCCTAGCTAGCTCTCTCTTGAAAGTATCCAGGGAACCGGCCTCCACCGCCGTCTGAGGCAGAGAATTCCACAGACTCACAACTCTCTGTGAGAAAAATTGTTTCCTCGTCTCAGTTCTAAATGGCTTACCCCTTATTCTTGAACTGTGGCCCCTGGTTCTGGACTCCCCCAACATCGGGAACATGTTTCCTGCCTCTAGTGTGTCCGAACCCTTAACAATCTTAAAACACCCAGGAGCATTCTGGTCAACCTCTTTAGACTTTAGAGATTACATCGCTTAGTTCACCGAGTCTACGCCGACCGGCAATGGCACGCACGCGAGCACTATCCTACACACTACAGACAATTTTAAGATTTTACCGAAGCCAATTAACCTACAAACAATGTGGGAGGAAACCGGAGCACCCGGAGAAAACCCACGGAGGTGGCGGGGAGAAGGAGCAAACTGCGTACAGACAGCACCCGTGGTCAGGATGGAACCCGGGTCTCTGGCGCTGTGATGCAGCGACTCTACCTGTTGCGCCACCTTGCCCGCCCTTAAACCTTCTCTGCATCTTCCCCAAAACCAAATCACGCTAGAGGCAGGAAACATGTTCCCGATGTTGGGGGAGTCCAGAACCAGGGGCCACAGTTTAAGAATAAGGAGTAAGACATTCAGAACGGAGACGAGGAAACACTTTTTCTCACAGAGAGCGGTGAGTCTGTGGAAGGCAGGAACGGGATGCTGATTGGGGATGATCAGCCGTGATCACATTGAATGGCGGTGCCGGCTCGAAGGGCCGAATGGCCTCCTCCTGCACCTATTATCTATTGTATTAGCCACAAGGGGAGGTGGGACAAACGTAGATCGTCTTCTTTGGTCAGTGTTTCCAGGGATTGAAGGGACACCTGATAGAAAATGGTGAGAAATGTAGCCAATTGACCGGCAAACCTGTACATCTTTGGGATGTGGGAGGAAACCGGAGCACCCGGAGAAAACCCAAGCGGTCACGGGGAGAACGTGCAAACTGCGTACGGACAGCGCCCGAGGTCAGGATCGAACCCGGGTCTCTGCCGCTGTGAGGCAGCAACTCTCCCGGTGAACAAGCGCAATTGGGTCTCCTCATCTAACCTTCTTCAAGTTTTCTAGGGACTAATGCGTTTCTCAAAATACATTGTGTAGGATTAGACCAGACTTTGAAACGTGACATTTGATGAAGATTGTGAAAGTTCCACATGTTGGTGATTGACTCTATTTGTATTTTCCAGTCTCGGTCGGATATGAATACGAATCTTGTCCAAACCTTATCCTTTGGGAGAAGAGGACGGCGTTGCTTCAGGGCTACGAGCTGGACCCATCCAACCTGGGCGGGTGGTCGCTTGACAAGCATCACGCCTTGAATGTCAAGAGTGGTGGGTTGGCCAGTCTGGCGACTAAGTTTCATTTAGTTTAGAGATGCAGCGCGGAAACAGGCTCTTAGGCCCACCGAGTGCATGCCAGCCAGCGATCCCCGCACACTAACACTATCCTACACCCGCTCGAGGGACAATTGTACATTAATGCCAGGCCAATTAACCTACAAATCTGTGCATCTTTGGACTGTGGGATTAAACCAGAGATCACGGTGAAAACCCGCGCGGTCACGGGGAGAAGGTACAAACTCCAGACAGACGGCACCCGTAGTCAGGATCGAACCCGGGTCTCTGGCGCTGTGAGGCAGCAACTCTACCGCTGCGCCACCGTGTCTGAGGAAGGGTACCGAAGCGAAACGTCACCTATCCACGTTCTCCACAGATGCTGCCTGACCCGCTGAGTTACTCCAGCACTCTGTGAAACGTCACCTATCCATGTTCTCCACAGATGCTGCCTGACCCGCTGAGTTACTCCAGCACTCTGTGAAACGTCACCTATCCATGTTCTCCACAGATGCTGCCTGACCCGCTGAGTTACTCCAGCACTCTGTGAAACGCCACCTATCCATGTTCTCCACAGATGCTGCCTGACCCGCTGAGTTACTCCAGCACTCTGTGAAACGTCACCTCTCCATGTTCTCCACAGATGCTGCCTGACCCGCTGAGTTACTCCAGCACTCTGTGAAACGTCACCTATCCATGTTCTCCACAGATGCTGCCTGACCCGCTGAGTTACTCCAGCACTGTTCTGATTTCGCTAAACTATATCTCTAAAGACATAGAAAAGTTGTGTTACCTTCCAGCACCTGCAGTTCCTCATGTTTAATGTTGACGCAGTCTGGTTTGGGTTGTCCGCAGTAATGCTGACACAGTCTGGTTTGGGTTGTCCGCAGTAATGCTGACACAGTCTGGTTTGGGGGTACACAAAAAGCTGGAGAAACTCAGCGGGTGCAGCAGCATCTAAGGAGCGAAGGAGATAGGCGACGTTTCGGGTCGAGACCCTTCTTCAGACAGTCTGGTTTGGGTTGTCCGCAGTAATGTTGACGCAGTCTGGTTTGGGTTGTCCGCAGTAATGTTGACACAGTCTGGTTTGGGTTGTCCGCAGTAATGTTGACGCAGTCTGGTTTGGGTTGTCCGCAGTAATGCTGACACAGTCTGGTTTGGGTTGTCCGCAGTAATGCTGACACAGTCTGGTTTGCTGTTGCATTCTCAGGTGTCCTGCACAAAGGCAATGGGGAGAATCAGTTCCTGTCGCAGCAGCCGGCCGTGATTAGCAGCATCATGGGCAACGGCCGGCGGCGCAGCATCTCCTGCCCCAGCTGCAACGGTCTCGCCGACGGCAACAAGCTCCTCGCCCCCGTCGCTTTGGCTGTCGGCGTCGACGGCAGTCTCTACATCGGAGATTTCAACTTCATCAGACGCATCTTCCCGGCCAAGAACGTCACCAGTATCCTCGAGCTGAGGTAGGAGACACTGGTCATAAATGGCCATTGCCTGGTTCCTCGCCTCCTTCCTCCTTCCGCCTTCCTAAGATCCTAGTTTGTCATGGTATTGATTTGAGCGCTGGATTTGCCTCCGATTTTACCCAGAACACACCTTGCTTACCAAAATGGCACCCAGCCCAGGCGACTACTTGCGCGCTCGCCACAGAAGCAGATCTACAAACCCGTACTACAATCGCTCCACACTCTTAAATCTGTACTATTCCTATCTGTACACTGTGGACGGCTCGATTGTAATCGTGTATTGTCTTTCCGCTGACTGGTTAGCACGCAACAAAAGCTTTTCACTGTACCTCAGTACACGTGACAATAAACTACACTGATCTAAACTGAATAGTCACTGCATTCCAGTGTTCATTGTACAATGTGTTGCTGCTTGTTAGAAATTGTGTTGTCATTTATCTTTAGAATTGTAACGTTACAGTAATGTCATTACTTTGAATAACTTTCACTTTTACATCCTGGAATGGATATAACAAAGAATATTCTTCTGCTGATTTGAACTGTTGCCTCTCATCTCCCCTGCCAACGGTGAAAACAACACCAGACTCGGGAACAGCGTCTTCCCCTCGGTTGTCAGGCTTCTGAACGGTCCTTCCACAAGCTAGGGCACTGTCCGATTCACCTCTACCCCATTGCGGACATTGGACTCTGTCTCCGCACTGAACACTCTAGCCGCTACACTCCACAGTCTGAAGAAGGGTCCCGACCCACAACATCCCCTATCCAAGTCCTCCAGTGATGCTGTCTGACCCACTGAGTTCCGACAGCATTTCGTGTGTGATTTCATTTGTAAAACCAGAGCCTGCATGACCATAACCCAGAAGGATTGAGACCTTCAGACACTGAAGAAGATTATGATCCTTCCATAAGCTAGGATGCTGCCCGATTCACCTCGACCCCATTGCGGACATTGGACTTTATCTCCACACTATGATGCTGGCTGCAACATTAGGAACTATTTTCTGAACGAGATTTACAAGTAGTTACAAGGCCAGTCAACTGTTCAATAGTATGTTATTGTTACACGTACCTAGGTACAGTGAAACTCCTCATAAGGTTCAGTAACGTACTTGAGTGCAAGAATAGTAGCTTACGCTGAGATCGTACACGTCACCACATTCCCAGCCCCATTTTGTGTGATTTAAGTCCAACATTGATAACAAAATGGATTCTTAACTTTGGCATAAAGGCCAGTACAACGTATCTTCCCCTTTGCTCTGTCTTTGGACCTTAGACTTTAGACTTTAGAGATACAGCGAGGAGACAGCGAGGAAACTTCCGCTCACTGAGTCGGCGCCGACCAGCGATCCGTCTGTACACTAGCACTCTCCTACACACTAGGGACACTTTACAATTTTGCTGAAGCCAGTGAACCTACAAACCCGCACGTCTTTGCACTGTGAGAGGAAACCAGAGCACCCGGAGAAAACCCACGCGGCCTTAGAAAGAACATGCAAACTCCGAACAGACAGCGCCGTGAGGCAGCGACTCTACCGCTGCGCCACCGTGCCGCCCCTGTTATACGTGAGTTTGACTTGATTGTGTTTATGCATAGTACCATCCGATCTGACTGGGCCGCGTGCAAAGCGAAGCTTTTCACTGCACCTCGGTAACACACGAAAATAATAAACTTAAAGCCAAACCTAAACGTTTGGAACAAATTTGCGTCCGCAAACTTTAGTCTAACTCCAGCGGACGTTGTGACCAGTTAGTCACCTTGTGTGGTGGTCAAGGTGACCCTGAAATCAAATAGGTGTCACAGGCATTAGAACTAATGCATATCGGGTACGATAGGTTCATTATCCATGTGCCCTGATACACTGTCAGATGGTCATGACATAGGTATGATATTGAGGTTCTTTAAAAACTGATTTTCTATTAATATGCTTCTTTTCCTTAAAACAGTTAATTTTATAAGCCACTTCAACATCTAGAATTTTTTTCTGCTTAAGAAAGGCAGGACAGGTTTGGAGGGATATGGACCCAACGTGGGCAGGTGGGACTAGTGTAGTTTAGGAGTAAGGAGATCCTACTGCAGTTGTACAGGGCCCTGGTGAACTGCACCTGGAGTAATGTGTGCAATTTTGGTCTCCTAATTTGAGGAAGGACATTATTGCATTTGAGGGAGGGCAGCGTAGGTTCACCAGGTTAAGAAATGACTGACGTACGATGAAAGAATGGGTCGACGGGGCTTGTATTCACTGGAATTGAGAACGAGGAGAGGGGATCTTATAGAAACATATAAATTCTTAGAGGGTTGAACAGGGCAGACGCAGGAAAAATGTTCCCGATGTTGGGAGAGTCCAGAACCAGGGGTCACAGTTTAAGAATAAGGGGTAGGCCATTTAGGACTGAGATGGGGAAAAACGTTTTCACCCAGAGAGTTGTGAATCTGTGGAATTCTCTGCCACAGAAGGCAGCGGAGGCCAATTCACTGGATGTTTTCAAGAGAGAGTTAGATTTAGCTCTTAGGGCTAACGGGATCAAGGGATATGGGGAGAAGGCAGGAATGGGGTACTGATTTTGGATGATCAGCCATGATCATATTGAATGTCGGTGCTGGCTCGAAGGGCCGAATGGCCTACTCCTGCACCTATTTTCTATGGCTATGTTTGTATGTTGGCCAGTGTGGGCAAGTTGAGATGAAGGGCTTATTCCCACACTGTATCACTCTGTGACTCTATAAAGGGCTGGAGTAACTCAGCGGGTCAGGCAGCATCTGTGGAGAACATGGATAGGTGACGTTTCACAGAGTGCTGGAGTAACTCAGCGGGTCAGGCAGCATCTGTGGAGAACATGGATAGGTGACGTTTCACAGAGTGCTGGAGTAACTCAGCGGGTCAGGCAGCATCTGTGGAGAACATGGATAGGTGACGTTTCACAGAGTGCTGGAGTAACTCAGCGGGTCAGGCAGCATCTGTGGAGAACATGGATAGGTGACGATAGGTTTTGGGTCGGGACCCTTCTTCAGACTGATGGCAGGGGGAATGGGAGAGAAAACTGGAAGGCGGGAGGGGCAGGATAGAGAAATGGGTGGACACAGGTGAGGGGGTTCTTTGATAGGCAAATTGTCAGGACAAAGGCAAGAGATGAAAGGCCCACAAAGTGGAGGATTGTGGAACTCACGGGTAGAAAGGTTATTTCCGATATATCTCTTTTCTGCTTCGTTGCTGATAGCTGACTGGATTTAAAAACCAACACCGTACCTACGCTCACAAAGCAATGCAGGGGGAAGCTGATGTGTGAAATAGCCGGCAGGAAATCAGTTTGGCCGCATCCCAAGAGCCTTAAATCCCAACGCACTCCGTCATTCATCCCAGCTTACCGCAAATTATAAAGAGATCCATCCAATTCTTGGGAAATAAAAATGATTTAAATAGCAAATGGTTGTGCTATTTACCATAGCTTCCACTGAATTAAAGTTCCAAATTATTTCATCTGAAATGAAAGATTTCAATGATGGCAGCTCAGCTTCCATTCCAGTCAACCATGAGACCCATTGCTGATGAAACAAAATATCAAAGGAGTTCTTCAAAGTACCCCCACCAAGAATGATCCCAGGCATGAGTGGGTTAACCTATGATGAGCGTTTGTCGGCACTGGGCCTGTACTCGCTGGAGTTTAGAGGAATGAGGGGGGACCTCATTGAAACATACAGAATAGTGAGTGAAAGGCTTGGTTAGAGTGGATGTGGAGAGCATGTTTCCACTAGGAGGAGAGTCTAGGACTAGAGGTCACAGCCTCAGAATTAAAGGACGTTCTTTTAGGAAAGAGATGGGGAGGAATTTCTGAAGTCAGAGGGTGGTGAATCTGTGAAATACTTTGCCACAGAAGGCTGTAGAGGCCAAGTCAGTGGATATTTTTAAGCCAGAGTTAGATAGAATCATGATTAGTACGGTTGCCAGAGGTTACGGGGAGAAGGCAGGAAAATGGGGTTGGGAGGGAGAGATAGATCAGCCATGATTGAATGGCGGAGTAGACTTGATGGGCCGAATGGCCTAATTCTACTCCTGTTCCTAATGACCTCTCCATATGCTTTCAGTTCAGTTCAGTTTACTTCATTGTCACGTGTACCGAGGTACAGTGAAAAGCTTTTGTTCCCTGCTAACCAGTCAGCGGAAAGACAATACATGATTACAATCGAGATATAGTTGGGTACATTCAAGGCAGAAGCATATTTTCACTTTAATATTACAAAGGATACAAAGGGCATTTATTATCACATACACCAGTTGGTGCAGTGAAATTTGACTTGCCATGCGGCACACGGATAAAGATAAGACACAACATTCAAGAATTTACCAATAAACATAAAAACATCCCCCCACAAAGGTTCCCACTGTGGGGGAAGGCAGCAAAGTCCAGTCCCATCCCCTGTTCACCCATAGTCGGGCCTTTTGTGGCCTCCGCAGTCACCAATATGGCCGCCCGATGCTTCAGGCCCTCTTGCCAGGAAGAGGCCTAAAAAATTTAAAAAAGGGAGAAAGGACTAACAGCTGCTGGTAGGGCAGCCATACTCGACTGCGCCCCCTGCAATATTATGCAGTAGCTTACACCATCATATCTGTGTTAACTGAATGCTATTTGCTTCTAATCAGTCAACATCTTTATTATAAAATGCTTTTCCTTTTCTTAAAATTCTCCAATTGCTTGCCCCTCCCGATCCCTGCCACTGTCATCATCCAACCGGCACTTGCCTTTCTTACATTCCTGGGATTTCAATTGTTTTATGAATCTCCTTCTAAAATCTCTGTCTCTCTGCCATCATTTTCTCCTTAAATATTCCCTTAAAACACCCCTCCTTTACTCACGAAGGGTCCCGATCTGAAACGTAACCTATCCAAATCTTCCACAGATCTGCCTGACCCGCTGAGTTACCCCAGCATTTTGTGTTCTCTGCGAGGCTCCCGCACCCTGCAGTTCTTTGTGTCGCCCCTATTAGAACCAGTATTAATGTCTTCTCATTTCTGATTCATGTCCAATTTCCCAGGGAAGCCCCTTGTCCACATTGTAGATACAAGGTCATTGCACATTAGTTTAGATTAGTTCACTTACGAGATACAGCGCGGAAACTGGCCCTTCGACCCACCAAGTCCGCACCGACCAGCGATCCCCGCACATTAACATTATCCTACAATTTACATTTACACCAAGCCGATTATCCTACAAACCCTGTACGTCTTCGGAGTCTGGGTGGAAACGAAGATCCCGGAGAAAACCCATGCAGGTCACGGGGGCGAACATACCAACTCCGCAGAGGCAGCTCCCGTGGTCGGGATCGAAGCCGGCTCTTTGGCGCTGCGAGGCAGCAACTCTACCGCTGCGCCACATTGCTAGCGGTGGTGCTCAATTGCCAAAAGGTCTTGTGGTTTTTGCTGCCATATCTCCAACTCTTCACGTTTATCTACCAAACTCATGGATCCTCCCACCAACAGGAGGAGTGGTATTGATTGACACATTTCAACCTACATCCCAATGGTATGAACATTGAATTCTCCAATTTCAGATAACCTCTTACACCCCCCCCCCCCCCCCCCACCCCTTCCTCCCCAGCAGTCTTTTATTCTTTCCACCTCTCGCCCTGTGCCCCGCCTGCACTCTCCCAAAATTGGAGGAGCAGCACCTCATATTTTGCTTGGGTAGTTTACACCCCAGCGGTGTGAACATTGACTTCTCTAACTTCAAGTAGCCTTTGTTTTCCCTCTCTTTCCATCCCTCCCCACCCTAGTTCTCTGACCAGTTTGACTCCTCCTGATTAAATGTTATCTTTGTATCCCTCATTGTCAACTTCCCTGAGCTAACAATGATACAATCCACATTCCCCTTATCCCCATCCCCTTTGATTTTTTTTTCACACCTTACCCTTCCATATCTCTGTGTCTCCCTCTCCCCTGACTCTCGGTCTGAAGAAGGGTCTCGACCCGAAACGTCACCCATTCCTTCTCTCCAGAGATGCTGCCCGTCCCGCTGAGTTACTCCAGCATCTTGTGTCTACCTCTAGTTATGCCCCTACTACTTATACTTACGGTAAAACACAAATATTTATAATCCCTCGCTTTTCCTTCATTCCCTTTAGCAAAATCCCTCACTAGTCAAGATGAATGCATGACCCTTCTCCCTCAAGCCTTTCCCTTTGAGTAAACAACTTCCTCACGATTCAGATCACAATTATTCCTGTTCAGTACATGGGACTGGACTCGGTGCCTTTAAACTAATTCCATCAGTACAGTCTGCAGAAAGACACAAAGTGCTGGAGTAACTCAGCGGGACAGGCAGCATCTCTGGAGAGAAGGAATGGGTGACGAATCGGGTCGAAACCCTCCTTCAAACATCACCCGTTCCTTCTCTCCAGAGATGCTGCCTGACCCGTTGAGTTCCTCCAACATTTTGTGTCCATCTTCGGTGTAAACCAGCATCCGCAGTTCCCTCCTACGCAGTACAGTCGGCAATCACCATAGACGTGCAGGTTTGTAGGTTAATTGGCTTGGTGTAATTTAAATTGTCCCCAGTGTGTGCAGCACGGTGTTAGCGTACGGGTGGTCGCTGGTCGGCGCGGACTCGCTGGGCCGATCGGCCTGTTTCAGCGCAGAGTCTCTAAACTGATCTGACGCCTGCAGTTCACCTTGAGCCAGGCTGTTCTGGGCTCCACCACGCCACTCAGGTGGAGGCTGATTGGGAGCAGGTGCTTCCCTGCTGGAGGTGAGGAAAAGGTGAAGCATTATCCTTGTCTGGTGCTTGGCACATGCCGCTTCTAGCAGGTGGCAAAGGGGCAACGTTGGCACGAGCTGCCGGGCTTTGCAGCCCGTATACGGAGCAGATACCTCTGCACAGGAGCCTAACGACAGCTTTCCAGCTCAATCAGATGGAATCACGTGATCCATGGTATCTTGGCCGCAGAATTACATTGTCCCTCCACAAAATGAGGAAGAGTTGACTCATCACTTCTATTCCAACCCGACAATCTCACCTTTATTCCGTTAAAGTGACTTTATCTGGTGTCCAGAATATTGCAAATATGGTTGCGATTCACAGCTTAAATCGAGAGCAGGTTTGTAAGACATTTAATGCACGTTTAAGCAACAAGAGCTCTGCTGAATTACTGCTCGGATGGGAGAGAGTTCCACACAAAAGGAAGATCCATACATATACATTGAGTGTTAGACATTGCCTGTCACCTTTCATTGGCAGCTCACTGTACTGGGACGTTTCGTGAGCTTATTGTGGTGTGAAGCGGTGAGCTGGATATCATGAATAAGATGCCACTAGAACTGAAAGAAATACTGTACAACATTTTGATGGTTACCAATGTCGGGTGATTTTTTTTGTTCTCATGCTGTTATTTTTATATGGCTTTTTTGTTTTTGCTAGCTGTTCAAACATGTCTCGCACTGAAATGTTGGAACCGCCAAAAATCTCCAATATCCACATCTCAATTCATTACTGCTATTCGCATCCCTCCCCACAGACGATAATGCAACCAATTTGAAATGTGTGGCTTGAATATGTTAGATTTCCAAAAACAGGTCTGTACAGTCCAGTAGAATTAAAAAAACATTTACAAATTCGACCATAACAATTTATTTGATAATACGATGAGGATCATGAACATAATATTGGCTACAGTGCTGATATCAACATTAATTTGATTTTTTAGTAACCTTTATTTCCCATCATGTCTGTCAGTGTTTAAGAGCTTCAGCAATCATTTAATAGATGAATGATGTAATAATGTATGTCTCAGATAATTTTTTGCCTGTTCCTCTTTCTCTTTTGCCGTCTTTCTACAAAGAAATAAAGATTTTAGACATAGGTAAGACAAACACTTTAACCTGTCTTCTTGAGAGAGAATATCTTGCCTCCTTTCTTTCACCTGTTACTGTTCCCTCTGCTCTAGACCGAGGTCATTCTGTGAGTAAGTGCTGGCACAGTGGTTAGAACTTACCTGTAGAAGCTCGTGTCCTTGGGTACTAGTCGATCAGCAGAGGAGGGACGTACCTCCGACAATTCTTCTGAGGCCTTAGAGTTGGAAAAGAAAAGTAAATCTCTCCCTTTGAGACCACAGCATGTCTTAAAAATAACAAACTCCAAGTCCGACCGGGAATGCAATAGATCTCTTTGATACTGAACACTGGTGGGTTTTGGATGAAATACACACCCTTCTCACCCTCATGGTGGATGTAAAAGACATCAAATGGAGAATCTCTCCACGGAGCCGCTCCAAGGTTGCTTTCCGATCAAGGCCGCCAAAGACGGCTTCCAAAGATGACTCAATCTCCACCCAAGTCACCCGCTTCCTTCCCAGCCCAAGCCACGCTACGGTATCACCCACACTCTACTCTGACATTCACCAGTGATCCTTTCCTGCCATTCCTTACTGATTGTCATAAACTGGCCCTTGTATTCCACCGACCATCCACCACCCCGACATATCCCCCTTTCACCCATCCTCATCCTATCACTATCCCCTTTCCCACACCTCCACCCCAATGCTATCCCCAGATCCCACTCCATATCCCATTTCTCCCATCCTCATCCTATCACTATCCCCTTTCCCACACCTCCACCCCAATGCTATCCCCTTATCCCACCCCGACATATCCCCCTTTCTCCCATCCTCATCCTATCACTATCCCCTTTCCCACACCTCCACCCCAATGCTATCCCCATATCCCACCCCGACATATCCCCCTTTCACCCATCCTCATCCTATCACTATCCCCTTTCTCCCATCCTCACCCTATCACTATCCCCTTTCCCACACCTCCACCCCAATGCTATCCCCATATCCCACTCCATATCCCATTTCTCCCAGCCTCACCCATATCACTATCCCCTTTCTCCCACCCCCAATACTAATCCCTTTCTCCCACCCCCACTCCCACTCCCACAACCTAGCCCCATAAAGCTTGAAGCCACCCTCGATTGTTCCTCAGTGCCGAAGTGTGCAAAGTAAAGGCCTTGAATTGTGAGGACCTTTTCAGAATCGTGCAATGACCGAGCCTCGTGTACAACAACAGGATGTTGCTACAACAGGCTACAACAGAAACTACCCCCATCCATCACAGCATGCATGTGCCCAATACAGGTACCATTCAGTCATACAACACCAACCTTCACTTCACCATAGCATTTCCTTGGCTGTTGATCTCATCTAATCTCCACCGTCCAAGGGCAGGTCCACCACTGATTTTCCAGCAACCGTTGGTTCCGCCCCTGCTTTAATTCGGACAAAATCACGAGAGTGCTCTTGAAATTCCCCCCGCCCCTACTGACTACGAGAGCTCTCTGTCCAGCGTCTGTATGTTGCCCGGGTGCTCTGGCGACGTACAGGTTTGTAGAGTGATTGGCTTTGGTAAGTTGTAAAATTGTGTAGGTTGGCGTGCGGGGTGATTGCTGGTCCACGCAGACTCAGTGGGCCCAAGGGCAAGTTCCCGCGCCGTATCTCTTAAAATAAGCCAAATAACATGACCCCACCCGAGCTTCCTCAATCGTACTTCACTAAATGGTTGACAACTCAGTTTGCTTTACTGGGTTTCGTGGTGGACCAATGCTAGTCTCTTCTAGTCCATGTCCATCAAATCGTACTGCATCATCCATCACTTCTCCCACCAAACTCCATGCCTCCATACATCACTTCTCCCACCAAACTCCATGCCTCCATACCTGCCTTTCACCTGGTCTAAGTTCATAAGTTCATACATTCATTTCTAGGAGCAGAATTAGGCCATTCGGCCCATCAATTTCACTCCGCCATTCAATCATGGCTGATCTATCTTTCCGTCTCAACCCCATTCTCCTGCCTAAGACAGACACATAAAGCTGGAGTAACTCAGCGGGACAGGCAGCATCTCTGGAGAGAAAGAATGGGTGACATCTCGGGTCGAGTTACTCCAGCTATTTGTGGCTATCTTTGGTTTAAACCAGCGTCTGCCGTTCCTTCCCTAAACCATTCTCCTGCCTTTCCCCTATAACCCCTGACGCCCCCTCCAATCAGGCTCCCGCCTTTGTCACAGTATCGACCCAACAGCAACAACAACAACTTGTGTTTCTACCTCCGTCCATTACCGAGGCAAAAAATGTCTCTCGGCACTCCATGTCAGCATTATCGAGCAAACTTTGACACTGAGCCACAGAGGCAAATGTTAGGACAATTGGTGGGAATCTTTGGCAAGGAAAAAAAAGTTTTTAAAGAAGAGGGATGGAGTTTTAGAGATTTGGAAGAAGGTGGCGTCTAGCTACTGGCATGACCAGCGATGGGGAGCTTACAACCAGGAATGGTCAATAGGCCAGACCCAGGAGCAAACAGGCCAACAACTCGTAGATTGTTTCAGGATAGCCCATCGTTTCTGAGGTGGGGAGGAACTTCAAGCTAGAAAACCAGGCTGAGAACTTTCAAACCAAAGATTTTAAAAAAAATACCTCAGATTCAAAGTTGTGTAGGAAGGAACTGCAGATGCAGGTTTACACAGAAGATAGACACACAATGCTGGAGTAACTCAGCGGGACAGGCAGCATCTCTGGAGAGAAGGAATGGGTGACGTTTCGGGTCGAGACCCTTCTTCAGACTGAGGTATGCCTCCCCCCCCCGACCCTCAGATTGAAGAAGGGTCACCCATTCCTTTTCTCCAGAGCTGCTGCCTGACCCGCTGAGTTACTCCAGCATTGTGTGTCTATCTTCGGTGTAAACCTGCATCTGCAGTTCCTTCCTACATGACTTTAAAATTGAGGTATTTTTAAAATAACTCAACAAAGCCACAAATGGCATCCATTTGTTTGAAGCATCCTACGTGACAAAAAAAATGAATATCTCTCCCATCGCCTCTTGGGCCCTCTCCTCTAGTGCCTGCTCCTCACCTCCTCCCAATTCCTATTGTGGCATTAACTATCAGCATTGATCAGCATTGACCGCCATTGATTGCATTGATCAGTATAGATCAACATTGATCAGCATTATAGATCAGCATTGATCAACATCATTGATCAACATTGATCAGCATTGCCTCCTGTGCCAACACTTAAACATTCTCAGTCTGGTTTTCAGACAAGTCTCTCCTCTCGTTCATCACCATTCTGTACACTCCAGCCCTTCCAGCCCTCTGACGTATGTGCACACCACTAATTCAGGCTCCTGAACATCCCTGCACTAAATAGTACACCCTGTTACAGGAAAGATGTTGTCAAGCTGGAAAGATTCAGAGAAGATATGTGAGGATGTTGCCAGGAATCGAGGGCCTGAGCTGCAGGGAGAGGTTGGGCAGGCTAGAACTTTATGCCTTGGAGCACAGGAGGATGAGGGGTGAACTTATGGAGGGGTATAAAATCATGAGGGGAATAGGTCGGGTGAATGCACAGTCTATTACCCAGAGTAGAGGAGTCAAGAACAAGAGGACATAGGTTTAAGGTGAGAGGGGAAAGATTTAATCTGATGGGCACCTTTTTCACACAGAGGATGGTAGGAGTAGGGATCGAGTTGCCAGAGGAGGTAGTTGAGGTGGTGTGAAGCGCAATTAACAGACATTTGAGCAGACAGTTGGATAGGAAAGGTTTAGAGGGAAATGGGCCAAGCGAGGGCAGGTGGGACTAGTGTGGATGGGGCATGTTGGTCAGTGTGGGCAAGTTGGGCTGAATGGCCTGTTCCCACCTTGTTTGTCTCCGTGAATCTATGAGTATAGTCGACAATACTTTGAAGCGCAAAGAGCCTGTCCCACTTGGCCGTCATTTGAGCGTAAATTACGAATCATTTACCCGTCACGACTCACGTGATGCGCGCATGGTGCACATTACGCGCGCATGGTGCGTGGTGACTTAGGCAGTGTCGCGCGCGGCGTTCCAGGATTTTGTGATGTACAAAAGCTTTGCGCGCCATCTGCGTGACACGCAAATGACGGCCCAGTGGGACAGGCCCTTAAAACACCAACCCTCTGAATCTCCTTTGCTAAATCTCTCTCCCTCTCTTCCTTCCTTTAAAGGGTCGCTCTTTGAGCAAACATTTGCTCTTCTGTCCGGATATTATCTTGGGTAGCTCAGTGTCAAACCTTGGTTTGCTTTTCATTTCTTGATTGCCAACACCAAAAAAAAAGTTAGCTGGTTATGTCCCCCATTGCTGCTGGCTAGGTTTCGCTGCATGGCAGTTAGCTATTTATTTTTACCCACAAAGCATCAAAAGCAATCCATTGGCTGTTTTGTGTTTTGGGAAGTGCATCTGGATCGATCTTCTATACGAACTTCCGATCACAGTTTCTTCCTTTGTAAACGGGAAGAGTGATAGGCTGGACATCTATCTCTTCCCATTTTGCCATCAATTCTACCAAATCTTTCACCCATTCAGAATTGTACAACGCGACTGAACAAATGCAGAGATTTGGTTAACCACGTTAGTGCTATGGTGCATGTTGGAATGTCCAAATGTTGTGAAAAGCGCATGTTGTTATATAATATTTTTATCCTGTTATTTCTTCCATGTGTTGTACTGCGATGAGTGCAATCCCATTCTGTCACTCACTCCCATGGCTTCCACCACTGGACTTGCAAAGCAATAATTGTGTAGTCGATATGGTTAATCTTCTGTGATAATGCCTACTTCTGCCTAACGATTCCTCCCTCCACCCTCTTGTCTAAAGTTAATAATGATGCTCTGATTTATGTAAAAAACAAAGGTAGACAAAAAAGCTGGAGCAACTCAGCGGGTGAGGCAGCATCTAAGGAGTGAAGGAATAGGCCAAGGCTGAATAGGCCTCACTCGCTGAGTTTCACAATCAGAATCAGAATCACACTTTATTCGTCAAGTATGTTTTGCAACATACGAGGAATTTCACCGGCCAGGTCAGTCAGACAGTTAAAAGCAACAGATCACTTCACAAAAACACATTTTAACATGAACATCCACCACAGTGACTCCTACACATTCCTCACTGTGATGGAAGGCGAAATAAAGTTCAAGTCCTTCCCCTTAGTTCTTCCTCGGTTGTGGGCCTCGAGCCCCTGTTAACAGGACGATCTTAACTCCCGTAGCCGGCGGCATTTGGGCCCTACCCGTAGAGGCGATCAGCTCCCGCAGGGGGGGGATTGTCAGCTCCCCAGCGCTGGACGATCGAATCTCGCGTCGGGGCAGGTGAACCTTCCGCAACGTTGGAGCTTCCGACTCGGCCTCACCTGAGACTGCGAGCCGTTGATGTTGATTGTGCGGTGGGAGCGATCGCAGGCAAGGGATCCGCTCCGCTGTTAAGTCCGCGCCCCGCGATAGGGCTCAAAGTCAGTCCGAGGAGGCTTCAAGCTCCAGCGATGGTAGGCCGCAGAGCCCGGAGAATGTGATCCGAAAATTGATCACATCTCCGGGGAAGGTAAGAACCTGAAAAAAAGTTTTCCCCGATCCCCTCCCTCTCCCCCCACATAAAACAAACCGAAGAACATTAAAACAAAACTTTTAACAAACTAAAAAATAACAAAAAGAGTGAAAAGCCTAACAGACTGCCGGCAGGGCGGCCATCTCCCCGGCGCCCCTGGTTTCTCCAGCTTTCTTGTCCACCTTCGATTTTTCCAGCATCTGCAGTTCTTTCTTACACATTAAGTAAAAAGCAAAAATCGGATTCCTGCACAAACTGGCAGTTAAAATAGCGGAATGGCACCACGATCAGAACTGCAGCCAGATGCTCGATTGTGTAATAAAGACAAGTGCTGAAAATACTCAGCAGGTTAGTCAGCACCAGTGGGGAGAGAAACTCAGTTGTCTCAGTTAATGAGCTCTCTTCAAGTGGATAGTTTCAATAATCGATGGTTCTCGCTCCGTGAATCAGGTCACGTTGGAGCAGCGGTAGAATTGCCGCCTCACAGCGTCAGAAAGCCGGGTTTCGTCTTGACGACGGGTGCTGTCTGTGTGGAGTTTGCACGTTCTCCCTGTGACCTTCACGGGGTTTCTCCGGGTGCTTCAGTCCACTCCCACACTCCAAAGATGTGCGGGTTTGTGGGTTCACGTTAAATTGTCCCGGGAGTGTAGGATAGTGCTAGTGTACGGGGTGACCACTGGTCGGCAAGGACTCGGCGGGCCAATGGGTCTGTTTCCACCCTATATCTCTAAAGTCTAAAGAGGTTTACCAGAATGCTCCTGGATTAGACAACAGACAGTAGACAATAAACAGTAGGTGCAGGAGGAGGCCATTCGGCCCTTCGAGCCAGCACCGCCATTCAATGTGATTATGGCTGATCATCCCCAATCAGTACCCCGTTCCTGCCTTCTCCCCGTATCCCCTGACTCCTCTACCTTTAAGAGCCCTTTCTAGCTCTCTCTTGAAAGTATCCAGAGAACCGGCCTCCACCGCCCTCTGAGGCAAAGAATTCCACAGACTCACATCTCTCTGTGTGAAAAAGTGATTCCTCGTCTCTGTTCTAAATGGCTTACCCCTTATTCATAAACTGTGGCCCCTGGTTCTGGACGCCCCCAACATCAGGAACATGTTTCCTGCCTCTAGCGTGTCCAAACCCTTAATAATCTTATATGAATTTAAGAATAAGGAGTAAGCAGGTTCTCTGGATGCTTTCAAGAGAGAGCTAGATAGGGCTCTTAAAAATAGCGGAGTCAGGGAATATGGGGAGAAGGCAGGAACGGGGTACTGATTGTGGATGATCAGCCATTATCACATTGAATGCTGGTACTGGCTCGAAGGGCCAAATGGCCTACTCCTGCACCGATTGTCTATTGTCTATTATCTATTGTTTCAAGAAGATCCCCTCTCATCCTAAACTCCAGAGTGTACAAGCCCAGCCGCTCCATTCTCTCAGCATATGACAGTCCCGCCATCCCAGGAATTAACCCTGTTAACCTACGCTGCACTCCCTCAATAGCGAGAATGTCCTTCCTCAAATTAGGGGGCCAAAACTGCACACAATACTCCAGGTGTGGTCTCACTAGGGCACCTAATTAGTAGGTAATCGCTGCAAGTGGAAACGCTATGTGGAATGCCAGAGACTGAAGGGAGCCCTGATTACCTTCTCCATCAGAGAAGAACTTTGCATTTCATAATCAGAGTTTATTTTAACTCTTTCCAATTTGCACATTGAAAGAAGAATAACGTTCTTGCAAATTCTTGCTAAAGTCTTGCGAAGTGCCCATTTTCCAGCTCAATCGAAAATCAAACCAGTGGGATCAATATTGAACCTTGGGTGGATAGATAGAGATTAAAGCTGGAGTAACTCAGCGGGACAGGCGGCATCTCTGGAGAGAAGGAACAGGTGACGTTTCAGGTCGAGACCCTTCTTCAGAATGATGACTTTTCAGATTTTTGTTGGACCTTTGGATAAGCTTTTCCCATTGAGGGTAGGGAAGATTCAAACATGAGGGCATGACATGAGAATTAAGGGACAGAAGTTTAGGGGTAACGTGAGGGGGAACTTCTTTACTCAGAGGGTGGTGGCTGTGTGGAATGAGCTTCCAGCAGAGGTGGTGGAGGCAGGATCGATTTTAACATTTAAAAGTAAAGTGGATAGGTATATGGACGTGAAGGGAATGGAGGGGTATGGTCTGAGTGCAGGTAGATGGGACTAGGGGAAAACAAATGGTCGGCACGGACTGGAAGGGCCGAGAGGGCCTGTTTCCATGCTGTAATTGTTATATGGTTATATGGTTACATGGTTTGATTAAACAGTTGGCAATCATAACAAATCCTTCAGTATTAACAAACCGGAATAACAAATTATTCAGGAATAATTTGGGATACTTTGGTGGGATGCCAGAGATTCTTTAGTTTTAGTTTTGGAGAAACAGCGCGGAAACCCACAGTTTCCCACCGGGTCCATACTGACCCACGATCACCGCGTACACTAGTTCTATCGGACACACAATTAACCTACAAACCTGCACGTCTTTGGAGTGTGGGAGGAAACCGGATCACCCGGAGAAAACCCACGCGGTCACAGGGAGAACGTGCAAACTCCGTACAGACGGCGCCCGTAGTCGGGATCGAACCCGGGTCTCTGGCGCTGTGAGGCAGCAACTCTACCGCTGCGCCACCGTGCCTGCCCCAAATATTCATGCCGAATTTCAGATATTGCCATGCGTTCTCCAACCGATACTTTGATCCAAGCTTTTTGCCGAGAGATTAAATGTCAGAACCTATCCTATCCGTGTTCTTTAAACATAAATAAGGTTGTTTCGGCCAGAGTTGGCTTTGAGCTTTGGGGTGTAAATGTCCAGCAGGTGAATCCCAGCGTAATGAGTGCTTTCCTTTTCCTTTTCAAGCAACAACCCTGCCCATAAGTACTTCATGGCAGTGGACCCTGTCACGGGGGCTTTGTACGTGTCGGACACAAACAGCCGGCAGATCATCCGGGTGAAGTCTCTGGATGGGGCGCGCGACCTTGCGTCCAACGCTGAGGTGGTGGCCGGGACTGGAGAGCAGTGCTTGCCGTTTGATGAAGCCAGGTGTGGTGACGGAGGGAAGGCAGTGGATGCAACGCTGATGAGCCCCAGAGGTACTGTCCTTCAAAGAGTCAGAGACTGATACAGGCCCTTCGGCCCAACTTGCCCATACTGGCCAACATGTCCCAGCTACAAAGAGCCAGAGACTGATACAGGCCCTTCGGCCCAACTTGCCCATACTGGCCAACATGTCCCTGCTACACTAGTCCCACCTGCCCTGCTCTTGGTCCATACCCCTCAAAGCCTGTCCTATCTATGTACCTGTCTAACTGTTTCTTAAACGTTAGGCTAGTCCCAGCCTCAACTACCTCCTCTTGAAGCTCGTTCCATACACCCACCACCGTCTGTGTGAAAAAGTTACCTCTCAGATTCCTATTAAATCTTTTCCCCTTCACCTTAAACCTATGTCCTCTGGTTCTCGTTTCCACTACTCTGGGCAAGAGACTCTGTGCATCTACCCGATCTATTCCTCTCATGATTTTAAACACCTCTACAATCTTCTTTCGCGTCCATCTTCCACGTTTCAAATGTTGACCTCGCTGTCATCGTCCGTCCTGAAAAGGACGCGAGCTTCCGGCGATCACTTGTCGAAATAGATGATGGTGGTCACAGAATTAGCTCGGGATACGTCCAGTTTCCAGCCCCGCGACGTGGATGCTTCTGCTAATGGGGCAACCTCTATAACAATCGTCCCTCATCCCCCTACGTTCCAAGGAATAGAGTCCCAACCTACTCAACCTCTCCCTATATCTCAGACCCTCAAGTCCTGTCAACATCCTTGTAAATCTTCTCTGCACCCTTTCCAGCTTGACAACATCTTTCCTATAACACGGTGCCCAAAACAGAACACAATACTTCCTCCCCCCCCCGGCCGTCTCCGTCCACTCACAGTATCATCCACTTCCCAACGCACTTTCTGAAATACTTTATTCTTTGTTGTGTGATCTGAGCATCACCAGCAGGAGTATGTGCCAAACATTACACTTGACTCCTTTTGGAGGGATTCATTAAACCACTTCTTGTATACTTACGGGCCTGTCCCACTTAGTTGATTTTTTAGGCGACTACAGGTGACTAGGCTGTCGCCACATGGTCGCCGGGGTGTCGCCTGTATGGTCGTGAGTCGTCTCCTCAGTCGGCCAGAGAGTCGTAGCATCTTTCTGGTCGCCGCTGGATTTTCAACATGTTGAACATTTTCCGGCGACCGTGGGTTTGACGCCAATGAGCGTAGATTGACGTAGGTGCTGTCGTAGGTTGTCGACTGGTTAACGTAGGTTGTCGCCAGGTGACGCAGGTTGTCGCCGGTGCTGACTTCCGTGAATTCCGTTCTCATAGCCGCCTAAAAAACCGCCTAAGTGGGACAGGCCACTTTATGCACACATTTTTTTAACTTAATGTAATTAATGGTTTAGTTTAGTTTGGTTTCGTTTAGAGTTGCAGCATGGAAACAGGCTCTTCGGCCCACCGAGTCCAGGCCGACTACCGATCACACTTTCACGCTAGTTCTCTGTTCCCACCCCCTACACACGAGGGAAGGGCAATTCACAGTGGCCCACAGTGACAGAGGGCAATTAACCTACAATCCCACACATCGTTGGGACGTGGGAGGAAACCGGGTCACCCGGTGGAAACCCACGCAGCCACGCAACTCCACACAGACTGGTCCCAAGGTCAGGGTCGAACCGGGACCTCTGGCGCTACGAGGCAGCAACTCTACCGCCGCGCCCCCGTGCCGGGCCCACTCCAAACACCGCTGACTGCCGGCATGGTCGGGATTTAGATCCTAAACCCTCACTTCTTTTTTCTGCCTTCTCCTCTGGCCCTTGTCCACCATCTGCCTATCAGCGTGGATTCATTGCCACAGGCAGCGGTGGAGGCCAAGTCAACGGGTGCTTTTAAAGCGGAGTATTTTTAAAGAGAAGGGTGGAAGAAGGAAGGGGGGGGGGGGGGGAGGGACAAAGAGATGTGTATAAGAATGCCACCGTGCCACGCCTAAACACTCGACAGATATCATACCCTCACCCTGAGAGCACAATATTTATCTAACTTTATAATTATCACACAGAATGCAAACTAAATATGGATAAATGGTTATTTCCAGCATCTCCCTTCTGGGTTGTTATCTGCAAGATCTCTGAACTGTTTTTTCACACACATTGCACCCAGAAGGATAGCTGATGTGTGAAATTAAAAAGCTGAGAAGTCACTCATTTCTCAAGGCAGGGATTAAGTGGAAAGCAGAACAAAAACGGGTCTGATTTGACCATATATTAGTGTCAGGTTGTGCATGATCTTTTGAGTTCACTGGGGGATTTTGAAATATATTGAGATAATTAAAACACTCTCGGCCAAACTTTAATTAGTCTCATACAGAATCTGTTGGAATATTCATTATTGTTTCTCTGACATCTGTCAGTATGAGTGGCTGTAATGGTTCCAATTGTGTGAGGGTTTTTTTTTCGCTGGTCAAGGTGAGATAAGTCATTGCTGGGAATCTGAGCGATTTTTTCATTTGTCCTTCTGACAGCAGTGAAAGATCCCAAGCTGAAAAATGGTCAACATCGAGAGCAAATTCCCTCTGCAATCCCCCTACATCCCATCAACATCTGCCTCCAGATTTTACCATCTGCTGAGTCACTATGAAACTTCACACGTCAGACAGCCTTCTACCACCCTCGACTAAGATTGGCCTCCACTGCCATCTGGGGAATTCTCTGCCACAGAAGGCAGTGGAGGCCAACTCGCTGGATGTTTTCAACAGAGAGTGAGACATATAGACAATAGGTGCAGGAGTAGGCCAGTGGGCCCCTTCGAGCCAGCACCGCCATTCAATGTGATCATGGCTGATCATCTACAATCAGTACCCCGTTCCACGCTGTGTGGCTCCCGGACTCTAAAGGGCCTGTCCCACTCGGGAGTCATCAGCACGTCAATTACGCGACAGGCCGATAGTTACTGACGTGCGACAGTCGCGTGATAATCACCTAGCAGTATGACAGTTGCGCGGCAAGTGCTCTTGAGGGCCCTGCTTCTTTTCGGAGTCATTTGCGATGTCGCTCGTACTTAGTCCGATCCCCGCGGCAAGGATTTTCCCAGTGAAAACTGTTTCAAAACTACGCGCGCTTTATACCCAGGTGGTGCGGCGCTCAATTGATGCGCAAATGGAGCGCCGACGGGCGTACGGGCGGCGCATGGTTACGGACGTTAACGCATGGTGACGCATAATAAATTAGCATAGGCAACGTTCGTGCGTCACCGTGCGTAACCATGCGTCACCACGCGCTGCACGTACAGCGTCAGTATGTCAGCGTACGTCGTCGGTACGTCAGCGTGCGCAAGGTATATGTGACGCAGGTGGCGCGCGAGGATTTTGAGCATCCCAAAATCCTGGAACGCCGCACGTTACCGCACGCCACTGCATACGCCACCGCGCGCCATGCACGCATCACAACGGGTCAACCAGTTTTTGGGATGTGGCGTAAATGACACCCAAGTGGGACAGGCCCATAACTGTTTGTGCTCTCTGTCCAAGGGATTGCCGTGGACAAGAATGGACTCATGTACTTTGTGGATGCCACGATGATCAGGAAGGTCGACCAAAATGGAATTATCTCCACACTGCTTGGATCGAATGACTTGACAGCGATTCGCCCGCTGAGCTGCGATTCCAGCATGGATGTAAGCCAGGTAAAATCTTGTAGAAAAGGCAATATCTGTCTTGCATAGGATTTATTCAATCAATCTGGCAGTCCTGCATTTAATACTCTAGTTGGGTAGAGAATTACCAAACTGACACTATCTGACCATCCTGCATTCATTCTGATGCAGCTTCAATTACAATTGGCGTTTAGAGTGGCCACTGTGCATCGTCTGAGTTTATCAGCATTGGTTCATCTCAAATTGCAAGCAATCTTTAATAACGCCTTTGAAATTGGAAATTTAACAAAAAAAAAATTCTGCAGTTAAAACTGACACAACTTCAATTCTAATTGGCATCAGCGAAAGGGATTTACAAAGATCACGTCTAAAAAATAGACTATAGGTGCAAGAGTAGGCCGTTCGGCCCTTCGAGCCAGCACCGCATTTAATGTGATCATGGCTGAACATCCACAATCAGTACCCCGTTCCTGCCTTCTCTCCATATCCCTTAACTCCGCTATCTCTAAGAGCTCTATCTAACTCTTGAAAGCATCCAGAGAACCGGCCTACACTGCCTTCTGAGGCAGAGAATTCCACAGACTCACAACTCTCTGGGTGAAAAACTGTTTCTTCATCTCCGTTCTAAAAGGAGATAATTAATACCTATTCTTAAACTGTGGCCCCTGGTTCTGGACTCCCCCAACATCGGAAACATGTTTCCTGCCTCTAGCGTGTCCAAACCGTTAATAGTCTTATATGTTTCAATAAGATCCCCTCCCATTCTTCCAAATTCCAGAGTGTACAAGCCCAGCTGCTCCAATCTATTAATGCTAATGAAACTAATGATACACTTCCATCATAGTATATGATACGAGGATCTTACAGTAAAGACCTCAGGGCAGCACGGTGGCGTAGCGGTAGAGTTACTGCCTCACGGCGCCAGAGACCCGGGTTCGATCTTGACTACGGGTGCTGTCTGTACGGAGTTTGTACGTTCTCCCCGTGACCTGCGTGGGTTTTCTCCGGGTGCTCCAGTTTCCTCCCACACTCCAAAGACGTGCAGGTTTGTAGGTTAATTGGCTTTGGTAAAAATGTGAACTGACCCTAGTGTGTGTAGGACAGTGTTAATGTGTGGGGATCGCTGGTCGCACGGACTCGGGGGGCCGAAGGGCCTGTTTCCGCCGTGTGACTCTAAACTGAACCAAATTAAACCTGGTATCAGTAATGGGCATAAAGTATCCCTGTTCTGGAGAAAATCATGTCTCAGAATTTAGCTGCGAAATTGGGGGGGGAAATTGCCAAAACGTTTTTAACCTAATATCTGAAAAGCAAATGTTGTGAGTCTGTGGAATTCTCTGCCTCAGAGGGCGGTGGAGGCCGGTTCTCTGGATACTATCAAGCGAGAGCTAGATAGGGCTCTTAAAGATAGTGGAGTCAGGGGATACGGGGAGAAGGCAGGAACGGGGCACTGATTGTGGACGATCAGCCATGATCACATTGAATGGCAGTGCTGGCTCGAAGGGCCAAATGGCCTACTCCTGCACCTATTGTCTGTTGTCTATTGTTTTATAAAGTGTGTGGGAAGGAACTGCTGATGCTGGTTTACACCGAAGATAGACACAAAGTGCTGGAGTGACTCAGCAGGACAGGCAGCATCTCTGGAGAAAAATAATTGGCGACGTATTCGATCGGGACCCCTCTTTTTCTCCAGCGATGCTGCCTGGCCGGCTGAGATGCTCCAGCATTTTGTGTCTATGTTTTCTAAAGTTCCTCTCGTAGTGGGGAGTGAACAGGGGGCAAGAGAGCTGGACTATTCAAAACATCTCCTCCCTATTCCTCCCTAAGATTATTAAGGGTTTGGACACGCTAGAAGCAGGAAACATGTTCCCGATGTTGGGGGAGTCCAGAACCAGGGGCCACATTTTAAGAATAAGGGGGAAGCCATTTAGAACAGAGATGAGGAAACACTTTTTCACCCAGAGATGTCACCCCATTCCTGTTCTCTCCAGAGATGCTGCCTGTCCCGCTGAGTTACTCCAGCATTTTGTGTCTATCTTCGATTTAAACCAGCATCTGCAGTTCTTTCCTACGCATCTTCCCAGTTTATATCAGCCTCAAATATCTACCTAACTACAGTATGTGACCAAAAGAAGACAAATTATCTGAAAAGCCATGTTGGCCATATAATGCCTTTTCATTGAAATTCAGTTTATTTGCTTGAACTGCAACATTCAATGCAGCAAATTCCCATTTTTCCTCTACTCAGGTGCGACTAGAGTGGCCTACCAACCTTGCCATCAATCCCATCGATAATTCTCTATATGTCTTGGAGAATAATGTCATTCTGAGGATTACGGAGAACCACCAGGTGAGCATCATAGCGGGCCGCCCGATGCACTGCCAGGTCCCCGGCATCGACTACTCCCTCAGCAAGCTGGCCATTCACTCGGCGCTGGAGAGCGCCAGCGCCATTGCCGTGTCCCACACCGGCGTCCTGTACATCGCCGAGACCGACGAGAAGAAGATCAACCGGGTGCGCCAGGTCACGACCAACGGCGAGATCTCCCTCCTGGCGGGCATGCCCTCCGACTGCGACTGCAAGAACGACGTCAACTGCGACTGCTTCCTGGGGGACGATGGCTATGCCACCGAGGCCAAGCTGAACTCGCCGTCCTCGCTGGCGGTCTCGCCCGACGGCACCGTCTTCATCGCCGACCTGGGCAACGTGCGCATCCGGGCGGTGAACCGCAACAAGCCGCAGGTGAACTCCGTGGGCCTCTACGAGGTGGCCTCGGCCGCCGAGCAGGAGTTGTACATCTTCAGCACCGACGGCGTTCACCAATACACCATGAGCCTCATCACCGGCGACTACATCTACAACTTCTCCTACAGCCCGGCCAGCGACCTGGCGGAGCTCACCGACAACAACGGCAACACCTTGAAGATCCGCAGGGACAGCAACGGCGTGCCGCGGCACCTACTGATGGCCGACAACCAGGTGTGTTCTCTCACCATGGATGCCAACGGTGGGCTGAAGATGGTGTCAGCCCAGAACCAAGAGCTGGTCGTCTTCACCTACAACGGCAACAGCGGCCTCCTGGCAACCAAAACCGATGACATTGGCTGGACCACTTTCTTTGAGTAAGATTTATTTACTTATTGAGTACATGTTCGTGCAGCAGTGTGTGAAGTGTGTATCAGATGTCCGTGACCGTCCCATAGTCATGTATTCCCTTTAGTTCCTGTCACATTAGTTTTCGAGATAATGCGCAGAAACAGGCCCTTCAGCCCATCAAGTCCGCACTGACCAGTGATCCCCGCACATTAACACTATCCTACACACACCAGGGACAATTTACACTTATAGCAAGCCAATTAACCTATAGGTCTTTGGACAATAGGCAATAGGTGCAGGAGTGGGCCATTCGGCCCTTCGAGCCAGCACCGCCATTCACTGTGATCATGGCTGATCATCCCCAATCAGTACCCCGTTCCTGCCTTCTCCCCATATCCCCTGACCCCGCTACCTTTAAGAGCCCTAACAAGCTCTCTCTTGAAAGTATCCAGAGAACCGGCCTCCACCGCCCTCTGAGGCAGAGAATTCCACACTCACAACTCTCTGTGAGGAAAAAATGTGGGAGGAAACTGGAGATCTCCTAGAAAACCCACGCAGGTCACGGGGAGCGCGTACAAACCCCGTACAGACAGGCACCAGTAGTCGGGATCGAATCTCCGGGTCTCTGACGCTGTGAGGCAGCAACTCTACCGCTGCGCCACCGTGCCGCCTGTTAAGGGCCTGTCCCACTGTACGAACTAATTCAAGAGTTCTCCCGAGTTTCCCCTGATTCGAACTCGGAGAATTACGGCAATAGCCGCTCGTAGGTACTCGGGGCTCTCGTGGACATTTTTCAACAAGTCTTCTCGAGCTTACCGCGTTTCCCGAGTACCTGCCGTTAGCATTACGAGCCGCGAAGAGAGGTCCCGAGCTCTGACGTACCCGCTACGTACATTCTACGTGCTTACCACGAGTTTGATTTTTTTTTAAACTCAGGAGAGCTCTTGAATGAACTTGTGCAGTGGGACAGCCCCTTTATGCTGTTTTTTAGCAGGGGAACAACATGAAAAAACAGTACAACTTGTAATGGGTAATGTTCCATTTCCTTAACATCAAACACTCTGTGCCACACTTCCATTTGGTAATCTCATTTGCTTTAATTAGTTTAATGATTAGTATGCTAATAAATGCAGATGGATAGCTTTGGTTGACATTTGAAGTGCAGTCAGTAAAGCCGGAATAATGAGCTTTGCATTCAGTTTCCAGCATCTGGTGAATAATTGACCTGCCCCCAATATTTGAATACTTGAATATTGAATAAAAGTGGGGTTATGAGCTGGCATTAAATTGTTCTGTGAAAATTGAAGGTTTGCATTTGAACGTATATATTTGAAAGAAAAATAGGTAAGAATGTTTCTGAACTATTCAGAATAATTTTTATATCAGCCATGACTGAATAGCGGAGTAGACTCGATGGGCCGAATGGCCTAATCCTGCACCAATCACCTGTATTCCGAACTATTCCGATAGGGTGAATCCATAGAGTGTTTAACCCAGAGTAGGGGAGTCACGGACCAGGCGACATAGGTTTAAGATGCGAGGGGAGAGATCTTTCATCACTCAGGAGATAGTGGGTCGTGGGTGGGTGGAACGAGCTGCCAGAAGAGGTGGTTGAATCAGGTACTACAATAACATTTATAAGATACTTAGAGACGCAAGGAACTGCAGATGATTGATTGCAAAATATGACACAAAGTGCTGGAGTAACTCAGCGGGTCAGGCAGCATCTGTGGAGAACATGGATAGGTGACGTTTCACAGAGTGCTGGAGTAACTCAGTGGGTCATAGAAACATAGAAACATCACTAGGAATAGAAAATAGGTGCTGGAGTAGGCCATTCGGCCCTTCGAGCCTGCACCGCCATTCAATAAGATCATGGCTGATCATCCAACTCAGTATCCCTTACCTGCCTTCTCTCCATACCCCTGATCTCTTTAGCCACAAGGGCCACATCTAACTCCCTCTTAAACATAGCCAATGAACTGGCCTCAACTACCTTCTGTGGCAGAGAATTCCAGAGATTCACCACTCTCTGTGTGAAAAATGGTTTTCTCATCTCGGTCCTAAAAGATTTCCCCCTCATCCTTAAACTGTGACCCCTTGTCCTGGACTTCCCCAACATCGGGAACAATCTTCCTGCATCTAGCCTGTCCAGGGTCAGGCAGCATCTGTGGAGAACATGGATAGGTGACGTTTCACAGAGTGCTGGAGTAACTCAGCGGGTCAGGCAGCATCTGTGGAGAACATGGATAGGTGACGTTTCACAGAGTGCTGGAGTAACTCAGCGGGTCAGGCAGCATCTGTGGAGAACATGGATAGGTGACGTTTCACAGAGTGCTGGAGTAACTCAGCGGGTCAGGCAGCATCTTTGAAGAAGGGTCCCAATCCGAAACGTTGCATATCTTGTTCTCCAGAGATGCTGCCTGACCAGATCATTGGGTATTTCTATGGCGGAGATTGACTGGTTCCTGATTGGTACGGGTGTCAAAGGTTATGGAGAAAATGCAGAAAAATGGGGTTGAGAGGGAAAGATAGATCAGCCCTGACTGAAGGGCGGAGTATACTTGATTGGCCAAATGGCCTAATTCTGCTCCTATCACTAATGAATTGTCTCTGTGTAACTCACTTCTTCATATCCGTCAATCTCTGTGAAGCTCAAAGTCAAATTAACGGGCACTAGATTGTATAAATTCCAAAGGAGGGCAGCGAGTTACCTTGAAGGAAGCTCGGCTCAACGCAATCCATAAATGTCAACATCTCAGAGTTTGGACAGGTTCGGGCGCTGAATACTTTCATTCAGTCACCCGCTGGTTTGCTGTGCGTAACATAATCGGGATGGAGTTAATGTGAGAAAATGTCGGGGTCTGAGCTGCTTCCTGTCGACCATCGCCTGGTCTGTGGCAACTCCCCTTCATGAAGTCAAGTGATAGGAGCAGATTTAGGCCATTCGGCCCATCAAGTCTATTGTGCCATTCAAGCATTGAACATTCTTCATATTTCGACCCTAAATAGACATCACTCGATTCCCAGCGTGCACTAGACATTAGACAACAGGTGCAGGAGTAGGCCATTCGGCCCTTCGAGCCAGCAAAGCCATTCAATGTGATCATGATCAGTACATCGTTCCTGCTTCTCCCCATATCCCCTGACTCCGCTATCTTTAAGAACCCTATCTAGCTCTCTCTTGAAAGTACACTAGTTCTCTGTGTAACAACTATCTGGTTCTCTCTGTAGTTCATTGATGGTTCTATGTATATGTGACTTGGAGGTTGACCCCGATATCATTTATTTCCACCTAGTTATGACAGTGAAGGCCGACTGACAAACTTAACTCACCCCACCGGTGTGGTGACCAGTCTGCATCGCGAAATGGAGAGGTCAATCAACATTGACATTGAAACGTCCAACAGAGAGGATGATGTTACCGTCACCACCAATCTGTCTTCAGTTGACGCCTCTTACACCCTAGTTCAAGGTAAACAATTTCCTTCAACTCATAAAAAAAAGCCTTGTGATCTGAACATGCAAGGCAATAGTTTGGTAAAGGGTGTGTCCCACTTACGCGACTTTTTCAGCGACTGCCGGCACCCGTCATAGGTCGTTGCAGGTCGGCAAAATTTTTCAACGTTTCAAATTTTCGGGCTCGACCCAAAACGTCACCCATTCCTTCTCTCCACAGATGCTGCCTCACCCGCTGAGTTACTCCAGCTTTTTGTGTCTACCTTCCAAGTTTGTTCGACCTCTCCTTGTATCTAATTCCCCTCTAATCCAAGCAGCATTCTGGTAATCCCCTTCCCCAACTTCTCCAAGGTCTCCTCGTCCTTCCTCTAATGGTTGCCCATTGCAGGAGGTTATTGTAGCAATCCTGTTGATATAAATCTCTCTTATAGACAATAGACAATAGGTGCAGCCAGCACCACCATTCAATGTGATCATGGCTGATCATCCCCAATCAGTACCCCGTTCCTGCCTTCTCCCCATATCCCCTGACTCACGCCACCTTCAGTCAGTGAGCCCTATCTAGCTCTCTCTTGAAAGTATCCAGAGAACCAGCTTCCACTGCCCTCCGAGGCAGAGAATTCCACAGACTCACAACTCTCTGTGTGATAAAGTATTTCCTCGTCTCTGTTCTAAATGGCTTACCCCTTATTCTTAAACTGTGGCCCCTGGTTCTGGACTCCCCCAACATCGGGAACGTGTTTCCTGCCTCTAGCGTGTCCAAACCCTTAACAATCTTTTCTGTTTGCAATTAAGTCCAGATTTCTGAAAACAAGAGTTGATTTTACGAGGTAGGCAAAAATGCTGGAGAAACTCAGCGGGTGCAGCAGCACCAACGGAGCGAAGGAAATAGGCGACGTTTCGGGCCGAAAACCCTTCTTCAGACTGATTTTACAATTAGTGAGTGAATGAACGTAAATGGAAGGAATGATAACACTTTTTCTTGTCTTTAATGATTTTATCCTGTTTACATAATTCATCCAGCAATGAAAACCGTGCCAACTTCAAACTTTTAATTTGATTTGATGAGTGGGCTGCACGTTGGCTCACTTGAACGCACTCCTATTGAGCAATTAAAATATTGCAAGGACATATTTCTCCCGACATGGTTGGCAGCAAGCTGAGTTGATGAAGTCAAACCTCTTTACTTTGACACAATTGTTTATTCCACTGAAAGTAGAAAAAAAAATTGACAGATCACAAATACGTTGAGCCAAATAATATTATGAGTGAATGCATAATATTATGAGTGAATGCATCGAGACCTACAGTCTCCGTTGGTGCAAGGTTAGAAGTTATTAAGGTCAGTTTATCGTCACATACACCAATTAAGGTACAGTGAAATTCAAAATGCGTTAGAATATACTTCAAGACTTGTGGGCCTGTCCCACTTAGGCTATTTTTAGGCGACTGCCAGCGACTGTCGTAGTTGTAGCAGGTCGCCGAAAAACCGGCGACTGGACCCCCCCTTCGACATAAAATTTGAAATAGAATCATTACTTTAATAACAACAAAAAACCCAACGTCAGCACCGGCGACAACCTACGTTAACCCGGCGACAACTCCGACAGCACCTACGTCAGGAGGAGTCAAGCTACGCTCATTGGCATCAAACCCACTGTCGCCGACTGTCTCTGAAAAATGTTCAACATGTTGAAAATCCAGCGGTGACCAGAAATACTTTGGGCGTCTGAGGAGGTGACTTACGACCATACAGGCGACACCCCGGCGACCATGTGGCGACAGCCTAGTCGCCTGTAGTTGCCTAAAAAATCGCCTAAGTGGGACAGGCCCTTTAGGAACAGCTGCTTCTCCTCTGGTTTGAAGACTTTTGAAAGGTCCTTCCCTAAGCTAGGGTACTGTCCCAATTCTGCGACATACCAAATTGTGGACATTGGACTTTGTATATGTAAACATTATACATAAAGAAAAAAGAAAAAGTTCAATAAATAACAAATATAGTGCAAATAACTAATAATAAGATAGTCTTTTCTATCCTTGTAGAATAACGATCCTTCTAGGCTCAAGGTTATGAGGCCAATGTCTTGGGATTTATTATGAAATCTACGAATTCTAGATTCATACAATATGAATCCCAATAGGATCGTAGGATCCTATGTGTGGCCTTTGTGTGTTCAAAATGTCAGCTGGTGTTTAGCATTTTGTTGCCATTGATATGATTCTTCCACCAGATCAAGTGAGGAACAGCTACCAGCTGTGTAACAACGGCAGTCTTCGTGTGATGTACGCCAATGGCATGGGAGTCAGCTTTTACACCGAGCCGCACATCCTCGCGGGGACCATTAGTCCGACCGTGGGCCGCCGAAACATCACGCTGCCCGTGGAAAACGGGCTGAACTCAATCGAGTGGCGCCTCCGCAAGGAGCAGGTCAAGGGGAAGGTCACCGTGTTCGGAAGGAAACTGCGGGTAGCTTGACCTAAGTCGTCCATTGCAACTTTTTTTTTCCGTTTTAGTTTTTCGAGATACAGCGCGGAAACAGGCTGACTACCTCACTGGGGTACACAAAAGGCTGCAGAAACTCAGCGGGTGCAGCAGCATCTAAGGAGCGAAGGAGATAGGCGACGTTTCGGGTCGAGACCCTTCTGGAATACCTCACTGCCTGTTTTAAAGAATGCTTTAGTTTAGTTTAGTTTAGTTTAGAGATACAGCGCGGAAACAGGCCCTTCGGCCCACCGAGTCCGCACCGAACAGCGATCCCCGCACACTAACACTATCCTACACACACACACACACACACACCAGGGACAATTTACACAAACACCAAGCCAATTAACATTCAAATCTGCACGTCTTTGGAGTGTGGGAGGAAACCGGAACGCCCGGAGAAACCCCACGCAGGTCGCGGGGAGAACGTACAAACTCCGCACACAGACAGCACCCGTAGTCAGGATGGAACCCGGGTCTCTGGCGCTGCGAGGCGGCAACTCTATCTCTGAGCCACCGTGCTTCTGCATTGCATGTTGTCTCTCGTCGCGTTTCGTTGTAGCGTTCCTGTTGAGGAAGCTTCAGCATGCAGGTGATGGCGATGGTTCTTCTCCTCGACACGGTGCATTCTGCCACATGGCAACACCATGGGTCCCAGCAGCAGATGGCTCTGCTCAGCATTGAACCCTTTACTGACCCTCGCCCCGACAAGGCAGATCTCTGCTGCCCTTGGCAAGTGGCGGCCCCTTGAGTTAGTTCATGCCTGCATTTGACAAGGTGCCATCAGGCAATGTTGGCTTCTCATTAACTTGGCAGTTATGCCCCAACCTCATAAGCCTGATATTCATGATGGGATCTTTCTAAGGGGCGGCACGGTGGCGCAGCGGTAGAGTTGCTGCCTCACAGCGCCAGAGACCCGGGTTCCACCCTGACTACGGCTGCTGTCTGTACGGAGTTTGTATGATCACCCCGCGACCTGCGTGGGATTTCTCCGAGATCTTCAGTTTCCTCCCACAATCCAAAGAGGTGCAGGTCTGTAGGATAATTGGCTTGGCATAAAATGTAAATTGGCCCTAGTGTGTGCAGGATAGTGTTAGTGTGCGGGGATCGCTGGTCGGCACGGACCCAGTGGGCCGAAGGGCCTCTTTCGCACTGAATCTCTAAACTAAACCAAACTAAAGCATTGATTAAAACAGGTTGTGAGGTATTCACACACATTGGCAGCTGGATCTGCACTTAGAGAGATTTGCTTTCTCCAACCACAGCCTTATAAAGAGAACAAACAGGCTATCCACAAACACACAGGGAGAATACTACACGGGCAACCCTGTGGCGCAGCGGGTAGACCTGCCGCCTCGCAGTGTTGGGGACCCGGGTTCAGCCCTGACCTCGGTTGCTGCCTGTGTGGAGTTTGCACGCTCTCCCTGCGACCACGTGGGTTTCCTCCGGCCTCTCCGGTTTCCGCCCACATTCCAAACACGCACGGGGGTTTGTGGGTCATTTGGCCCACGTGAAAAATTACCCCTCGCACGTCAGGAGTGGGTGAGGAAGTGGGATAGCATGGAACTAGTGTGAAGGGGGTGATCGATGGGCCGAAGGGACTGTTTCCACGCTGCACCTCTATACTGAACAAGTCAACTCGACTGGAAACTTGCTTGGCATCCTCCTGGTCAACCTCTTCCTCCCAGCACGTTGACTCACGCTGGCAAACCCCAACGTTTCTGCAAATGGCCAAAAAAATAAAATGTAATTAAAAAGCAGCTTCCACTAAATCTCCTGGAAGCTCCAATGCCGGCAGGAAGCAGGGTTGAATATTAATGCGACCAACACAAAACTGGCCAAAAATATGCATTGCGGATTATTTCCAAACCTTCCCATTTGAGTCAACCCCCTTTCCAGCCAGAATTAGTCATAGAGACAAGGTCTTACAGCGTGGAAACAGGCCCTTCGGCCCAACTAGCTCACACCGGCCAACATGTCCCAGCTACACTAGTCCCATCTGCCTGCATTTGGCCTACCCCCCTCCAAACCTGTCCTATCCATGTACCTGTCTAACTGCTTCTTAAACGTTGCGATAGTCCCTGCCTCAACTACCTCCTCCAGCAGCTCGTTCCATACATCCACCACCCTCCGTGTGAAAAAGTTATTCCTATTAAATCTTTCCCCCCCCCCCCCCCTCACCTTAAACATATGTCCTCAGGTCCTCGATTCCACTACTCTGGGCAAGAGACTCTGTGCGTCTACCCGATCTATCCCTCTCATGTTCTTGTACACCTCCATAAGATCACCCCTCATCCTCCTGCGCTCCAAGGAATAGAGTCCCAGCCTGCTCGTCCTCTCCCTGTAGCTCCGGCCCTCGAGACCTGGCAACAGTTGGACTTGGTTACCTGGATCAACACACCCAGCAACTTCATTTCGGTCGAGACCCTTCTTCAGACTGAAGAAAAGTCACCTTTTCCGTCGCTCCGTAGATGCTGCCTCACCCGCTAAGTTTCTCCAGCATTTTTATCTACCTTAGATTTTCCCAGCAGTTGCAGTTCCTTCTTAAACATAGCAACTCCAATCTCGTTCCACTCTCGAGCGAATCCACAGACGCAAAACTCATTTCACACACAGCACACACCAGCCACTGAGGAAGCATAATTTTAAGCAGCAAAAACAAAATTACGATAAGATCTCAATTTACTTAATTTGGGATAATGGGATTACCTCTTCCAGCTCCTTGGAGATATGTGCTTCTTGTCATGTTTCTTTATGTTTCCATAATTTAAACTTATAGAAATTTAATTTTCTCCTCATCCTCGAGGGCGTGATGTTTTTAATTTTCCCCAAACGATGTGAAGAAAACAAGGTGTGCATTCTTTAAAGTTTCACAGGAGAAGCGAAAAACGGGTAAATTAAATTGTTAATCACAGCGGTTGCCTCATTAGCAACGCGTGGCTGGCTGCGGTTTCTTTGAACTGCTGCCAGACGGCAATCACTTAAATCATATTGATGATAATGTCATTTGAAAGCTTTCTTCTGTATTGGCAGGGGTACAAAATTCAATCATCCACACCGAGCAAAAGCCATTATAATCAAACTGAAATAAATTGCCCCAGAAATCGCACCCAGGGTCGGTTTTCGGCGAGGAGAGGCAGGTTCATGACTGTGGCCCCTTTCATTTTTAAACAGGTTCACGGGCGGAATCTGCTCTCCATTGACTTTGATCGCAACTCGCGGACGGAGAAGATTTACGACGATCACCGCAAGTTCACGCTGAGGATTATTTACGATTCCCTGGGCCGCCCCGCGATCTGGCTCCCCAGCAGCGGGCTGGCGGCCGTCAACGTCTCGTACTCTCCCAGCGGGAAGGTGGTCGGAGTTCAACGGGGGATGATGAGTGAGAGGAACAAGTACGATGATCTGGGCAGGATCGTGTCCCGAGTCTTCTCCGATGGGAAAGTCTGGAGCTACGCCTACCTTGACAAAGTACGTTGGCAACTCATTAGACAGGGCAATTGGGAGAGGGGGGGAGAGAGAGAGAGAGGAGAGAGTGGGGCAAAGGGGAGAAAGAGAGATAAAGTACGTTGGCAACTCATTAGACAGGTCAATTGGGGGGGGGGGAGAGAGAAGTGGAGGAGGTCGGAAAGATAAAGCTGGAAGGTCGACAAAAATGCTGGAGAAACTCAGCGGGTGAGGCAGCATCTATGGAGCGAAGGAATAGGTGACGTTTCGGGTCGAGACCCTTCTTCAGACTGATGTGGGGAGTGGGGGGGGGGGCGGGAAGAAGAAGGGAAGAGGCGGAGACAGTGGGCTGTGGGAGAGCTGGGAAGGGGAGGGGAAGGAGGGAGAAAGCAGGGACTACCTGAAATTGGATGTCAATGTTCATACCGCCGGGGTGTAAACTGCCCAAGCGAAACATGAGGCGCAGCTCCTCCATAAAAAGCTGGAGTAACTCAGCGGGACAGGCAGCATCTCTAGAGAGAAGGAATGGGTGACGTTTCGGGTCGAGGCCCTTCTTGGTGTAAAACCAGCATCTGCAGTTCCTTCCTACACACAAGAGATAAATAATGTTGGCAATTAATTAGACTGGGGATGTAGGGCGGGAGAGGGAAGTGGGGGGGAGCGCGGGAGAGAGACAGAAAGTTTGTTGACAATTGGAGACCAGGACCAACTAAACGGCAGATAAACACAAAATACTGGAGTAACTCAGCCGTTCAGGCAGCATCTCTGGAGGGAAGGAACGGGTGACGTTTTGGGTTGAGACCCTTCTTCAGACTGTTGGCAATTAATTAGACAAGGCTGTTGGGTGGGGGAGGGAGATGGGGTGGGGGGGGGGGGGGGTAGAGAGGGAGAAAGTGTGTTGGCAATGAATTAGACAGGGCAGTTCAGTTTAGTTGCGTTTAGAGATGCAGCATGGCCCTTTGGCCCACCGAGCCCTTGCCGACCAGCGAATCCCGCACACTAACACTATCCTACACACACTAGGGGGCAATTTACAATTTTACCAAAGCCAATTAGCCTACAACCCTGCACAACTTTGGGTTGGGGTTAAGGGTTGGGGTTAAGGGTTGGGGTTAAGGGTTGGGGTTAAGGGCTGGGGTTAAGGGTTGGGGTTAAGGGCTGGGGTTAAGGGCTGGGGTTAAGGGTTGGGGTTAAGGGTTGGGGTTAAGGGTTGGGGTTAAGGGTTGGGGTTAAGGGTTGGGAGGAAACCGGAGCTCCTGGAGAAAACCCACTAGGTCACGGGGAGAGAGGTGGGATAGTGGTGGAAACTGGTGCACACTGGGATGGAGGACGGGGCTTACTTAAAATTCAACGGTTCATTGGCTGTTTATTATCAAATGTACCAAGGTAAAGTGAAATTAGTTTTTATGGACAATAGACAATAGGTGCAGGAGTGGGCCATTCGGCCCTTTTTCTCCCATACTATTCAGTGAAATGATTGCCTTGCGCAAGTACAATCCCAGAATGTACAGGAAGACCCGACTGAGACCATGAGCGAGGGCCGCCACGTTTTGGCGGCATTTCCAAAGTCACAGCTGCAGTTGGCCATGAAGGCCCATTGTAGCCGCGGCCTCGAGCGAACAGTTGTCCCTCTCCTCACCCGGCCGCTTCAAACTAAAGAATGCCACCTTGGTCAGCATGTGTTCGCCCAGTGCAGCTCTGTGTCTCTGTGCCCAACACAGTTGCTCAACATCGACTTGTGAAAAAAAAACATTCCTTGCTCTTTCATGTCCACACAAAATGGCCGCCTTGGGCCTGGCGGTCGGCACGGGCAAGTTGGGTCGAAGGGCCTGTTTCCCGACTGCATGACTCTAAAAACACATTCTTGTTCGCCAGAAACTGACTCTTCCACCCTCCGCTCACAGTAAGCAAGCAAGATCGCCAAGCATGACTGTGAAGAAAACCTGGCAATGTTTTGATAATACATTTAGTATGCATGTAGAGCTGGTTATGAGCTGGTGGCGCGGCTGCCTCGCCGCGCCAGAGACCCGGGTTAGACCCTGACATCGGGCGCTGTCTGTGTGTGTGGAGTTTGCACGATCTCCCTGTTACCACGTGGGTTTCCTCCGGGTGCTCCAGTTTCCCCCCACATCCCAAAGGTGTGCGGGTTTCTAGGTTAATTGGTCCCTGTAGATCACCCCCTAGTGTGCAGAGAGTGGATGGGAAAGTGGGATATCGTAGAACTAGCGTGAACGGGCGATCGATGGTCGGCGCAGACTCGGTGGGCTGTTTCCGTGCTGTATTGTTCAATCAATCAGTAGATTGGCCAGGTGAGTAACGTGGACAATAGATAATAGACATTAGGTGCAGGAGGAGGCCATTCGGCCCTTCGAGCCAGCACCATCATTCAATGTGATCATGGCTGATCATCCCCAATCAGTACCCCGTTCCTGCTTTCTCCCCATATCCCCTGACTCCACTATCTTTAAGAGCCCTATCTAGCTCTCTCTTGAAAGAATCCAGAGAACCTGTCTCCACCGCCCTCTGAGGCAGAGAATTCCACACACTCCCGACTCTCTGTTTGAAAAAGTGTTTCCTCGTCTCCGTTCTAAATATAACCATATAACCATATAACAATTTCAGCACGGAAACATGCCCTCTCGGCCCTTCCAGTCCGTGCCGACCATTTGTTTTCCCCTAGTCCCATCTACCTGCACTCAGACCATACCCCTCCATTCCCTTCCCGTCCATATACCTATCCACTTTACTTTTAAATGTTAAAATCGATCCTGCCTCCACCACTTCTGCTGGAAGCTCATTCCACACAGCCACCACCCTCTGAGTAAAGAAGTTCTCCCTCATGTTACCCCTAAACTTCCGTCCCTTAATTCGCATGTCATGCCCTCTTGTTTGAATCTTCCCTACCCTTAATGGGAAAAGCTTATCCACCTCAACTCTGTCTATCCCTTTCATCATTTTAAAGACCTCAATCAAGTCCCCCCTTAACCTTCTGCGCTCCAAAGAATAAAGACCTAACTTGTTCAACCTTTCTCTGTAACATAGTTGCTGGATCCCAGGCAACATTCTAGTAAATCTCCTCTGTACTCTCTCTATTTTGTTGACATCCTTCCTATAATTAGGCGACCAAAATTGTACACCATACTCCAGAATTGGTCTCACCAATGCCTTGTACAATTTTAACATTACTTCCCTGCTCCTATATTCAATGCTCTGATTTATAAAGGCCAGCACACCAAAGGCTTTCTTTACCACCCCATCTACATGCGATTCCACCTTCAGGGAACTATGCACAGTTATTCCTAGATCTCTCTGTTCCACAATTCCCTACCATTTACCATGTACGTCCTATTTTGATTTGTCCTGCCAAGATGTAGCACTTCACACTTATCAGCATTAAACTCCATCTGCCATCTTTCAACCCACTTTTCCATATGGCCCAAATCTCTCTGTAGACTTTGAAAATCTACTTCATTATCCACAACACCACCTATCTTAGTATCATCTGCATACTTACTTATCCAATTTTCTTAACTTATCCAAATGGCTTACCCCTTATTCTTAAACTGTGGTCCCTGGTCCTGGACTTCTCCCAACACCAGGAACATGTTTCCTGCCTCTAGCGTGTCCAAACCCTTAATAATCTTATATGTTTCACTAAGATATCCTCTCATCCTACTAAACTCCAGAGTGTACAATTGTGTGGGTGGTGCTCGCAGCAGCCGCTGGTGAAAACAGGAATGCTTCAGGATGCACAGTGTGTATGTCCAGCGAGTGTTTTTTTTCTACTAGCATTCCTTTGGACACAAAATGACCGTCTTGGGCATGGCGGTCGGCACGGGCAAGTTGGGGCTGTCATGGTGGCGCAGCGGTAGAGTTGCTGCCTTTGGAGTGTGGGAGGAAACCGAAGATCTCGGAGAAAACCCAAGCGGTCACGGGGAGAACGTGCAAACTCCATACAGACAGCACCATTAGTCAGGATCGAACCCGGGTCTCTGGCGCTGCGAGCGCGGTAAGGCAGCAACTCTACTGATGCGCCACCGTGCCACCCATTTTAGCTTAGAGATACAGCACGGAACAGGCCCTTCGGCCCGCGGAGGCCGCACCGACCAGCATATCCCCGCACACTCACACTATTCTACACACACTAACGACAATTTACATTCATACCAAGCCAATTAACCTCCTGTTGGTGAAAGATTATAAGAAAAAAAATCTTACGCCAAGTAACTCACCATCAATCTGTAAGCGGAAAATGAAAGCTAAAGATTCAGAAATATCCCTGCTGGCCAGTGAGTTTGTATTTGTAAGTACTAAAATGCCTTGCATAGTTTCAATTTGTTAATTCTGTATTTCGTGACAGCCTCCATTAAAGGTAACCAAAACATTATTCTGGAAAAGTAAATATTTGATCGACAGTAAGGGTCAGGGTTGAGTGAAAGGAGCGGACGAAACTATGCAGAACGTTCACACGCAAATGCAAACATAAATCTACACACAAGCTCAAGAAGGTTCACCAGGTTAATTCCCAGGTTGGCGGGACTGTCATATGCTGAGAGAATGGAGCGGCTGGGCTTGTATACTCTGGAGTTTAGAAGGATGAGAGGGGATCTTATTGAAACCTATAGGATTGTTCAGGGTCTGGACACGCCACAAGCAGAAAACATGTTCCCGATGTTGGGGGAGTCCTGTTGAAAAGTCACCTATCCATGTTCTCCAGAGAAGCTGCCTGACCTGCCGAGTTACTCCAGCACTTTGTGTCCTTTTGTTTTTGTAAACCAGCATCTGCAGTTCTTGACCCGAAACGGCACCCATTCCTTTGCTCCAGATATGCTGCTTATCCCGCTGAGTTGCTCCAGCTTTTTGTGTCTATCTGCAGTTGTTTGTATCTACATGAAGTTCTGTATGTTTGGATGAGTGCTGAGAATCTTTGGAGTTCTCCAGCCAATAATCTCCATCAATGATCATTCATTCATTCATTATTAAGTGTCTGGACACGCTGGAGGCAGGAAACATGTTCCCGATGTTGGGGAGTCCAGGGGCCGCAGTTTGAGAATAAGGGGTAGGCCATTTAGAACGGAGACGAGGAAACACTTTTTCACACAGAGAGTGGTGAGTCTGTTAGAATTCTTTGCCTCAGAGGGCTGTGGAGGCCGGTTCTCTGGATACTTTCAACAGAGAGCTAGATAGGGCTCTTAAAGATAGCAGAGTCGGGATATGGGGAGAAGGCAGGAACGGGTACTGATTATGGATTATCAGCCATGATCACATTGAATGGTGGTGCTGGCTCGAAGGGCCGAATGGCCTACTCCTGCACCTATTGTCTATTGTCTATAAACAAAATGAGAATATTATTTAGCCACAATCAGTTCGAACTGGAGATGTCACGATGCTTTGTTCCCTGGCTTTTCTGGATTCTAGTGTGAAAGTACGAGGTTGAGAGAGCAGAATCTACCTGATCTATTTTGCTCATGATTTTATACATCCTTTTGTACATGTTTACAAGGAACACATAACAAAGTCATTGGAATTTCAGGCAAGAAAGCCAGTCCCACTTTACAATAAATATTTAGATCTTACAGTGTGTCTGCCAAGTGTTCATCCTCTCACCCCCCCCAGGGAAATGATTCTTCTGAAGAAGTGTCTCGACCCGAAACGTCACCCATTCCTTCTCTCCAGAGATGCTGCCTCTCCCGCTCAGTTACTCCAGCATTTTGATCGCAGTTACTCCAGCATTTTATGTCTATCTTTGATTCTTCTCAGCTGCTAACCAATTGTTCTGAAAATTAATTGATTCCAGTAATTCAAGAGTGTCGTTTACCGAGGTGGGAAATGTAATCGTGTGATGGCGAATGATTAATTGAAGTGCAGTAGAAATGCAAAATGAACACAAAGGCAAAAAATGCTGATGGATGGATTGAAAGATGCAGCGTTGAAACAGGCCTTTCGGCCCGCCAAACCCATGCTGGCCGTCCATCACCCGGTCACGCAGGTTCTGTGTTATCCCACTTGCTCATCCACTCCCAACACACCAGGGGGCAATTCGCGGAGGGCCAATTAACCTGCAAACCCGCACGTCTTTGGACCCGGGCGTGGGAGGAAACCGGAGCACCCGGAGGAGACCCCCACGCAGGTCACGGGGGGAGATGCTGCCTGTCCTGCAGAGTTACTCCAGCCTTTTGTTTTGGTGTCTATCGTTGGTGTAAACCAGCGTCTGCAGTTCCCTCCTGCGCGGCAACTGGAATAATTGGTCCATTGAATGTTATCCGTTTTTAAACGCCCGTGATTATCGCAATGGTACTAAGGATAACATATTACCACAATTATCCAGTTTGCAGCAAAAATAAAATCAACTCGATATTGATTTGCTGTCAACAGATACATATGATGCTTATTGGAGCAGTTTGCGAATAGAGAAAAAAAAACAAGTCTCTGTGTGTGCAATCACAGTGAGACAGGGGAGAAAGGCATTTATCTCAATATGTCAGTTGTTTTGGAATTGCTATTTACGCTATCCCAGTGTACCGTGAATGTTTCCTCTTTAAGTGCTATTTATTTAAGCCTTTATGAAAATGATGATGAATTTGCTTTTGGCACCTTGATCCAATCAAAGACACGCAGGGCTATGATTTATTTGCCAGTTTTGCTCTATTAGCAGAGAAGCAATTCTGCTGCACGGCACAACCAGCCATCGAGCACTCGCTCACGGGCCTCCGCCCGCGACCTCTCTCTAACTAATTGATACTGGCTCTCCATGACAGACTTGGCAGAGCCACACAGATCTTTCCTGCAGCACGGAGACAGGCCCTTCGGCCCATCTCGTCCGTGCCCACCAAGATGCCCCATCTTGCCTATTCATAACCATATTATATTATATTATATAAAGATGTTTAAGAAGGAACTGCAGATGCTGGAAAATCAGAGGTAGACAAAAATGCTGGAGAAACTCAGCGGGTGCGGCAGCATCTATGGAGTGAAGGAAATAGGCGACGTTTCGGCCCGAAACGTCGCCTATTTCCTTCGCTCCATAGATGCTGCCCCACCCACTGAGCTTCTCCAGCATTTTTGTCTACCTTATATTAGCCAAGTATGTTTTGCAACATATACGAGGAATTTGATTTGCCGTACAGTCATACCAATAAAAAGCAACAAAACACACAAAACACATTTTAACATGAACATCCACCACAGTGACTCCTCCACGTTCCTCACTGTGATGGAAGGCGGAAAAAAGTTCAAATCTCTTCCCTCCTTTGTTCTCCCGTGATCGGGGGCCTCGAACCCTCCGTTGACGGGACTATCTTACTTACTTGGCACCTTTCTTCAGGCTGGTTTAGTTCCACTCACACGTTCGTAAGTTCTCGGATCAGAATGAGGCCATTCAGCCCATCTGGTTCACTCCACCATTCAATCATGGCTGATCTTTCTTTCACTCTCAACCCCCATTCCCCTGCCTTCGCCCCATAACCCCCGACACCCGTATTAATCAAGGCTCTATCTTGAAGAAGGGTAATTCTGGTAGGCAATAGACAATAGGTGCAGGAGGAGGCCATTCGGCCCTTTCGAGCCAGCACCGCCATTCAATGTGATCATGGCTGATCATCCCCAATCAGTACCCCATTCCTGCCTTCTCCCCATATTCCCTGACTCTGCTATCTTTAAGAGCCCTGTCTAGCGCTTCTGTATCCTGTTCGGTTGAAATAAGTTTATTATTTAAGGTTAGGTTTATTATCGGCACGTGCACTGATGTGTAAACCATTGTTTTGCGTTCGATCCAAACAGATCGGTTAATACAATACATAGATACAATAGGTTCCACTTCAGCTACAATATGTAAAGCAAAGTAAATACGTAACACAGAGTGTGAAATATACTTCCCAGCATTGTAGTGCGTCAGTCTAAGGACTTGCTGTGCTGCTAATGAAAACAGTGAGATGCAAACTAATTATCACCATGGATGAACAAGGAACTGCAGATGTAGATTTATTAAAAAAGATACAAAATGCTGGAGTAACTCAGCGGGTCAGGCAGCGTCTCTGGAGAAAGTGGATAGGTGACGTTTCACAGAGTGCTGGAGTAACTCAGCGGGTCGGGCAGCATCTGTGGAGAAAAGGAATAGGTTGTGGCGCCTTCTGGTGGTCGGGCCACTGGTTAATCGAACCCCTGTTCACCCTGTGGTAAGAGGCACGTGACTGAGGGGGTTAGAAAGGAAGTTGAGAGCGTGCCCTGCTGCAGCGACACGCAGCTACTCTGGGCTCAGCAACACCTGCTCTTGTTTTGGAATTATTTTTTGTTTAAAATCCGTCCCACCTTCACGACCTAATTGGCGACCTCTGCCGAGTTTGCCCTCGACTCATACTCGCAGCATGGTCGCCACGAGGTCGTAGGAGGTCTTCGTAACTCTTCCTCACGCTCGTGAGTGGTCTCCGCGTACTCGTGGCCTCAAGTAGGTCGCGCCGTTTTTTACAGCCTGATAAAAAATGTCCACGAGTAAAAAAAAGGTCGGCATGGGAAAAATCGACACTTTGTACTTGTAGGTAGGTCGTAGTAGGTCGTGATGTTAGTTGTAGATAGTCGTAGGTATTCGTAGGTCGGTAAAATGCAAACATGACATCATTTTATCATGTGATCATTTTCCACTCGTAGCTAGTCGTAGTTGGTCTTAGGTGTGGAAGACTGAGGTCGAGGGGGGTCGCAGGAGGTCGTAGACATAGTCGTAGGAGGTCGTAGACATAGTCGTAGGAGGTCTTTTACTTCGGCGAGTCAACACGACCTTGACATTTTTTTCAACTCGTCTAGGTTCTTCTAAACTCGTGGATTAGGTCGGCCAAGTGGGGCAGGCCCTTAATGAAGCTCGTCCTTGAGTTCACCCGTCTGACTCACTTTATCGCGCTTTAAGGTGACGTTTCGGGTCGAGACCCTTCTTCAGGCCTCTGCGGAAATGCTGCCTGACTCGCTGAGTTGCTCCCAGCACTCGGTGTCAAGGTATGAGTGCGTTTGATTGATCCTGTTTCTAAAACATTTTGTTTTTCCTTTTGAACAGTCCATGGTCCTCCTCCTCCAGAGCCAACGGCAATACATCTTTGAGTTTGACCAGACGGATCGGTTGCAGGCGGTGACCATGCCGAGCGTGGCCCGGCACACCATGTCCACTCACAGCTCCATCGGTTACATCCGCAACATCTACCACCCCCCCGAGAGCAACGCGTCCATGGTTTTCGATTTCAGCGCGGAGGGGCGAGCGCTCAAGTCCGCCTACCTGGGCACCGGGCGCCAGGTGTTCTACAGGTACGGCAAGCTGTCCAAGCTGTCGGAGATCCTGTACGACAGCACGGCCGTCACCTTCGGCTACGACGAGTCGACCGGGGTGCTGAAGATGGTCAACCTGCAGCACGCCGGCTTCTCCTGCACCATCCGCTACCGCAAGGTGGGCCCGCTGATCGACCGCCAGATCTACCGCTTCTCGGAGGAAGGCATGGTCAACGCCCGCTTCGACTACACCTACCACGACAACAGCTTCCGCGTGGCCAGCATGAAGCCCATCATCAGCGAGACGCCGCTGCCGGTCGACGTGTACCGCTACGACGAGATCTCGGGCAAGGTGGAGCACTTTGGCAAGTTTGGCGTCATCTACTACGACATCAACCAGATCATCACCACGGCCGTGATGACTCTGAGCAAGCACTTTGACACCCACGGGCGCATCAAGGAGGTCCAGTATGAGATATTCCGCTCGCTCATGTACTGGATGACCGTGCAGTACAACAGCGTGGGGGGAGTGATCAAGAGAGAGATTAAGCTCGGCCCGTACGCCAACACCACCAGGTATACTTACGACTACGACGGAGACGGCCAGCTGCAGACTGTCGCGGTCAATGACAAAGTTACGTGGCGTTACAGCTACGATCTGAATGGCAACCTGCACCTCCTCAACCCCGGCAGCAGCATTCGCCTCATGCCCCTGCGCTACGACCTGAGGGACAGGATTACCCGGCTCGGAGACGTGCAGTACAAGCTGGACGAGGACGGCCTGCTCTCTCAGCGAGGCTCCGACGTGTTTGAGTACAACTCCAAGGGCCTGCTCACCCGGGTCTACAGCAAAACCAACGGGTGGAGCATACAGTATCGCTACGACGGCCTGGGCCGGAGGGTCTCCACCAAGACCAACTTTGGGCAACACCTGCAGTTCTTCTACTCCGACCTGAACAACCCGACCAGGGTCACGCACGTGTACAACCACTCCAGCTCAGACATCACCTCCCTGTACTACGACCTCCAAGGGCATCTCTTTGCCATGGAAATCAGCAGCGGGGAAGAGTTCTACATCGCCTCGGACAACACGGGCACGCCCTTGGCAGTCTTCAGCAGCAGAGGGCTGATGATCAAACTGCTCCACTACACGGCCTACGGAGAAATCTACCACGACTCCAACGCCGACTTTCAACTGGTGGTGGGATTCCACGGAGGCCTGTACGACCCTCTCACCAAGTTGGTCCACCTTGGCCAGCGGGACTACGACGTGCTGGCTGGACGTTGGACCGCCCCCGATTACTCCATCTGGAACGATATTGGCAAGGACCCTGCCCCCTTCAGCCTCTACATGTTCAAGAACAACAACCCCCTCAGCAACGTGCAGGACGTGGAGGATTATGTCACGGGTAAGCGGGCGGCGCGCCAGCAAAGCCAGGCTGGTTGGATTCAGTGTTTAGACTTTAGAGAAACAGTGTGGGGGGAAAAAAGCCCGTCATCCCACCGAGTCCGCTCCGACCAGCAGATCACAGCGCCGGGGACCCGGGTCCCATCCCGACCACGGGTGCTGTCTGTTTGTGCCTTCTCCCCTTGAATCTCTGACCCATAATCTCTGGGCTATCTCCGAGATCTTCGGTTTCCTCCCACACTCCAAAGACGTGCAGGTTATGTAGGTTAATTAGGTGTGAAAATTGTCCCTACCGGGTGTAGGACGGCGTTAATGTGCGGGGATGTGCTGGTCGGCGCGGACCCGGTGGGCCGAAGGGCCTGTTTCCGTGCTGTATCTCTAAACTAAACTAAAGACCCAGCTTCAGGAGTCAAGAGTGTTTTATTGTCTTGTGTCACAGATACAACAATGACATTCTCACTTGCAGCAACACAACAGAATATGGAAACATAGTAACTGTCAACAATATGATAAACCAGAAAAAAAGCTCAATGGATGTATATATACACATATGCGCACATACTGCATACGTATATACACATATATATATATATGGAATATAGTAGTATATTATATAGTTCGATCCTGACCTTGGGTGCTGTCTGTACGGAGTTTGTACGTTCTCCCTGTGACTGCGTGGGTTTTCTCCGGTTTCCTCCCAGAGTCCAAAGACGTGCGGGTTTGCAGGCTAATTGGCTTCCGTGAATTTTTTAATTGTCCCTATTGTATCAGATAGAATTACTGTACTGGTCGGCGTGGATTCAGTGCGCTGAAGGGCCTGTTTCCACGCTGTACCTCCAAAGTCCAATGACTGTATGGACATGTTGGCCTTCATAACAAGAGGAGTTGAGTATAGGAGCATAGAGGTCCTTCTGCAGTTGTACAGGGCCCAAGTGGGACCACACCTGGAGTATTGTGTGCAGTTTTGGCCTCCAAATTTGAGGAAAGACATTCTTGCTATTGAGGGAGTGCAGCGTAGGTTCACCAGGTTAATTCCCGGGTTGGCGGGACTGTCATATGCTGAGAGAATGGAGCGGCTGGGCTTGTATACTCTGGAGTTTAGAAGGATGAGAGGATATCTTATTGAAACATATAAGATTATTAAGGGTTTGGACGCGCCAGAGGCAGGAAACATGTTCCCGATTTTGGGGGAGTCCAGGACCAGGGGCCACAGTTTAAGAATAAGGGGTGAGCCATTTAGAACAGAGATGAGGAAACACATTTTCACCCAGAGAGTTGTGAGTCTGTGGAATTCTCTGCCTCAGAGGTCGGTGGTGGCCGGTTCTCTGGATACTTTCAAGAGAGAGCTAGATAGGGCTCTTAAAGATAGCGGAGTCAGGGGATATGGGGAGAAGGCAGGAACGGGGTACTGATTGGGGATGATCAGCCATGATCACATTGAATGGCGGTGCTGGCTCGAAGGGCTGAATGGCCTACTCCTGCACCTATTGCTATTGTTTAAACAGATTGACAAAACATGTTCAAAGGATCAGGTGGGCTTCCATCATCCTCATGGGTTCTCCCATTCACCTGTTCACTTGGGGCAATGTGCCGTGTGGTCGGATATGAGTATTTAGACTTTAGAGATACAGCGTGGAACAAGCCTGTCATCCCACCAAGTCCACGCCGACCAGCGATCACCCCGTACTCTAGTTCTAGCCCGCACGCTAGGGACAATTCACAGCAGCCGATTAACCTACAAACCTGCACGTCTTTGGAGTGTGGGAGGAAACCGGAGCACCCGGAGAAAACCCACGCGGGTCACGGGGAGAGCGTACAAACTCCGTACAGACAGCACCCGTCGTCAGGATCAAACCCGGGTTTCTGGCGCAGTGAGGCTGCAACTCTACCGCTGCGCCACCCTGGCGCCCAAAATCAAATTACAACTTGAAAACTTGTCAAAATCTAGTTTTTTTTAAAAATTGATCACATACCACCGCAGAAAGGCGGCAACTCTACCGCTATGCCACTCTTGATCAGTCACCCGTTCACACTAGTTCTATGTTTCTCATCCACTCCCTATGCACCTGGGGCCATTTACAGAGGGGCCGATTAACCTACAAACCCGCACGTCTTTGAGATAATTAGTTTGAGGGCGGGTTGAACCGCAAGAAAAACGGTTTTGTAAAACGGAGCCCTTTCTCAGTAGACGTGTGTCGACTGCAGCCTGACTTATCACCGCCTGCCACTGACAGAGCCCACCATCCTCACACTCAGTAAAGTGACTTTGTCGTCAACATTCCTCACACCCTGCCAATCCCCACTGAATTATGGGTCCTTGTTGTAAATGGCAATTGTCTGAAATTCTATCAGGATGGAAAGTAAAGCTGAGAACTAGGCTTTCTAATGCTCCTTCTCTTAGAAATTAGTGACAAGTCGTGGTGCTCCAGATTCCAGCATCTGCCGTCTTTTGTGTCAACAAGTCCTGACAGTTACTTTCTAGTCAGATGCAAATAAGCCCAGATCAGTGCTTTTTTTTAGACAAAAAGCCCGTACGCATATCAATTAAAAATTAAGCTGCATTTATCAATTAACTGTTTCCATCAATATATCCTCCCCTCTTCTGTTTTGGTTTTATAATCGATCAACATAATTCAATGCACTAATAAGTGAAAACTTTTAAGGGCCTGTCCCACTTGGCGATTTTTTCGGCGACGGCCGGCATCATTGACTGACGTATCAGGTCACCGGAAAATTTGCAGCACGACGTGGCGCGATGACGTTTGACGCGCGCCGTTTTTTCAAGTGTCACAACATTTTTTTTGTCGCCGCTGGATTTTGAAATGTGCAAAATCTTTTGGCGACACTGATATGACGCCGGCAGTCGCCGAAAATAATCGGCAAGTGGGACAGGCCCTTTAGACTTCAGACTTTGGAGATACAGCGTGGAAGCAGACCATTCGGCCCAACTGAGTCCGAGTCGCCCAGCGATCATCCCATACCCTAGTACTGTACGACACACAATGTGCAGAAGCCAATTAACCCAACAAGCCCGCAGGTCTTTGGAGTGTGGGAGGAAACCTGGAGCACCTGGAAAAAACCCACGCGGGTCACGGGGAGAATGTGCAAACTCCGTACAGACAGCACCCGCCGTCAGGATCGAACCCGGGTCTCTGCTGCTGTAAAGCAGCACATCGACCGTTGCGCCACCGTGCCGTACAAAATCAACTTAGAATTTTAAAACTTTGGGAAAAAAACCTTTTTGTTTAATTTATGCTGTGGCCTAAATACCATCACAGGAAGAGCACTGGTCTGAACTAATACAGAGTCAATAAATAATACAAATGCACCTGCAGTATCAAACATCTGGACACAGAGGTAGACACAAAATGCTGGAGTAACACAAAATGCTGGACGAAGCAGCATCTGTGGAGAGAAGGAATGGGCGACGATTCGGGACGAGACCCAAAGTTGCCCATTCCTTCTCTCCATAGATGCTGCCTCACCTGCGGAGTTACTCCAGCATTTTGCGTCCCCTTTTGATTTTATCAGCATCTGCAGTTCTTTCTTACACATCTGGAAACAGAGAAATGGTGGTCATTAAAGTATGCAGCAAAAGCATTGGTGCCACCAATTGCATGCTTCACTGTATGTTCAGGAAGAACAAAGGAGGAGCCGGCGTGGGGGGGGGCAGAGGATGGGGGGGAGGGGGAGAGGATGTGGGGGGGAGAGGATGGGGGGAGAGGATGGGGTGTGGGGGGGACAACAAAGGCGGCCTGGGGGAGGAGGGGAGAGGATTGGGGAGGGGGATAGGATGGGGGGGGGGGCAACAAAGGAGGACTCGGCGTGGGGTGGGGGGGGATGGGGAGAGGATGGGGTGGGGGGGAGAACAAAAGAGGACCTGGCATGGGATAGTTTTGTAACAGTCGGCGCCCTTTATGTAGCGGCCCTTTGCATACCTTGTGCGGGCGTAACAAAGAAACTCGCTGTGCCTTGACAACATGTGACCATAAAGCATTCATCCGTTCATTCCAAAAATAATAAATTGGAGGTGAAATCCACTGTAGACTCTGACCAACGTTTCAATTGTGTCTTCCTGCAGACGTTAAAAGCTGGCTGGTGATGTTCGGATTTCAGTTGTACAACATTATTCCCGGATTCCCGAAACCGGCTATTCGTTTTGCGGCACCTCCGTACGAGCTCATGGAGAGTCAGGAGCGCGATAACACACGGGTATGAAATCAAAGACAAATATCTCCACCATTTTCAGACTGCCAACTGGTCGAACGATACGTGTTCCCGAACGATACAGAATTAGGCTATTCAGCCCTTCGAGCCAGCACCGCCATTCAATGTGATCATGGCTGATCATCCCCAATCAGTACCCCGTTCCTGCCTTCTCCCCATATCCCCTGACTCCAAGCAAGCAGCTACAGCAGGCAGTGAAGAAAGCTAATGGCATGTTGGCCTTCAGAACAAGAGGAGTTGAGTATAGGAGCAAAGAGGTCCTTCTGCAGTTGTACAGGGTCCTAATGAGACCACACCTGGAGTATTGTGTGCAGATTTGGTCTTCAAAATTGAGGAAGGACATTCTTGCTATTGAGGGAGTGCAGCGTAGGTCCACAAGGTTAATTCCCGGGATGCCGGGACTGTCATATGTTCAAAGAATGGAATGACTGACAATAGACAATAGGTGCATTCGGCTCTTCGAGCCAGCACCTCCATTCAATGCATATCCCCTGACTCTGTTATTTTTAAGAGCCCTATCTAGCTCTATCTTGAAAGCATCCAGAGAACCTGCCTCCACTGCCCTCTGAGGCAGAGAATTCCACAGACTCACCACTCTCTGTGAGAAAAAGTGTTTCCTTGTCTCCGTTCTAAATGGCTTACTCCTTATTCTTAAACTGTGGCCCCTGGTTCTGGACTCCCCCAACATCGGGAACATGTTTCCTGCCTCTAGCATGTCCAAACCCTTAACAATCTTATATGTTTCAATGTCTCATCCTTCTAAACTCCAGAGTGTACAAGCCCAGCTGCTCCATTCCCTCAGCATATGACAGTCCCACCATCCCGGGAATTAACCTTGTAAACCTACGCTGCACTCCCTCAATAGCAAGAATGTCCTTCCTCAAATTAGGAGACCAAAACTGCACACAATACTCCAGGTGTGGTCTCACTAGGGCTCTGTACAACTGCAGAAGGACCTCTTTGCTCCTATATTCGATTCCTCTTGTTATAAAGGCCAACATGGCATTCGCTTTCTTCACTGCCTGCTGTACCTGCATGCTTACTTTCATAGACTGATGAACAAGGACCCCCAGATCCCATTGTACTTCCACTTTTCCCAACTTTACACCATTTAGATAGTAATCTGCCTTCCTGTTTTTGCTACCAAAGTGGATAACCTCACATTTATCCGCATTAAACTTCATCTGCCATGCATCTGCCCAACCTGTCCAAGTCACCCTGCATTCTCATAGTATCCTCCTCACAGTTCACACTGCCACCCAGCTTTGTGTCATCTGCACATTTCCAAACTGGGCTTGTATACTCTGGAATTTAGAAGGATGAGAGGCGATCTTATTGAAATATATAAGATTATTACGGGATTGGACACGCTAGAGGCAGGAAACATGTTCCCGATGTTGGGGGAGTCCAGGACCAGGGGCCACAGTTTAAGAATAAGGGGTAAGCCATTTAGAACAGAGAGGAGGAAACACTTTTTAAGTATGCACGACCCATCTGTTTTTGGGTCTACGACCACACAAGCTTCTCATCCACAACAAGGTGACAATCCACGGAGAAAATGTGATGTTCCGTTTTGTTTATTGTCACGTGTAGCGAGGTACAGTGAAAGGCTTTTGTTGCATGCTAACCAGTCAGTGGAAAGACAAAACATGATTACAATCGAGCCATTTACAGTGCACAGATACTGGATAAAGGGAATAACATTTAGTGCAAGGTAAAGCCAGCACAGTCTGATCACGGATAGTCTGAGAGCACCAGTGAGGTAGATACTAGTTCAGCTCTGCTCTCTGGTTGTGGTAGGATGACTCAGTTGCCTGCTAACAGTTAATCACTCTTGCCGCTCGGCTTTGCAAAGGAATAATGGTGCAAGCTGCAGAACGTGGAACTTCATTGTTAAATAAGGAAAATAAAATCAGCACTAAACAGTAACCGAAGTGGGGTAAGCCATTTCGAAAGGAGATGAGGAAAAACATTTTCACCCAGAGATTGTGAATCTGTGGAATTCTCTGCCTCAGAGGGTGGGAGAGACCAATTCACTGGATGCTTTCAAGAGAGAGCTAGAGAGGGCTCTTAAAGATAGCGGAGTCAGGGGATATGGGGAGAAGGCAGGAATGGGGTACTGATTGGGGATGATCAGCCATGACCACAGTGAATGGCGGTGCTGGCTCGAAGATCCGAATGGCCTCCTCCTGCACCTATAGTCTGTTGTAATGCACAATTATGTACAGCTCCTCTGATTATGTCAATACGTTACTCTCAATCCTATCTCTCTCCCCTTTGATGTGGCACCATTTTTAAATACCTTCCACAAATGAAGACAAGCCACATCACCGGGCACTCTTTGTCTGCCCATTAATTCAACCCACACCCACACGAAGGGTCTCGACCCGAAACGTCACCCATTCCTTCTCTCCAGAGATGCTGCCTGTCCCACTGAGTGACTCCAGCATTTTGTGTCTACCTTCTGTGTAAACCAGCATCTACAGTTCCTTCCTGCACCTTTTTCTTTTCTGTTCCTGCTTTAAGCTCCTGCCTCCCTTTTTGCCTGTGGATTTCCCACTTATATTAGAATGCTTTCAGGTAAATACAAAGTATTTGTTCAAAGTCTCTGGCATTTCCTGACTTCCCATTACAGACCACCAACGCTCATTGTCAAGGGACTAAAGGGCCTGTCCCACTTAGGGGATTTTTTTCGGCAACTTGCCGGCACCCGTCATGGTCGCGGCAGGTGGCCGAAAATGTTCAACACGTTTGAAAATCCAGCGGCGACCAGAAAAAGGTACGACTCTTTGGGCGACTACTCACGACCATACAGGCAACATGTCACGGGGTGACGCCTGTTTTGGTGGTGAGTAGCCCAAAGTGTCGTACATTTTTCTGGTCGCCGCTGGATTTTCAACACACAGAAATTTTTCGGCGCCCTGCCGGGTGCCGGCAAGTCGCCGAAAAAAATTGCGCAAGTAGGACCTGTCCCACTTGGGCGTCATCTGCACGTCATTTACGCGACATCATTTACGCGTCACGGCGCACGTGATGCGCGCATGGCGTGCATTACACGCGCGTGGTGCGTGGTGACGTAGGCAGTGGCGTGCGGCGCCTCAGGATTTTGGGATTAACAAAATCATCTCGTGCCACCTTCGCACACCAAGTGGGACAGGCCCTTGACGTTTACCATCACCAACCTTTTGATAAACTTGGAAAAAGTTTTTCTGCCTATTTTTTGCATTTCTTCCTAGTATATTCCTTTTTTCCCCCCTTTGTTTTACTCCTCCCGTGCTATGATTTCTAAAATGTCCCCAATTATTTGGCCCACCGCTAATTTCCATAACGTTGTTCATCACCTCAGAGGGCGGTGGAGGCCGGTTCTCTGGATACTTTCAAGAGAGAGCTTGATAGGGCTCTTAAAGATAGAGGAGTCAAAGGATATAGGGAGAAGGAACTGATTGGGGATGATCAGCCATGATCACATTGAATGGCGGTGCTAGCTCGAAGGGCCGAATGGCCTACTCCTGCACCTATTGTCTATTGTCTACTGTTGTACACCTTTACTTTCAATTTGACATCACCTTTTACTTCTGAAGAAGGGTTTTCGGCCCGAAACGTTGCCTATTCCGTAGCTCCATAGATGCTGCTGCACCCGCTGAGTTTCTCCAGCACTTTTGTCTACCTTCACCTTTTACTTTCTTTGTTCGCTAGGAATAGATTAGTTTGAATCCATTACTTTTCAGTGTAACGTATCTTCATTGAGAATTCTGTAATACAGCGCATTCAGAAAGTATTCAGACCCCTTCAATTCCTTTGTCTTCATGGCTTGTCTTTGCTCTGACACGCACTGTCAACTGTGGGACCTTCTATAGACAGGTGTGTGCCTTTCCAAATCATGTCCAATCAATTGAATTTACCACTGGTGGACTCCAATCAAGTTGTAGAAACATCTCAATGATAACCAATGGCAACAGGATGAACCTAAGCTCAATTTTGAGTGTCATCGCAAAGGGTTTGAATAGAGAGATAGATAGATAGATAAATACTTTATTAATCCCCTCAGGGAAATTCAGATGTCCACTAGCCAACACAGTCAGAACGTAAAGCAGACAATACAAAAAATACAGACAATACATAAAAGCAATAAATACTTAAAAAGAACCCAATACATCTATTAAAAGTGCAAAGCATCCCCATACAGCTTAACGGTCAGTATTATAAAATCTAATGGCTGCAGGGGTGAAGGATCTGCTGAACCGCTCCGTTCTACAGCGCAGGGAGGGGAGCCGGTTGGTGTTCCGTGTGCTCCACTGACCCTCCAGAGTTTCATGGAGGGGGTGCCCGGAGTTGTCGAGGATGACCTGCAACTCGCTCCTCATACTCCTCTCAAGCACATCCCCCACAGAGTCCACTCCCCCCCGCCCCCCCAGCACCGAGCTAGCTCTTTTCACCAGCTTGTCCAGCTTCTTGCTGTTTTTATCAGTGATGTTGTTACCCCAGCAGACAACAGAGTAGAAGAAGACACTTGCAACAACAGAATGGTAAAACGAGTACAGCATTTCATTGCACACATTGAAGGATCTGAGCCTTCTGAGGAATTTTTGTCTGGGATCCTGGGAATTATTGTAGGATCATTCATGTTTTGTTTAGTTCACAGACAGAGTGTGGAAACAGGCCCTACTGGCCCACTGAGTCCACAGCAACCATGTTCACACGAGTTCCATGTTATCCTCATCTTTCTGTTGTACATTACGAGAAAACTCAATCTTCAAGTCTACAGCGACCGTTTTAATGCTTTCCTTAATGGAACTGCTAACGTTATTTTAATGATTTGGTGTTCAGTTTGTTTCAGGGGTTCAGCAGGCTGCGGAGAGGCTCAACAATGCCTTCATGGCCTTGGAAGGATGCGTCCTGCCCAAGTTCTCCAGGGTCGGTCACAAGGAGAGGCCGGGCCACTGGTTCTCAGCCCCCAATTCCATCATTGGAAAGGGGATCATGTTCGCGGTCAAGGAAGGCAGAGTAACGACCGGCGTGACTCCCCTGGCGAGCGAAGATAGCCGCAAAATAGCCAGCGTTCTCAACAATGCGTACTACTTGGACAAGATGCATTACACCATCAATGGGAGAGATTCGCACTACTTGGTGAAGATTGGCTCGTCGGACAGAGACCTGGCGACGTTGGGCGTGACGAGTGGCCGCAAGGTTCTGGCGAACGATATAAACGTGACCGTTTCGCAGCCGACAATTCTGCTTAATGGAAGGACTAGAAGGTTCACAAACATAGAACTTCAGCGCAGCGCACTGCTGCTCAATATTCGCTACGGGATTACACCTGACACGCTGGAAGAGGAGAGGGCCCGGCTGCTCGACCAGGCCAGGTTAAGAGCTCTAATGAACGCCTGGTCGAAAGAACAGCTGACGGTAAGGAACGGGAAGGAAGGAAGTCGACCTTGGACTGAAGGAGAGAAACAGCAACTTCTGAGCACGGGCAGAGTTCAAGGTTACGATGGCTACTATGTGTTGCCCGTGGAACAGTACCCAGAACTGGCAGACAGTTCCACCAACATTCAGTTCCTGAGACAGAACGAGATGGGAAGGAGGTAACAAACCGAACTGCTGTCACCTCTGGCAAGAGCTGGAAGGGTGATCACAATCACTATCTCCTCTCCTAAGGAGATGGAAACTCATAGAGTGGGTGCTGTGAATGGTAAGCCGGGGCGGGAAGCTGAAGAGAAGAGTCAAACTCATGTGAAGATGAATTTGCACCTTTATTCTTCAGCCTTTGAGGACTCTCTCTCTCTGCGGCGGGCTGGAGCCCGAGGAGAGGATGCGACGAGTACCCCATTTTTATAGGATAGCTCGGGTCCACTGGGCTGGGCAAAGACAAGTCTCTCTGACGGACTCAGTAAACTTACTGCCTCATTTGTGTAGAGTCCAGAAACGCCCATCGTGAATGAACCAGGAACTTTGTGGATGCAACCTTTTGTAATATAAGCTCCCCCCACCCACCCCCAAGGAAAATTGGTTGGAGCATACCAGAAACGTGACGGAGACGTGTTTAAACCCCAAAGCGGACTTCTTACACTAATGTTATTGTTTTGTTTATTGCCATAGCAACTGTAGTGGATGCAGTAAAGCCTTTGAGGTGATAGTTACTGGATCCTGCTTTCCGACATGGATGGGGGAGGGAAGGGGCCATCATGTTTCTGAAGATGTGACGTAATGAATAAAACAAAAAAATATGTTATTGTCATACACACTGTCGTACTCTTTTTAAAAAGAAATTTAAATAAAAAATTTAAAGTTACATTGTGGAGAGGTCGCTGTGTGCGGGCTCCGTAGGCCCTGCATCGTCTCTTAAAAGTAGTCGTCAGTCATGGTTTATGGTAGAATTGTGGCCAATGTCTCACCGTTAGAAATGGCACTGCTTTTTCACTCGCCCTGTTCACTGGGATCACAGGGGAGAGGAGGGGAGGGGAAGGGGGCAGGAGGTACTCGACAGCGACAGGCACGGATGGAACGGTAAAAAAAAATACCCTGCTCACTTCACCCCGCCTCTCGACTTACGACAATCACACTGCAGTCACCAGAAAGCAAAATGGAGAATTTTATTCTTACGTTTTTTTTTTTTTGTAATACTGTATCTGGAGGAATTGTCCATGAAGGTTTTTATATTAGTTTCTGATTTTTGCTGCTCAGCGAATATTAGTCACAGGAAATAAAAAAAATAATTTATGTAAAGGTGTTTCAATAATGTTTATATACTTTAAAATAAAGTCTTTAAAACTGAAAAAATGTCTGATATTGTGAACCCATATTTATAGAATACTACGACCATGTCTTTGGGTATTCGAGTATTTTCAAAAATAAAGTTTGAGATGTGATCTCACTTTGTTGGTGATCTTGTTTCAGACGAAGTCCAGCGGGCATCAATAAAGAGGGTATTATCTGTAAATGTGCGCTGGCTACATGTTGATCAAAAGGATCGCGACCCGAATTGTCACCTATTCATGTTCTCCAGAGTCCCATAGTGCAGAGATCCGTTGTTCAAGATGTGGACTCTTATACATCGACAAGACCAAACGCAGACTGGGTCGATCGCTTCGCAGAACACCTTCGCTCAGCCCGCGTGAACCTACCTGATCCCCGGTTGCCGGACACTTTAATTCTCCTTCCCATTCCCACACTGACCTTTCTGTCCCAGGTCTCCTCCATTGTCAGAGTGAGGCTAAACGCAAATTGGAGGAACAGCATCTCATATTTCGCTTGGGCAGTGGTATGAATATTGATTTCTCTCACTTCAGGTAGCCCCGGCATTCCCTGTCTCTCTCTCTCCCTCCCCCACCCAAGTCGCACCAGCTTCTCGTTTTCACCCAACAAACAGCTTACAATGGCCTGTTTCAATACACAATACTCAATAGACAGTAGGTGCTGGGGTAGGCCATTTGGCTCTTCGAGCCAGCACCGCCATTCAATGTGATCATCCCCAATCGGTACCCCATTCCTGCCTTCTCCGCATATCCCCTGACTCCGCTATCATTAAGAGCCCTATCATAGAAACATAGAAAATAGGTGCAGGTGTAGGCCATTCGGCCCTTCGAGCCTGCACCGCCATTCGATATGATCATGGCTGATCATCCAACTCAGTATCCTGGACCTGCCTTCTCTCCATACCCCCGATCCCTTTAGCCACAAGGGCCACATCTAACTCCCTCTTAAATATAGCCAATGAACTGGCCTCAACTACCTTCTGTGGCAGAGAATTCCACAGATTCACCACTCTCTGTGTGAGAAATTATTTTCTTATCTCGGTCCTAAAAGACTTCCCCCTTATCCTTAAACTGTGACCCCTTGTTCTGGACTTCCCCAACATCAGGAACAATCTTCCTGCATCTAGCCTGTCCAACCCCTTAAGAATTTTGTAAGTCTCTATAAGATCCCCCCTCAATCTTCTAAATTCCAGCGAGTACAAGCCAAGTCTATCCAGTCTTTCTTCATATGGAAGTCCTGCCATCCCAGGAATCAGTCTGGTGAACCTTATCTGTACTCCCTCTATGGCAAGAATGTCTTTCCTCAGATTAGGAGACCAAAACTGTACGCAACACTCCAGGTGCGGCCTCACCGAGACCCTGTACAACTGCAGTAGAACCTTCCTGCTCTTGTACACAAATCCTTGTGAAGCTCTATCAAGCTCTCAAGATCTATGAATCGTATCAAGTTCTCTCTTGAAAGTATCCAGAGAACCGGCCTCCACCGCCCTCTGAGGCAGAGAATTCCACAGACTCACCACTCTCTGTGAGAAAAAGTGTTTCCTTGTCTCCGTTCTAAATGGCTTACCCCTTATTCTTAAACTGTGGCCCCTGGATCTAGACTCCACCAACATCTGGAACATGTTCCCTGCCTCTAGCATGTCCAAACCCTTAATAATCTTTGAATGTTTGAATGAGAGTCCCTCTCATCCTTCTAAAATCCAGTGTACAAGCCCAACCGTGCCATTCTCTCAGCATATGACAGTCCCGCCATCCCAGGAATTAATCTTGTGAACCTACGCTGCACTCCATCGATAGCAAGAATGTCCTTCCTCAAATTAGGGGACCAAAGCTGCACACAATACTCCAGGCGTGGTCTCACTAGGGCCCTATACAACTGCCGTAGGACCTCTTTGCTCCTATACTTAACTCCTCTTGTTATGAAGGCCAACATGCCATTCGCTTTCTTCGCTGCCTGCTGTACCTGCATGCTTACTTTCATAGACTGATGAACAAGGACCCCCAGATCCCATTGTACTTCCCCTTTTCCCAACTTCTCTCCACATCACCGTCTATATCTCTCGTTTCCCTGATCCCTGACCAGTCTGAAGAAGGGTCTCGACCCGAAACGTCGCCTATCTCCTTCGCTCCTTAGATGCTGCTGCACCTGCTGAGTTTCTCCAGCCTTTCGTGTGCCCTCCATTTAGATAATAATGTGTCTTCCTATTTTTGCTGCCAAAGTGGATAAGCTCACATGTATCCACATTAAACTGCATCTGCCATGCATCTGTCCACTCATCCAACCTGTCCAAGTCACCCTGCGTTCCCATAGCATCCTCCTCACAGTTCACACTGCCACCCAGCTTTGTGTCATCTGCAAATTCCCTAATGGTACTTTGAATCCCTTGAATTTCCTTTATCATCGTTACTTGTTTGCATATCTTTTATTTGTTGTTCTTTATCTCTCCACATCACCGTCAATATCTCTCGTTTCCCTTACCCCAACCAGTCTGAAGAAGGGACTCGACCCGAAACGTCACCCAGTCCTTCTCAGCCTGACCCGCTGAGTTCCTCCAGCACATTGCGTATTTGCTTGCTAATAACACTTCAATACAAAGAATACAATCGACCTCCCTGAATTTCAATACTAACAAAATTAATCAGTGCTGTTCTCAATTCACCTCTATTGTGAGTTCTTGCTAGCTGATCATCAGAAAGTTAGGTCTTAAGATCTTAGAAAACATGGAAAGCATAGAAGGATGTTGTAGGCTAGGCAAGTGAAAAGATAGAGTGGATGTGGAGAGGATGTTTCCACTAGTGGCAGAGTCCAGGACCAGAGGTCACAGCCTCAGAATTAAAGGACATACCCTTGGAAAGGAGATGAGGAGAAATTTATTTAGTCAGAGGGTGGTGAATCTGTGGAGTTCTTTGCCACAGAAGGCTGCGGAGGCAAGGTCAGTGGATATTTTTAAGACAGAGATCGATAGATTCATGGTTAGTACGGATGTCAGGGGTTATGGGGAGAAGGCAGGAGAATGGGGTTAGGAGGGAGAGATAGATCAGCCATGATTGAATGGCAGAGCAGACTTGATGGGCCGAATGGCCTAACTCTGCTCCGATCACTTATGCGGCCGCTCCTCTCACTCAAGAGCAGTTTTGTCTTTCCCTCTACCACTTTTCCAGCATTCTCCCCCTATTACAATCGTTGAGCAGAAGGGTCCCGACCTGAAACAGAACAGGGTCTCTGCCACAGAAGGTAGTTGAGGCCAGTTCATTGGTTATATTTAAGAGGGAGTTAGATGTGGCTCTTGTGGCTAAAGGGATCAGGGGGTATGGAGAAAAGGCAGGTACAGGATACTGAGTTGGATGATCAGCCATGATCATATTGAATGGCGGTGCAGGCTCGAAGGGCCGAATGGCCTACTCCTGCACCTATTTTCTATGATTCTATGAAATGTCACCTATCCATTCCTTCAACCGATGCTGCCTGACTTTAGCAGTTTGTGATTCGCAACTGTTTTTGCTCTCTCCCCATTGCCCCAGTTTACATCTAGAAATCTATCTAAGTCCTGGGCCTCCTCCGTGCCCAGAGTGAGTCCCACCGCAGCACCTCATATTTCGCTTGGGCAGTTTACACCCCAGCGATATGAACATTGGTTTCTCCAATTTCAGGTAGTCCTTGCTTTCTCCCTCCTTCCCCTCCCCCTTCCCAGCTCTCCCGCAGCCCACTGTCTCCGCCTCTTCCTTTCTTCTTCCCGCCCCCCCCCCCCCCCCCCCCCCACATCAATCTGAAGAAGGGTCTCAACCCGAAGCGTCGCCTATTTCCTTCGCTCCATAGATGCTGCCTCACCCGCTGAGTTTCTCCAGCATTTTTGTCCACCTTCTATACTTTCAGTGACTTGGCCTCCACTTCCCTCTGTGGCAACAAAACTCAGTCTGGCATACGACTCAAGTTCTCTGGATTTTATGAAAGATTGTAAAATAAATTGGGAGAATCATACGGCTCAGGGACAGGCCCTTCAGTCCTACCCATCCATGCCCACCAAGATGCCCCAGAGAGTGGAGAGTAGTTTAGGTTGGAGATACAGTGCGAAAAAACAGGCCCTTCGGCCCACCGAGCCCGCGCCGACCAGCGATCCACGCACATTAACACTATCCTACACACACTATGGACAATTTTACATTGATACAAAACCAATTAACCTACAAACCTGTACATTCATTGGAGTGCGGGAGGAAACCGAAGATCTCGGAGAAAGCCACGCAGGACACTGGAGAACGTAAAACTCTGTACAGACAGCACCCGTGGTCGGGATCGAACCAAGGTCATTGGCACTGTGAGGCAGTAGCTCTAAAAGTGAAAGAACTGAAAATGAACCAGGCTCAAGCGGGGAACAGATAAGGTGAATGCACAGAATCTTTTCCCCAGGGAAGGGGGGTCAAGAACCAGAGGACATAGGTTTAGGTTGAGAGGGACAAGATTGAATACAAGCCCAAGAGGCAACATTTTCACTGACAGGGTGGTGGGTGTGTGGAACAATCAGCCAGAGGAGATAGTTGAGGCAGCGACTACAACAGGATATAAAAGACAATTGGACAGGTAGAAGAGGTTTAGGTCATGTTTATAAAGTTATAATGAAGAGGAATAGAACTAGGCCATTCGGCCCATCAACTCCACACTGCCATTCAATCATGGCTGATCTATCTCTCCCTCCTAACCCCATTTGCCTGCCTTCTCCCCATAACCTCTGACACCCGTACTAATCAAAAATCCATCTATCTCTGCCTTTAAAATATCCATGGACTTGGCCACCACAGGCTTCTGTGGCAAAAGAATTCTACAGATTCACCACCCTCTTTAGGTTAAGATGGATATTTGAACGAACATAAGCAAATGGGATCAAACATAAGCTTAGATGGGCAGCTTGCTCAGCATGGGTATGCTGGGCTGAAGGGCCTGTTTCCATGCTGTACGACAGTATCGCCGTTGAAGCAAATACGGAGTGATGGCATTGATGGATGTTCTGGATACTGAGGCAAAAAGGATCATCGTTTTTCAACAATCTAGCCACTGTAGTTTCGTTAATCCTAAACCGCTAGGAAAGAGATTTCAATGGGTCATTCTGTGGCCAGCTGTTCCCTTTGCGACCCCCAGAAGCCAGATGTGGACGCAGAAGGTGAGGATTTCCACACAGCTGTTGCAAGATGGTGGGGTCGGGAGTTGCTGAGAGATTCAGGAGTGCGAATATCAGTCTGGCCACACCACTGACTGCTATGCTGCCTCTGCTTATTGCCTCATTCACGCTATTAAGTGCAGGCCAAAAGAAAGACACAATTATTTTTTCCCCATGGAATTTGAAAATTTTTAATTAAAACTATTTTCAGATTTTTGAAGTAATTTTCGGCCATTTTCATACGTTGGAGATAATTGAAAACCCATTTTAAAATTGGTGTCAATGTTATTAGAGTCCCAGCTAAATTCCCAGGGTTTACCAGCTGCGAACATCTGTCAGATGGTGTCAGGGTATTGAGGTTGGCAGGGTCAGTGATAAGGTCACAAGCTCATAAGTGATAGGAGTAGAATTAGGCCATTCAGCCCATCAAGTCTACTCCACCATTCAATCATGGCTGATCTATCTATCCCTCCTAAACCCATTCTCCCACCTTCTCTCCCTAACCTCCGACACCTGCACTAACCAAGAATCTATCTATCTCTGCCTTAAAAAATATCCACCGACTTGGCCTCCACAGCCTTCTGTGGCAAATTCCACAGATTCACCACCCACTGTTTCAAGAAATGTCTCCTCATCTCCTTCCTAAAAGAACGTCCTTTAATTCTGAGTTCCGATGCGCTACCCAAAGAGTGTCAGGACCCGGCACCTTGGCTCTAGCTAATAGAGGCCCAACAGGATGTGCCCTCTACAGCCACCCAAGTACATTAGTTTAGTTTCCTTTAGAGATGCTGCGTGGAAACAGGCCCTTCGTACCAACCAAGCCCACGCTGACCAGCGATCCCCGTGCACTAGTTCTACCCTACACACTGGGGACAATTTACAGATTTACAATTAACCTACAAACCCACACGTCTTTGGGATGTGAGAGGAAAACTCATGCAGTCACGGGGAGAACGTACAAATTCCCTACAGACGGCACCCGTGGTCAGGGTGGAACCCGGGTCTCTGGCGCAGTCAGGCAGCAACTCTACCGCTGCGCCACCGTGCTGCCCCCGGAGGGCAGAGACCTTGTGGACCACAGTTCTCGAGAGCGCCAGCTTCAATGCCAGCCCGTCCTGTCAATCAGGACACGCACTCAAAATGGTTTCTTCAAATCATTTCCACTGCCCGCTTGGTTTAGAAAGCTTTATTGGCCGTCTGTTGATGCGCAAATTTGGCAAAATGATCACCAGAGAAAAGTCCTCTTGGCCTTAGATTGTGAATCAGGGAAGAACATCAATTTGACCTCCTTGTAGAAGATCTGTCATCAAGGTCTTAGTGGCACCATGAGCTGCCAGCCACCCCTCCCCACGCCGACTCACACACACATGTACACACACATGGACACACACACGCATGTACACACACGCACACATGTACATGCACATACACATACACATGGACACACACATGGACACACACATGGACACACACACATGTGCACAAACACGTACACACACATGAACATGCACATGTACACACACACACGTGCACATGCACACATGTACATGCACACACACATGTACACACACACACATGAGCATGTACGCATACACACATGTACACACACATGTACACAAACAAACACGCACATACACGCACATACACACACACACGTACATGCTCACGCACATGTATATACACATGTACACATGCACACATGCATATGTACACACACACATATGTGTACACATACACACACATATGTACTCACACACATGTACACATACACACACATATGCACACACACATGTGTATGCATGCGTGTGCACACACATGTACGCACACAAACACGCACAACACGCTCGAAGGGCCAAATGGACTACTCCTGCACCTATTGTCTATAAGTACACATATGCACATGTACACATAGAAACATAGAAACATAGAAATTAGGTGCAGGAGTAGGCCATTCAGCCCTTCGAGCCTGCACCGCCATTCAATATGTCATGGCTGATCATCCAACTCAGTATCCCGTACCTGCCTTCTCTCCATACCCTCTGATCCCCTTAGCCACAAGGGCCACATCCAACTCACTCTTAAATATAGCCAATGAACTGGCCTCAACTACCCTCTGTGGCAGAGAGTTCCAGAGACTCATCACTCTCTGTGTGAAAAAAGTCTTTCTCATCTCGGTCTTAAAGGATTTCCCCCTTATCCTTAAGCTGTGACCCCTTGTCCTGGACTTCCCCAACATCGGAACAATCTTCCTGCATCTAGCCTGTCCAACCCCTTAAGAATTTTGTAAGTTTCTATAAGATCCCCTCTCAATCTCCTAAATTCCAGAGAGATAAACCGAGTCTATCTTCATAAGTCTTTCTTCATAAACAGTCCTGACATCCCAGGAATCAGTCTGGTGAACCTTCTCTGCACTCCCTCTATGGCAATATGCACATATATGCACATGTATACACACACATATGCACATGTATACACACATGTACATGCACACACATATGTACCCGCATGCACATGAAAACACATGTATACATACACACCTATGTACAAACATACACACACATAAATACTTATATATATATATATCATGTCGCATCAAGATTAGTCTCAAATGTTGATTATTAAGGGAGGAATATACGAATATATATACATAGCCCAGGAATATTAATAAAGAACATTTGACACTAATCCTGATATAACATGATTACAGAAAAGATTTTACAACATATAGTTTTCTATGTTTCTGTTTATATGGCACTTTTAACGTAGCAAAAATCATGGTGGCATAATGAGTAAAAAAATGGGAGAGAATTGGATAAAAACATAAATGCTGGAAGAACTCAGGCAGTCAAGCAGCCTCTGTAGAAAGAGAAACCAGTTAACAATCAGTTTACAAACCCCTCTCTTTCCACCGATTCTGCCTGACTGGCTGAGATCTTCCAGCTTTCTTGGTTTAGTTTCAGATTTCAGCGCCTGCAGTTGCATCCATTTTCCAAGACTAATAACGTGAGAGGGAAAATTTAATAAGAACCTGAGGGGCAACCTTTTCACACAGAGGGTGGTGGGTGTATGGAACGAGCTGCCAGATGGGGTCGTTGATGCAGGTATCATCACAACTTTCAAAAGGCATCTGGACAGGTACACGGATAGGAAAGGTTCCGAAGGATAAGGCCCAAACGCGGGCAGGTGGGCCTGGTGTAGATGGGGCATGTTGGTCGGCATGGACAAGTTGGGCCGAAGGGCCTGTTTCCCTGTTGCATGATCCTTTGTCTCCATGACTCCAATTAAATAGCTCTATCAAAGTGTTAAGTCACAAGGCTGAAAGGCCTGTAGAATTCCACTGATTTGCACAGTAGGCTTACTAGGCCTCAGGCATATGACTTATGGGTCGATCAGTTCCCCTGCGATTTAACTTGTGGACTATAGAGTGAAACAAAGCTACCTGATCAGAAGAAGGGCCGAAACGTCACCCAGCCCTTCTCTCCAGAGACGCTGCCTGTCCCACTGAGTGAACGGCCTGTCCCACTTTCACCACCTAATTCACGACCTTTTTTACTCGTGGACATTTTTATCATGCTAGATGAAACGCCCTGACCTACTTGATGCCACGAGTACCTACGACCAGCATCACGGCCTGCTACGCCCTACCTACGACCTCCTACGACCTCGTGACGACCATGCTGCGAGTGTGAGTCAAGGGCAAACTCGGCAGAGGTCGTGAAAGTGGGACAGGCCCTTTACTCCAGCATCTTGTGCCTGTCTTCAGCTACCTAACATATTGAAATAAAACCCCACGTTGAGATGAGAAGGAGTGGAAAACGGCAAGAAGCCTGGCCCGGCAGAAGTGACCACAAGTAGGCAGGAGGAGGTAGAAACGGCAACAGAGTCAGTGTAGTGGCAGTCTTCGCGACCTCTCAAGGCTTTAGCCCCCGATAGTCACTAACGTGCTGACCATGGTCCAGGAGGAAATCTTACACATTCCACCAGTTCTCCACGAGACATTCAAAGCCGTCGACAGATGAATATTCCGGAAACAGTCTCGTCATCAATAGTTTCCTTATTGTAGTAATACAAAAACAGTAAAGTCACTCATAAAAACGTCTTGTATAAGTACATCGTCTTCCAGCAATATATACATTTCAATCATGGTCGTGATCATGTCGCGATCATGGTCGAAAACTATATCTTGGACTAAAAAAAACCCATCTGGGAGTCTGCGCCAGAATCCTAGCCACGAACACACCCCAGACTACGTGTAAATCCCACCCACATAATTACAGGCAGATAAAAACTAAAGGCAACCAGACATGATTATAATAAACTTTCTTCGGTATTGAAATTCTAAACAGAATTATAGAGATAACACTGCCAGAAACAGGCCATTCAGCCCACTTGGTACATGCCTGTGTGTCTGCTGTACTTCAGTCAGCCGGTGGGCGCTGGGAGTAGTCCCCTCAGCCTCGCAAAAGGACTTGTAAATACAGTGCACAATGATAATATACGAGGAACAAAATAAAATATATTAATAACCCCAATACTAGTGCGAAAAACCCAGCCTGTCAGGCAGCATCTGTGGAGAGGGAAGGGGTTTGATAACGGCTGTTTGACCCAGATTGTTAACTGGTTTCTCTTTCCGCAGAGGCTGCTTGACTGCCTGAGCTCTTCCAGCATTTCTGTTTTTATCCAATTCATTTTACTCAACTCTTTGTGCAGCTCAATATAGTTTTTTTCTATGCTGACGCCCCCTTGAGATGCGTCACAATTGATTCTTCTTCTTCTTGCGTTTGAGGCAACGGAAGTCTGCAGCAGGGTGATGCCATCCGTAGGTGCCCGCCCTATAAAGGGCGCATGCTCCGGGTTGGCGGCAAGCTGCGACACTGCTGCTGTTGCCTCTGTTTGTTGTTGTTCGCCTGACTGAGGTCACCACGGGGAGGTGGGCAACATGAGCCCCCCACAATCGATTGAATTGATTGAAAGATGGGGCATGGATAAAGGCCCTTCAGCCCACCAAATCCACTGACCACCAATCACCCGTTCGCTCTCAGTCTATGTTATCCCACTTTCATATTCATCCCCTACACACTTGGTGCGGGGTGGAATCTTACATCTGCCAATTAACCTACAATTGGTGCGGGAAGGAACTGCAGATGCTGGTTTAAACAAAGTGTTCAACAGCTTGATAGTTGTTGGGGTGAAGCGGTTCTTGAACCTAATGGAGGGGGGGGGGGGGGAGATTGCAACCTTCACGTGTTTCGACGAATGCAATCAACCTGGCGTGCACAATCAAATAAGATCAAACAGAACAAGTTGTCCTACAACTTTAGGCTGTGCACGCCATACGCACGAAGAAGAAACTAATGGTCCACTTTAATGCAGCCTTGTATATTAGCAATAAAATGTACAAACTCTGAACTTACAGCACTCTGTCCAGCTTAAGTCATTCAAAAGACGATGTTGCGGCGGAACCAAACGTGGTGAACAAACAGTTGGTTTATTCAGACATTACACGATTGGCGTACGTGCAAGTTTGGTCCTCTAACATACTTGGGCGCCATTTGCGCGTAATTTGCGCGACATCATTTTCGGGTCACGACGCACAGCGTGCGCGACGTGCCGCGCCCCGATGCGAGCATGGTGCGGATTACACGCGCACGGTGCGTGGTGATGTAGGCAGTGGCACGCGGTCGCGCGCGGAGCCCCAGGATTTTGGGATGTACAACATTTTCGCACGCCATCTGCGTGACGTGCAAATGACGCCCAAGTGGGACAGGCCCTTAAGTCATTGCTACTGCAGCTGAGCAGAGGGTGTTGTCTCGAGCTCAGCTACCTGTCGACTCAAGGTCTCAAGGTGAGATCTGCTTATGTAGCGGGACACTACCCTTAACCCATGACGTCACGTGACAGCCCCGTAACCTCTGACGCGGGTTCTGACCATCAGCTGACGCCACAACATTTCCAATGTGGCTGTAAACAATGATTTTTCTCTACATCATTTCCTCAGCAAATTCTAAATAAGGTTTGCTGTGGAGATGTTGAAGGCTGAGGGTCAATTAGCTTCTGGCACTGGGATTTGACCTATGTACAGCAACAAACTCTTTGCTGTAACTAAAGGATGGATGGTGAAGACTGATTACAAAGATATATGACGTCTCCATAGATGCTTCCTCACCCGCTGAGTTTCTGCAGCATTTTTGTCTATAAAGATATATGACGTCTCATGTGGAGAAATGCCTTGGAGAGCTTTGTCAAAATGGTTATTAGTTAATTACATGATGCCTGTAAAATTCATACCTTTATGGAGTTTATTTCAAATTCAAGTTCAGTTCTCTTTTGGAATTTCCTCTGAAATCTAATTCTGCCATGCTTAAAGCAATTGGTTCAGATCAGTAGGCTCAGAAAGCACACCGCACCTCCTACCCCCCTCAGAAGACTAAGGGAATTCAAGTATGAAGAAGGGTTTTAACCCGAAACGTCACCTATTCCTTTTCTCCAAAGGTAGAGTTGCTGCCTTACAGCGCTGGAGAACCGGGGGGGCTCGATCCCGACTATGGCTGCTGTCTGTACGGAGTTTGTACGTCCTTCAGTAAGTTTCAATGAGATCCACCCTCATCCTTCTAAACTCCAGCGAGTACAGGCCCAGTGCCGACAAACGCTCATCATATGTTAACCCACTCATTCCTGGGATCATTCTCCTAAACCTCCTCTGGACCCTCTCCAGAGCCAGCACATCCTTCCTCAGAAATGGGGCCCAAAATTGCTCACAATATTCCAACTGCAGCCTGACCAGTGCCTAAAAGAGCCTTAGCATTACATCCCATTATGGCCTGGTTCTAATGATACTGATTATTAATTTCTTGTACATTTCATTATTGTAGATTTATTTGGTATTGTTATTGTGTTAATGGGTCAGTAAAACTGCAGCAAGTAGTTAGTTCATTGTTGCATTCTCGGTACAAATACCAGCTAACCACTCTTAACACCTGCTCATTAAAGCTAATCCTTGTTCTAGCCAACTTTCCTACCCAATCTCTTAATTCCCTTAATGTCCTGAAGCTACGCATTAGTGTCTCAGATACACTCAATGAATAACCATTGACTGGAGATATTGGCTGGAGAACTCATCTAAACATACAGAACTTCATGTAAACACAAAGAACTGAAGATAGACACAAAAAGCTGGAGTAACTTAGCGGGATAGGCGACATCTCTGGAGCGAATGAATGGGGGACGTTTCGGGTCAAGATCTGCAGATGCTGGTTTACAAAAAAAAAAGACGCAAAGTGCTGGAGTAACTCAGCGGGTCAGGCAGCTTCTCTGGAGAACATGGATAGGTGACTTTACAACAGGGTTTCAACCCGAAATGCCACCTATCCATGTTCTCCAGTGATGCTGCCTGACCCGCTGAGTTACTCCAGCACTCTGTGAAACGTCACCTATCCATGTTCTCCACAGATGCTGCCTGACCCGCTGAGTTACTCTAGCACTCTGTGAAACGTCACCTATCCATGTTCTCCACAGATGCTGCCTGACCCGCTGAGTTGATCCAATACGTTGTGACGTTTTTGTGAATACCTCATGTGAGATTAAATATCCAACGTATTATTTAGTCTTGCAATGGTTGGTCAGGTCAGGGGGAATCCTGTCGCTGCCCGGGGCCTTGCCTGAGGCCAGGCTGTCAATGGCCTTGCTGAGCTCTTCTAACGTCGGCTCTGCGTCTAACTCATCCATGGTTGGCAGGCACTCGATGGCATCAAGGAAGGAAGTCGAGTAGAGGCCGGAGTAGTGTTCCGCCCATCTCTCCATCTGCTGCCATTCGTCTGTGATTGCTTCGCTAGCGGAGGATTTGAGGGGGGACTGTCAGGCCCTGGACTGGTCCTAGTGCCTTCTTAATGCCATTTTAATGCCAGGATATTCTGCATATCCAGCTTTAATGATACATAATAATTAATGTAGAAATAGTTATACCATCTAAATATTTTGCTAATTAGTGCCACTAATTAGCACATTAAGTACTAAAGTAAGTAAGTAAGTAAGTACGTTTATTGGCCAATTTGCCTTGGTGCTCCGCCCACAAGTAACAACGTGACATACAGTGACAGTTACGAATGACTCCGAAAGGACTCCCACTGCCAGCACATCTGAAATATTGCCTTCAAAGTACTTAAAAGCATACAAGGAATTTAGTCTTGTAAGTTGCAATCAAATGGAACTGCAGATGCTGATTTATACCGAAGATGGACTCAAAATGCTGGAGCAGTTTTGTGTACAAGTTGTGCAACCTGCTCACTCACATCAGTGGGCCATCTAGTGTTTAACCGGCAAATTACAAGGCACCAGGCACACAAAGAAAGAAAGACACAAAATGCTGGAGTAACTCAGCGGGACAGGCAGCATCTCTGGAGAGAAGGGATGGATGACGTTTCGGGTCGAGACCCTTCTTCAGGCTGGTCGGGGAAAAGGGAAACGAAAGATATAGACGGTGATGTGGAGATAAAGGACGATGAATGAAAGATATGCAAAAAAGTAACGATGAAACAGGCCATTGTTAGCTGTGTTTGGGTCGCACAGTCAGAGAGCAGGAGGAATCACAGAGGGGGAGCAGCGAGAGGGGGTGTTGCAGAACTCTCGTTGGAGAGAGGAGGAGAACTTCTTCAAAGTCGACATACCTTGAGGAGATTTAGCAGTGGAGCAGACGATACAAGATACAAGATTCAAGATACATATATATTAGTCACATGTGCCAGTTGCTACAGTGAAATGTGATCACCATACAGCCATACAATAAAATAAAGAACATAACACACGATAGGGTCCAACATAAAACATCCCCACACAGCAGAATCAAAGTTTCCCACTGTGAGGTAATGTTCCTGATGTTCACCCGTGGTCGGGGCCTCCCGAGCCCTCCGCAGTCGATGCTACGGGCGGCCCGCGGCTCAGGCCCACTCGCAGGGATGTTGGAACGTCGGAACGGGAGGACCATCTCAACGGCTAGGACCTCCAAATCGGCCGCTTCCCATCGGAGTCCGCGGCTCCTGAAGTCCACAGGCCGCGCTGGGCGGAGATTCACGCTGGCGGCCCTCGGGAAAGGGTCCCAGGACTCCGCGATGTTGGTCAGCGCCGCCCGCGTTGGGAGCTCCGGAACCACAGCTCCGCGATGTCAATGTTGGAGCAGCAGGCCCAACACTCCGGAGCTTTAAACGGCGGTCCAGGTAAGGCATCGCCTCTCCGCGGTGAATCCAGCGCTGCGCCGCTGATGCTGAAGCTCTGGTCCGGTCCCCGGTCCCCGGCAGCAAAGGCCGCTCCGATCCAGTGGTAGGCCGCGAGGAGGGGGGCGAGAATGCGACTCGGAAAATAGTCACGTCCTCGCCAGGAAGCGACTGGGAAGCGGTTTCCCCCTTACCCTACCCCCCTCCACCACATAGAAAAACTAAAGTATCCCCAAAACAAACTGCTTAGACAAAGTAAAATAAAATAAAATAGAAAAAATGAACAGACTGTAGGCAGAGGCTGCCTTCAATAGTGGCATTCGAACACACAGTGCTGGAGTAACTCAGCGGGTCAGGCAGCATCTGTGGAGAACATGGATAGATAACGTTTCACAGAGTGCCGGAGTAACTCAGCGGGTCAGGCAGCATCTCTGGAGAACATGGATAGGTGACTTTTTGGGGCAGGACCCTTCTTCAGACTGATTGTGGTGGGGTGGAGACAGACTTCGTCTGAAAAGTCCCGATCCTCGCACTTTAGTCTGTGTTGATTTTACTGGTCTAATGTTCGTTTTTACAAACCTTGTTCTCAGGGTATTTAAACCTACATTTTATTTGTCGATTAAGTTATGACATCGGATGGAAGTTGCAAACCAAATCTCGTTGCACTTATGTGTAATGACAATAAAAGATATTATCATTATTATTAAATGTAAAGCTGAAGCAAGTAGGAATTTAATTGCTGCAGCTTTCTCTATTGATGGACCATTTGGTGTCCGTGTGCAAGGCGATGGGTGCAGGGGGTTTCATCCCAACCTGTGTGCAGGAAGGAACGGCAGATGCTGTTTTATACTGAAGATAGACATAAAGTGCTGGAGTAACTCAACGGGTCAGGCAGCATCTCTGGAGAACAATAGTAGGTGACATTTCAGGTCGGAACCCTTCTTCAGAGTCTGATGGCCTGAAACGTCACCTATTGTTTATCTCCAGAGATGCTGCCTGACCCGCTGAGTTACTCCAGCACTCTGTGAAACGTCACCTATCCATGTTCTCCACAGATGCTGCCTGACCCGCTGAGTTACTCCAGTACTCTGTGAAACGTCACCTATCGTCACCTGTGAACGTCACCTGTGAAACGTCCCACATAAGAGATTAGCATACAAACTTAAAGCACACGGAATTGGGGGTTCAGTATTGATGTGGATAGAGAACTGGCTGGCAGACAGGAAGCAAAGAGTAGGAGTAAACGGGTCATTTTCAGAATGGCAGGCAGTGACTAGTGGGGTACCGCAAGGCTCAGTGCTGGGACCCCAGCTATTTTCAATATATATTAATGATCTGGATGAGGGAATGGAATGTAACATCTCCAAGTTTGCGGATGACACGAAGCTGGGGGGGCAGTGTTAGCTGTGAGGAGGATGCTAGGAGGCTTTTTATGATGCCCTGGATAAGTCGCTCACTGTTTCAATCTCGGATTTGTTGTAACTGGTCAAATTACATTTCTTGTCAACAGGGCATGCAATATGCTTCGGTTTAGCAACTTTCCAATTGACTCTAAATCTGTAAGATGTGTGGTGGCCACTTCAAAAGTGTTGATTGGAATCAACCGGTCTTCAGCAAAGTACACTCCTGTTTTAACAGGAGTCTGTAAAAAAATCTGTAATAATGATGTTCCATTGTATTAACACCAGCAGCTGGCAATGTCAGCCTAAATGGAAACTCATGCATTCTTAAGCTAACAATTTGTGCACATCAGGTTTTCTAACATACAATTATTTAGTATTAGTCTGTCATCGTCAGGTAAGAGGCTGTAATTTTCTGCCTCAGGGTAGTAGTTGGTATTAATAGCATAAATAGATAATTTTAAGGACAGAACAAAATAAATGATGAATTCTCAAAGGTAATTTTGGGATCATTGTAATTTGCATAATTAGTGATTTTTTTTTTTAACCATCTATCTAGTATTTGTTTAGCTTCTTATTCAAAAAGACATTACAGTGAATGTTTGTTGCACTAACCTTATAAATATCGTATTACTGCTTTCATGTTTTACAGCATTCACTTCTTTTGTCTCAATTAACATGTATGAAATAACTGTCCTCAGAAGACAAAGGAAATTTGCCGCATCTCCAATGACACTTAACAATTTTTACGGATGCGTCGTAGATGGCATCCAATCCGATTCACAGCCTGGTTTGGCAACTGCTCTGCCCAAGACAGCAAGAAACTGGAGAGCGTTGTAGCCTGGTCCATCACATAGACCAGCCTCCCCCTCTATCTCCCCCCCCCCCCCCCCCCCCCCCCCCCCCATCGACCCCATCTGTACTTCATGCTGCCTCATGAAAGCAGCAAACCTTCCCTCCAGTGATGAACTGTACACTGCAAGGGCCAGGAAGCGAGCGGGCAAGATCATCTCTGACCCCTCTCACCCTGGCCACAAACTCTTTGAATCACTTCCATCTGGAAGGCGACTCCGGACTGTCAAAGCTGCCACAGCCAGACATAAAAACAGTTTTTATCCACGAGTAGTTGCTCTACTCAACAGCCAAAAATCTGTAGCCTCCCTTTGATCTGGTATTTTGTTGGTTCACATGCTTGATCAATGGTGTTTTATCATTAATGTTTTATTATTATTAATGTTTAGTATTTCTGAGTCATTCGTAACTGTCACTGTATGTCATGTTGTTACTTGTGGGCGGAGCACCAAGGCAAATTCCTTGTATGTGAATACTTGGCCAATAAACTTACTTACTTACTTACTTACATAATCAAGGAGAACTTACACCTTGGTCATTCCTTCTTCTCCCACCAAAGCTTAAACCGTAAAACATAGGAACAGAATCAGGCCATTCGTCCCATCAAGCCTACTGCCATATCTCCATAATCTTGGACACCCTTGCTAATCAGTGACCTATCAATCTCCGCTTTAAAGATACCGAATGACTTGGCCTCCACAGCCATCTGTGGCAAAGAATTCCACAGATTCACCACCCTCTGACTAAAGAAATTCCATTCTGAAGGTATGTTCTTTTATTCTGAAGCCATGCCTTCTGGTTTTAGACTCTCCCATTACTGGAAACACCCTGTCCACATCCACTCAATCTCGGCCTTTCATTATCCGATAGGTGTCAATCAGACAAAATGCTGTAGTAACTCAGCGGGTGAGGCAGCATCTACGGAGAGAAGGAGTTGGCGACATTTTTGGTCGAGACCCTTCTTCCGACTGTTGTCAGGGGAGGGGGCGGGACAAAGGAAGAATACAGGAGGTGACAGTAAGACTAGTGGGAGAAGAAGGGTCTCGACCCGAAATGTCGCAAATTCCTTCTCTCCATAGATGCTGCCTCACCCGCTGAGTTACTCCAGAATTTTGTGTGTAGACAAAAATGCTGGAGAAACTCAACGGGCGAGGCAGCATCTATGGAGAGAAGGAATTAGCGACGTTTTGGGTCGAGACCCTTCTTCTCCCAGGGAGGTGAGCGAGAAACCTTCGACTGTACCAGCATCTGCAGTTCTTTCATAAACAAAGGTTTTAATGAGATCCCCCTCCTTAAAAACACATAGAATCAAATTCTGGAGCAGCTTCTTCTCCGCTGCTATCAGAACATTAAATAGACCTCGCGTGAGCTAAAGATGTAGTCCTGATCCCCCAATCTACCTCGTTGTGACCCATGCACTTTTCTTTTATCTGCACTTTCTTCGTAGGCATGACATTAAATTCCACACAGCTTCCTTTCTCATTGTACACTACCTGTATGCGTGCGTATGATTTGATTATGCTCATGTACAGTATAATCTGTCTGGTTAGCACGCAAAATATTTATTTCACTGTACCTCGCTACATGTGACAATAATAAGCCGATAGCAATTCCAATGCCAACATTAATACTGTTTTCCATTTAACATTAGGAGCAGAATAATTGAACAATTTAATTGAATAATTAAAAAAAAACTTTTTTTAAATATAGTGCCCCTATTATTTGAAATATCTCATCTGCAGGTACTATCGCAATGATTAAGAAACATTTGGACAGGTACATGGATAGGATAGGTTTAGAGGGATATGGGCCAAATGCAGGCAGGTGGGACTAGTGTAGCTGGGACATGTTGGTCGGTGTGAGTTAGTTGGGCCGAAGGGCCTGTTTCCACACTGTATCACTCTATCACTCTCTTCAGACATAAAATCTATCTCTTCCAGCATCGGACCCTACACTTCCATGCACTGAGGCCGCTGTGTGTCGCTTCCCTGGAATTTCAGGGGGCTTTCGAATACCAATATACAGTATGAAGATAGGTGTTGACCCAAAAATCACCCATTCCTTCTCTCCAGAGATGCTGCCTGTCCTGCTGAGTTACTCCAGCATTTTGTGTCTCCCAATATACAGAAAATGCATTACTGACCCAGAGCTACGGGTTTTGAACTTTCATGCCAAAATCAGTCACTTACAATTGGAGGAACAGCATCTCATATTTCGCTTGGGCAGGTTACAGCCCAGTGGTGTGAATATTGATTTCTCTCACTTCAGGTAGCCCCGGCATTCCCTCTCTCTCTCCACGCCTCCCCCACCCAAGGATTAAAGAAGGAACTGCAGATGCTGGAGAATCGAGGGTACACAAAAGGCTGGAGAAACTCAGCGGGTGCAGCAGCATCTAAGGAGCGAAGGAGATGGGCGACGCTTCGGGTCGACTCCCGGTGGCTCAGCACTTCAACTCCCCCTCCCATTCCGTATCCGACCTCTCGGTCCTGGGCCTCCTCCACGGCCAGAGTGAGCAACACCGCAAGTTGGAGGAACAGCACCTCATATTCCGCTTGGGGAGTCTGCATCCTTTTGGCTTGAACATTGAATTTTCTCAATTCTGTTAACCCTTGCTGTCTCCTCCCTTACCCACCTCTCCCTCAGCCCTCGGGCCCTGGCATTCCCTCTCTCTCTATCTCTCTCCCCCACCCTAGTCGCACCAGCTTCTCATTTTCACACCACAAACAGCTTACAATGGCCTGCTCCCTTTATCATCGTAACTTTTTTGCATTTCTTTCATTCATTGTTCTTTATCTCTCCACATCACCGTCTATATCTCTCGTTTCCCTGATCCCTGACCAGTCTGAAGAAGGGCCTCGACCCGAAACGACACCCATTCCTTCTCTCCAGAGATGCTGCCTGTCCCGCTGAGTTACTCCAGCTTTTTGTGTCTATCTTCGGTTTAAACCAGCATCTGCAGTTCCTTCTTACACACTTACAAATACTCGCCTGGCAGACAGAGGCATCTTTAGCAAATCACTGATGCACATTACAAAACCTGTGAAAACTGTGAGATCTGAAAATTGGATTTTGGCATTTACAAAGTTCATGCAAGAAATAGTCACCGTAATTTTCTTTCACTAAGGAACCAAACACATATTCGATAAAAATAAAAGACTAATTATGAAAATTTAAATGGCTTTAAAATTACCCTTGTGAACACATCAGCTGCTTGTTCCTGTCCTTGGACACCAAACAACCACATTTTGTCGTTAAGAAAGGCTTGAAGAAACACATGTAGCTGGGGTAGTTTGAGAACTTGTGTAGAATGAGTACAATGTACATCTTTTGTAGAATGGGGTGGCACAGTGGTGCAGCAGAAGAGTTGATGCCGGACAGCTCTAGAGACCCGGGTTTGATCTTGACTACAGGTGCTGTCTGTATGGAGTTTATACATTCTCCCTGTGACCGCGTGGGTTTTCCTCAGGTACTCCGGTTTCCATCCACTCCAGGTTTGTAGGTTGTGCAGGAAGGAACTGCAGATGCTGGTCTGAAGAAGGGGCTCAACCCAAAACGACACCCACTCCTCCTCGCCAGTGATGCTGCCTGTCCCGCTGAGTTACTCCAGCATTTTGTGTCTATCTTCGGTTTAAACCGGCATCTGCAGTTCCTTCCTACGTTAAACTGGCGGACATCAAGACAAGGGGTTTGGAATGGCTCAAAATTAATGAGTAGTTCAATTTATGGTGCACTGGTGTGTCTTAGCTTTGACCCATGGTTTTGACAATCTTGTCACTTGCATCCAAAATAATTATTTGACCAATTATTATCATAACAATGGGAAACAAAAGGAAACAAATAATTTGAAAGAAAATGGAATATGAAATCTCACTTTCATTTACCTTGAATTCACTATAAACAATGTGGGAAACAAAGCCTTAAGGGCTTGTCCCACTTACACGACCTTTACAGGCGACTGCCGGCACCCGTCATAGGTCGCCGAAATTTTCAACATGTTGAAAATTCAGCGGCTACCAGAAAGACGCTACGACTCTTTGGAGACCTCTCAAGACCATAGGAGACCTCTCACGACCATACTAGCCTGTATGGTCGTGAGATGTCTCCGATGGTCGGGAGAGGTCTCCAAAGAGTCATAACGTCTTTCTGGTCGCCCGGTGCCAGCAGTCGCCCGTAAAGGTCGCATGAAGGGGCTGTCATCTAATCCACGAGTTCAGCCGGGTTTTCCCTCGACTCATACTCGCAGCATGGTCGACACGAGGTCCTATGAGGTCTTTGTAACCCTCCTTCATGCTCGAGAGTAGTCCCCGCGTACTCGAGGCCTCAGCTAGGTCACGGCGTATTTTTCCACAGGCTGAAAAATGCCCGCGAGTAAATAAAGGACGCCATGGAAAAAATCAATACTTTTTTACTCGTGGGTTAAGTCGAGGTAAGTCATAGTAGGTCGGCATGTTACTCGTAGGTAATCGAGGGTAGTCGAAAGTAAAGCTCGTTGAGAAAAAAAAGGTAAGTAAACCGACCGGTAATGTTAAATACCCGCTAAACTTTATTAAATGTTGTCTGGCGTGTCTACACTCTTTCGCCCCCCCCTTCTCCCCCCTTCTCTCTGTAGTGGCCATTTGGCCTGTTTTGCATGTCATTGATGATGGCATGTGCCTTTAAATTTTAGACTGCCCGTTATATTGTGGGTGGGATTTATGACGTGTTTTTGGGCGTGTTTGGAGCTTAGATGCTTGCGCAGAAGTTTAGTTTTTAGATTAGTTTGGAGAGACGATGGGAAAGGTCAACCCTTCGACCATGTGGGCCACTTGCGAGGTCCATGCGAGATCTACATGAGATCTTGCCAGTGTTATGAAGACACCAGGAGTTTTCTAACGTTTAAAGTAATAAGCCGGAGTTCGATGAAGATTGTAGTAACGAGACGGAAGAAATTTGGATGCATCTTACTGTTTTCCATCAACAATGAAACATTTATTCATCAAAAGACTGTGTTTTGAAGCCATATCTGCGAAGAAGCTCTGAAGGTCTCCGTGAGTGAGCGCGCATGTGTTTCGAAGACACCCCCTTCAACCAATCTCATCCATTTAGTGGCTAGGTGCTAATTACCTGAAAGATATGAAAATCTGCCGCTACACTCTCCCCTTCTCTCCCCCTCTCTCCCCCATCCTCTCCGCGCTCTCTAAAGGTGTCGGACGCCTTACACCTACACCTTACACTTGCTATACTATACCACAACTTCAGATATTCACAGTTGTGTATATATTCGAACATTACTACAAGATATAAAGTTGGTTAGAAAAATTAGCTTTGTTTATAAACCTGTTACACACACTCAGAGAAAAACGGGTTATCCTATTTATATTGAAGGTATGCAGCAAAAGCAAAGACATTTATTTTTACTTGCTGGGAAATGCTGAGCAGGTAAAAAAAATCTGCATGCTGGCATAACAGATGTTTCCAATTAAGATTTTGGCGCTACAATTGAAGAACGGCTGACAAAGAAGCCAAGCCATGGGTTGATTAATTTGCTACTGTCCTGAATATGTGGCCTAAAGATCATTTGGAGGACACCTGGAAAAATGAAAGCTACCATCATTTAAATTTATGAGCCAAAACAAAAAATCAGAAGTTTATGTCAGCAACCACAGTTTAACTCTGAAGAAGGAACCCAACCCAAAACGCCACCTGCCCATTCCCTCCACAGATGCTGCCTGACCCTCTGAGTTCCTGCAGCACTTTGCGTTTTTGCACAGTTTTGCTCTGCCATTCCAGAGGCTGGAAGGAGCATAGGAGCACCTCAAGGTCGAGTGCTCAACCCCCTGCTGTACTCACTCTATACTCATGACTGCGTAGCCGGTCATAGTGCGAACTCCATCATCAAGTTCGCTGACGACACCACTGTTGTGGGACGTATCACTGATGGAACGAGTCACAGTATAGAAGTGAGATCGACCAACTGACAAAATGGTGCCCGCACAATAACCTGGCCCTCAACACCAGCAAAACCAAGGAACTGATTGTGGACTTTGGAAGGGGTAAGTTGGGGACCCACAGTCCCATTTATATCAACGGGCCGATGGTGGAGAGGGTCAAGAGGTTCAAATTCCTGGGCTTGCATATTTCTGAAGATCTCTCCTGGTCCGAGAACACTGATGCAATTATTAAGAAAGCACATCAGTGCCTCTACTTCCTGAAAAGATTACGGAGAGTCGGTTTGTCAAGGAGGACTCTCTCTAACTTCTACAGGTGCACAGTAGAGAGCATGCTGACCGTTTGCATCGTGGCTTGGTTCGGCAACTTGAGCGCCCAGGAACGGAAAAGACTACATAAAGTAGTAAACACTGCCCAATTTTACTTCGGAGTCACGTGAGTGATTCCGTGAAGAACCCCGCCAGTTCGCATGCGCGTCATTACGTCAGCCGCATTGGCGCAAGCACCGGACTGGCAGGGCATCGCTCCTGCCGGTGGTAAGTTTAAACCTAGAAGGTAAGTGTTTTTACTTATCAGGGTTTCTTGTTCAAGCAGGAGCCTCTCTTCAAAAGGTTTCCTACCAGATTTACGCGGAGTCCGATGAGTGAGCGGCTTATGGGCTGTGGGGAAACGCCGGTTCCGACCGCCTAAGCAGATAGCCGGTAAAGATCGGGTTTTGCGATAACAGCCGCTGACAAGGCAGTCAGTGGCTTCCAGCCTGCTGGGATGCCGTGGAGTAGCAAAGCGAGTAACGCCAGAGTCGCTGACAGTGCAGTCAGCAACTCACACATTGGTCCCCAGGCATGGAGTGAAATTGGAGGGGGAGAGAACTCGTTCAGCCCTATTGGACTCGGGTGAGTTGGGCTGCAAGGGTGTTTTTTGCATGTATGCTGTAGTGCTTTTAACCCTTCACAGGTAAGCTCCACACTACAAAATTAAATTAGTGAGACTACATTGTAATAGCGCGGGCCTATGGGACAGGCCGCGCCAGCAGCGCCAGAGATAGGGCTGCTTCATGTATGAAAGCGCCGGCCTCTACGAGAGGCTGCGCCGACAGCGCCTGGGACAAGGTTGCTCAAGGTCTCCCTGTTGGGGGAGAGCAGGTCGGGTCAGTGTCAGTGTACTGCTGACACCGAATCTGTCACAGCGCTGGCCTACGGGAGAGCCGCGCCAGCAGCACCTGTTGACAGGGCTGCTTTATGTGTGACAGCGCTGGCCTGTGGGACCGGCCATGCCAGCAGTGCCTGGGACAGGGCTGCTTCATGTCTCCCTCTTGGAGGAGGAGAGCATGACGGGTCAGTGTCCTGCTGACGCCGAGTCTCATGGTATGGCCGTGGGGCATACCCCAAGGGATGAAGGGCACGTGTCAGAGGTACCCTTTCCTGACAACAAAGTTGCCATCCCAACAGAATGTTCCATCCTGGTACAGGCCCAATGGGGCCGTATCAGCGCAGGTATCCTGGGGCCTGCGGCAGCGCTTGTTTAGGGCTGCCTACGAATCGCCCTCTCTGAGGAGGGGAGTGCGAAAGGTCAGATGTAACTGACTCCAGGCTCTAAAGATGTCGGTGGAACATACTGGAGCACATGCGTGCCGGCAGTGAACAGCGCTAACAGGGGGATATGAGAGCCAGCCGCCGAATCTGCTATTCAGGTTAGGCCTATTCAACAGAGAAAAACCTGGCAGGCGAGTCAATCAAGGCCAACGGCGGGCAAAAGGTTCATTGTTTCAGAACAAGGCGCTCATTGGCATAAGCGGTTCACTGAAGCTGGTGGCAGCATGACAGCTGGGCAGACGTTCCACGCACCCTATCAGCCCTACTCAGCAAGGTGGGTCTGGTACTTCTTAAACATGGGTAAGTGGATCACTCACAAGTTGTAATATTTACACTTGTTTGTACAACACACAAAGGATAAAGGCATCTGCTTAGAGGCACAATACTAGCATTCCAAGCAAGTTTTGGGATTATGGGTAGTTTGGTCAGTCGAATTCCAGGATTGTCTTTTAAGACAGGCTCGGAAATCGGGCCAGAGTTATCGTGCAAAGCACCCATGGAATGATGGCACGAGTGGGCTGTTCATTGAAAAATGGAGAGTGTCGGGTAACTCGCATATGAACTTTCCGAATAGGAAAGCTTCTTTATTGACTAACAACGGATTCATAAGGGTCTCAAAGATCCGTTCTATGCAGTTCCCATTACTGAGGTTATCAAAAGCAATGATAACTGTACTAATAACAGTAAAACATTGCTAAATGAGATAAACTATTTGTTGGTCATTGGGATTTACCTTTAACTATTAATTAGCCTATGACTCTGCCATGTGGCAAGAGATTGGAGTTAATAGCAACCTGTTATAAAACTGACTTCTATTCATCAAGAGTAATTGGCAATATAGTAGCTGTATCAGCTGTGCAAGTCGTAACATCGTGCAAAGTATCGACCTCTCAAAGGACATGTAGATCATTGTTAACAACCTTATGCTATTGTCAGCTGAAGCTACCTAAATCACAATGATGAACAAACAGTATTCAGCATTGCTCCAGTAGTTTGGGCAGTCGATTTTCAGTTAATTACAAACTGATGCTAAGAGCTCTACGGTGGGAAGTTGCAAATATCACATCTAGTTGGAGGTGGAGGAGATTTGCATGAGTTGCCAATTCTTCAGTTGTTGGTATCAACCAAATATATACACTAGATGCACCCCATGGGTAAAGGGCTATTGAGCGAATATACATCATCTACATGCTCAACTTCAAGTTGCCACACTATGGTGGTGGCATATGTTAATCACATGGCAATCAAGTAAAACTATCCTGTAATAATTTACATAATCTCCTTTGCCACTGGTGTATCATCCAGTTCAGATCGATGACAACACAGAATAGGTATTGGATCACAAAGTATTATTAACAGTGCGGAGAAATACATTCTCGCTACAAAAAGGAGGAATGTTCTTTTATGTTTCCTCCAATTTTCCTCATTAGTCGGGTCTTGAAACAGTCAGCAAGACCTCGCTTTAGGTTTTCGTACTGTCTGACTGGCTAAGCAGCCAGGTTGCCTGCTTTCGTCAGGCATAATAATACAACCGTATATGGTTATTCTAAAAACAAAACTTTGATGGTTCAAACTGTGGTTCAGGAAACCGGCCTCTGCATAATAAAACAATTATTGACTTACACTTTCTGAATGGACTGCCTTACGGCTCAGGTTGTCACATCAATCCATGTATGTGCTCACTGCAGAGTGCAGGGATAGCACCGAAAAAGCAGTACATTTCCTATTGAGGGGATCGGAAGCAGTTGTTCAATGTTAATGTTACATTTAATACGGTGCAGATTACTGGCGTCTTCCAGTACATTCTTAAATGGTCTTTGACAATAATTCAGTTATAGAGCCACTACAGCTGCAGCAAACGGGAACCACTCTGTCGGGTTCAACCCCGGATATCGAGTTGTAAAAGAGATCTTGACACAAGTTCTCCCACTACAAGTATATGCAGTTTAGATATTGAAAATGTGTTAACAATACTTCACCAGGGGATTCCCGCTACATCCTTAGTCATGACACTAGTATCAACACAACGAGGACAAACATTGCAAACGCTGTGGCTAGATAGATGGAATTGGCTGCAGGTACCATTACATTTTACATTTCTGATCTACACAAGCAGAGCAGAGCAGGGGTGGCAGGATTTAAGATCATATTTCGGATACCCCACGGACTCACATCTATGTGGGAGGGCAGGCTTGCTATATTATATCAAGGCCACCAGAATCCTAAGAAGTGAGGAATCAGCATTGTTTATTAAGCAACAAAACAACCACACAAGGAAAGGTCGGTTCAGACTATTTCAAGGTGGCTGCAGCAGGTTCTGGGTTATGCATGTATTAACACTGATGATTGTACATCTCATTCCACCAGGGCAGCATCAACGTCGGCGACCAGGGGAATGGAATTTCCCATCGACCATATCCTCGCAACCGCAGGATGGTCAACTGAATTGATTTTAATTTTTTTTTTACCATAGGCCGGTTACTGATCCGGGCTATTTGCCCATTCTGTTTTGCGTCCACTTTAGCCTCCCCTGAGATTAAGGGGGTTGCTATTGATTTTTTTTATTAACGTAAACCATTAATACATTTGAATCAACGTCATGGTTAATGTGTTGTTGATTATTCACTCATTCTGAGTCAATAGATGCAGTGAGACGCCAGGATTTGAATCTGCGGCATGAAATCACAGGGCTTTGAACCCTTCACGGAATCACTCACGTGTCTCCGAAGTAAAAAGGCTGGCAGCATCATCAAGGACCCACACCATCCTGGCCACACACTCATCTCCCCGTTACCGGAGCCTGAAGACTGCAATGTCCAAAAATAGCCGCTTCCCCACAGCCATCAGGTTATTAAAATCAACTGAAACCAATTCTCTAAACATTAATAGACCATTATCTGTTTATTTGCACTTTATCTGCTTATATATTGATGTGTGTATATAGTTATATAATGGTATATGGACACGTTGATATGTTCTGTATTCATGCCTACTATATTCTGTGGTGCTGAAGCAAAGCAAGAATTTCATTGTCCTATCAGGGACACATGACAATAAACTCTCTTGACTTGACTTGAACACCACATCATCCACCAATCACAAAAGGACTGCATGGCTCTTGTCTGTATCACACATCATGGTGGAATCATCTTAGCTCCAAACCTATTCAGTGAATCACTGCAATCAGAATGTAAACCTAATGAATGAATGAATGAATGAATGAATAAGTTTATTGGCCAAGTATTCACATACAAGGAATTTGCTTTAGTGCTCCACCCGCAAGTGACAACGACATACAGTGTCTAAGGCATGCTGTAAACTGCAGCATTAATGCAAGATGGCGGCGCTGGCTTAACGGCGTCCGTCTGTTTTTTTCTTTTTTTTGTTCCTTTGTCCTGTTTTTAGTTAATTTTGTTTTATTAGGTTGTGTGTGTGTGTGGGTGGGGGTGGAGAAACATGTCTTTGGCTTCCTTCGGGGGGGTGCGACTTTTTTCTGTCGTATTCTCCGTCTTCGTCTCCATCTGCGCCGAGGCCTAATGGCGGTGCTGCATGGCCTCGGGGCTGTGGCGGCGTTCCAGCGGCATCGGCAGCGGCGACCCGACTCGGCCCCGGAGCTGTGGCAGCGTTCCAGCGGCAGCGGCGACTCGACTTGGCCCCAGAGCTGTGGCGGCGGCAGTGGCAGCGGTGACCGGACACGGCCCAGAAGCTGTGGCGGCAGCAGCGGCGGCAGTGGCGACCCGACTCGGCCTCGGAGCTGCGGCAGCGGCAACGGCCCGACCTTGGAGGCTCGGCTACGGGCCCGGTGAACTCGGCCGTGGGCCCAGTGGACGACATCGTCGGGAGCTCGCAGGTCACAAGTTGGTGACCTGTTTTTCCAGAGCTCCCGCAACAACAGCTTCGTCCGCTGGTCTGGATGGCGGCAGCTTCGATCACCCCGGGCCGCGGAGTTTGAACCAACCCGTTCGCGGAGCACGGTTGAGCCACGGAACTTACTTACCATCACCTGGTGGGGTCACAACATCTGAAGCCTGGATCGCCTCGGCGCAGAGGAAGAACAAAGAGGGAAGAGGCAGAGACTTTAAGACTTTGCCTTCCATCACAGTGAGGAGGTGTTTGGTGAACTCACAGTGGTGGATGTTAAATTTGTGTTTATTGTGTGTTTCTGTCATTTTTTTATTATATGTATGACTGCAGGGCAATTAAATTTGCAACAAAACTGAATAACAAAATAAAATTCAATTCAATTCAATTCAATTAATCTTAAATTGTAACTAAGGAGAAAACAACTGGGACTGAAATTTCCTGATGTCCTTCATTATTGTTAGGCCCATGATGATGTGGGTATTATTGATCAATATTGAACATCCAATTGATTCATTTGCCATGATTTATCTTAGCTTTGAGATTAAGTGTGAGATTAAGATCTATTAAATGTGTTAAATAGATTCTTCATGCACGTTGAATGGCAAATATACTTCAGATCAATTTGTAGGTGATTCACTATTCCACGGTGACTGAATGGCTTATTTAAGGAATGAATGAATGAATAAGTTCATTGGCCAAGTATTCACATACAAGGAATTTGCCTTGGTGCTCAGCCCACAAGTGACAACATGACATGCAGTGACAGTTACGAATGACACATAAAACACTAAACATTAATAATACAACACCGCTGATCAAACATTTACCCTACTTTTGTGCTGCAGGTCAGGTCGGTGGGGGTAGGGGGGGGGGTGTGGGGGGGTGATCCCCCCGCCACGGGTACCATGTGATTCCGTGCTACCTGCTCTATGGTCGGATAGCCGGCGACTAAATGGAGAAAGAGGATTGCTCTCCTTATAATATTGGAGCAATCCTTCTCTCTCCAATATCGATGAATAATATAAATTACAACAATAATCTAATCATATACAGTACAATTAGAATTTGGAAACAAATAAAACACAATTTAAATTTAAGAAATTTATCTCTCTTATCTCCTATCGGTAAAAACCACTCATTTTTTATGTGTCATTCGTAATTGTCACTGTATGTCATGTTGTCACTTGTGGGCTGAGCACCAAGGCAAATTCCTTGTATGTGAATACTTGGTCAATGAACTTATTCATTTATTCATTCATTCATTAAATAAGCCATTCAGTCACCGTGGAATAGTGAATCACCTACAAATTGATCTGAAGTATATTTGCCATTCAACACGCATGAAGAATCTATTTAACACATTTAATAGATCTTTTTTTAAATGTTTATTTTTTTTTTAAATTTAAAAAAATATATCTTTATTTATTAGAGGTACGGTAAGTTACATCAGTGTACATCCCTTGTATTGTATTACAGTCATTGAACCCCTTAATGTTTTTAAGGCTTTAGAAAAGAGAGAATAGAGAGAAAAATACCAGCAAAGAAAGTAGAAAAGTGAAAAAGAGATGTGAAAGTGCAAAAGCGTGACAGAGGGAAAGGAAACCCTTGAAGAGTTAGAGACCGGAGATTAAGAGATAGACCCTGGAGAGGAAAAAAACGAAAAAAGAAAAGATAGAGAAAGAAAGAAGAAAAGCCAGTTACTTTATTATAAACATCTCGCAAAAGGAGTCTACCAACTCGACAGTTTTTCTTCCCCCTTTACCAAGACCCGACACCGCTACTTTTTTGAGGTATTCTTGCACCTTATCCTTGTAATAGATTTATAAATGCAGACCACGTCTTACAGAAACAGTCTGATTTTCCTGCCAGTCGGAGTCTCATATCTTCCAAATGCAGTGTTTCGAACATAGTTGAAATCCACATATTAACTGTTGGTATAGGAGAATTTTTCCAGAATTTTAAGATTAGCTTTTTTCCAGTTATTAAGCCAAATCCAATTAGAGTCTTTTGAAACCCATTTAATTCAGGGCTATCTTCCGATATCCCGAAGATAATCCAGTCTGCCTTTGGAGTCAGTTTTATTTTAGATATTTTTGTGAACATTTCAAAAATATCAGTCCAAAATGTTTGAATTTTTGTACAAAAGACAAATGAGTGTGCTATATTAGCTTCTTGACAGTGACATTTATCACATATAGGTGAGACGTTGGGAAAATGTTTACTTATTTTAGTTTTTGAATAGCATAATCTGTGTAAGATTTTAAATTGTATTAAGGTGTGTCATGTTAATTGAACATTTATGCACATTTAATAAATATTCTTCCCACCTTTCTTTGGGAAGTTATATACTTAATTATTTTTCCCAGTCTCTCCTGATACCTTCTGTTGTTGGTATTTCTGCATTTAGAATAATATTATATATATATGATATTAGGTTTGCTGATTCTGCCTTTGTATTCATTACTTCTTCCGGTAAGTCTGGAGGCATATTGTGATAATCTCGTGCGTATTTTTTCAGATAGTCACAGATTTGGAAATATTTAAAATACTGATTGTTTCCCAAATTGCATTTCAGTTGTATTTGTTTAAATGATAATAGTTTTCCCAATTCATACACATCTCGGAAGATTTTAATTCCAGCTCTTTCCCATTGTATAAATGCTTTATCTAAAGTTGAAAGTTTAAATGAGGGGTTTTTCCGAGGTGATTCCGTGCTACCTGCTCCATGGTCGGCGACTAAACCGTCTCCCCCACCTGGTTTGCCAGGTGAGGAGGGGGCTGTGGACCCCCAGCAGGACAAAAAGCAAGACATGTCAAAGGGCGGATATGAGCTTCTAGCGAGCCAATGGCGATCCACACTTCAGTAGAAGTCGCGATCACTGCCGTACACAGCATTGTAAGGAATGAAGAAAAACATGAAATGTAATTCTTCCCTCTCCTTGCTTCCCAAAAGCGATGTTGATAATTCATTAATTGTACTCCACGGTAAGGGGAAATATCTTCCTTGCATCTGGCTTGTTAATAATCTTATATGTTTTGATGAAATTTCTTTTCATTCTTCTAAACTTCAAGAAAATAGCAATCTCTCTCATAAAGCAAGTCTGACATCCCCGGATCCAGTCATGTCAATCTTTGCTTCATTCACTCTGTGACAAGTATATATTTTTTTAAAGTGCATACAACACATACTGGAGCACGACATTTAAATTGCAACTGTACACATCCTTGTTGCAACTCCACCTGAATTAGAGTTGCAATTTAACTTTCTGACTCCAGTATGCATGTTAATAACAAAGACAGTGCTATATGATTCTTTCTTTTTTATTTATTACAATTCTGCACAAATTGTGAGGAATAGTTGGAAAAAATCTTGAAATTATTCATTTTCTAGACACATATTTCAAAAAGAAAATCAAATGAATACTTGAATGGAAATGAATTTGCACTATTTTGACAAATAGGACAAATGGGGAGCGACTCATTCAGCAACTCTTTCAATGGGATGTCACTGGTATGATGGGCTGAATGGCCTCTTTGTGTTGTGTTACTGTATATGATTCCTAAAGCTTTATCATCTTGTTTTAATTCTTTCAGAGACTTGTGCGTTTACGCAGTATACCAGAGATGACGCACTATGCTGAATCAGTCCTATCTTAGCTTTGACAAAAAAAGTAAAGGGCCTGTCCCACTTTCACGACTTGATCCAAAACCTCTGCCGAGTTTAAAGGAGCTCAAAAAATAATCAAGATTTTGGTAATCTACGAACTCCTACGACCTTCCACGAATATGCTCACGAATTGGAGTGACAGAGGTCACGTGCTGATGTTGACTTAAGCTTTTTTTTTCACTCACCTTTTCTCTGTCCAGCTGCCGAGCTACAAGTACCCACGAATATTTACGATTATCCACGACTACCTATGACTACCCTCACGGTCTACTACGGCCTGTCCACGAACTAACGACGAGTAAAAAGTCGCAATTTTTTTCATCCCGACTATTTTTTTACTCGTGGACATTTTTCAACGGGCTGGAAAAAACGTCCCGACTTACCGGATGCCCCGAGTACCTACGGCTGGCATAACGAGCCGCTACGGTATATCTACGAACTCCTACTGCCTCCTATGGACTCGTTACGGACATTCTGCGAGTTTGAATCGGGGGAAAACTCGGGAGAATTCGTGAATTTCCTCGTGAAAGTGGGACAGGCCCTTAAGCATTCCCGATGATTTTATTATATTTTTCTCTTTGGCAAATGATTAAAAACAAAACAAAACTAGCACACAAGGATCTAACAGCAGTGCTGCCCTGAATTTCTGGATCATTTTCTTCTTAAGAAACAAAATCCCCAAACATATCTGCCTTCATCACATTTAAACTGTCTCGGATGCTTGCAACTAAGGTTGTTTGTGCAGGAAATAAATTGTATATTCTGCTCTCGTCTTTTCCTCTCTGAAAAGGTTCGCTTCTCGGCTAGCTCTTACAAAAGTCCAGGCCTCGGTTCATGCAAATAGTTTTACAAAACAGTGGTGATTTTTTTTCTTTTTTGCGCGATAAAGAGGAACAATGCATCACACCGTAAAGTTTCCCGGCTGCGCAGTCTTGGGGTTTTGTTCCGAATGTATCAGAATAGCCTCATTAAGAAAGTGCTCCATTCAATGTGAATGTGCCACATGATGCAATGGGAAACAAGGGCTTTCTGTTTAATCCATGATGTATGCAAAGCGCACCATAACATGAACAGAGGGGTGCCACCTGGGTCATTGACTCCCTGCTCTATTTTAAGTTCTTGACAGAATCTGATGCTTTTTGTGTCGAGCTGACCTCCTGCGGATTCATTACCACTCTCATTTTAGCATGTTTGAAAACCGTCTCCTGGGCATTGACAGTGACTTCCAGCAGTCCCACCTGTGGAAGCCATCACTTTCATTGGTGAATGCCAGCAACCTTATCCCCTTAGCATGCATCTGTGCACTGTAAATGGGTCGATTGTAATCATGCATTGTCTTTCTGCTGACTGGTTAGCACGCAACACAAATATTTACACCCCAGCGGTATGAACATTGACATCTCCAATTTCAGGTAGTCCCTGCTTTCTCCCTCATTCCCCTCCCCTTCCCAGCTCTCCCACAAGTCCACTGTTCTCCGCCTCTTCCTTTCTTCTTCCAGCCCCCCCCCACCCCACATCAGTCTGAAGCAGGGTCTCGACCCGAAACGTTTCATATTTCCTTCGCTCCATAGAAGCTGCCTCACCCGCTGAGTTTCTCCAGCATTTTTGTCTACCTTCGATTTTCCAGCATCTGCTGTTGCTTCTTAAACAAAAAGATTTTCATTGTACCTCGGTACACGTGACAATAAACTGAACTAATGTGAACAAATGTAACTAGACTGACTCAGGGAAGGTCAATCTGTGAATCCAAGTTGTTGGTGCAACATGTATTGAAAATGTGCAAAGATTAAGGATGTCAGGGGGTTACAGGGCGAAGGCAGGAGAATGTGGTTGAGTGGGAAAGATAGATCAGCCATGATGTTTAAGAAAGAACTGCAGATGCTGGAAAAATAGAGGGTAGATAAAAAACTGGAGAAACTCAGCAGGTGAGGCAGCATCTATGGAGCGAAGGAATGGGTGACGTTTCAGCCATGATGGAATGGCGGAGTTGACTTGAGGGGCCGAATGGCCTAATTCTGCTCCTAAAACATATGAATAATCTGACTTTATATCCCGTAGGAACCAGGAACTGCAGATACTGATTTGCACAAAAGGACACAAAGTGCTGGAGTAACTAAGCGGATCAGGCAGCATCTGTGGAGAATGAGGATAGGTGACGTTATAGGTTGGGATTCTTCTCCAGTCTGAAGAAGGGTCCTGACCTGAAACGTCAACTATTTATATTCTCCAGAGATGCTGCCTGATCTGCTGTGTTACTTCAGCACCTTGCGACATTTTAGAGAATGTAACTTCACTGACTGAGGCCGTACTTAAGAGTGTTATGTCTAATTTTGGTCACACTACTATAGCAAGGATGTTAAGCTGGAAAGAGTGAAGAGATTTGCGAGGAAGTCCCTCTCCTCTCCTCATTAATATGGAATGCTGCGCTTGTATGTAGTGACTTACTCTGTGGTTGGAGCAATTACTCCCAGCACTTACCTGTGGAACAAAGGAGGACCCGGCGTGGGGGGGGGGGGGGGGGGACGGACGGACGGACAGCTGTGAGGTAGGGGGAAGGAACAATGGACAACTGACATGGGGGGGGGGGGGGACTGCCGTGAGATCATGGGGGGGCAGAACAAAGGGGGACCTGGCGAGGAGGTACTTTGTAAGTGCCCTTTATGGGTGACTACTTGCATATCTTGTGTATGCAAGCAAGGAATTTCAACATTATTGTCATGTCTGACAATAACGTTTTCAATTCAATTCTTTTCTGGTTGGAGGAAGCAAGCCAACAATCTGACTGCCCATTCATTGATGACGTTGATGCCTCACCACTCCACTGGGGGTGAGGAATCTCCTGACATGTGTGGGTTGCCTCCACTGGCAGAGATCCAGCATCAACTGCGAATGGCTGAACAACCTGGAACTTTGGCTGAGAGAGACCCTACGGTAATGCCCTGTAGGGTTTTCATTCTCCAGTTCTCATGGCAGTACGAATGGAAATATATATATTTGACACTCCATTTATTTAAAAGAGGCAGTGTTTTTCTCCTTTTGAACAAAGGGGACCTGGGTTCCATCCTGACTATGGGTGCTGTCTGTGCAGTTTGCATGATCTCCCCGTGACCATGTGTGGTTTCTCCGGGTGCTCCGGTTTCTTCCCACAATCCAAAGACATACAGGTTTGTAGAATAATTGGCTTTGGTAAAACATTTAAATTGTTCCTCGTGTGTAGGATAGTGTAAATGTACGGGGATTACTGGTCGGCACGGACTCAGTGGGCTGAAGGGCTTGTTTCTGCACTGTATCTCTCTAAACTCTAATTATCCCCCTCACCTTTGTTATTCATGCACCTGTCTAAATGTCTTTTAAATGTCGGTATAGTACCTGCCTCAACTAACTCCTCTGGCAGCTCGCTCCATGTACACACCAACCTCTGAGTATGAAAAGCAATGTCTTGATCTTAAAATATCATTGTTGCTTTTAAAATCCTTCTTTGGCCTCACCTCTTTGCATCTCTGTAAACTCCTCCAGGTGAAGTCTGGGCTTTGCTGACTGAAGCAAAGATCGTAGCTGGGAAATTGTTTTCAACATGTCACAGCCATAATGCATGGTGGCATAATACGAGTCAAGATATAAAGGATAAGACTGGCGCCAAAATAGTTGTGTGGTTGATTACAATGGACAAAATAACAGCACGGGACACGGCATTAGCAGTCACTTATGGGTAGGGCAACCTCTGGTAAAGGTCACATTGACAGTTAGGCATAAACATCTGATAAGTGGTGTTCAAGCTGCTCCTCCCTAAAGTAACTGCATGAACTCCCTCAGAGTGATACAGTGTGGAAACTGGCCCTTAGGCCCAATGTTCCCACACCGGCCAACATGTCCCAGCTACACTAGTCCCACCTGCCTGCACTTGGTCCATATCCCTTCAAACCCGTCCTATCCATGTACGTGTCTAACTGTTTCTTTAATGTTGGGATAGTCCCAGCCTCAACTACCTCCTCTGGCAGCTTGTTCTGTACACCCACCACCCTTTTTGTGAAAAGTTTAGCCCTCAGATTCCTATTAAATCTTTTCCCCTTCACCTTAAACCTATGTCCTCTGGTCCTCGATTCCCCTACTCTGGTCAAGAGACTGAGCATCGACCCGATCTATTCCTCTCATGATCTTATACACCTCTATAAGATCAACCCTCATCCACCTGCGATCCAAAGAATAGAGGGCCAGCCTACTCAACCTCTGCCTATAGCTCAGACCCTCTAGTCCTGGCAACATCCCCATAGATTTTCTCTACCTTTTGCAGCTTGACAACATCTTTCCTAAAACACTTCTCACTTCTGACACCATGTAGGAAATGATCAGACTCACACATAGTGATTAGAATCCATAGTCTTTTATTGGCAACTCTGGCGGAGGAAACACAAAGTGCTTTCGTCTCCATGCATTCAGCTAGTCTAACTGGAGAGAGAGAGAGCTCCCTAATAAGCCTGTGGGCGGACCAGTAGTATGAGTGACATAAGGAATGTGCAGCAAGCATAATCTGTGTGGTAACATATATATAGTATTGACACACTAATCTATAACGGTGCCCAGAACTGAACACAATACTCCAAATATGGCCTCACCATCGTCTCTTACAACTGCAACATGACCTCCCAACTGCTCTACTCAATACGCTGGCTGATGAAGGCCGATGTGCCAAAAGTCTGTTTGATCACCCAATCTACCTGCGACTGAATGAATGCTTTATTGTCATGTGACAAGTCACGGTGAAATTCTTTGCTTGCAACCCTTGCCAAGGTTTGCAATAGTCGCCCACGAAAGCGCTTACAAAGTTACAAGTACCCTCCCCCCCCCCGTTGCACTTCCCCCCTCCCCCACAGTGGTCCCCCCTTGCCGAGTCCTCCTTCGTTCCTTCCCTCAGCAGCGACGCCCTTACTTCACATGTCCGTCTCGTCTGTCGGTCAGCGCCATCATTGACCGCCGCACCGACCTCTACATTAACGCTGCCGGGTCCTCTCCTGAGGTCTCCGTGGCACCGAAAGATGCTGATAGATCTTAAGTGGTTCTACTTGTGCACTAAATGCAAACACAGCTGGCCATGGAGAGTTAGACCTGTTTTGTTTCAGGGTATGTTTAATTACTCTGGCAACTTTGGTACTCAAATTAACTATTAAAGAGATGGGGCTCAATCCTTATATGAATAGTTAATGAGATGTCAAATATTGACAGATTATTTTATAACACGGCTTTTATTCTCTGTCTCAATTCAATCTACTTTTTTGAAGGGTCCCGACCCAAAATGGCTGACTAAGAAGATATGGTCCAGGAAAGAACTGCAGAAGCTGGTTTAAGTCGAAGGAAGACACAAAATGCTGGAGTAACTCAGCGGACAGGCAGCATCTCTGGAAAGAAGGAATGGGTGACGTTTTGGGCCAAGACTCTTCTTCAGACTAAGGAGATACCATGTTTAGCTCCCCCCCACCCAACCAGTCCGATGAAGGGTCTTGACCCGAAACGTCGCCTATTCCTTCTCTCCATAGATGCTGCCTCACCCGCTGAGTTTCTCCAGCATATTGTGTCTACCTTTGATTTTACCAGCATCTGCAGTTCTTTCTTAAACATACTATAAACTTAAATGTGCAGACAAGAACATAGAGAGCGGGTACAATTATATGCCTTGCCACATCAAAGCTTGACTCAAATTGGACCTCTTGTTAAAAAAAAAACTTTTCTCTGGAAAATATGAATGACAATTTTGTTCCAATTGTAAGCCATTTCTGGTCCAACTTTTTCTTCCTTCCATATCTCTGTAGATTTGAGCTCTGCAGGAATGTGACTAATTGATCTTTGAAAGTACTAATAGAAATGCTGGGGGAAAAAAAACAGCAGCAGGTACAAAGACAGTAATAATCAGGTCAATCACCTTTTTATCAGAAATTGCTGCGAAACCTACTTCCATCCGCCTTTGGATGTTCTCGATCTAGATAGTGTGCGGGGTAAAATTCTCTTCCTTTCCTCTCCATTTTTTCAGCCAGTAATTATAAATTTATGAGCTCTTGTTACCCTCAGTTGTCACCAGATACAGCTTCTCAGTGAATATTTCATGAAACTTTTCATTATTTTAAGTATCCTCATTATTCCCCTCAGTTATTTTTATCCGCCCAGTTTCTGGGATCAGAAAGCCAAGTAGGAATAGCGAGGGGATTTGTTCGCATAGTTGAACTATAAGGCACTGCCTTTGTATATTAGAAGCAGACACACAAGTCAATTTTAAAATAGAATTCGAGAAATACTCAAAGGGAGAAAAATAATAAGGACTGTGGGAAAAGAGCAGGATGAATAGCATTCATTGAATATTTTTGCCAAAGACTTGGCAAACTCTCAAAGGATAAAATGGACAGCTTTTGTACCATTCTGTGATACTAAATATTTCCTGATAACTGGTAACTGTATCCATGGTTTCATCCCAGTAAGCTTCCTTTTCTTCGGCTCCTAAATCCTAGTGCTGTCCTTGCGATTCTGCATCGTAGCCATTTAAAATTTTGTAAAAGTTTAGCGTGATTTTGTATTTTGAATTCCACTGCCTCTTGATGTCCTTCGATATCTGAACTGCCATATACGATACCCCAGGAGGGATACTGATCTGCCAGCAGTCATAAAACCCCAAAATACATGAAACATGAAATTAAAGTGACGAGTGGAAAGGATTGGGGATGTGCAAAGATTGGGAAGGGGGGGGAGTCAGTCTACCCCACGCCAGAAGGGGGAGGAGTTATACGGTTTGATAGACACAGGGAAGAACGATTTTAGTTTAGTTTAGTTTAGAGATACAACGCGGAAACAGGCCCTTCGGCCCAACGAGTGCACGCCGACCAGCGATCCTCGCACACTAACACTACCCTACACACACTAGGGACAATTTACAATCTTTACCAAAGCCAATTAACCTACAAACCTGCACGTCTTTGGTGTGTGGGAGGAAACCGGAGTACCCGGAGAAAACCCACGCAGGTCACGGGGGGAACGTACAAACTCCACACAGGCAGCACCCATGGTCAGATCGAACCCGGGTCTCTGGCGCTGTGGGGCAGCAACACTACCGCTGCACCATCGTGCCACCTGTGGTGTTCTGCACTGAACCAGTCTGTTGCTGAAAGTACTCCTCAGCTTGAACTGTATTGTCCAAGATGCTCCGCAGTTTGAGGAGCATCCTCCTCTCCAAGACCTTCCACCTCCCATTAATCCAACCTCACTCCCAGGACAGAGCCAGTCTTCCTGACGAGTTTATTAATCCTAGTGGCGTCCGCATACTTCATCCTACTGCCTCAGCACAGGACAGATAAAAAGATGGTGCTGGCTACCACCATTTAGGAGAACATCTGCAGCATTTTACTGCAGACGTTGAAGGAGCGGAGCCTCCTCAGAAAGAACAGAGCCTCGGCATTCCTGGACCTATCTTGTCTTGCCTTCAAAGATTAGTGAATCTGTATATCCAGGTCCCTGCTATTATAATTCTAACATTACCAGTTACATTACTTTGCTGTATTGTTCTTCCCAGCTTCTCACACTCACATTTAATTGCATTAGTAATCCACCTGCCCATTTTACCGCTCAATGAACTCGCTTGTACAGCTGCAAAAACCATCTTCTTTTCTGAAGAAGGGTCACTAACCTAAAATGCCATCTGTCCATTCATTCCACGGATGCTACCTGACCCACAGAGTTACTCCACTACTTTGTATTTTGGTCTTTTCTCGGGGCACTTGCTAGGTAATCCTTCAGAATTCATCGTGCACCCTGTTTACATACAAACATTTTTTTGTTCCTACTCATATTTTTTATTTTTACGTGTATGCATGAGGTAATGTTTTCAGAGAATGCTGCGGTATGTAAACAGGACTTTCAGATTTAAGTTTAGGTTTATTATTGTCAAGCGTACCGAGGTACAGTGATAAGCTTGATTTTGCATACTGTCCAAACAGATCAGATATCAGTATACATAAATACAATCGTCAAACTCAAATACAATGGGTAGATCAAAGGGTAAGAAACAGGATGCAGAATATAGTTCTCAGCATTGTAGTGCATCAGTTCCGCAGACAAAGCCCAATGTCCGCAGTGGGGTAGAGGTGAATCGGACAGGACCATAGATTATCAAAGGACCATTTGATGACTGAAACCTGATAACAGAGGGCCGAAGCTGCTCCCAAGTCCGGAGTCCGGTGGTGTGTGCTTTCAAGTTTCTGTGTCTTCTGTCAACGGGTGCAGAGAGGAGGAGGAATGACCGGGGTGGGGTATTTGATATTGTTGACCCGAGCTGCACTCATGCACGCTAACTCAAGCACCATTCCATATTAATCCCATCGCCCAGTACTTGTTTAGCGTTCTCTTTCATGAAGTAATTTCCCACAAACAGGCACTTTGTGCCCTTTTTTTGTAAGTCAGCACCTCCAGTTCGTCGTGTCATCATTTTTTCTGTGCTGTGAAATAGCAAGCGTCATAGAATCACCCAGCCCGGAGACAGGATCCCCCCCCCCCCCCAACAAACTAAAGTGGGCAAGAGTGAATTATTGGCATTTGTACTAAATTCTTCCTTGGTCCACGGCGACCAATGGAGATTGAGAACTCGACAGGACTTGAGCATAGAAGTTGGGAGGTCATGTTGCAGTTAAGACATTAGTGATGCCGCATTTAGAGTATTGTGTTCCGTTCTGGGCACCATGTTATAGAAACGATGTTGTCAAGCTGGAAAGAGTAGAGAAGATTTACAAGGATGTTGCCTGGGCTAGAGGGACTGAAATATAGGGAGAGGTTGAGTAGGCTGGGACTCTATTTCTTGGAGCTCAGGAGGATGAGGGGTGATCTTATACAGGTGTATAAAATCAGGAGAGGGATAGATCGGGTAAATGCACAGAGTCTCTTGCCCAGAGTAGGGGAATCGAGGACCAGTGGACATAGGTTTAAGGTGAGGGGGAAAAGATTTAATAGGAATCTGAGGGGTAACTTTTTCACTCATAGGGTGGTGGGTGTATGGAACAAGCTGTCAGGTAGTTGAGGCAGGGACCATCCCAACATTTAAGAAACAGTTAGACAGATACATGGATAGGACGGGTTTGGAGGGGTATGGACTAAACGCAGACAGGTGAGAACTAATATAGCTGGGACATGTTGGCCGGTGTGGGCAAGTTAGGCCGAAGGGCCTGTTTCCACACTGTATCATTCTATGACCCTATGATAGTGCTGCCTGACCTGTTATGTTACTCCAGCACTTTGGATTCTATTTTTGGAGAGCAACATTAGCAATTTCATGTATCTACACCTGAAGAACGAGAAGAACTCTGAGGTGCTGCCCTTCCCGCTGAAATACTCCAGCACATTTGTGTGTTTTATTGTAAACCAGCAGCTGCAGTTCTCTACATCCACATCCAAAGAAAGAGAAGGACTCGAGATGCTGCGAGACCCACTGAGTTACTTCAGCACCATGTCTCTTTTATGTAGGAAGGAACTGTAGATGCTGGTATAAATCGAAGACAGACACAAAAAACTGGAATAATTTGGCGAGTCTGGCAACATCTCTGGAGAAAAGGAAAAGGTGATGTTTTGGATCGTGTCCCATCTTCAAACTAATTTTTGTCGCACATCAGCATGCTTTTTCATCAGAGATGCTGCCTGACCCGCTGAGATACTCCAGCAATTTTTTTGTTTCACACCAGCATCCGTTGTTCTCCAGAGATGCCGAGATACTCCAGCACTTCCTTGGGTCTACATTGGAGTAGGAGCAGAGTGGGGGTGCTGTCTGACAGGTTGAGCTACTCCAGCAGTCTGTGCTTATCTGCAGTTCCTTGTGCTCACGTTGAGGGGTGGGGGGTGGGGGGTAGGGGGGGGAGGAGACACCTTGTGTATCTTGCTGTACACCAGCCCCCTTTTGCCCAGAGATGTAGTTACCCCTTTTGCCCAGAGATGTAGAGTTACTCCAGCATTCTGTGTTTATCTGCAGTTCCCTGTGTCTACATGGGGGGGGGTTTGCTGCCAGACAGGCTGAGGTACTCCTACACTTTGTCACACACCCAGTATCTTTTTTCTCCAGATAAGTTGCCTGACCCGCTGAGTTACTCCATCACTCTATGTCTATCTGCAGTTCCTTGTGTCTAAATTGGGTAAGGAGGGGGCTGTTGCCTAACCCGCTGGGTTACTCCAGAACTCTGTCTATCTACAGGATGGGAGAGGAGGAGAGGAGGAGAGGAGGAGAGGAGGGGAGGAGGGGAGGTGGGGAGGAGAGGGAGGAGGGGAGGAGAGGGAGGTGGGGAGGAGGGGAGGAGGAGGAGGTGGGGAGGTGGGGAGGAGGGGAGGTGGGGGAGGAGGTGGGGGGAGGAGGGGAGGAGGAGGAGGTGGGGAGGAGGGGAGGAAGGAGGTGGGGGGTGGGGAGGGGAGGAGGGGAGGAGAGGAGGGGAGGTGGGGAGGAGGGGAGGAGAGGAGGTGGGGGTGGGGAGGAGGGGAGGAGAGGAGGTGGGGAGGGAGGGGAGGAGGGGAGGAGGGTGGTGGGGAGGTGGGGAGGAGGGGAGGGGAGGAGGGGAGGAGCTTTAGGAGCGTTACGGTAACGAGCAGTTTGTGTGCGCGCTGAGCCGGGCGCCGCTGATTACGGGCGGCCGCGCACCTGACCGGCTCAAACCTGGCCTGACGTCGAGAACGAGAGCGTGCGAGCTGGGAGGGGGTGTGTGTGTGGAGCGTGCGCGTGCCTGCGAGGTGAGGGGGGGGGTGTGTGGGGCGTGCGCGTGCCCGCGAGGTGGTGGGGGTGAGTGGGTTGTGGAGCGTGCGCGTGCCCGTGAAGCGTGCGCGTGCCCGCGAGCTGGGAGGAGGGTTTGTGTGTGGAGCGTGCGCGTGCCCGCGAGGGGGAGGGGAAGGCGGGAACGGGGCGGGCGCTCGCTCGCTCACTCACTCGCGCGCCCGCCCGCCCGCCCGGCCGGAGTTGTCGGCGTTGTCCGCCTGAGGGGGAGGGAGAGAGACCGATCTGAGTGACCGCCATTAACACGCTAAGAACGGGGCGGGTTTACGCCGGGCAACGACTACGAGTGAAGAGGTTGTTTTGTTGTTGTTGTTGTGAGGCGAAGATCGAGCAAATTCAATCATCATCATCATCATCATCCGCCGCCTGAGGAGAAACACCCGAGCGAGCGAGCGCTATTAACGCGGTGTGAAGGGAAAAGTCGGCTTTCGTCAGGCATTATTGGTGTTGGTGTGAGGCGGCGGCCGCCTGAAGAAGAAACAGATTGAGCGAGCGAGCGAGCGCCATTAAGGCGATGAGGGAGGAGGAGGAGGTTGTGTTGTTGTTGTTGGTGTGAGGAGAAGGTCGCCTGAGGAGGAGGAGGAGGAGCGCCGGACCCCGACCCGACCCGAGAGTGCGGCCGTCGAAGGGGAGCGGCGTTCCCCCCTCTCCTATGGAGCGCACTGACCTGGCCGCCCGCCCGCCACTCGACGCCACGCCATGCCCAGGCCCGAGTGCGGCCACGGCCGCCGCCGACACCTGCTGCTGCTGCCGCCGCCGCCGCTGCCGCCCGGCTGGGAGGAGGCTACCGACCATGACGGCAAGCGCTACTACATCGACCACAACGCCAGGCAGACGAGCTGGGTGGATCCCCGCGACAGGTGCGTCCTCTTCCACCACCCCCGCCATCCCCTCCATTCATTCATTCATTTACCCCCCCCCCCCCCCCCCCGGTCGCCCACTTGCCAAACAGGGTCCCCCTGCGCCTGCGCCACACCGACGGTCGCCGGCCCGCCGGCATCGATGCGCCTGCGCACTCTTCCCGGCCGGCACCCACCCCCTGTTCTGCGCCTGCGCGCTCTCCCCGGCCTCCCCCCCCACCCATTCCTGCGCAAGCGCGGCATTCCTGCCTCTCCCTCTCCCTCCCTGTTGCAGAGGTCACCACCACAGTTCACATGCTTCACATTCCAGGGATTGTTGGTCCGTGGGAAATCAAAAAAAAAAACCCCAGCACGATTGTTGTTCCTTTTTTTTTAAAAAAAAGGGACGTGTTATTCTGCATGAAACAAAACCACTCTGGTGTCCAGGGTGGGATTCTCATTGCTATTTAGCTTCCACGTATGGGTGTTTGTTTGTTGTGGTGTTGCTGCATTTAATGTGCCCCTTAAAGCCACAGCGAGTAAGAATATAATTGAAGGACACAAAAGGACATGCGGTGCTGGAGTAACACAGCGGGTCAAGCAGCGTCTCTGGTGAACAGGGATAGGTGACGTTTCACAGAGTGCTGGAGTAACATAGTGGGTCAGGCAGCATTTCTGGAGAACATGGATAGGTGACGTTTCACAGAGCGCTGGAGCAACTCTGCAGGTCAGGCAGCATCTCTGGAGAACATGGATAGGCGACGTTTCACAGAAATATAGAAAATAAGTGCAGGAGTAGGCCATTCGGACCTTCGAGCCTGCACTGCCATTCAATATGATCATGGCTGATCATCCAACTCAGTATCATGTACCTGCCTTCTCTCCATACCCCCTGATCCATTTAGCCATAAGGGCCACAGAGCGCTGGAGTAATTCAGCGGGCCAGGCTGCATCTCGAGAGAAAAGGGATGTGACGTTTCGGGCCGGAACCTTTCTTCAGACTCCTTTCCATGTTCTCCAGAGCTGCTGTGTGACCTCCTGAGTTACTGCAACACTTTGTGTCCTTTTGTGTATTAACCAGCATCTGCGTTTTTTTGTTTCTACTTGTATAACAGCAAGTGCTGGAGTAACTCAGTGGGTCAGGTGGCATCTGCAGTTCCTTGTTTATGAAGAATATCATTGTTCCAAGTCTGAAGAAGGGTCTCGACCCGAAACATCACCCATTCCTTCTCTCCAGAGGTGCTGCCTGTCCCGCTGAGTTACTCCACCATTTTGTGTCTACCGTCGATTTAAACCAGCATCTGCGGTTCTTTCCTATACATCATTGTTCTAATCTTGGGACATAAGACAATTAACTACTCTTGAGGTCAATGGCAAACCCTGGCCGTTTAAAAAGACATGATGATATCCTGAACCTTTTTAATCTTTAAGCAGAATGTATTCCTAAGATCGACATATGCCTTGTAGCTCCCTCTCTTTCAGTCGTGGCTGATCTATGTTTCCCTCTCATAGAAACATAGAAAATAGGTGCAGGAGTAGGCCATTCGGCCCTTTGAACCTGCACTGCCATTCAATATGATCATGGCTGATCATCCAACTCAGTATCCCTTACCTGCCTTCTCTCCATACCCCCTGATCCCTTTAGCCACAAGGGCCATATCTAACTCCCTCTTAAATATAGTCAATGAACTGGCCTCAACTACCTTCTGTGGCAGAGAATTCCAGAGATTCACCACTCTGTGTGAAAAATGTTTTTCTCATCTTGGATGTCCTGGACTTCCCCAACATCGGGAACAATCTTCCTGCATCTAGCCTGTCCAACCCCTTAAGAATTTTTAAAGTTTCTGTAAGATCCCCACTCAATCTTCTAAATTCTAGCGAGTACAAGCCGAGTCTATCCAGTCTTTCTTCATATGAAAGTCCTGACATCCCAGGAATCGGTCTGGTGCCCCATCACCCCTATTCTCCTGCCTTCTTCCTCTAACTTCCTCTAACTTTTGACATCTTTAAAGTTCAAGGTGAAGGTGGGACAAAGTGGATCCGGAGAAGTGGTCGATGGTCGGCATGCACTGTTTCCATGCTGTGTCTGTCAATTCAATAGGTAGACACCAAAAGGTGGAGTAACTCAGCAGGACAGGCAGCAGCATCACTGGAGAGAAGGAATGGGTTACGTTTCGGGTCGAGATCTTTCTTCAGACAAAAGAAGTTCTCTCTCTGACAATTTCCTCAATTCAATAAATGACGTAGATAATCTTTTCAACATTGAAATTAGTTTTGAGGATCTGCTATCTGTGATATATATATTATATAAATTGGACGTAAACAAGTTTAAGAATAAGGGGTAGGCCATTTTGGACTGAGGAGGAAAAATGTTTTCACTCAGAGTTGTCAATCTGTGGAATCTTCTAACATAGAAGGTAGTGGAGGCCAATTCACTGGGTGTATTCAAGAGAGAGTTAGATTTAGCTCTTAGGGCTAATGAAAAGATCGATGGGGAAAAAGCAGGAACGGGGTACTAATTTTAGATGATCAGCCATGATCGTATTGAATGGCGGTGCTGGCTGGAAGGGCCAAATGGCCTACTCCTGCACCTATTTTTCTATGTTTCTATGTCACACATGAGTGAACATATAACGGATAAACCTGCTCGCCCTCATTCTCCCCAATCTGGTATTTGTCTATTATTGTCATGTGTACTGAGATAATAACATTTAAAAAATGTTGCTTTGCGTGCTATCCAGGTAAATCATACCATACATGAGTGCATACAAAGAGAAAATAAACTGAGTGCAGAATACAGTGTTACAACTATAGCAAAAGTGTTGATAATAAATATAAATTGCTAGGAGGACAATGAGGTAGTCATGAAGATTAGGGATTAATCCCCAGCATATGAGAGATTCATTCAAGAATCTGTTAGCAGTGTGGAAAAAGCTGTTCTTGAATCTGGTGGTATGCGCAGCATGCAACAGACATAGAAACATAGAAATTAGGTGCAGGAGCAGGCCATTCGGCCCTTCGAGCCTGCACCGCCATTCAATATGATCATGGCTGATCATCCAACTCAGTATCCTGTACCTGCCTTCTCTCCATACCCCCTGATCCCTTCAGCCACAAGGGCCACATCTAACTCCCTCTTAAATATGGCCAACGAACTGGCCTCGACTACCTTCTGTGGCAGAGAATTCCACAGATTCACCACTCTGTGTGAAAAACGATTTTCTCATCTCATTCCTAAAAGACTTCCCCCTTATCCTTAAACTGTGACCCCTTGTCCTGGACCCCTTGTCACGGCTAAGCAACCCAGCTTGCCTGAAGAAGTACAGCTTGAACAACACCACCAGCCCAACATTTCTAGGATTAACCAACCGTTTTCTGTGGCATCCCATTCAATAACAATATTAATTATTTCTCACAATTGGGGCATGATGTTGAAGTATGCGATGTTCACAAAATCCAGTGCAGTTACTTGCATGAACTAATTCAACAACATTCCCAAGATGTACACGTTTGTAGGTAAATTGGCTTGGTAAATATAAAAATTGTCCCTAGTGCGTGTTGGATAATGTTAATATGCAGAGATTGCTGGTCGGCGTGGACTCGGTGGGCCGAAGGGCCTGTTTCCGCATTGCATCTCTAAACTGAACTAAACCATGTAATCACTTCTACCAAGTAGGACAGGACCAGCAGGTACCGGACAGCAGAACCAACTGCAAGTTCCTTGTCTTGGAAGTATGTCACTTTCAAGTACCATGATATTGAGATCCCTCTTATCAAGAATTGTGTATTGTCTATGTAAACAATATTCTACTTTCTTATCGGCCTGCATTTTATTCTATCTGTCCATTTTTTGACACGTGCTTAACCATTCTATTGCAGGCTCATTTTGTGTCCTGACAATTTGCAGTTGTGCCTCGTGTATCATCAACAAACATGGCTGCAATACAATTGGTCCCTTCATCGAATGCTGTAATATACATTCTAAAAAGCTGAGGTAGATACAAAACGCTGGAGTAACTCAGCGGGTGAGGCAGCATCTCTGGAGAGAAGGAATGGCGACATTTCTGGTCGCGACCCTTCTTCAGACAGAAGAGGGGTCTCAACCCAAAATGTCGCCCATTCCTTCTCTCTAGAGATGCTGCCTCATCCGCTGTTACTCCAGCATTTTGTGTCTACCTTTGATTTAAACCAGCATCTGCAGTTCTTTCTTACTAAAAAGCTGAGGCCTTGACTCAGATCTTTCTGTAAGTGTCTTACACTAGTGACCACACAGAAACAATGTCAGGAAAATTTGGTCATTTTCAAACTGATCAGACCAAATTTTCCTGACATTGATTTGCATTAGTTAGCCTATCCTCTATTCATACTTATAGTAAACGTTATGCTAATATATTACCCTCTCTGGCATACTTTGTGAGGAACATTTTCTATGTTATCCTGCATGCCCTCCTGACGTAGTAAAGTTATGATTTGTTATCCTATTGTCCAAAAGCTCTGATGCGTTGACATCTGGATCACAAGACCCCCATTTCGTAGCTCAAAAGGAGCTTGCAAGAAACATTGTTTTAAAGAAGGAACTGCAGATGCTGGAGAATCGAGGGTACACAAAAGGCTGGAGAAACTCAGCAGGTGCAGCAGCATCTAAGGAGCGAAGGAGACGGGTGACATTTCGGGTCAAGACCCTTCTTCAGACTGGTTAGGGATCAGGGAAACGAGAAATATAGACGGTGATGTGGAGAGATAAAGAACAATGAATGAAAGATATGCAAAAAAGTATCGATGATAAAGGAAACAGGCCATTGTAAGCTGTGAAAATGAGAAGCTAGTGTGACTTGGGTGGGGGAGAGATAGAGAGAGTGAGGGAATGCCAGGGCCCGAGGGCTGAGGGAGAGGTGGGAAGGGGAGGAGACAGCAAGGGTTAACAGAATTGAGAAAATTCAATGTTCAAGCCCAGGGGATGCTGACTCCCCAAGCGGAATATGAGGTGCTGTTCCTCCAACTTGCTTTTACTGCGTAACTTCTAAAATAAATTGAGTTAAAAGTATGTTTGTTTCTTAATAGGAATAATATCAAATTTGCCAACGTGCCACCAAAGTCCTGGTCCTGATGGTGCCATATTATTGGAATTTTACTGTAAAATACACTTCCTCCAATCCACTTAGCTATCCAAGTCTATCTTGTAAACACCAACAATGTTTACTTTTTCCATAATATTCATAAGCTCACGGTTAATCGGATCAGTTTAGATATGCATATCCAGGACATATTTAGTTTTGCAAGAAAAGGCTGGTGAATGGTGGGTGGTTCATCGTTTTGGGAGGTGTGCTTTGCATCCTTTTTAATTGTACACATCTTCTGCTGTAAATATATGTGCCCACTGACACATTTCTGTTTGTATGTGCTTTGGAGGTCTATGGGGCATTGGAATCTGTCTGTTCTCTTATACTAATGTTATTAATTACTTGGGTTTTTTCCATTATTTGATTCATTTGCTCAATACTCTGATTTTTTTTTAAAAAGGTTAAAATCCTTGATCTGCTACCCCACAAATGTTAGCTGTGAAAGCTAACTGTGTTAGCTTTGTTTATTTGCTATTGGCTCTCACAAACAGTTTATTGCTGAGGGTTCTCTGGAGATCTGCCAATGTTGGTGTGTGGAGGTATTTGTTGAAGTAGGGTATGCAAATGAAAGGGTGAGATCCTTTATGTTATCCTGCACTAGGACTGGCCAGCAGTATTTTAGTGAAGGTTGATCACAATCGCCCCAATGAAAAAGCTTTATATAAAGCAAGCTTCTAATTTACTTTGTCAGAGGCCACCAATTTCCAGATTAAAGGCCATTGATTAGTCTTACAAAAGTGGGCATGTGGGACTAGTGTAGATGGGTCAGCATGGCAAGTTGGGTTGAATGGCCTGTTTCTGTGCTGTGTGACTCCATCATTACATGGCTTCTTCTTCTTAAGCCCTTTGCTCCTCTAGGGAGCATAGGCCATTGACAAATGTCCGCCACCTCACTCGGTTGTTGGCAGTTCTTTTGAGATCTCCCCAGTTGAGCCCACTCTCGGACATTTCTGTCTGGACACCTCTTCTACATGACTTGATGGATTCAAATTTATTTTCTTGAAAACTTTAGCTTTAGTTTATTGCATTGTGCACCAAGGTACAGTGCAAAGCTTTTTGGTGCATGGTATCCACTCAGTGGAAAGACTGTACGTGATTACAATCAATCCTGCCACAGTGTACTGTGGACAGTGTATAATCTACCACAATAGACTTGAAGGCCCACAGTAGCTTGGGGCAGGGTGATCTACTGAAGGTGCGACATTTTAATGCTCAATTTTCCAATGTGGTTTTACATTTGGATTTGTTTGATGCCGGCAGCCTTCCTATTCTGCGGTCAATGCAGGAGTTTGCAACCTGAAAACTTTCCCTGTTCTTTTTGATACGGTGGTTTGGTCAGACTTCATCTTGACATATTGATCTGGTTACTGAGGTACAAGTGAAACTTCCATCAACTGGAAGTAATATAATGAAAGATCACAAGGCTTCCACTTGATAACATTTATTCAGATCAGATAAGTAATTGAGATCAAAGAAGAATAATGACCAGAGCATTTGTGAGATCCTGATCTTGGGTGCTGTCTGTGGAGTTCGTACATTCTCCCTTTTTCTCCCATGTGCTGACAAGGATGCGTGGAAAAATGGGATTGGTGTAGAATGCATTATGGGTAGCATGAATGTAGTGGATCGAATGGCCTGTTTTGAATCGTGAGAGCCACTCAGTTGCTGTATTAAGACTACAGATCTTTTGTTCGATGCTTATTATTGTATGAAAGGCAATTCTTGGGATCAATACAATAAGTTTTAAATACACTTTTTCTCAGTGAGTCGCCATCTTATAAATCTAGTGCAATATCAAATAAAGATGAAGTGTTAAAAAATGTTTGTTCTAAAAGATTGGTCTAAAGGAAAGTGATAAAAGATTTTATAAATGAGATGCAACGCATCTGAGATTGCAAAACTGGAAATAATAAATGTTATGGAAGCAACTGAAAATAATACAGTATAATTTGGAGTGATTAGCGTGGCTTCATAATGTAAAGTTAGAGGAATTATATCGTACAAGACAAGGAAGTAGAGCAACCAGGTGAGATAATAGAGTAAGAAAGTAATGCTGGGAAAGTGGAACTGGAAATATTGAGTGAAACTAAGAGGAATACAGGAGATTAACTACATTTTAACCAACATATATTGTGACATATTTGCCACAGGGAAAGAAGAGGTAAATTTCAAAAAAATCCATTGGTTAAAGCAAGTAGCAGTCATGTAATAAATATCCATTATTTAACAATTGGCAATGAGAAAGTGTTGATAACCTGACTCTAATTAAGCCAAACTTGGAGTCATAGAGTGGTACAGTGTGGAAACAGGCCCTTCAGCCCAACTTGCCCACACCGGCCAACATGGCCCAGTTGCAATGTGCCTGTGCCTGGTCCGTATCTCTCCAAAATTATCCTATCCATGTACTTTAACTGTTTCTTAAACATTGGGATAGTCCCAGCCCCAACAACCTCATCTGGCAGCTTGTTCCATACACGCACCACCATTTGTGTAAAAAGGTTACCCGTCGGATTCCTATTAAATCTTTTCCCCTTCACCTTGAACCTATGTCCTCTGGTCCTCGATTCCCCTACTCTAGGCAAGAGACTCTTATGCATGTACCCGATCTACCCCTCTCATGATCTTATACCTCTATAAGATCACCCCTCATCCTCCTGCGCTCCAAGGAATAGAGACCCTCTCCCTATAGCTCAGACCCTCTGGTCCTGGCAACATCCTTGTAAATCTTCACTGAACCCTTTCAAGCTTGATAATATATTTCATTTACATGGCGCCCAAAACTGAACACAGTATTCTAAATGCGTCCTCACCAACTTCTTATACAACTGCAACATGACCTCCCAACTTCTATACTTATGGCTACACTACTATACTATGTTGTCATGAAACTTCATGCTGACAATTGTGTAAGTGAAAGTTACCTATGTGTCTGCTTATAACTCAAATAATATCCTAGGCATGCATTTTAAAGTAATTTTGGAATGTAAAACACCCGGATGGTAATCTCAGTGCTAAAAGCGTGTTTTCCAGAGTGAATACAATGTGAATACAAACAAAGGCTTATTGAATCAATGGAATGTGACAAATGCTGTGGTGCAGTATGCTGTAGGGTGTAAGTGTCTACCTGACATTCAAACAATGAAATGTTATTAAATACTAAAACTATGATGCTTGGTTGAGTATTATAATTTAAGGTTGTGTGCCTTCATCTAACCCTTAAAATTGTGGCTTTATTTTAATGATATGTCTGTTTGCACACAGTCTTTTAAGAAATGTTAATATGAAAGTGCACATACATTTTAACTTGAGGCTTTTGAAAACGAGGCTATGGTTTTTAAGAGATTAAGTGTACTTGGTATGAAAAAAGACAAACAAAATTATCCTTTTATCACCCTTCCATGACATCTTTGTAATCTCCTCCAATACTTCAAGATGAATGCACTTTATCAATTTTGAGTGTCAAACATTTTCAATTTTCTTTACTCCATCGTTGGTGGCTGTGTTTTTAGCTGTCCAGGCTCTAACATCCAGACTTTTGTCCTTAAACTTAGCTTCGACTTTACCGTCCCATTTTTAAACATTTCTTCACCTCTATTGTCTTGCCCAAACAATTGGTCATCCTAAACAATACTTAGCAGATTCTCTGTGAGGTTGAAGTTTTATGTGTGATGGCTCTTTCTCTTACTATCACATCAGGAGCAACAAAAGAAGTTGACCAGATTGGAGGGAGAAAACATGTTGCTTTGTTAACTCGCATGGGCCACAGCTTTATTGTGTCAGATGTGCGGAACTGTCCTGTTTGACCAACTCATTGCAGTCTTCAGAACTCAATATTTAATTCCACAATTTCGGGTAACTTGCTGTTTTTGGTCTCAGAACTTGCCATTCCCTTTATCCATCTATAATATAAATTCACTTTTGTGTTATCTACTGACATTTCCTGATCTGTATGGTGAGAAATGTTTTACCAGATTCACATTCAAATTCAGGTTCAGTTTAGTTTACTCTCATATACACCAGGGTGAAATGAAATTATTTTCTTGCCTAGAGTTCATAGAGTTAATAGTATAGTCAAGATAGTTGTGGGAGTCAGTGGGTTTGTAATAGACATCAGTCGATAGTCTATTTCCTGTGATGAAGACTGAGATCAAGAAAGAGGAGGGAGATGTCGGAGATGGTCCAAGTAAATATGAGTGCAGGATGGAAATTGGTGGTGAAGTTGATGAAGTCCATCAGTTCTGCACGGGTGCAGGAGGTAGCACCGATGCAGTTGTCAATGTAACAGAGATAGAGTTTGGAGATAGGGCCTGTGTATGCCTGTTCAAAGTACCCTACAAAGAGGCAGGCATAGCTGGGGCCCATGCGGGTGCCAATAGCTATTCCTTAGACTTGGAGGAAATGGGAGGAGTCGAAGAAGAAGTTGTTTAGGGTGAGGACCAACTCCAGGAAAATTGGATGGTTCTGCATTTGAGCAAGAAACAGAGGGCTTTAAGACCTTCCCGGTGGGCGATGGAGGTGTAGAGTGACTGAACGTCCATAGTAAAGATGGAGTGGGGGCTCGGAAAGCGGAAGTCATTAGAGAGACGAAGGCCATGTGAGGTATCTTGGACATGGGTTAGGAAAGATTGGACTGGGGGGATAGGATGGAGCTGATGGATAGGTGGAGATCTTTTCAGTATGACAAGAGCAGGCAGAAACAATGGGTCTGCCAGGGCAGTTGTGTTTATGGATTTTGGGGAGAAGGTGAAACCAGGTTGTGCGGTGCTGGGAAACGTTAAGGTTGGCGGCCGTGGAAGGCAGACAGCTGGACGTGATAAGATCATTACTATGTGTCGAGTTTAGGCAAACAGTCCAGTTTTCAGGATTTAATTTATGCAGCTGCGTGCATTTAAATCAGCCAGGTTGACCTCCCTTCTTATTCTAACAATTTAAGATGACATTCATTATCCATATACCATAACTAATGTAAAATGATTGGAAGATTTTGTATGTAGTTTGGCCTCCTTCAGCAATTAGCATGTATCTATCAGGTGACATTTAAATGTAATTAGTCTTTTACTGCCTTTTGTTGGCATCCCGCATCTCATCATTATCTTTGGTTAAAAGCTGTTGCTATGTTGTTTAGCTCTATGAAATGGTCTAATTTTTGTTCATACTCTGCCCCACCTCTTATGGAAAAAAAAACTATTATGTCGAGAGATTAATTTTAAGAACTCCTTTATGCTCTCTCCTGATTGCTTTCATTGTCTCCTTGCCTTGTTTCCATTTTTGCTGCCCTCTCGGCTCACCTTTTCTATACAATGAACTTAAAGGCTACAAAGATGTGGGCGGTGGTAGATACAGAAAACTTACTAATGCTGGGTACTGCTCACCCTAGTTCCTATGGCACACTGTGATCATGCAGCAACCTCGCCAGGAATGCCATACCTATCATCACCACAAATTCATGACACTCGAGGATTTACTGTATTCGGTTTGGTACATCTTGACAGATCTTGCGTTCCTGTTTTTATTGCTTTTACCATGGCCAATGATCTGGTTCAGCCTCTTGGCTTTTGCTGGAAGAGGAATGTAGTTTGTGACTGGTGAAAGAATTTTGACTATTTGAGCGACAACAGCCATTTATAGATTTGTTCATTTCTTGTTGAAACTTTAGAGGTAGTTGATATGCTGAATGCATATTAACTTTCAATAATATTGTGAATTTTAGTTAATGAAGTGAGCTATAATTTATGCTCTTGAAATTTGCTCTGTGTGTAATTAAGTAATACATTGGATCTGGTGGTGTCATTTTTTTTGCAGCAATTAACAGGATGGTTTGCAAATTTAGAAAGGATTTTTTTTCTCATTTGCATCTCATGTTTCTAACTTCTTTTGAGTCTGAAGTTAAATTTGTAGTGCTTGGCAAAGATGAAAAGAGCAGAGGGGATGAACTTTTGGGTTTGGACCCTACTTCAGTATACGTTGCTCTATTGATCATGAATAAATCACAGCAAAGCACACCTACTTTTACGTTGATGAAACTAAAAGTCTCTGACACAGCAATTATTGTAGGGTAAATGAAGACTAGTGATGTTTATATAATATTATAATGCTTTGGATCCGATAGAGAGATGTGAAAGAAAATTTGGGGACACTTTATAATATGATCACGACATTTGCTTCATGTCTTCAATTTTGTCCTGGAGTGATTGGGGGGGGAATAAAGGAGGGGTGGAAAGTGAAAACATGCTGAGAAGAAACAAAAATGCAGTATACTGTAACTATTTTGCCTGACCTTGTAAAGTGAAGTTCCATCTTCCACTTCCTTGCCCCTTCCACGAGTAATATGCATGGGATAACGTCTCAGGTTAACATTTTTGTTTTCTTACGGTATCCATTCCCTACTGTTCAGGAAAAAATGTTCATTTTCCAGTCATCCTTGCATCCCCATGATTGTGAGACCAAATTTTATTGCACACCATATGGTTAATCCGCTATAGGATTGTAGCAGAGCACTTTTAATCTGCGCATCTGCCACTCGATTTTAAAAAAACATGCCACCCAAGTATGTTGTCCATTTGTTAAAAAACTGAGGTAATCCTTAGTTAGCAATTGCTTTACTATAAATGGACGAATGAACACATTGTGGCATTTGTATTTCCTGACTGCTCCGTAAAAAACAAAAATGGAAATTACTTTTCCTTATCATGGATACTTGTGTTACAATTTAGTCTCAAATTAATTTACTTTGTTAATCTGGAATTAATTGGCTTGTTTTGCAGCTGTTGACTGCATGTGTGTTTTTTTTAGGATAATCAATGTGAGTCTTGGGATGAAGGCAATCTGAGGACTGCAGCTAATCTTTTGGTATTGTATCTGTTCTCAATAGAAGTACCACTGATTTCAGAATGGTCCCTTTGCAGGATAAAACGGCCAACAGTTTGTCCATGTTGTGCGATTTGATACAATACTTTTCTAATTGCTATACTTATTTTTTAATGTGCTGTTTGATCCAGTTTTCAGATAAGCTATTGTGTCTATGATGGATCCATTAAGTATCAAGATCATATCATTGAGCAAATAGAAAATTAACACATTTTTGAGGACGTCCAAATTTGAGGAGGATCTTTTGTAAATCCTTGGTTGAAAGAGGAAAGTGTCCAGCAGGCACTTGCCGTGAGTAATTAGTAGGGTAGGCAGTCAGTCGGCTTTTAAAAAATCTTGAAAACTGCACATCCGCAGATTGTTCTCCTCTCTGTAAGCTGTCAATCGGTTTTAAAAAAATCTTTTAAAAACTGCGCAAGTGCAGATTGTTCTCTCCGGTAGTTCAAATTTACCTACCGTATTATTTGTATACAAACTCCATTATTCTCTTTTTGTTTCTTAAGATACTCTTAAAATAATGACAATCCATGTTTGAAAAACCCGCCAAGAAAGTTGCGCGGTATGCTGCGCAGCACATGCACGCAGTTCACGGTGCAAAGGCAGAATTTCAGCTGCCTTTCTGGACTGTTATCATTGAAAGCTTGAAGCAGCGTCTCCGGCACGTGAGCTGCACATACTTTTGCATGTTACATGTACTGCTGATGAAAGGCACGGGAGAATTATGCCTACGTAAGAGGCCGATCTTGTGTTCCCATAATTTTCCCGTGGCTTTACCATTTATATTTTATAATTACCGTTTTATAATTTTGGTCAGGGTAGGCACTGCCTACCCTGGCGGCATGTGCCTGGTGTCCAGCAAAAGTAACATGCTGCTCCCTATATTTTTCTTGCTTTTGTCATGTAGTGAAGATAATGTTCTTTATGCTTTTTGATGGGCAGAATCCACGTTGTGGCATTGGCAGGATCTTTCCACCCACAGCAAGGGGCCTGTTGGGGAAAATTCCTTGACATTCCTTGCAGCAGATAGTAAGACACAACTATAATTACCACAATTGGAATTGTCTCCTTTCTCAAATGATCCATGATCTCCATATCAATGGCATACTATCTGCATTCTTGTACAGGGAAATGAGGTCATGAAAATGTGTCAGAAGTAGTTCAAGGATATTATCTGTTCCAGAGTTATTATTTTACAGCCGTTGATGGTCTTATGGATCTCCTTGCTTGAGTTGTGGGCATCTCAGATTTTACTAAAATGTAGCTGTAATGTTGCACCAATCCTCTTTCCAATATTTCCCACTGCAGGACTTCAACACACCACCAACCAACTCCCAATTTGAGTGAAATTTCCCAACATGGACCAAGATCACCCTAACTTCAGTAATTGAGCTATAATACACAAACTATGTCTGCATTTGTGCACTCAGAGCTCAAAACTATTGTTCATTTCATCATATAAGTGGACAGGTTTTGCAATATTCCTGCATGTAACCTTTTCTGAGCACAATATGCTCCATCTATTTTGACAAATCAAAATAGGAAGTACATGGTAAATGGTAGGGAATTGAGGAATGCTGTGGAACAGAGGGATCTAGGAATAACTGCATAGTTCCCTGAAGGTGGAATCGCATGTAGATAGGGTGGTAAAGAAAGCCTTTGGTGTGCTGGCCTTTATAAATCAGAGCATTGAATATAGGAGTAGGGAAGTAATGTTAAAATTGTACAAGGCATTGGTAAGACCAATTCTGGAGTATGGTGTACAATTTTGGTCGCCTAGTTATAGGAGGGATGTCAACAAAATAGAGAGAGTACAGAGGAGATTTACTAGAATGTTGCCAGGGTTCCAGCAACTATGTTACAGAGAAAGGTTGAACAAGTTAGGTCTTTTATTCTTTGGAGCGCAGAAGGTTAAGGGGGGACTTGATTGAGGTCTTTAAAATGATGAAAGGGATAGACAGAGTTGACGTGGATACGTTTTTCCCATTGAGGGTAGGGAAGATTCAAACAAGAGGGCATGACATGAGAATTAAGGGACAGAAGTTTCGGGGTAATATGAGGGGGAACTTCTTTACTCAGAGGGTGGTGGCTGTGTGGAATCAGCTTCCAGCAGAAGTGGTGGAGGCAGGATCGATTTTAACATTTAAGAGTAAAGTGGATAGGTATATGGACGTGAAGGGAATGGAGGGGTATGGTCTGAGTGCAGGTAGATGGGACTAGGGGAAAACAAATGGTCGGCACGGACTGGAAGGGCCGAGAGGGCCTGTTTCAATGCTGTAATTGTTATATGGTTATATGGTTATATCTCCCCTCTTGCTATCAGCCATCCGCTTGGTTGCAGATATGAAGTCTTCAAACACTTTTTTCCCCAGGCAGTCAATGGCTGAGCTGGTACACTGTGGACAATGGTGAGCTTCATCATTGATATCTCCCCTCTACTTGCATCTCTGTCACAAGTGACTTCCAGGATAACAGAGAACCTGCTTCATGGATGTTTTCAAAGTCTCTTTTGAAATTATTGTGAAACCTTCACTGATCCCTGGTAATCACCAGCCTCGGTTGGTCAGAGAGGAGTTTTTAGATATGTTCAGACTATTGCTAGTATCCAATGCGCACAGTTATTGATATTAATGTCGGATTGGTATAAATGGATGGTTGATGATTGGCAATGACAGATGGATGAAAGGGCCCAATTCCATGGTGCATATCACCGTGTCTCTCTGACTTATTTGTTCCTGAATGTGGCAGCACTTAATTATTTGTGAATGCAGGGAGAGGATCCTTGGAAACAGTTGCCAATTTACCTTTCAGTTACTAGTTCAAGATCAAAATACCAGTCTACTGTTTCTTAAATATTTCCTATTTCCAATTTCCTGTCTTCAAATGCCCTTTTTGACTTGCAATGCTGCTTATTCATCACTGGCAGTATAATGAAATATTTGATGTCAATGCTTGGCTTTGGTTCATGAGTTTGAACATATTTCAGTTGTTTTGCTGCCTGGGTAATTGACTACATTATTTTAGTTTTATTTTATAACTAGCAATTGTTGTCCATGGCTGTTGGGATCTGCCTCCTTTTTCACTCTGTCTTGAGACTGATAGCCCCCTGCAACAGCCAGATTTTTAAAAGTTATATTTAATTACTGCTTTCTGAAGATTACGCTTATTATTGATATCTCACAGTAAGCGGAACGTTAATTAATAATTCCTTGGCTGATAATTTTGTGCTCTGCTTAGTATCATCCCAGAAATGTCTGTAAATCAGAAATTGTGAGGAAGGAAAATTATAATTATCAGGAAAGTCATGCTAAAAAAAGTTCACGCTGCATGTTGACAAGTCACTGGAGCCTTGTGGAATTAAGCCTGATATCTTGAAAGAACTGGGTACGGGCAACTTCTCAGTAGCGGCTGTCGTCTAATGGATATTTGCTTATAACAAAATTCACAAATCACTATCCAGAAATATAAGATACAGAATAAAATTCGCGCTTGCACATTTGATGTGTGGTGAGGAGAGAATAACTGAACACACAATTTATTGTTTTTGAACTCTCATCTCTTAGCACATGTGCAGATAACATGGCTTTGCGTTACAGAAAATAGCGATACCGACTGCTCTCTAGGAAAGCAGCCCCACCTGCTGTCATGCAGGGTGGTCTGTATTGTAATCTTTTTTCAACACAAGACAGCTTCTTCCATGTGTGTAAAATAGATCAACTTCTCAAAAATATAAAAAGCTCCAACTTTCTGTGAAATCTGATGTTTAACTTGTTTTGACTAAACCTCTAGATCCCTCAGTTCAACTTTGCCTCCAAAGCATTTTTTTGTAAAGGACATGATATAAATGTATGATGCTATGTAACATAAAAGTACGCTGGGATAGATTTATGAGAACAACTGCAATCAAATGCATTATTAATTAATGGTAACTAAGAATAAGAGTGGCTCTTGTTATTTGTTCTCTAGATGGACCAAACCACTTTCATTTGGTGATTGTGTAGGAGATGAATTACCATTGGGTTGGGAGGAAGCACTTGATGCACAAGTTGGAGTTTATTACATTGATCACAATACAAGTAAGTGTTCCAATTATGGAATTGTATTTCCTCACCTTGAAGGGTATCTGGTGGCAAGTTACTGGGATGCATTTAAGGTGGATTCCGTACCATGCTTTGCTAACCCGATCAAATAATTGGTGCCTTCAGAACATTTTGTGTAATGAGAAAAGATTAATGGACAGTATCATATCAAAGATCCTCTGGTGGTGTGACCTTAACATAGAATATCATATTCAGTCTTCATGTGGCAAAGTTAAATTTGTCAGAAATTATAGTCTTTAATTTAAATAAAGGCAATTACATAGGCATGAACGATGAAGTGATATCTTGAGAAATTAGATTAACGGGATGACAATAAATAAGGAGAGGCAGACCTTAAAAATAAGAACATAATTCTCAACAATTATACAAGCCTGTTGGTCTAGCATTAATTATTGGAATATGCTACAATCCAAGAATTTATAGTTAAGTGATAGACTTAGAAAGACCGAACATGATGATGTACAGGCAGCATGATTTTATGAAAGAGAAATTGTATTCAACAAATTTATCAGATGAATTATTGAGTAGGTAATAAATTGGGAGTTGGTTGGATGGATCTTATACATTTGATCTTCCACAAGGCATTCGGTAAGGTCTCATGTAAAATATTACTGTGCAAGTGAAAGGCTCATGGGAGTTAGTTGACAGATAAAGGGATAATTTTCAAATGGGGTGACTCGGGAATCAAAGCCTCAGCTGTTTGCTGTCTATGTACATGTCAGAGGGAGGAATTAAGTATAATGTGTCTAACTTTTTTTGACAATGCAGAAATATGTGGAAAGTAAAATGAAGTTACATAGAAACATAGAAATTAGGTGCAAGAGTAGGCCATTTGGCCCTTCGAGCCTGCACCGCCATTCAATCTGATCATGGCTGATCATCCAACTCGGTATCCTGTACCTGCCTTCTCTCCATACCCCCTGATCCCCTTAGCCACAAGGACTCCGAGGTTGACACGGGGATAGTAAAATGACAGAATAGGAAAAAAAGATAGATCTTGGTGTCCTCATATAAGGTGACATGGTGGCTGAGCTAATAAAACTGCTACCTCACCGGTTCAGTGACCCAAGTTCAATCCACACCTCCAATTCTGTTTGTATGGAGCTTGCGCATTCTATCTGCAACCGAATGGATGACCTTGAGAGTTTTGGTTTCTACCAGTGTCCCAAAAACTTGCAGTTAATAGGTTAATTGGCCACTGTAAATTGTCTTTGGTAGCGAGCACCTCGGATTAATTGGTGGGAATGAGGAGATGAATAGATTACAGGTGAAATTTGTGGGGCAGGAGATTTCACTGAGCTGGCATGGACTTACTGGGTTGGAGTAGCCTCCTTTCATACTATAAGGAAATATGCGAACACAAAGTTCAACAAGTAATTAAGTTAAATTGCATTTAGACACAAAATGTTGGAGTAACTCAGGCAGCATCATGGAGAGAAGGAATGGAGAAGTGAATTATGGAACAAATGTAGGAAGTTCTCAGGAAGGATATATTTGGTGCAGTTTGAAAGAATTAAAAAAATGATTAGGGGTGACCTCATTGAAATGTAAGATTCTGAAGGGACAGAATTGAAGCTTTGCTGCTATTTTGTAGTGAGTGTGGAACAAGGAATTTGCCTCGCAGTAAGAAATCCGTTGTGTGAATAATTTGAAGTAATATTTGTTTTGAGCGTTCCAGATCATTGTAATTTTGCACTATGACGTTGTGTGTTGAATCTTTGAGGCAATGATACTATTTTGAATTGCAGGAGAATCAAAGATTTATGGGCGTTGGGCAGGAAAGTAGAATAAAGAGCATGGATCGCATAGGTCAAAGTCTGGTACAGCAGACTTTGACCTTTGTGGGCTACTGCTGCTCTTATTTCCCAAATGTTTTACGAATGATAAATCCACATTTCCAATTTTTTGTGTTTGTTTTTTATGTGAATAAATGTGTAAATTTGTGCTAACAAATCATTGTCCCACAATTAAATTATGGCGTAAATGAACTTGTAACTTGCACATTTTCTTCAATATTTAAAATTAAACATTAACATCATTCCATGGCTTATTGCCTTTCAGAGACAACACAGGTGGAGGATCCTCGGGCTCAATGGCGAAGAGAACAGGAACTAATGTTAAAGGACTATCTTGTGGTAGCTCAGGATGCATTAACCGCGCAGAAGGAAATCTACCAAGTCAAGCAACAGAGATTGGAATTGGCCCAACATGAATACAAACAGCTATATGATGTTTGGAAAGATAAATCTGGTTCCCAGACTAGCTGTGAGTACTGTTCCCAGTCCAGCTGTTTCTGTTCTACACGCAGAAGTATTCCTTAATTTTTAATAAATTGTACACCTTTTCTTCCACTGATCCTAATGCACACGCACAGCAACGAAGCTTTGGGTGCAAGTGTATGTTTCTTTTTTAAACTAGAATTTGTAATGTTTCCTTTTGGGTAAAGAGTTCCTTGGTTCATGTTGTTTAGATTATTGCTTTGTGGCAAAATCTATAGGGAGAATTGACGTATTATGCCTTGCCTTAAGCCATAGATCATTGAATAGGAATTCCCCGGGAGCACTGCTATTTGCCTTCCAATATCAGCTTTGACTCTGAAGTTGGCTTGAGCCTGACACTGGTTTACCATTTAAGAGGTTATTAATGAAATGGAGACACAAAAAAACTGCAGATGCTGTTTAAAAAAAAAATTATAACACAAAGTGCTAGAGTAACAAAGAGGGTCAGGCAGCATCTCTGGAGAGCATGGATGGGTGGCCTTTTTTGTCAGGACTCTTCTTCAGATTGCTTACGCCTTAAGGTGAAGTGGAGGGGGAGAAAACGGTACGAGGGGAGGGAGGGGCAGGACAAAGCTTAGTGAGTGAGCTGGGTCACAGGCTGAGCATCTCACAGAACAGCTGTTGGAGAGAGGAGGAGTTCTCACAGAACCTACTACACACATAATCATTCAGAAAAGTATTAAAGAAATAGATGTGAACAAAGTATTTCTCTTGTGATCATTGTTTAGCAATGGCATGTCCTCTATTGAAATACCAGCAATCTTGTAGGCTTATTCCATTCCAAATTGGACTCAAGCCGTCAAACTTGGAGATGTACCAACATTCCTCACAGCTGTATGGGGAATTGTTGGTCATTCCATGTGGAACTATTGCCATTTTGATGATATTCAGAGCCTGTAGATATTTTGTTAAGTGAGGCCCTGCAATCTGGAAAGAATGGTGGCTTGATTTCTAAAAAATAATTGATGGCAATTTCTTCTACCTTAAGTTTCATGAAGATTATGGTGATCTAAATTTTATCATTTTTATACTGCTATTAAAAGCCAAAATGCTTGAGTGATTTTTATATTTTTATTTTTTTTTCAGTATTCTCAGGCTCTTCGTCTAGTACTAAATATGATCCAGACATTCTCAAGGCAGAAATTTCTACAACCAAATCTAGGGTAAGAGGAGAAGTAATTCTTTATATTGTGATGATCAGTTTACGTGGAGTCACATGTTGGTTGCATTCTGCAGTAGCTTAGAGCTGTGGAATGTTGATTCATATTTGTGAACGGATTTGTATTCGTAAACAAAAAATGTTGGCTCCACTCCATCAGCTTCTGTTTATCTATGTTTCTTCTTTCCTGTCCATCTTCCTTGTTTCAAATATTGACATCGATGTCATCGTCCGTCCTGACAATCAGTGGGAGCCATCACATGTTGCAATAGATGATCGTGGTAGCAGAATTAGCTCGGGGTACTTCCAGTTTCCAGCCCCGCGATGTGAACGCTTCTGTTATGGGGCCTATGTATGTTTTAAAAACAAATTGAGCCCTGAACAGTTCCCTTGACCCAGCCATCTTCAGCTGCTTGATCAATGAACTTACTTTTGGCATGTTCAGAACCTGAGTTTTGCTCACAATTGTTTAATATTGAGTATGTCTGCAGCCCCTCTGCAATAAGATCATGGCTCATCTTTTATTTCGCCACTTTTGAATACTAAACACATCTCTTTCTTGATGGTCCTGATGCCTAAATTTTTTTCATGCAAATGCTCGGTGAGCGAACTCTTGGTAGGAATTCAAAAGATTCACTACAGCCTTTAGATCAAGAAACCTTCATCTCTGTCCCGAAAGGTCGACAACATATTTTGTAACCCCCACAAACAAGATCAATTTCATATCTACTGTTTAACCCGTTTAAGCCCCTTAAGGATTTTGTTTGATTCAATGAGATTAGCCTGATCATTTGAATCTTCTATACTGAAATGATCATCACCGGAACCAGTACAATGAAGTTCTGCTGTGGACAATAGGTGCAGGAGTAGGCCATTCGGCCCTTCGAGCCAGCACTGGCATTCACTGTGATCATTGCTGACCATCCATAATCAGTGCCCTGTTCCTGCTTTCTCCCCTTACCCCTTGACCGCTATCTTTAAGAGCTCTATCTAACTCTGTCTTGAAAGCATCTAGAGAATTGGTTCCCACTGCCTTCTGAGGCAGAGAATTCCACCGATTCATTACTCTCTGGGTGAAAAAGTTTTGCCTCATCTCTGTTCTAAATGGCCTATCCCTTATTCTTAAACTGTGCCCCCTGGTTCTGGATTCCCCCAACATCAGGAACAAATGTATTTGTTCATTGCAGAATTTAGACATTTAAGTTTGCACTTCCTTTACTAAGAATTTAGATTACCTTCACAATGTGCCTTTTTAGGTGCATCAGTATTACAGATTGTTTTCATTAAAAACTGAAATGTGACAACAACATTATCCCAGAATCCTTTTTTTTCCACAAAGGTGAAAAAATTGAAGAGAGAGTTGACTCATATGAGGCATGAACTACAGTACAAAGAGCAAGGATTTGAAACTCTCAAAGCGTGAGTATAAAATTCTAAGAGATTTTTGTAAAAGCTACATTCATTATAAGGAGGATGTACCATATTTAATAGCATTTCCTTTCAAATGTATGTTCTGTGGAAACAGGAATCGCAGACAAATAAATGATGGTAGATTCATTTTTGAATGTAAAAAAGAAAATGGATATTTATCGAATCCTGGCCTTGATTAATTAAATATTTAACAATGTTAATCAAATAATTTGAGCCAAGTATCAAGAATAAGATAAAATATAAATTATACCATTAAGCACAATCATGGGAGATTTGTGACTTTGGTGCTGCTGTCCTACCTGGCTTTGATCCAGCAAGACTTCACTTTGGGAATGGAGATTTGTTCAATGCTATGATGTACATGGAGATACTGAAGAATGGAAGTGAGCGAATACTTATCTAGTAATCGGTATTTAGCAAATGAAATATCCCTTGTTGAGACGCCAACAGGTTTCACTGTGGTAATTGGTGAATTAAATTAAAATGTCTTAATATAAATGTGTGGTATGGCAAATTTTGAAGGGCATCGATGAAAAATGCATTTCAACAAAGAGTTTGAAAGAAAGCAAATGGAAATATTTAAACTGGATAATGAAACCTAGAGAGATTTAAGGAAAATCAAATGAATAACAAGAGAAATTATAGTTCATTTACACAAAGAATTTACAAGATGCAGAATATGTTCGTATTCCATGTCATCTGAATTCTTTATGGACCATTTGAGTTTGATTACATTTTGATTGAGGTAACCAGATGAACTCGGTGTAATGCTCGTTGGTTTTTGTTGCACATAACAATTTAACCAACTAACAGCATGGATTATGAATGAGCCAATGAAGGAAAAAGCTGTAGACTACAGAAAGGTAATTAAGGATTGGTTAGATTGCAAAAATAGTACAGTAAACTTTTGTTATTACGGACCACTTTATAACTTATTTTGCTTATAGCAGGCAGGCCGATTGACTTTCACCGTCACACCTGGCTGCTGAGGGTTTACTTGTTTAAAAAAAAAATAGAGATTGAATAGAGGAAATAAGGCAGGGTAATTGGTCGAATACTGCAAAGTGAATGCCCACTGATAACTGATTTATCTACCTGCCTTGCTACTTTCAGTGAAGATGGCTAACAGGACAGTTCTTCCCTGAAGGTCATTCTCAAATGAGACATAATATTGGTTAGGTCATGATCAGTTCATTAATAACCACATCATAAACACTTGGAAACATAGAGAGGAGATTTTAAAATATATTGCTGGAGCTGAAGAAGTTTCCTTCTGAGTCTGTGTTTGTTTCTGAAAGATAGATGTAGCAAAGTGAATAACAAAGCCCATAGATTTAAGGTAGTAGGTGGAAGGATTGTAGGGATATTGAGAAAATATTATTTTCATTCAAAGTGTGATAGATGTGTGGTACTCGCTGCCTGAAATATTAATGGAGCAGAAACCATGTTAACAACATATCTGTATGATCACATGATGGGCCTTAATGTTCAAGGCCACCGATCGAGAGCATGAAAGTGAATGGCTTATTCACAGTTAGCATTAATGTAACGAGGCAGAATAGCTGCCTGCTGACGTATAAATTACTAAGATTTTATGATACCTCCTTACGATCTTGTTTAGGCTTGTAGATAAGTGCCTTTGGAATGTGTCCTAAAGTTTGATTAGTAGTGGCTTTGTTGATAACAAAATGCATGGAAACTTAAAACAAGATCCTTTATCTTTTCACCTTTGCTTCATTGCATACACTTTTGTTTCCTGTTTTAATAACTGCACATTATGTTTGTGCTGTTGGAGAGCTTTTTGTTCTTGTTCACGGCATTCTGTTTGTTTGGACTAAAAGGTGCTTACTGCAACAACTGGAAAGGTGATTGCCTAGAAATTAGATCACGTGCCCAGTTTTTTATATCGTGTCGCGCGATCCTGTTTCTCTGCAAAATAAAACATGAACAGAAATTGTAAACAAACTGAATCAAGAGTACGTGATATTTATTCCAATTCCACCATACATCTAACGTGTGCAGAGATTCTCAGTGAGGTACAATGCATGGCTTGTTGCTACTTTCAGGATTTACAAGCACAATGGAGTGACCTTTCAGAGGCCTACCACTATACTTGCCCCATACCTTTTCTTCTGCACTGTCAATTCTGGTCCTTCCCCAATGATGAATCTCCCACCCATCACCATCACTGATCCACGCAGCCATGGCAGCCACGCTTCACCTTGCTGCTTTATCTTTGGGACCTGACTGACTGCACCACCCTTACTTTTGACCCCACCACACCTGGAGTATTGTGTGCTGTTTTGGTCTCCAAATTTGAGGAAGGACATTCTTGCTATTGAGGGAGTGCAGCATAGGTTCACAAGGTTAATTCCTGGGATGGCGGGACTGTCAAATGTTGAAAGAATGGAGCAACTGGGCTTGTATACACTGGAATTTAGAAGGATGGGGGGGGGATCTTTTTGAAACATAAGATTATTAAGGGATTGGACACGCTAGAGGCAGGAAACATGTTCCTGATGTTGGGGTAGTCCAGAACCAGGGGCCACAGTTTAAGAATAAGGGGTAGACCATTTAGAACGGAGATGAGGAAAAACTTTTTCACCCATAGAGTTGTGAATCTGGAATTCTCTGCCTCGGAGGGCAGTGGAGGCCAATTCTTTGGATGCTTTCAAGAGAGTGTTAGATAGAGCTCTTAAAGATAGCGGAGTCGAGGGATATGGGGAGAAGGCAGGAACGGGGTACGGATTGTGGATAATCAGTCATGATCACAGTGAATGACGGTGTTGGCTCAAAGGGCTGAATGGCCTACTCTTGCACCTATTGTCTATTTGCAGGGCAAGCTACCTGGGGAGGGGATGGGTTGGGTGGGAAGGGATGAGTTAACCAGGGCTTTGTGGGGGTAACGCTCTCTAGAGAAGGTAAAAAGGGGTGGAGATGGGAAGATGTGACTGGTGATGGGATCCCGTTGGAGGTGGCGCAAATATCGAAGGGTTATGTGTTGTATGCGACGGCTGATGGGGTAAAAGGTAAGGACTAGGTGGAGCTCTGTCTCTGTTGCGACTAAGAGGAGGCGGAGCTGCAGGATACCAAGGAGACACGAGTGAGGGCCTCATCTATGATGTGAGAGGAGAACCCCCGTTCCCTGAAGAATGAGGACATCTCGAATGTCCTGGTATGGAACACCTCATCTTGGGCGCAGGTGCGGCGTAGACAGAGGAATCGGGAGTTGGGGATAGAGTCTTTGCAGGAAGCAGGGTGGGAAGAAATGAAGTCGAGATAATTGCGGGAGTCGGTGGGTTTGTAATAGATGTCAGTCAATAGTTTATTTCCTGTGTTGGAGACTGAGATCAAGAAAGGGGAGGGAGATGTCGGAGATGGTCCAAGTAAATTTGAGTGCATGATGGAAATTGGTGGTGAAGTTGATGAAGTACATGAGTTCTGCATAGGAGGTAGACAAAAGTGCTGGAGAAAGTCAGCGGGTGCAGCAGCATCTATGGAGCGAAGGAAATGGGCAACGTTTCGGGCCGAAACGTTGCCTATTTCGTTCGTTCCATAGATGCTGCTGCACCCGCTGAGTTACTCCAGCACTTTTGTCTACCTTCGATTTTCCAGCATCTGCAGTTCCTTCTTAAACAATGAGTTCTGCATGGGTGCAGGAGGTAGCACCGATGCAATCAACAATGTAACAGAGATAGAGTTCAGGGATCGGGCCAGTGTACTCCTGGAACAGGGATTGTTCAACGTAGCTTATAAAGAAGTAGGCATAGCTGGACCCTATAGCGGGTGCCCATATCTATGACTTGGTCTTGGTGGAAGTGGGAGGAGTTGAATGAAAGAGAAATTGTCAAGTGTGAGGACCAGTGGAGTAGAGTGTTAGTAGAGGGAAATTGGATGGTTCTGCAGTCGAGGAAGAAACTAAGAGCTCTAAGGCCTTCCTGGTGAGGGAGAGTGACTGAACATCCATAGCAAAGATGAGGGAATGGGGGCTCGGGAAGCTGAAGTCATTAAAGAGTCGAAGGGCGTGTGAGGTATCTTGGACATAGGTCGGGAGAGATTGGACCGGGGGGGTGGGTAGGATGGAGTCGAGATATGTAGAAATCATTTAGTGGGACAGGAGCAGGCCGAAACAATGGGTCTGCCAGGGCAGTTGTGTTTATGGATTTTGGGGAGAAGGTAAACCCAGGCTGTGCGGGGCTGGGAAACGATAAGGTTGGAGGCTGTGGCAGGCAGCCTGACAGCCTAAAGTGATAAAATCTGAATTGGTTTGTGAGATTATCTGTGGGATCATAGTTCAATGATAGGTAGGAGGAGGTGTCCGAGAGCTGGCGCCTGGCCTCATTGAGGTGGAGGTCAGCACACCAGACTACCACGGCACCACCCTTGTTGGTGGCGGGTTTGATGATAATGTCAGGATTGCTGCAGACTGAGTTGGAGGCTGTTTGTTCAGAGGGGGTGAGGTTAGAGTAGGTAAGGGGAGTGGAAATGTTGAGACGGTTGATGTCATGCCGGCTGTTGTAAATAAAAACGTCTAGAGAGGGTGGAAGACCGTTCGGGGGAGTCCAAGAGGAGGGGGACCGGTGGAGACGGGAGAAGGGGTCATCACTGAGTGGTGAGGACTCCCCAAAGAAAAAAGCGCGGAGTCGACTGAAGAAAAGCTCTGCGTCATGGCGGACCAGGAACTCGTTGAGGTGGGGGCAGAGGTGAACAAAGCAAGTTTCTGCATTTCCTTTTTATTTAATTTCTCGTTGGCAGACCATCTTCTAGGCAACCATGTGACTGGGAATTTGCACTCTGAAAGGAGGGTGGTATAATAAATTTGTATTTATCGATTTACTGTGTCAATCAATGAATTGGAAGCAGGGAGGGGTCTGTAATCTCGACTCACAGTAAACAAAATGATGGTACGCGAACTAGAATATACTTGAAAAGCAAGATTGCAATCACAACAGCACAACACAATTTTTTTCTTTAAAATCGGTAATACTTCGAGAAAGATACATTGACTGGAGGAGAGCTGCACAGAAATTATTCACTTTAAATCAATTTAGTTTGTGTTTAATAATTCACTGGGGAATTCCTCTCTGAGTAGGAGCAGCATTGTCACTATATTTAGCCTGAATTTGTGCAGTAAACTTGGACCTTTTTATTTTAGTTGTGTATGTGTTGGGCGGGGGGGGGGGTGGGAGAAACTGTTTTTAGTCTCTTCCTTCGGGGGGGATGCGACCTTTTCTTGTTGTATCCTCCGTCTGCGTTGTGGCCTATCGCGGTGCTGGCGGCCTCCAACTGGGACCGACCTCGAGGCTCTGAGATAAATCAGCGCCAGGACATAACAACTTCGGGGCTGTGGTGGCGTTGCGACGGCGGCGACCCGACAGGAGGCTCGCCCGGGGGCCCAGTGAACGACAGCATCGGGAGCTCGTAGGTCCCAGGTTGGTGACCGGTTTTCTGGAGCTCCCGCAACGACAGCTTCGTCCGCTGGACTGGAGGGTGGCAGCTTCGACCGCCCTGGGCCGCGGAGTTTGAACCAGCCCGTTCACGGAACTCGGATGCAACTGCTGGACTTACCATCACCCGGCGGGGTCCCTACATCGAAAGCTGGATCGCCTCAACGCAGAAGGAGACAAGGATGGAAAGGACAAGGACTTTAAGACTTTTGCCTTCCATCACAGTGAGGAGGTGCCTGGTAGACTCACTGTGGTGGATGTTAAACTGTGTTAAGTATGTGTTTTGTTATTTTATTCTATGTTATGACTGTAAGGTATACAATTTCGTTCAGACTGAAATGTCTGAAGGACAATAAAGGATACTTTACTTTCCTTTTTACTTATGGACGATGTAATTTACCCAGCTTCTTAGCGAGTTCTGCTTGGATCATGCATGTGGTGAAGTTGAGGTAGCAAGCGGTCTTCTGGATATTAACTAGTCATGCATGGAAAAAATAGATCTTTAGATTTCTATTTTTTGCTCAAGCTTTGAAAAGGAAATGCTTTTACTCTCCTTATTTCATTTTTCTTGCTCTAGTTCTAATTTCTGCAAAATGCTATTGATTTCTTGTCTTTCAGCTAACTTTCTCTGGTTTAAAATGCAAATAGGGTCATACAGACCCTTCAGCCAAACTTGCCCATGTCAACCAAGATCCCCATGAGTACGAATTCTTCAAGCTCTCAAATGAAAAAGACTTGCTGTGGTTTGGCCATCTTACCAATTCCACCTCGAGAACTCAAACACTGAGCTGAATATTACCTGAAATTGTTTCATTAGTGCATAAAGCCATTCAATATTTCATTAAATGACTTAACTCACAAATTTATGATATTATCTATTGGATTTGCATGGTTTACCCAAGTGAATGTTCACATTGTCACTTTTGAATTAGTTACATTATAATGTAACATGTACTTTTTACAGGAGAAGATTTGCGTAAAACAGCACTGAGAATTCTTTGTTGAAGAAAATATTGTACAAAAATATTTTTACCTGTTGCTTACTGGAGAAATAAATTTGCTGGGGTCAGAAATGTTGGATAATTCTTCCATTTCCATTGAAGCCTGTTGCATGCTTTTTTTAATTCTAGAATTGACCTCAAGATGTCAGGAGCTCAGGGAGGATACAAACTTGATGAAGCAAAGGCAATTGTGAGTGAAATGAAAACCATCAAAAAGGCTATTAGCTCAGGAGAGAAGGAAAAAAGGGACCTCATTCAGGTAAGATTCTAAATGATGTACAGATCAGGTAATTCAACCAGTCATCCACTCTGAACCATGAAATATGAATTATGAATGATTTCCAATTTTGTGGAAGAATTTGGATCAGGAAGTTATAGGTTACAAATGTTGGATTAAATTTGTTCATGTTTATATTTTTTCCCAAAATGTCAGCACTGTTAAAAAATATATGTACTAACAGTACACTGCATACACTGCACCAGAAGACCTCTTAAGATATATAATGGCTTGATCAATCTGAAAAAGGGTCTCGACCTGAAACATCACCCATTCCTTCTCTCCAGAGATGTCCCACTGTGTTATGTCCCAGTTATGATATGGACTAGACAAAATAAGATTTTGATCGAAGTGCAACCAGTCCAAGCTAACAGGAGATCAGTGTGTTGCGTATTAGTGGCCATGTGTGCTTGTATGGGCAGATGGGTGCACATGTGTGCTCACACAATGATCAAATGCACAGACTTGTTGAGTTCCTCCACACCTAGTTCCCAAGTTGAGTAGGCTGTGGCTTCCCAGTGCTCTGTGGATGGAATACTGAGTGTGTTTCCCACACTGTATTTAAACCTACAGGACCTTTATTTCCTACATTGTCTGCTAAATTGCTGCATGGAGGATACCTAAAACAAGATGGGTATTTAAAAAATCGCAAATGTATGGTTGCATGTCTGAATATTGTAGAATAATTATTTCAGGACTTATGAGATGCTTTATTAGTGTAAAGTACAAATTTTTTTAGGTACAGTACAGTAGCTTCCTTCCCCATTCACTGCCCGGTATATTAAGAATAGGGAGAGTGCTCACTTTGGTAAAAGACTACAGGGCAGGAGCATGGAGTTGAGATCACTGAACATCTTTGGCCTTTTTGAATGATAGAAACATCTCGGAAGGGTGCAGTGCAAGCTCTACTGTTGGCATATATTTTATTTAATTGCATTGTGCTAATAAAACTCAGTATTATACGGTGCGTTTATATTTTAAAAAAAAATTCTTGCAAGTCCTTTGAATGTTTCAATTTCATGCAAATGTGCAATATACTGAGTAAATAGCATGCAAAATGTGTTTGTTTTCAGTCTCTGGCCAGATTGAGAGATGGTTTCCAACTTAAAACAGAGTTTCAATCTGATCTCTGGAACAGTGATCCCTCATTAGTAAATTCAAACCAATCTGTCAGCCGCCACTGCTCAGACGTTGGGTCCCAGACAGATATTTCGGGAGATGTGAGTATAGATTCTCTTGTGTTTCATTTTGAATGACAATGATGATACGTAGTGCATACCCACCTTACCTGACAATAAATTGGCCTTTCCACATATTTGAGATGGTACTTGGGGATCTTGCATTGATGCTTTGTAGTGGTCAGTGACCATGTCTAAGATCATGGAGAGAGTGCAGAACAACTGAAAAGGTTGGGTGAGAGAAAGACCAGCGATCAGTACACTAGCACTATCCTATACACTAATGACAATTTACAATTTTACCGTAGCAAATTAACCTTCAAACCTGTACACCTTTGGAGTGTGGGAGCACCTTTGGAGTGTGGGAGAAAACCCAAGTGATCACAGGGAGAGTGTACAAATTCCGTCCATTTGCACCAATAGTCAGGTTTGAATCCCGGTCTCTGGCGCTGTAAGGCAGCACCTCTATCGCTATGCCACTGTGTTGCCCAATTAGTATTGATAATGTGGTATGCTTGGGGAAAGGATTGCAGAAGGAAAATGGAGGGGTGGCTATGTTCGATGGCGGATGGAGATACAGCTCGGGAGATGATCAGGTTTCTTGAGGAGGAGGTTTGTGCTGGAGTTGAGGAATGTAGAAGAGAAGGATCAGCTGATGGGGAGGATGGTGGAGGTTTCTGTGAGAGACAAGGCAATCGTTAAAAATTCCCCACATCACTCTGTATCTGTCACCAATGTGTCCATGTAGTTTATTTATTCACATCCCATCACAGGTGCATTTTGCCTTGCTCACAGTCTGTTTTCCCACCTAGCTTCATATTGCATGGGTTCTTCATGCATAACACTTCTGGCACTGTTGACTCTAAAATGATTGTCAATGTAATGCAGAGCTATTTCCTGTGCAACTAACAATGACGTTCTGAACTAAAATTGAAAATGTTATAAAAAGCTTTTCTTCTTTTAGTTGTGATTGATACTATAAATGTATTTGTAATCTGTTTGTATTTAGTTTGTTTGTGGCAGAAACACTAAATTGGCTGAAAAGGTGAGACTCAGCTTGCAGTATGAAGAGTCAAAGAGAAGGTCAGTACGAAGTGAAATTTAACTTTTTCATGCAAATTGCAACAATTTTAAAATTGTCCATGTGCTGCTACAAATGTGATCATTATGCGAGGTTGTAATGGCTGTTTTTTAATAGTCATGATTACATTTGATAAAGGAAACAACATAATTAAGACTATAATTAATCTTGTTCCAAATAATTTTGATTATTTGGTTCAAAGTATTTTTTAATTACCTTTTTGCAAAAATTACTTCATAGTTATCAGATAAGTATACATGTACTCCTCAACTTACGAAGGGGTTATGTTCTGAGATACCCAACGTAAATCGAACATATTGCGTCATACGCATTTAAATACATTGCGATCACGTGATCGGAAGTGACCTGTGGCTCGCTGGTGTTACCGAGCGTTTGCCGATCGCAAAGTGGAAATATCGCAAGTCAAAGCCTCGTAAATCGGGGAGCACCTGTACTTCAGTTAACTGAAGGAATTCTGTGGCATTACATGATGCAAGTTATCTTCATACTTCCAATCTCCAAATGGAAAATTGTTAACTGAAGGAATTCTGGGGCATTACATGATGCACGTTATCTTCATAATTCCAATCTCCAAATGGAAAATTGTTATATGTTCATGCTGTTTGTGAGTTATTGATATACTTGTGTAAAATTAACAAAAATGCTACCTCGGTTATATTTCCATTTTTAATAAAAGTGCAATAAATTATGCTTGCATCTCTCACTTTGTATGCCCTTATTCTCTACTGGTCGAAATTGTGATGTGTGGTGCAGGCTCAATGTTACATTACTATGATCAGCTGCTTTTTTATTTTTGTTTTAGTTTTCAATTAATCTTATTTTATGACAGGATTTCAGACATAAAAATTGAGCTAGCTAAACTCACTAGTGAGGCATGGCCTGGAGTATTGGATGCAGAACAAGACAGGCTGATACTGATTAATGAGAAAGAAGAACTATTGAAGGAACTGCAGTTTATAAACCCTCGCAAGTGGGTACCCAGTGAGGTGGAGCGACTGGAAGTGGAACGAAAGCAATTGGCAGAAGACCTCCAGGTAGCAAGAGATACACAAAGCAAGGCACTCACAGAAAGGTTTGTAATCTAGCTTATTTTAATGTTCTGAGAATAGCTGATAGGGATAATTATTAAAATGTGTCCTTTGCAAATAAAATAATTCATGCTTGGTAAATGAAAAATGACAACAAAATTATTGAGGATTTAATTATCTTGTACAGTTCAGTCAGGTACAGGAATAATGGAAACAAGTTGATAATATATCTTGGCATCAAACTACTAATTTACTGACACATACCAATGAGGAAGCAAAAAATATTTGGTGAAATTCTTTACAGCCGGCCCCAAGAAATCAATTAACGTGATGCTGGTCCAATTTTGGGATAAAGATGACGATTAGTTTGGATTAGTTTTTATTTTTTTTGTTTTTAAAACTGATATTTTCTTTAGAAACATCTTTTAAAATATAACACTCATAAGTGTCATTGGGCCAGAAACGTCTGAGACACTCTCAGAATTAACCGCGGCACGGTGGCGCAGCGGTAGAGTTGCAGCCTTCCGGCGCTTGCAGCGCTGGAAACCCGAGTTAGATCCTGACTATGGGTGCTGTCTGTATGGAGTTTGTACGTTCTCCCCGTGACCTTGTGAGTTTTCTCCCAGATCTTCGGTTTCTTCCCACACTCAAGACGTACAGGTTTGACATATGTGTAAATTGTCCCTAGTGTGTGTTGGGTAGTATTAATGTACGGGGATCGCTGGTCGGTGCGGACTCGGTGGGTCGAAGGGCCTGTTTCCGCGTTGTGTAACTAAACTAAACTAAATTAACAGATGAGAGCTGGATAATAATACTGGCATAGACCTGTTCAACTAATAGTTTAGTTCTGTATTTTAGATGCTGAGTAATATATTTTAACAAGTATTTTTTGTGCATTATTACAAAATTAAATACATTTTAATGCTGTTTTAGATTCATGAAAACTTTATTTTGCAGATTAAAGATGCACAGCAAGCGGAACTATTTGTTGAGGGAGTTAGAAGAAGCAACACGGATAGCATCAACGTTACATTCACAACTTCAAAGGTAGGTGTGAGTATGGACAGGTTTATCATTGAAATAACGTTGGGATCAAAGAATTGACAATGCTATTGTTTTTATTCCCCAAGATTATAGAGCTACGGGTTGCATAGTGCAGAATCTGTGTGGATAATAGCTTCCAAAGATCTGTAGTGGTTAGATTTTGCCTAACTCGTTAACCCTTAATCCTGAAACTACTTTTGTTTCTATATGCTTTTTTAAAATTCAGTAAAAACATCACTGCTTGTAATATTGTCAGAAGTATTGCAGAACTAATCGTTGTGTTTTTTTTTTTGCCGCCTCCTAGTCTTTCAACCAGCACTCTTTCCCTATCATCTGGCAGCAGCAAAGGGTCACTGACGTCCAGCCATGGATCTCTTGGTGCATCCAGCATGGGATCTTCAAGTTCTATTAGCTTTACTGACCTGTACTATGATCACCCGGAACAAACAGTAGACCTAGACTATCAGTATAAATTGGATATCTTGCTACAGGAGGATACTACCAGCAATAGACCTGCAAACTCTATCACCACCATACATGAAAATGAGGTGGTGAATACTCGTAATTATTCCTCGCACACCGATACTTATGGAAATCCAAAGAAGATTCATGCACGGAGATTTTTATCTGAGACTCCCAAGTCTCTGACTTCATTGAGCCCACGGTCGTCCTTATCCTCCCTTTCACCACCTGGTTCTCCTGTGGTCAGAGACATCCATTTTTTGATATCTTCAGGGGAATCTCTTTTGAGCCATGCCAATGCAGACTTTGAAGATGCAGAGCTTCCTGATGTTATTACTAATTTTAGTTTGCACACTGCGAATGATGACCAGATACCTTCAGAATCTGTGCCTTCAGATACAGTCTTTTTACCTTCTTTAAACTTGGAAACTGAAAACAAGTCTGAAGATGGACCATTTAATTATTCATCAAACCTTAAGAGTGAAGAGACTGGAATTTCTACCAAATCTAATGAAGCTATAGAAGGTAAGGCATATAATCTGTTATGACATTGAAACTGCTGGTTTAAATATCCTGTTAATTTCACCTGTTTGGATATCAAGATACATATTTCTGAACGATTCGTTCAACAGGATTTTCTGCAGGATTTTCATTTTTGAAAGTATATTTTTTTGTGATTTGTAACATCAGGCAATTAAGTGTTAAATGGAATCGATCATTTGCCAGAACAAGTAAAAAAGATCCAATTTATATTTGCTATTAATGCAAATCTGTGTCAAGAGATGATAAATTATGACATTTCCAGCAATGGGTCACGTACTGTAAATAAAAAATACTAGTTTGCAACAGCCACATACAATACCTTTTGGAACTGGGAATAACAGCTATGAGTGGATTTTTCTTTAGACTGCCTTGATTTATGTTTTGCACGGGCTCCATGTTGCCATTTCTTTTACATGTCTGTTACAGGCATTTATTGTCACCTTTCGGATGTTCAGTTCTTGCAACGTCACCCATTCCTTCTATCCAGAGATGCTGCCTGTCTTATCGGGTCCACACACACAATTAGAAGTTGTTCAGCCAGAGCTGAACATACTTCTCGGTATCTACATACAGTGGTATCTGTCTTGTCGCTTCTTGTGCGTGGTGGTGGAAAGTTTGGTGGAAACAGGGCCGCGACGTGAACGCTCTTTCCTTGACCCCATGCTGCCTGTCCCACTGAGTTAGTCCAGCATTTTGTGTCTATCTTCAGTTCTTGCAACATCATTGGGATCAAGGGGGTGAATCAATGAGAAGTTTTGGTAAAATCCAAACTGACCATTGTTTGGGACATTATTTGTATGCAGGTGATGCTTGATGGAGCTTACATCATTGTTAATTTGGAAAAGGCTGTAGGTAATGATTGCATGAAGTGGTTTTGTCCTGAGCATGGTTTGCATCGGGTTATAAGCAGCTGGATTTATGTGTTAATGGAAAATGTGACAGCACAGGAACCTGCCCACTGTCTGTGCTGACCACAATGTCACTTTAAACTATTCACATCTGCCTGAGCTTGGTCAATATCCCTCCATCCCCTACCTGTTCATCTGCTTATCTAAATGCCTGTGTTGCTGTCACATCTGTTTCTGAGAAAAAAGACTATTTACCCTAGATAGCCACAGAAAGCTGGAGTAACTCAGCGTTAGATAGCATCTCTGGAAAAAAGGATCGGTGACGTTTCGGGTCGAGACCCTTCAGTCCATCATGCTGTCTGACCTGCTGAGTTACTCCAGCGTTTTGTGTCGTATCTTCAGTTTAAACCAGCATCTGCAGTTCCTTCTTACACTATTTACCCTATCTATGCCTCATAATCAGGTTGGATCTCTGGCTCCAATGCTGCAGAGAAAAATATTCAGGTTTATCTAACTTCTTATAGCTAATCCTCTCTCATATATAGTCAATGTCCTAGTGAACTTCTTTTGCATCTTCTCCAAAGCCTTCTTATTTTTCTTGCAATAAGGTGATCAGAACTGCACACAATATTCCAAATATGGCTTCACCAAGGTTGTATACAGCTGCAATGTCACTTCCCGACTTTTATACTCCTTGCCTTTATCAATAAAGCAAATATGTTGTACGTCTTTTTTTTAACCACCCTATCTACTTGCATTGCCAATTTCAGGAAGCTTTAGACTTGCCAAAAATACTCATCATTGCATCAATGCCCTTGAGGGGCCTACTATTAATTATGTACTTTCTTCTTACAAATGACCGTGTGAGGTATAAGCCTCCACACTTGAGTAAACTCCAATTATTTGCCCATGTTTTCAACTAAATTACATACAGGCCGTTGTCATAGCTGGTGTGAAGTTGTTTGGCCAGAGGAACAATTGGCTGTACAAGTCTTCGGCAAGCTATCCAGAATTTTGTCAGGACCTGTTGTTTTTGAGTCACACACAGTGAGCTACTTGCTATTCAATATTTTTAGTTAATCTTGTGTATTTGTATCAACCGTGATTGCAGAGAATGCAGCTTCCACATCTGTTTGTCTATTCTTATGTACATATTATAGGTCTATTAAATATGCTGTAAGCTGTTGCTTATGTCACTTGTGACTTGGCCTTTGTCTATACGCTATATTTCCAAGTGAAGAACTATTTAAAAAATCTCAGCTTTAGTCATAAATCAACATGAAATATGATATTACTCAGCAACTGTAGATTCCAACAGCCTGATCTTGATTTGCTTTGATAGCTTTAAGGTGTGGTTTATGGTGAGGAAAAATGTTAATTAGTTTCGAGGTTCTTCTGGAATGCTGTTGATTTGAATGTATTGTGATAAAATCAATGCCCAAAGTAATCATCAACCTCTTATGACTAATTGCAACATTGCATCAGCTTTCACCTTAGACATTCATCTTTCCAAATGTCTTCAAAAAAAATGTTATCAAGTTTATGTGTCATGGTCAATCCTTCGTAGATCTATGCAGACTCTGATCAAAACTTTGCAACATTTTAAATCATCTCTTAATATCTAAGTAATTGCGGGTTTTACAGTGGTGCAGCTAGTGGAGCTGATGCCTCGTAGCACCGAGTTGGTTTATTTAGCTTAGAGATACAGCACGGAAACAGGCCCTTCGGCCCACCGGGTCCGCGCCGACCATTGATCCCCGCACATTAACACTATCCTACACCCACTAGGGACAATTTTTACATTTACCAAGCCAATTAACCTACATACCTGTACATCTTTGGAGTGTGGGAGGAAACCAAAGATCTTGGAGAAAACCCACGCAGGTCACAGGCAGAACATACAAACTGCGTACAGACAGCACCCGTAGTCGGTATCGAACCGGGGTCTCCGGCACTGCGTACGCTGTAAGGCAGCAACTCTACCGCTGCACCACCTTGTCCATTGACAGTGTGGGTGTTCTTGTTTCCTCCCACATCCAAAAGACATGCGGATTTGTAGGTTAATTGACCTCTTTAAATAAAAATTAAAAAAAAAAAAAATAATTGTCCCTAGTACAGAGGGAGTGGAATTAAAAATTGGCTAAATAGAGCTGGTGTGAACGGGTGATCAGTGGTCAACTTGGTCTTAGTGGGCTGAAGGGCCTGTTTCAATCAATTTCAATCCATCAGTTTAATTCTTCTATTGCTCCTTGATTTCAATCTCTCACCTGCCACAAATGGACGAGTGATTTTCACAATCCTCCCTTCCGACTCGTGAGAACATCGGGACTTTATTGTTCAGACATCTGAATGCTCTCTCCAATTTTCTTAAAAACCTTTGTGGTTTTAAAAATCCATGCCACATTATGTCACGCTCTCGTGTGATTATTTGATTTACTGCTGATATATCCGGATGCAAAAAAGATTGGAAAATCAATAAAGTTGTTAAAATCACTATGTTGTGCTTTTTACAGAAAAAGTTATGATCACATCCGTCAGTCAAAATTTATCCCAGTCTTTACACTGACAGTCTTGGCATTAATAGTTGTTCAGCAGAGCAAGTAATTGTTGCAAGTTGATATGCTGTTATTTAAAGCAGTTAATTATAGCACTTTGTTCAATTAATTTCAATTTTACAGGATTTATAGTTGTCCTTTCTATTGTAGTTTTTAAACCAAAAAGTGAATCATATTATTATTATTATTATTATTATTATTATTATTATTATAGTTATGTTTGGAAAAGTAAAACATTATTGATTTATCCATTTTGTAGATGCCAGCACACAAACAGAGGTGCCTGGACCAATACTACATCCCAAAATTGCTTGTGTTTCAGCAGCAGTATCAGACGAGTCCGTAGCAGGGGACAGTGGTGTATATGAAGCAGTCAAAAGGTACCGTCAAGTCCATCATTTTCTAACCAAAATTGTCAATTTACTATGGTCCTATTTCTCTTAAAAATAAACATTATTTTCAACCTGTGCTGTTCTGAAATTGTGTGAATTGGTTCCAGTTTTGAACTTTTTCTGTTCTATTATTTATTTCTGTTGCAGCTTTTCATGTTTGTTCTCTTTCAGTGTTAATTTCAAAACTCATCAACATGTGACCATATTCCTTCAACAAAATTGAATAGTCCAAATATTATTAGAAAAATGCAGAATATCCTTTTGTCTAGCAAGTTGACATGTATGTTACTACTTGTATTATTCTAACTCTAGATCATGTGAGACGGAGGATGCACTTTTTGATGAAGAAATAGAGGCACTGGGTGCTTCCAGACTCCAAATAGCAATGAAGTAAGGTTGACATCTTCCTTAACATTGTTAAAACATTAAATTAAAATGCTGTTCACTTAATTCTAGCACTTCTGATTTTTTTTAAACTGAACACAACTTCTGACTTTGTAAAGGATGTATTGAAATTCTGAAAATTAAAATAAATAGCTGCATGTACTGTATAAGTGGGGTTAACAGATAAAATGAATGCACTCGCAATAACATTTGAAAGTTAAGAAAAATCCTTGAGGGATTTGATATGTACGTAACGGAGGTATATGGATTTTGTGCAGGTAGATGAGAGATGGTCTTGACATCACGTTCAGCACAGACACTGTTGGCTGAAGGGCCTGTTCTTGTGCTGCTTTGTTTCTCAGCTCGCGTTACAAAACATGTTGATTCGTCTCTTCAATGTTTTAATATGCTTAACTCACACAGGTATTTAGTGTGTATTTACTCTGCAAATTTAATTAACAGGAACTTTTTTTTTTGCAGGTATGATGATAAAAGCAAAAGATTTGCAATATTTATTATTCAATTAAATAATCCAGCAGCACTCATAATACCACAGAACCAGACAATGTAAGTGTGAAGAAACTGATCAGATTGTGTGTGAAGTCACCACCTTTTGGGACACTAGTTGTTTTAGTTTAAGTTGTACAGCGTGGAAACAGACCCTTCAGCCTTCGGAGACCGCACCGACCAGTGATCCCCGCAGATCTTGGTGAAAACACACACAGTCTCGGGGAGAATGTACAAACTCCGTATAGACAGCACCCGTAGTTGGGATCGAACTCGGGTCTTTGGCCCTGCAGGCACTGTAAGGCAGCAACTCTACCGCTACACCGCCTTGCTGCCCTAGATACTTTTACAGTGCTTTTTTGTAGACAAAAAAAGGTGATTAAGAAACACATGTGTTACATGGCCAAAAAACAAAATAATGAAGTTTAACTTTTTAGAGGAGCCAGTATGCTATACTGGCAGGTACCATCCCAAAAAGAACTGCATTAAACTGACTCTAGAACTGTCTTAATTAACTGAATGCGTAATATTTGAGAAAACACAATTCCTTTTGACATCTTTTTTTAATGCAGATATGTCCGAGTGGCTGTGCTTCCGAGCTCTGAAAATGCAAGTTGTCTCTTCCGCACCAAGGCTCTAGTAGTTGCTGAAAGTGTGGCATACAATGAGGTCTTTTGGGTCACCATTTCCTTTTCTGCATTGCGTCAAAAGACACTGCGAGTTGACGTTTGTTCTGTGGATAAATCTCACCGAGAAGAGTGTTTGGTCAGTAAATGTATTAAATATGAAAACTTCAAATGCATCTCCTAATTTATAACTTGTTACCGGCAAAAAGTGTCCAGGTGATTTGTATACAATTGTTTCTATTTCTTTTTTTTTTTTTCATTTGAGATTGTGAGCATCCTTGGGAAGGTTTGCATTTGCCACCTGTCACCTTGGTAAGATTGAGGGGAACCTTGTGTTGGGGAATCTTTCAGGATTTAGACCCAGCGACAAAATGGCAATGTGTTTTTAAGGCGCACAGCAACCTGTGGATGGCAATGCCCATGTGCCAAATGCCATTAGAGTTGGTGGTGGGTAGAGGTTATATGTTTTGAAAAAAATCTTGGAATAGTCTAGACAAATAACATGTAGTGTTATATGGTAAAATCATACAAAATAGTTGAAAGATAGTAAATAAGGTAACGCAACCTCTAATTGCTCCAGATCATTGTGGTTCTTGGATTTGTGATGGTGAACAGAGACAGATTGCCATATAATAATAATAATAATAATAATAAGGGATTGTCTTTCATGTTTTAGGTATTACATTTTGCAGTGCTTTCCTTTATTGTGTCACCTGGATAATGTCATTTAATAATATCATCTTTCCCCGTACCCCTTCTTCTTTCGTGTGGCGTGCACAGCCTAAAGTTGTAGGACAACTTGTTCTATTTGATCTGTGTGTGCACGTTGAGTTGATTGCATTAGTCGAAACAGGGTGGACCACGTGAAGGTTGCAATCTGCCACCCCTGGAGAACTGGAAGTAGTGCAACACTGAGTTCTGGCCCTCCCCAGGTTCCAGGTGCCAGGCCTGTGCACAGCACTGTACATATTTGCATTTGGCTGACCGGTAGTTTCCGCAGCTGCAGGCACCTCCTGCTGCCTGGGAACTCTGTTTGCAGCTTCACGTCTGATGTGCAAACTATCTGGATTATCAGCAGTTGTGGAGGACCGAATGGTGCTGTAAGCTGAGGGGTTAGAGCCCTCCTCACCATCACTAAAAGAAAGGGGATGTGTAGGAATACAACTAAGATGTAATCAAAAATCACGTGAAACAACAGAAATGTTCTTACTTAAAACCAATATAAACAACTTTTTACATAGTATCGTGAATTATAATCTAAATGATATTCTATTTTTTAATTTTGACAGGGTGGGGCTCAAATCAGCTTGGCGAATGTGAATAGATCTGGGGACAGATCAATGCACTGGTACAACCTCCTGAGTTGCCCTTATCTACAAGAGCAAAACATAAGGCACTGTGCTCAAGATGAAGCTATTCTTCAATCACAAGTTAATCACAGTACATCAGAACAGAACGTATGTTGTTAAGTCTTTGAGGGATGGTGTAATTGAATGACATAAAGTGATTATTTTGATTGTTAGTTCAAATCCATTTACTATAGAACGTTTTCTATTTCCTATTTTGCAGGCAACATAATGCGTTTTTCAGAAGAATCACTTTTATTTTTAAAATAAACTTTATTCATAAAACGTGTACAAGGCATTAAAAACAGGATGTGACTTTCTTTACATTCAGTATTATCCAGTCCACTTTCATAGGATTATTATTACGTTATATTCAATGGGTGAAGTATCAATGCCACAATATACCCTTCAAATGTTTGTGGGGTTTTATTCCAGATCCAGTCCCTCAATGCACAGTGGCAGTAAGGCCTTGGGTTGCAGTCCTGCCCCCAAATAGCCTTTATGTTGGCTGGAGTAACTCAGCAGGACAGGCAGCTTCTCGGGAGAGAAGTAATGGGCGACGTTTCGGGTCAAGACCCTTCTTCAGACTGATGTCAGTGGAGTGGGCCGGTCAGAGATAGAATGTAGTCGGGGACAGTAAGACAGGTGGGAGAAGTGGGGAGGGATGGAGAGAGAGAGAGAGGGAAAGAAAGGGCTATTTGAAGTTAGAGAAGTCAATGGTCATACCATTAGGGTGTCAGCTACCCAAGCGAACTATGAGGTGCTGTTCCACCAATGTGCACTGGGCCTCGCATTGACAATGGAGGAGGCCCAGGACGGAAAGGCTGCAACTAGCTTCACTGCATTCCTTAACGCATACTCCTACAGCTTGGAATGTGTCAGGTGGCAGCATTCACTTACAACCATCTCATTGTCCTGGTAGAGCAACTGGTTTCAGGAAGACCAGTGAATCTGGTCTTCCCTTGGACAAGGAAGGGTAAAGTTAAATCAAGTTATGCACAAATACAGTGAAGACCAGGCTTACTTGCAGAAGCCTCATGGGCACATAGATTCAGACAACACAAAAGATACAGTAAATCAACGGAAAGCTTTTGCAGGCATTCTATGATATTGCAATCTCACAAGTATTCTAGCATAGTGGAGAATAACATCCTCCACTAATATTGCATTACTGCATCTATGGAAGTAATTGCAGAGAGACCAGTGCTAGTCTGCACTGTAACTGCAGACTCCATTGTGTACCCTCAGCTCCTCCCACATTAATTCATTCATTCATCATCGTTGAAAACGGCGCCGCAGTGGCGCTGGTTTCTGACGGGAACGGTGATGGACGGACCACACGTCTCTGTCCTCCAGTTCCTGCAAACTTCCGCCGCTAGAAGTATAGGATTTTGGTGTGTGTGTGCTTTATCATCGTTCCTTACAATGCTGTGTACGACAGTGATCGTAACTTGTACTGAATTTTTGTGGACGGCCGTTGGCTCGCTAGCAGCTCATCCGCCCTTTGACAGGTCTTGTTTTTGGTCCTGCTGGGGGTCCACAGCCCCCTTATCACCTGGCAAACCAGGTGGGGGAGACTGTTTAGTCGCCGAATATCCGACCATGGAGCAGGTAGCACGGGATTACATGGTCCCCATGGTGGGGGGAACTCCCCCCCCATCCCCCCCGACCTGACTAGAAACAACATCCTGAGTTGCTATTTCTTAATCCCATTCTTTGAAAAGGTTGCTGAGGTTTGTAATGTTCTAAAAAATATACGCTGTCTGCATCAAGCAGTCTTTATGCCCAGGCCTTTTCAGTATAATAATTGATATATGAAAGGTTCATGAATCTAAGATTTGTAACTCCATTCCAAGATTGATTTAGTTAAATAAATCTGAGTCAATAATACAGTTTGAAAGAAAAGCTCAGTATCATTTTTCAGATTTATATTGTGTTTTTGTAGGATTCCATATCTACACTTCTGGAACAAACAGCTGCTGAGCTGGAGACAGTTGAACGAAGACTAGAAAGTCACAGAAATATATTGAGTGGGGAAGAGGAATGGTATGTATTATCAAGTCCTTTTCATAACTGCATGTGTTACAGGTTCTTTTATATGAAGTCATTTTTTTTTTTGTTCTGGCAGGTTCATGTGTTTATCCTCGACATCCTGTTTGTATGTTATTCCATTTGCACAGTTTTTCCCAGTATGTTACGAATGAAATCATTAGTAAATTAGCATCATTAGACTATATAATCGGAACCACAAATCTAATTTATAGGAGCTTTCAGGCAGCAATTAAGAATAGAAACCCTGACTAACCAGCCTGAAGATGGGTCTCGACCCAAAAACGCCACCTATTCCTTCTCTCCAGAGATGCTGCCTGTTCCGCTGAGCTACTCCAGCATTTTGTGTCTACCCCATTATTCTGCCAGTTTAAATATTTAGACAATAGCGAAGGTTGCCCAAAACCAGTTTGTATATCTGCCCTGACCAACAATATCACCAGTCAACAACAGGTAATATATCCACCTACATTTTCCTCCATTCCTGGATTTGCCACAGAGCACTGGGAAAGCACTGCAAGATTGGGTCTTGCCAGCATTGAGGCCCTGTGTGCTGCTTAATTTATAAGTATGTGATTAGTGTGGCCTCAGAGGTGCCATGAAGGTTCTAGAAATACGTTTATTCATCATCTTGAAAAAAGAAATTGCAATTAAAGGTGGACAATTTAATGTCTGCACAATCAAGAAGGAATTTTCAAAACCAGTTTGTATGTATCCATAAAAGTTACATTTCGGGATTTGATATTCCAAACCAAAGCAGAAACTAAGGAGAATCCTCTTCAAATGAGGATTTCAAATATTCTGGAATTTTGGCTTTCTAAATAGCCGACTGGATAAAACTTTGTCTGTTTTATCTTGGAGTTGTCTAGTGTGCCTTTGCTCTCCTGTCATGTCAGATAACATGTGCGAGTCCATCGACTGATTTAACCAAAGATTTGATGCAAAGTTATTTGTTTATTTGAATTAGAAAGGCTAGAATATGTGAGAAAATACAATGAGAATCTAAGCAATTAACTTGCTATTTTCTGTTTTAAATTGTAATAACTTGCATATGGGAGCATAGTGTGTGTGAGGTTTGTACATTCTCCCTTTGAAGACATGGGTTTTGCCTGAATGCTTCTGTTTCCTCCCACATCATTAAGCGGTGTTGGCAGGTTAATTGGATATTGTACACTACCCCTACTCCTCATGTGTTGGAGAATCAGGAAAGGGGCGTGTGTGTGAAAAATAGGTTGCTGGGAAATAAGTGGCCAATGGTTCTGAGAGTGAGGATAGATCGATGAGTTGACTCCTATTTTGCACGAAGTTGGATAAAAATTTAGCAGATATTCAGCAGTTCAAAGATTCATATTAAAAGGAAAAGAACAAAATGGTCACACAATGCAACTGGAAAACAAATAATTTATTTTGCCTTGAGTAGGTGTAAGCACAAAAGGGGCCAAAGGATCGAGAGTGCTTTTAAAATAAAATACAAATCTACCTGTACAATTGGAAATATATATACTTACTGTAGTTTGTTTGTTTCCAGGCATGAAGTTCCAGCAGAGGGAGGTGACTTTGGTAAAAGAGAAATAGCTGAGGATGAAGACCAGGATGTGTACATTGGAGTTCCATGGGAAAATGAACATGATGCTGAGACTGCCAATGAACATACTGATAGCTGGTCGACTGTCCAAGCAGTCGCTGCGATGAAGGTGAATGTCATGGACCCCTGTGAATTAGGATGCCAATTAGTAAACCAACACTGGGCACAGATTGCATAATTGCAGAGGTGGTGTTTGCTATAAGTTGTGAATCGTTTGAGGTTAATGGAATTACTAACTAATTTGAGCCTATAAATGAATTAATTTAATTTGGGAGAAAAGGTTGCAAGCAAAACAAGAGCAAAGAGAATTCAATTCAAATAATTTTTTTTATTTCACAATCTAAGTACCATTTCACAGAAACAAAGTTGCTTCTAATGTCCGAGTAGCTGTCTTTCTAGGAAATCAATCCTTTAATTCAAATAAAAATTAAAATTCTGACCTCTTATGCACTTATAACAAAGATATAACATTGCCTTCTCTATACTATTAAAAGTCTCATCTTGTATGTATGTATACATGTGTGTCGTCTGTGTCTCTCTACCTTCATCAAAACGCCACGCGCTAATGCAGACATTTTCACACGTTATTAATCACATTAACCCCGTGAACAAAATAAACTGCTTCACTTCACATTACATGTTGCATTTTACAACTTATAGCGGTTTAAAAATAGCGGAAACCAACTTTTTAAACGGCAAAACCTCAAACGCTTCGAGTGACGTCACAAGGGGGGGGGTGGGCGGCCACCAGCTTCCAGTGAAGTCAGGGGGAGGGCTGCATTTAAGTAAATGTTCTGCTTTTTCCGACCCGGGCTTCAACCTGCGATGCTCCAGCTGGAGTTTTATGTGGCCATCAAGGACCGCGGCGGTGAGGCCTCGCTCGGGTCCACGCCCGCCTGCGGTCTCACTCGGATCCACGCCCGCCCGTGGTGAGTGCCAGAATATTGCGTTGGAGCAGACCCAACTGCACTTGGTCTAGTTTAGTTATAAAATTGCTAATTGATCTAAATTTGTTTGCAAAGTATATGACATATCTTTTGACATTTGTGATTTAATTGTCTTGTACATAGAATGACAATAAGTACGTTCTTTGTTCTTTCAGACCTGGAGCAATTTAAGCAATGGTGTGTCCGGATGGTTTAATTGTTAGAAAGCTATTAGTATTGTGCAAAAATGGCATGAGGTTAATTAAGAAAATCACCCATTTAAGCAATCTTCTCTCATATATGCTGCGTTGATGTTGATTAAAATGTATCTAAAGCAATAAACTGATAGGCTAGAAAATACTTTTCCGCAATAATGAATTGGTGTTTTTTATTTAAAAGTTTGATTTTCACATCGCACTGATGACTGGCAAAATGAGTTGTATTATAAATAATTATCTCCACAGATTGATAAGGAGACCAGTACAGAGGAGATTGTGGCAACAACTTCTGCAGTGCGTCCAAAGGATAGAAGAGTTTCTAACACTCAGCAGAGCCCATTTGTGAGAGGCAGTGCTATTATTCGTTCAAAAACTTTCTCTCCAGGCGCACAGAATTCCTACGTGTGCAGGGTAGGAAATTATTCTGTTTGATTTAGTTCTTAAGCGTTCAAAAAATATGTGACTATCTTAATGCTTGGGATTTGGTTTCTGCCCCTGTTGAAATTTCTCCTGCTTTCTTTGAGCTTGTATCTCTTACTCATTTTCCATTTCTGTTCCAGTCTCACATTTTCCCCATTTTATTTGACGTCAGAGTTGAATGTGGTCATCACTTTTGGTTCCTTCCTTTTTGAAAAGCAGCAGTCATGTTACACATTTCACTTAAGTACAATGAATGTATGAGCCTTGAGCAAGCATATTGTCTGATAAATTTTGTCTCTTAATTGACCCTTCCCATCTTTACAGGGTGATTATGGTCCCTTCTCAAACTGTTCTTTATCACTTTACAATGGGATATATCAGTGGTACCCACAGCATATAGGAAGTGTGTAATTTCTTTTCAGGTCCCAGTGGTGCATAAAGCCATATAATATCCATGATGATTCATTCCTTTATTTCTGGATGCAAAGAGTTGGCTTTATTTCTAATATCTTAATGTTTTGATTTGGAGCCTGAAGGGCCTGTCCAACTTACTCACTTTTTTTCGGCAATTTGCCGGCACCCGTCATAGTCGCAGCAGGTTGCCGAAAATGTTCAACATGTTGAAAACCCAGCGGTGACCGGAAAAAGGTACGACTCTTTGGGCGACTACTCACGACCAAACAGGCGTCACCCCGCGATGCCAAAGAGTCGTACCTTTTTCTGGTCGCCGCTGGATTTTCAACCTGTTGAAAATATTCGGCAACCTGCTGCGACTGACGGGTGCTGGCAAGTCGCCGAGAAAATCTCATAAGGGGACAGGCCCTTAATGAAAGGTTATGTTGGTTCGTTAAGTAGTTTTTGAAAAGAGTATAATCAGGTCATTACTACTCGATATCTGAACACATCCTGGTACCTTTTGTATTTACCCTCAAGCAGTGACATTAAATATGTTTACTAAAAATACTTGTTGGGAGCAGAATTTCCTTTTATCTTGAGGAAGAAGGCTGATGAAATTCCAAATCATGTGTAATTCAATCCAAGTTGAGGGGTTATGTTCACAAAGAAAATCCATGATTTATTTTTTAATAACAGCAAATTTTGTTGATTATTTTTTATTTGGTGTTTTTTTCTCACACAAATTCCTTGAGTGAATTTTTATTCTGTATTTCAAACGTTTTTGGCAGGGATTTGAATTTCGTGAAGTTGAATATCTGTTACCGGAACTGCTGTGATATTGGTGTGTACCGTATATAGATGGAAGTGACTAGTGGGGAGAAATGAAGGAAGAGTTTTTTGATAGGGTTTTCCAGGGAATAGGACCAATTGTTGCATCTAGAGGAAATGGGTGCTTCATGTTTAAAATATTGAATGTCAAAAAGAATAGCCAAGTCTTTGGTTTGTGAAATTTTGAGTTTGGATCAAATATAAGATAATCTGACATTTACTATGTGGTGAAAAATATATAAGTGTCAAATGAGCGATTTCTTTGTGAAATGTTGCTAATAATTATATAACAATGATTTTATTTACAGTTAAATCGAAGTGATAGTGACAGCTCGACATTGTCAAAGAGATCCCCCTTTGTTCGTAATGCCATGGAAAGGCGTAGTTTGCGAATGAAAATGGTAAGGATTATTGTGGAATGCTCTTAGTTAAGATTAACAGAGTCATACGGCACAGAAACATACTTTTAGTCACTGCTCCCATGTTGGCCACCAAGTCTGAAGAAGGGTCTCGACCCGAAACATCACCCATTCCTTCACTCCAGAGATGTTGCCTGTCCCGCTGAGTTACTCCAGTTTTTTTGTGTCTATCTCCTGTCTATACTAGTCTTATTTTTCAGCACTCATTCCACAGCTTTTAATGTCATAGTGTATCAGATGCTCACCTAAACACTTGTTCAGCTACTTCCTCATCTCCTTAGACAATAGGTGCAGGGGTAGGCCATTCGGCCCTTCGAGCCAGCACCCTTGGGCTCCAGATTTGAATCGCCCTCTGGATGATTTATAATGTCCTCAAATCCTCTCAAAGTCTTATCCCTTATCTTAAAGATATGTCCTCTGGTTACAAACACCTTTGCTAAAGGAAAAGGTTTCTTATTATCCAATACGGTAGGAAAGGAAAGGTTTAGAACAGGAGTGGGGAACCTTTTCATGTTGGAATGTTGCGTTAAGTTAGCTGTAATATATTAAGCCGTATCCACAAAACTTCAATTAGATATACTATAAAATGTCCATTATTACTAATGTTTTAATTGTGGCAGTCAGTCGAGGAGGATTATTTTGTTCAATCTTCTTTTACTCTTTGGTATTTTAAATATACGTTCATTTTAAGATTAAGATAAAAATAATAAAAGACTAACAAAAACATTATTTGGATTCATTCAAAAGGCTGCATTTAATGGCCTAGAAGGCCACAGGTTCCCCATCCCTGGTTTAGAAGTTTATGGGCAAAATGCAGGACTAGTTTAGATGGGTCATCTTGGTTAGCTGAAGGGCCAGTGTATGTGCTGGGGTACACAAAAAGCTGGAGAAACTCAGCGGGTGCAGCAGCATCTAAGGAGCGAAGGAGATAGGCGACGTTTCGGGCCGAGACCCTTCTTCAGACTGTATGACTCTCAGTACTCTACTGGAGCAGCAGCATAAAAGGTGACACATTTTTCACATTTGTAAATGAACATGAGTAACATGCCACTGAATACAAACACTGGGTTTCTGAGTCATAAAATAATAATAATGATTGCCAATTAAACTTAGCTGTACATTTTGCAAGTATGTTATTGAAAGACACTGACTACAATTGGATTTTAGGACTTGCCTATTTAAGTCATCTAATATGTGGGAGCTGAAAAGATCTAATACAAAAAGACTATCAAAAGTCTGTAAAATTGAACCCTGATATAGAAGGATAAACTTTTTGTTTAGAGCAGTGGAACTGAATGGCCCATGACATTAGGTATAAAATCCATAATAGAATAAAATATCTGCTTTGCCTAACAATGGCTGACCTGATGTAGCCTTTTTTGACTACGCCAAAGAAAATAGTTCATATTGTGCTAAGTTTTCTGCCCCTTAACTTTGAATAATCTGAACTAATTTTAGGGCCAAACACAGTTTAGTTAAATAGTATCTTACAATAGGGCTAAAACTCATTTGTCTTTATTAGCAATACCAAAAGATGTAGTTGGATATATTCATAATGCCCCATCGAAGGAATTTATTATTTAAGGCCAATAATTGTCCTTTATTTTAGCCTTCAATCAGAAGAGTGGGATCAGAAAGAGTGATACGAACCTCTTTAGATTTGGAGTTGGACCTTCAGGCTTCAAGAACCAGAAAAAACAGATTATCTCAGGAACTGGACATCTTGCGGGATTTGAAACAGCAAATTGACGAGGCCAAAGCCAGAGGAGACACAGAGCTGCCTCAATCGGTTAAGGAGGATGAACGATTTCAAACCCTGCTGAAGCAAATTGAAAAACAGGTAATGTACCTGCAGATCTATTACATAGTCTTCAGCTGTGCAGAATGATGAGAAGGAATCACCTCAAAATATATGCACCACAGTTCTCTTGTTAATTTGAAGCAGAATTGAGCCTTGTAGTTATAAGTTACTGTTTACAATCCTATCAGTCAGGAAAAGTTGTGAATTTTCTCACAATTATTAATATAAGGTGGTGTCAGATTTTTCAAGATAGCTTTGCAAGGTGACAATTGGTTGTAGCATTGAGATATTAGTATTGAAAGTCACTATTGGTGTTTTTTTATGTTGAGTAAACGGTGCCCTCATGCTCTTTTTCAGGCACATCAAGTGCAAAGAAACTTTTTATTCAATGGACTGTTTTAAATTAGCATACTGATTTTATTTGCTCATTTTAAACAATTTGTAATCTTTGATTTTGAGTGATTTCATCAATTCATTAGACAATAGACAATAGGTGCAGTAGTAGGCCATTTGGCCCTTTTGAGCCAGCACTGCCATTAACTGTGATCATGGCTGATCATCCCCAATCAGTACCCCGTTCCTGCCTTCTCCCCATATCCCTTGACTCTGCTATCTTTAAGAGCTTTATCTAACTCTCTCTTGAAAGCATCCAGAGAATCGGCCTCCGCTTCCTTCTGAGGCAGAGAATTCCACAGATTCGCAACTCTCTGGGTGAAAAATTGTTCCCTCATCTCAGTTCTAAATGTCCTACCCCTTATTCTTAAACCGTGGCCCCTGGTTCTGGACTCCCCCAACATGGGGATAATTCATTTGTGTTTGCCTCTTTTGGTAACAAATGCGTGTAGTATTGCACAAAATAAATAGATTCATTTAGCCATACCATTATACTCCACATTGTTTTACACGCAAAGCCACTTTTTAGAAACTCGTTGTCTTTGGAACTAAAAGGCAAATTCATAAAATGTTAATATTGTACTGAATCAGGCGGAGCAAACAAAGGAACAACAGAAACAGGAGATTAAAGTTCAAAGGCTAATGAAGAAAACATCTAAAGAGGTACACATGCTACGAGAACAGAGTAAGAAAGAGCCCCTGGAGATGCAGTCCTTCTGGTAAGCAGTTGTATTTTTGTCCCAACTTTAGAACTCAATTTCTTTCCCCCTGTTCAATACCTTTCCAAAACCATGATTGAACATACCAGAATATACGTTGTTCTGCTGTTTAAGAAGTATAACGCTGTGATTCAATAACTAAATATACACGATATTATTTTCATTTTTCCCTCCATAACCTGATAACCATTGCTTGCAGACCTTTCCTTGGCAATATAGTAAAGATGTGTAGATCATTCATAGTTGAGTTGTTAGCTAGTCCCTCTGTTTTATTAGATGTTTTTTTATACTCGGGTGCTTGTAAAGAGGGAACATTTGTTGCATAGCCTGTCAGTTAAATCCAAAATCTGTGGAGACTCTTCAACATTTCACTTGCTAAACCATTAAAAAAAATGCTTGATTTTCGTGAGATGGACTTTTAATTGTGAACTGTGCTTGTTGTTACAGGGAGAAGATGGCATTTTTCACACGAGGAAGGGGAAGTTTCCTCCCATTACCTGCTGATGATGTGTGATCGATCGTCTTTTTTTTTAAAGTATTTGAATTTCTTGCAGTAATCACCCCCTGCTGCTGAATTCTTAACACTACTTTACTGATGATTCTTTTTGTGCATTACGAAAGTACAGATATATTTTGTAAATTTTAGAAATCAACGCAGTCTTTGCATTGTTTGAATGTATACAAAATCTACATTTTGATTATACGTTGAACTTCTACAGAGAAAATGTAGCATACTTTGATGTTAAAACTAATTTGTACAGTTTATATTTCAGTCATTTGTTTTTTTTTTAAGAAATGATGATAAAATGGCACCAAGAACAAATCAAATGCATTCATTCAGAAGGAAATATTGCTTTTGGGTTATTGTATAGTAATTCGTTTTATAAATGTTAAACTGCAATAGATAGGTTGAAGCACCAATTAGAAACTGTGACTTAATAACACTCAGTATTGTTTGTGATGTCACTATTTTGAGGTACATAAACAGAAACTCTATATTCTTCTATTAAAATAGTCTGTTATATTGAAAAGATAAGCCCCCTTTTTCTCCTCAATATATTTATAAAACTTTGGGGGGGAAATTACTTCTGAAAATAATCTAATGTAGTTTTAAAACACTGTACTGTATTTGTGTGCAAGTTAAATGATCCTTATTTTGTCAAAACAAATTTAGTTTTGACACTGGCCTTTTTTTAGGACCAGGTAAATGACAGTTGGGAATATAGAATTTCATCTTCACGAGTGCTGTTTCTGTTATGAAGTTCACTCTGCTCTCCTGCTGTTGAAACTGGGAAAATTGCAAGACTACAAAATCTGTTTTTATATAATGAGCCAGTGCCAATTTGAACAGCAATTCATGGCATCAAGTACCTTTATTACCTGACAGTTACAGACTACTAACAATGATGGATTTGTCAAATACCAGCATAAATTCATTTCCAATTGATGCAAGACTGGATTTTGTACCTTCATTATCAACAGAACATGCATTGTACCAAACTCTCTAACTTGATGCTTGATTCCATTTGGAAAGGTGCAGATTGGCTTGCTTATACCCAATGTCCCATCACGGTAACATTTATGCACTGAGATCACCAACTATTTTAAATTATCTTTATGGTAGTGCATTACATTTAGATTTGCTGTTATCCGACACCATTAATTTAAATTGGAAAATCAAGGTGTTCCTGATAAACCATACAGATTCAAACAAAGACTTACAAGCTGTAGGCAAATTCTGTGGCTTCATTTAGTTCACGATTTGAAAATGTGTCTGGATGCAGCTCTCCTATCTAATTTTGAAGGACTTGCCAATATTTGGCCATTTTTAATGTTTTGCCTTTTGTGAAATAGTTCCAAGGTCTGGCTATTTAGGCCATTTATAGGAACGTAATGCATCATTTGGAGGGTTGTTCAGCCTAGCTGTCCACTTTTCCTCTGGTTACATTCTCTACAGAAAGTCCCTGGAAAGGGAGCATGTTATATCCACAGGTAGACAAAAATGCTGGAGAAACTCAGCGGGTGAGGCAGCATCTATGGAGTGATCTTCAATTTTCCAGCATCCGCAGTTCCTTCTTAAACATGTTATATCCACAAAACACTTGAGGCCTCTGCTGCCTGTACACCCATACCTAGAGTTAACTTTAAGTTCAACAAATTTTAAATTAGCTTCCTGTGTTTAAATTGGTCTCCATCCAAAATAGAGCAAATAAATCAATCTGATGGAGAAACTCAGTGGGACTGGGTCAACTTCATAGGGAGAATCGGCAGTCCCAGAGAGGCTTTCATGCCTCTTCGCAGTGTCAGACTGGAGTCGAGCCCAACAGGATCTTCCTTCCCCCACTGATTCTGCCCAGCCCATTCCCTTAGCTGTGGTTTTGCTAGACAGTAATTAGGGACAGTGGGAATCTCATTCATCCATTCATGCGTGTCACTAATTAGATGACGAAGCATTTGGCTATTTGAACTAAGACAATTAAGCAGCATGTCCCCCTTTAAGTTTTTACGTTGCTCATCTACGTAATTGAAAAACCTGGCGAGATCTTCAAACTGGTGGGAGAAGATTGTTCGATTGAGGTTTAGTATAGAGAGATAGCGCAGAAACAGGCCCTTCGACCCACCAAGTCCACGCCAATGAGCGATCCCTACCCTACACACACTAGGAACAATTATTTGCCTTTACCAAGCCAATTTACTTACATCTTTGGAGTGTGGGTGAAAACCGAAGATCTCGGAGAAAACTCACGGGAGAACATACAAACTCTGTTCAGACGTCGCCCGTAGTCGGGATCGAACTACTAAGTTTGTTATCCAATAACATAATTTGATGTGTATTTTGCTGCGGATAGCACAAGGAAATTAAAAAAAGAAATAGAAATCAGGCAATAAATTAAACGACATAATAAAAAAGACTAAACCCACATAAAATTTAACACCAACCATAAACAAACAACTAAAGGTATACATATCAATTGTCCATAAAGCAGTCCAAGTCGCCTTTTAAATTTACGAATCTCTAGAAACTCTAAAATCTTCTGTGCACGTGATATCTATTCACATCAAAGTCACTCATTGTAAAGCAGTGATGTCATTGTAAAGCAGTGATGCAATGCCATTTGCCGTTCTGACAACACTTTATTGGGCCATAAACGCAGGGTAAACCTCAATGGGAACAGAATTCCTTTTTGAGCAAAGTCCATAGGGTCCTCCTTAACTGAGCCAATGCGAGGGAGACTGCTTCCGAAATGTTGCCTTTGAACTAATTCTGTGTTAAAAACAGGACGTGCTTTCTTTCTTGAAGGGGCACACTTATGACAGTTCAAAATCCCAATACTTGTAAAAGGCAATGATGCCATTTTCCACCTCCATTCCCCAGCCAACCTAGTAACACCAAGTAGTGGTTCATATGGGAACTGCTGCCGTCAAACCGGTGACACTGTAGGAATCTATGCTTTCCCCCCAACTTTGGAAATTGTGCAGGATTACTGTACAAATTTAATGATCACATGGGTCAAACGTCGGCAAATAAGATTGGGTAGATGGGCATCTTGTTCGGCATGGATGTGTTGGGCCTTAGGACCTGTTATTGCGTTAAATGACTCTAAATGCACAGAAGGCCCTTCATTCATAATCCTGCACAAGATGTGTTGAAGGTTGTGGCTACTAGGAAAGATAATCTACCATGCTCTGAACCCCCACACCCAGGTTCTTTGTGTATCAATGTATGGCAGATCTCTTAAGCTGAAGAATGGTCTCGACCCGATACGTCACCCACTCTTTCTCTCCAAAGATGCTGCCTGTCCCGTTGAGTTACTCCGACATCTTGTGTCTCTATCTTCGATTTAAACCAGCATTTGCAGCTATTTCCTTCAGATTTCTTAAGCCTTTGTTTTTTGAGCTTGCAAAGACGTGACCCGAAATTGGAAATGTTGTACCCCCAACTTTTCTTTTTAAAGTCTGTTTTTGCTCCTAGCTTGTTTACTCCTACTGGCTTATTGAACAGAGCCATCAGTTTATTCACCACTTGATGGGTGTTTGCACAAGTAATTATTGATGGGTGTTTGCACAAGTAATTATCACACGAACAAGGGGATATTCCAGCTCGTTCAATCTAAGCACAACTATACCAGCCTAGTTACTTTTTCTAAAAAAAAAGGTATTAATTGATTTTTTTTTTCTCCTTTTTAACTGTGATGCATTTGAGCAAAAATAGCCAAATCTAGGAAGCTACAATTTTTAGTCTACAAATGCATCACTTGTCAAAATGAATATATTCGCCTCAGAAAATCTGAGGATATTATATTGGCAGAGATTTTATCTCTGAATTTTCACCTGGAGATTTGCAAGAAAAGGAGGTACTTGCTGCCATAACCAGCAGTTGTCCCAGTTTCATTGCCGTGAGACAGCCTCCAATTATCTGTCTTTAGTCTATCACTGGATTTCTATTCCAAGTCAGCTTTGTGATCATTACATTTTCATTTTATTTCCCGGTAATGATTGCAAAATAAGTTAACAAGGAGAGCACAAGTGTTTTAAAGTATTAAATTGCACAAATTAAATTGCACAAATACCCTTCTAGCTTTGCTGTTTTGCTGACCATAAGACAACCAGAAAAGGGGGGAGGGGGGTTCAATTCTTTCCTCCACTGATAGTAGGTTTTGTGAACTTGTCGGTTTGGATATTTAGTTTCTATCATGATTGGCTTTGCCAAAGTTTTTTGCTTTAAATGAACCATTTGTTTCATGAAAAGCAAAACGTCTCATTTATGTATAACTTATTTTCACTCAATAAATAACGTTCTTCATTATTAACGAACACAACAAATTAATGTTATCCCTGAAATGGTACTCTCATTGGAGTTTGAGGTACATTTACCATGGTCTGAGTGTCTTCCTTGAATTGGCCATTTAACACCATTCATTCATGCCACCGGGTCACGAATTCTTCATTGCTGCACTAAATAGAACATCTCTTTTGATTTGATACTTGGACGTGAGGAGAGATTGTTGGAGGCAAATCTTACTCTTATAAAATTTTGCCTGAGAAGTGTTTAGTGGTATTGATGCCACTGTTCCATCTCATATTTGGAAATAATTTAACAGAAATAAGTTTTTAATACAATTGGCTCAATGTTCATGTTTTAAAATATGATCACCAGATAACTTTATATTTGGAATAGTGGAACAATTTGTGGCTGTTTGGCCGAGCTATAATTTATTGAAGCACAAAATTATTGAGCATGATTGCAAAGTTGACTGAACATGTGCAATATTAGATTATGTTCCACATTTCTGTTAAAATGTAAACTTATTGGGCAATAAAATTAAGGGGAGAGGTATCCAAATTAAATTACAAAATTGTACCTATTTCTTACAAATAATTATGATTTCACGATAAATCCATTTTGAGTCAGTTTCCAAAGGAAAAGGATTAGATGGCAATTAAAACACAGTTGCTGAGATTGATACCATCTGTCCCGGGTACAAAACAGAATGAGAAGGAAATGAACTGCTTTATGAATGGAGAAAAGTTGACATAAATGTTCTGACTGATGTTTATAACTGTGTAACGTCTGCTCAGTCTTTTTTTTGGTTTAGCGAAAATACATCGCGTAAGTCTTTTTTCTCTGGATTTGTTAAATGGATAATCCTGTGCTTGCTGACTTGTGCAGACAATTGGATTTCCACAAAATTTGGCGCAAACTTTAAAATATTTGTGCTGAAGAGCTGACTTGTGACATTCTTGCCACTTTTTAAATAAATCAATCTCTAGGCAGTAAACTGTCAAAGCTGCTGTTTAACTTTTTAAAATTACTTTCTGACATGCACAGCATAGGAATATTCAATCACATTCTTGATTTTGTAGTGTTCATTTGTTAAGTTTATTTATTGTCCAAAATGTGAATCTGTTGTAGAGTTTGAGCTTTTTTAATATATGGAGAAGGGCGGAAGGGGGCTAGAATTTTGTGACTTTTTTTTGTTTCACCTTACTTTTAATCTACTCATTTAACAAATGGCTCCACTATTTGAACAGAATTCTCTGCCTACTCAAAGCTTTTGTTGATGATCGAATTTGCTGCTTCTGTAGGAGCTTGTACAATGATCATGTTTTGACATACACATTCCATCCTCATGAAAGCTTGTGAAACCAGGATAGTATCACTTCTGTTGTATCTTTCTATGTTTAATTTCTGACTGAAGTTACAATCATTCCATCTGTTTGGAGGAATACGATCATCAGAGGAGAATTAAGACTTTTGATATCTGACTTAATGCTGGTGCTGAATCAAACTCTGTCCACAGTGACCAAATGCTCCTGACCAACCTGCCATCAGCCATCTGATTAATTCAGGTGTGATATCTCCCTGATGAAGTGAAAAATATTATTGTTCAGACTCTTGTCATTACGCTGTATGCTTTGTTTTTTGTGAAATGGTTGAATATTTGAAATGTCCTGATAACTTTAATGAAACCTTTTCAAATCAGCACTTTAAAAGAAGAAAATCGCGCGCACACACACACAATTACACAATTCCCCAGCATCATTCTCTGAAATATCCCAGAGCACTTCATATACAAATATTTATTTTTGAAAAGCAGTCATGGAAGTTATGTAGACCTTTTTTAGCCCAATGAATCCAATGCAAACTCCAAATTTTTTTTTACCCTACCATCACCCACAGCATCATTGTCAAATGCTTTCTTCTCCTTATATTCATTTCTGCTATTTACCTCAATTGCCCATGGTACCACATTCCACTTTCTAACCACATCCATCAAATCAAGACAAAGACATGCTTTTTGATGGTTAGTTGGTTTATTAATCGGTTTTAAAGGTGTTAATTGAAAGAAAGATTAGTTAGGATACTGGAAATGCTCAAGAAAGATCTGCAGATGCTGGAAAAATCGAAGGTAGACAAAAATGCTGGAGAAACTCAGCGGGTGAGGCAGCATCTGTGGAGAGAAGGAATAGGCAACGTATCGGGTCAACCGGAAACGTCGCTTATTCCTTCACTCCGTAGATGCTGCCTCACCCGCTGAGTTTCTCCAGCATTTTTGTCTACCTTTGATTTTTCCAGCATCTGCAGTTCCTTCTAAAACCCAGTATTGTGACCAGTTCTGGGCACCGTGTTACGGGAAATATGTTGTCAAGCTGGAAAGGGTTCAGTGAAGATTTACAAGGATGTTGCCAGGAATCAAGAGCGTGAGCTACGGAGTTGAGCAGGCTGGGAGCACAAGAGGATGAGGGGGGATCTTACAGAGGTGTATAACATCATGAAGGGAATAGGGAGGTTTCATGGCAGTCGGTTCACGACCCATGACCCGTGCTGTTGCTACGCTACCCCAAGTGGATTACACGCGATGAACTGCTGGTAAGCACTTACAGCGTAGCGGCCCCGTTAAAACCCGCCGAATGGTCGATTTCTGCACTGTAAATAATAATGGAAATCGGTTTTAAAGGTATTAATTGAAAGAAAGATTAGTTAGGATACTGGAAAAGCTCCTCAAGAAAGAACTGCAGATGCTGGAAAAATCAAAGGTAGACAAAAATGCTGGAGAAACTCAGCGGGTGAGGCAGCATCTGTGGAGAGAAGGAATAGGCAACATATCGGGTCAACCGGAAATGTTGCTTATTCCTTCTCTCCGTAGATGCTGCCTCACCCGCTGAGTTTCGCCAGCATTTTTGTCTACCTTGCATCTTCAAATAATAAGTTTTATAACTTATCAGGAAAAGCAAGTTAATAAACCGATGTGATCTGTAATGTCAAATAAGCTCTGAAATTGCTCAAATGTAATGTCCAACAAAAATAGCGACGCTTGGTTCTGAATTCAGCTCATTGCATTTTAACATGTCTTGGTTGGATTGCATTCATGATTGCATTCATGTCTAGTATTATCTGATTTAATTGGCTAGCATGCAAACAAAAGCTTTCCACTACCTCGGTGCACGTGACAATCGACCAATACCAATTGAATCAGTATCAGGATTAAAACTTTTCACTGAATCCAATAAATTTAACTAAATCCGACTAAAGTATTTTAAAATATCCTTGTCTGCAATTTTAATCTGTGCAATTTCATTGGATCTTGGATAGCAATAATTGGATAATCATTTGTTCAAATGTTACTCCTTGATCAATTTTCGCCAAGTGTTAATGCACCGATGGAAGAATAAACATTTAATGGAGATAAGCTAAATTCTGTTGAAAATCCTCGAGTAAATTCAGTGTTCCATAATGAACACATGCAGTGCTCTGTCTTGATCTGATTTCTATTAATTTTCAATCTATTAACAACACAAAGATGAAACACAACATGCTACCAGGAAATTACTCATCGCTGTCTGATTTTAATGTATTGCTTCATTTGGTATAAATCAAAAGGGGTAAGATAGTGTATCAGCATCTCGGGCTAACACTGTCTCCCTAGGCAAGGTCAGTAAATCTTTTAAAACAATTCTTTCTCACATTTTCCCCCACTCATTAACATACTTGACATAACTACTTGGTACAATTTTCATGTCTGAAAAACAAATGTGTGAGCTAGAAATGTTGCTGTTTGCTGTTCTCATAGTTTGATTTTTTTTCAGGAAAACTTCCTTAAACATGCCATAGATTACAACATTTTTATTACAGCTGCACCTTTGTAGTACTAGCATTAAAGAATTTATGCTATTGTGAATAGTTGAACACTTAGTTGAACTTATTCCAAAACCAGCAGTCAAGAACAATTCAACGGAGTTACGGGATCATGAATGGCTATATTTCCTTAGCTCAGAACTGGAAGATAACTTCTGAAAATTGCTGTAAGAGACAAGATAAGGGCTTGTGTTTTATTGCCAAGAGAGTGAGTAGTTGCGTCCATCACCACCAAGAGTGGCTCCCTCAACTCTTCCGGTGAAGTTTATCGCAGTAAAATCCTGAACTGATTGTATTTTGGCAGCTGTTCCCATCAAGAGGGAAATCAATTTCTTCACCTCTTTGTGTGCTTGACATTTGGGATATTGCCTACCTAGACTTGTTTAATCTAAAGCATTTGGTCATGATGTGTAGCATTTGTACTGCACAAACAGATATTCATGAAATGCTTGGGTTGTGTGACGATTTTATCTTTTCAATTTGTGTTCCCCATTATGATTCTCCAAAGACCTCGCTGACCATGTTCCGACTATTTCCTTAAGGGCTTGTACGAGGTAATACAAGAGTTACCCCGAGTTTCCCCTGATTCGAACTCGGAGAATTACGGTAATAGCCGCTCGTTGGTACCCGGGGCTCTCGTGGACATTTTTCAACATGTTGAAAAATCTTCACAAGCTTTCGGCGTTTCTCGAGTACCTGCCGTTACCGTTACGAGCCGCTAAGAGACGTCCCGAGCTCCGACGTACCCGCTACGTACATCCTACGTGCTTACCACGAGTTTGTTTTTTAACACGGGAGAGCTCTTGAATTACCTCGTAGAGTGGGATAGGCCCTTTACTCCTTTTGTCACCAATTCATAATTTGATACAATTAGTTTTCTCTTATAAAATTAGAGAACCTAATTGTACCTTGGCATGTTTTAAGTTGAGATACTATTTGGTGATTCTGTAACCGTAATCACAATTTATGATCAGATGAAAACGGTAAGGTTTCTCTCATCTTGCTTACAAACGTTTGCACTAAAAGGCCTGAAAGGTGTGAACATGCCACACAACCAGCAAAAAAGGACCAGCATTTTAATCATGACCAATACTTTAGGTCTGTGAATAAGTGTAGCTCACCTTCCAGTAATATATTACATTTGAATGATGTCTGTCATTTTCAGCTTTGTTCTTTATCAATTCATTGATTTAAAAATAAATATGTATTTTAGAGAAAAAAAATGGCCTATCTGGTTTTTGAATCCTTAGGGGGAAAAACTTCCAAATTCAGATAAAGATTTTAATTGTTTGAATTATTTATCATTTAATCGCTCATGCTAATGTGCAGATGGTGTTGAGGCAAAGTGTGATCTTTGGATGAGGGACCAACCTACTGGACCAAAGCCTTTAATTATCAACTCTGCTCGTAAATTTTATTTTAATTTTTCTTTAAATTCTTGTTTTCTTTCTTAAGTTCTTTCAAGTTTCTCTGATTAACACAGGTGTCGGAGGTTATGGGAAGAATGTAAGGGAATGGGGTTGGGGGAGATAGATCAGCCATGATTGAATGGTGTAGACCAGATGGGCTGAATGGCCTAATTCTGCTCCTATAACTTATGACCTTACAGTTATTCCAGGCTTTTGCAGTGGTACGCTACCTGCATATTCTGGCTTCATCAAGAGCTGAGATTTTTGATCAGAAATGCAAGCGGCATCAATGTTTAATTCCAGTCTTGAAAATATTGAGCATGAAATGCCTATAAGGTAAGGAAATTTGTCAGCCTTGGGTGGTCTAGCTTATGTGATTCCATTCCTATAACAGGTACTTAGCCACCGTCCAAAATGGCCAAGCAGACCATTCAATTATGCCTAAGTGTCTAAAGCACAATAAGAAAACTGGATAGACTATTTGTCATTGATCAAGGTGCTATTTGTTATTCAGACACTGCTCCCAGCTTTCCTCACGAACAACATCAGCCCCATAATTGTTTGATTGAAAGATGCAACAGGGAAATGGGCCCTTCAGCCCACTGACCTCATGTCCACCTATCCATATTGCCCGACCCGCTGGGTTACTCCAGCACCTTGTGTCTGAAGTAGGGTCGACCTGAAACGTCACCCATTCCTTCTCTCCAGAGATGCTGCCTGTCCTGCTGAGTTAATCCAGCATTTTATATCTACCTTGTGCCTATTGATGGATAGGTGACTTTTCTGGTTAGACACAAAATACTGGAGTAACTCAGTGGGTCAGGCAGTATCTCCAGAGGAAAAAGGACAGGTGACATTTCGGGTCAAGCCCCTTCACTGAAAGTCTGGGGCAAGGGAAACGAGATATAGAAGAACAAATAAATGAAAGATATGCAAAAAGTAACGATAGTCAAGGAAAGGTGGATAACACAAAGATCCATTGTGGGATAGGTGATAATGGGTTAAACACAGTGACACTCAGGACGACAACAAAATAGACAATAGGTGCAGGAGTAGGCCATTTGGCCCTTTGAGCCAGCACTGCCATTCAATGTGATCATGGCTGATCATCCGTTCCTGCCTTTTCCCCGTATCCCCTGACTCCGCTATCTGTAAGAGCCCTATCTAGCTCTCTCTGGAAAACTACTACAACAACTTGGGTGGAGAAATGGGAAGCAAGGGATACGTGGTTAGAGAAATGAATATACTGTCCGTTTCCTTTATCGTAGTTATTTTATATATCTTTCATTCATTTGTTTCAGCTCACCATTTCACCGCCTATATCTCTCGTTTCTCTTTCCCCTGATTCTCGGGCCTTGACCCGAAACATCACCTATTTATTTTCTCCAGGAATGCTGCCTGACCCCCTGAGTTACTCCAGCTCTTTGTGTCTACAACATGAAGCTGGCCTGGTCTGGGCTCCACTGTGCTCTGCACCATTGCTCTTGCATGGAGTTGCCAGTAGAGGGGGTGGGAGAGCTACAGCTCTGGGCCACTGCTGGCGCTGTGGGTCCTCCAGATGGCGCTGTGGGTCCTCCGGGCCCCAGGTGGCCTCTGTGGGTCCACCGGTCCTCCAGATGGTGGGTCCTCCAGGTGGCGCTGTCGGCCCTCTAGGGGGCGCTGTGGGTCCTCCGGATGGCGCTGTCGGTCCTCCAGGCCACTGGCGGCGCTGTCGGTCCTCCAAGTGACGCTGTGGGTCCTCCAGGCCACCAGTGGCGCTGTGAATCCTCCAGGCGGCGCTGCGAATCAAAGATCCTCAAGTATCTTTGCTGTGAGTCCTCCAGTTGGCGCTGTCGGTCCTCCAAGCCACTGGCGGCGCTGTCGGTCCTCCAAGTGGCGCTGAGAGTCCTCCAGGCGGCGCTGCGAATCAAAGATTCTCTAGTATCTTGTTAAAGAAGGAACTGTAGATGCTGGAGAATCGAGGGTTACACAGGTTTATCTCCTTCGCTCCTTAGATGCTGCTGCACCCGCTGAGTTTCTCCAGCCTTTTGTGTAATCCTCTGGTATCTTTGCTGTGAGTCCTCCAGGCGGCGCTGTGGGTCCTCCGGGCCGCTGGCGGCGCTGTGAGTCCTCCAGGCGGCGCTGTGGGTCCTCCGGGCCGCTGGCGGCGCTGTGAGTCCTCCAGGCGGCGCTGTGGGTCCTCCGGGCCGCTGGCGGCGCTGCGGCGCGGGGTGGCGGCAGCATCTGAGCGCGGGACGGGCGGGACATGGCGGGCGAGTACAGAGCGCGCCTGAAGGAGCAGGTCAGTCCGCCCGCCCGCCCGGGGCCGGAGGGGGGAGAGGGAGAGAGACGGGGATGGGGGGGGGGGGGGGGTGAGGACGGAAGTGTGTAGCGGTGTGGCTGCGCTCCCCCGGCCGGCCAGCGCGGCGCGTGTGTGTGTGTGTGTGTGCGTGTGTGTGTGTCGGTCCTCCCGGCCGCGAGGGGGCAGCACGGTGGGAGGACCAGGTGACGTGGAGCACAGCCCGGCCACTCGGCCCCTCACAGCTGGCCTGTCCCCTCACCCCACTCCCGCCTTCTCCCCGCGGCCCCTGACACCCGCACTGATCACATCTGTGTGAAAAGGTTACCCCTCAGATCCCTATTGAATCTTCCCCCCTTCACCTTGAGCCCGTGTCCTCTGGTCCTCGACTCCCCTGCTCTGCCCGATCTGTTCCCCTCATGCTGTTACACACCTCTGTAAGATCCCCCCCCTCATCCTCCTGTGCTCCCAGCCTGCTCAACCCCTCCCCGGAGCTCACGCTCTTCATGCCTGGCAACATCCTCACTCGTAAATCTTCACTGAACCCTTTCCAGCTTGACAACATCTTTCCCGTAACACGGTGCCCAGAACTGCTCACAATACTGGCTTTTAGAAAGAACTGCAGATGCTGGAAAAATCGAAGGTAGACAAAAATGCTGGAGACACTCAGCGGGTGAGGCAGCATCTGTGGAGCGGAGGAAATAGGCAACGTATCGGGTCGAGACCCTTCTTCAGACTGATGTGGGGGAGGCGGAGGACAGTGGGCTGTGGGAGAGCTGGGGAGGGGAGGGGAAAGAGGGAGAAAGCAAGGACTGCCTGAAATTGGATGTCAATGTTCATACCGCTGGGGTGTAAACTACCCAAGTGAAATATGAGGTGCTGCTCCTCCAATTTACGGCGGGACTAAATACTGGGATGACATGCTCTACATGGATGGTAGACACAAAAAGCTGGAGTAACGCAGGACTGGCAGCATCTCTGGAGAGATGGATTGGGTGATGTTTCGGGTTGAGACCCTTAGCCTGTATGTCCACATCACCGTCTATATCTCTCGTGTCCCTTTACCCTGACTCTCAGTGTTAAGAAGGGTCACGACCCGAAACTTCACCCGTTCCTTCTCTCCAGAGATGCTGCCTGTCCCGCTGAGTTACTCCAGCACTTTGTGTCTGCTTTCGGTGTAAACCAGCATCTGCAGTTCCTCCCTACACTGTTTCTTATAGGTCTTATAGGACACGCTGGAAACACAATCAAAAATATATTCATCCTAAGAGTGAGAGGGAAACTGGAAATTAATAGATGGGATCAAAGAGATAGAAGGGATCAAATCCCAATGAAAATAAAATCAAAAATCACTTTGTTAACTGAAGAAGGGTCTCGACCCGAAACGTCACTTGATCCTTCTCTCCAGAGATGCTGCCTGTCCCGCTGAGTTGCGCCAGCATTTTGTGTCTATCTGGGGTTTAAACCGGCATCTGCAGTTCCTTCTCACACCTTTCCAGCTTGACATCCCTGTGATGGCATCATGTGAACCAATATCGAGACAGAATATCCACACTGAACCAATATCTGCAAGGAGATAAGTGTTTTATTATCATGTGTCCCAGACAGAACAATGACATTCTTGCTGCAGCACAACAGAATATGTAAACATAGTACACTGAAAACAATATGATAAACTAGAGAGAAAAAACGAAAAAGAGTTCAGTGTGTATATACACATACTCACAAGTACATACACACACACTCAAAAGACAAACAATGTTAGTACTATAAAAATAGTAGTTTATTGTAGTTCAGAGCTTTTATTTGAGGTTGTCGTGATGGCTGTGGGGAAGAAGCTGTTCCCGAACCTGGACGTTCCAAATTTCAGGCTCCTGTACCTTCTTCCCGATGGCAGTGGTGAAATGAGTTTGTGGCCAGGATGGTGTGGGTCTGATGATGCTGGCTGCCTTTTTGAGGCAGCGACTGCGATAGATTCCTTCGATGATGGGGAGGCCAGAGCCCGTGATGGACTGGGCAGTGGTCACAACGTTTTGCAGTCTTTTCTGCTCTGGGACGTTCAAGCAGCCGAACCAGGCCACGATGCATCTCAATGGAGCAGAAATTGATCCGGAAGGAAACTGGAGACATAAGGAACTGCAGTTTAGTTTAATTCAGTTTATTGTTGTGTGTATCGAGGTACAGTGAAAAGCTTTACCAGCTTTACTGGAAAAATCTGCTAACCAGTCACCGGAAAAACTATATATGATTACAATCGCGCCCTCCACACGGTACAGATACAGGATAAAAGAAATAATCTTTAATGCAAGATAAAGTCTGATTAAAGGTAGGCCAAAGATCTCCAATGAGGTAGATGGTAGGTCAACACCGCTCTCTAGTTGGTGAGTGTGCAAGGCTGCAGCGTGACCAAACTGAAGCTGTGGCACAGTTCCTCAAGCTGGCTTTGGGCGTAGTTACGAGAATGCAGGCAGCCAGAACAAGGAGGGTTGCAGTGAGAATGAAATTGTGATTTAAACTGGCAGCCCCCGTGCAAGCTGAGGGTCACTCCTGTGCTCTACAAAAACGGAGCAACAGATGAGGATTTTACGCACTAGGTTCAGGAGTAGGCCATTCGGCCCTTCAAGCCAGCACCGCCATTCAATGTGATCATGGCTGATCATCCCCAATCAGTACCCCGTTCCTGCCTTCTCCCCATATCCCCTGACTCCGCTATCTTTAAGAGCCCTATCTAGCTCTCTCTTGAAAGTATCCAGAGAACCGGCCTCCACCGCCCTCTGATGCAGAGAATTCCACAGACTCACAACTCTCTGTGTGAAAATGTGTTTCCTCATGGCTTACCCCTTATTCTTGGCAGCAGATAAGCGGAGGAGAGGGGAATTTGGGAACGTTAGCTGCAGTGAAAGTCGCTGATTTAGGAATGGTGAGAATAGAAGACCTTCTTCTTCTTCTTGCGTATGGCGTGCACAGCCTAAAGTTGTAGGACAACTTGTTCTGTTTGATCTTCTGTTCTGTGCGCACCAGGTTGATTGCATTAGTCGAAGCAGGGTGGACCATATGAAGGTTGAAATCTACCACCCCAGAATAGAAGACCCAGAACTCATCTTGGAGTCAAAAATAAATACAGCTGCTCCTCGACCTACGATGGGGTTACGTTCCGATAAACCCATCGTAAATCAAAAATATCGGAACAGGTCTAAAACTCGTTTGATGCAATTTGATCGCGTGACCGGACATGAGCTGCGGCTCGCTGCCGCTGCCCAGCGTTTTCACCGTCGTACAGTCGAGATATTGTAAGTCGAAGCTTCGTAAAACGGGGCGCAACTGTACAGAAAATGCTGAAAATCTGTTCAAATGTATGACGCATGTATCAATGCCGATTTATAGATATACATTAAGGTAGACAAAAATGCTGCCGAAACTCAGTGGGTGAGGCAGCATCTATGGAGCGAAGGAGTAGGCAAGGTTTCGGGTCGAGACCCTTCTTCAGACTGATGTGAGGGTGGGGGGGGGGGGGGAAGAAGGTATACCCTATATCACATTGTTGTCCACAGGAAAGTAATTTTCAAAGGAAGGAAAGAAATATCTGTTTATTGTATGATAAACATCTTCTTCATTGGAATCAAGAGTGCTTTATGTCTCAAAATGGAACAGTGAAATACTTACTTCCAGAAGACATGAAAACATGGTACTCTGCAGAACACAGAATAAACAACAACAAAATACGTTCAGTATATATATATTAACGAAACAAGCAGACAAATAAATAGACAATAATAGTACAAAAATAATGCCCGCAAGTCTGTATATAAGTTTCATGATAGTGAAACCCGTAGCTGGCAGTGGGGCATGGTTGAATTGTAAGGGGGAACACAGTGGCGCAACGAGTAGAGCCATTGCCTCACAGCACCAGAGAACTGTGTTCGATCCTGTGTGGGATTTGCCAGTTCTCCCCGTGACCCGTAGCTTTCCTCCTGGTGCCCCCTCTTCCTCCAGCGTCCCAGAAACGCGCAAGTTTAATTGCCCCGAGTGTGTAGGGAGTGGCCGATGGTTGGCGTGGACTTGGTGTGCCGAAAGTCCTGTTTCTATGCAGTATCTTTCAATCTATCAATCAATTCAATCAGTGATGGATACACAGTGCTGGTCAGGCAGCATCTCTGGCGAAAAAGGATGGGTGATGTTTTCGGTCGGGTTCCTTCTTCAGATCCTTGTAGATTTATTCAACGTTGCAGCAAGGAGGGATGCCGTTGTTCCACTGCAGTACACATGGCAATTAAACACTCTTGCCTCCCTCTCATCCACCACATCCTGACTACCAACTGAGTAAAACACAGTGCGATCCAGTTGTAAACGATGTTTTGTTTTGAGATACAACATGGAAACAGGCCCACCTGGTCCGCGCCGACCAGCGATTCCCGCACATTAACACTGTCCTACACCCACTAGGGACAATTTTTGCATTTACCAAGCCAATTAACCTACAAACCTGTACATCTTTGGAGTGTGGGAGGAAACCGAAGATCTCGGAGAAACCCACACAGGTCACGGGGGGAACGTACAAACTCCGTACAGACAGCACCCGTAGTCGGGATGGAACCCGGGTCTACGGCACTGCATTCGCTGTGAGGCAGCAACTCTTCTGCTGCGCCGCCGTGATTTCCTGTGCAGGAAATTTCTGGTGTTAATCAATGCTGAGAAATTTTCTTGGCACTGATCTGTAGAACGTACCCCAGCAAACAATGAAAACGATTATCCCAGCTTCCTCATAAGCACATACTGCTGGAGGCAGTTAGAGAGGTTGGAATAAAGCTCAGGGAACCTGGCCACAATTGTTCCAGCTTTGCATATTTATGGAATTTCCTGTAAATTTCCTGGAATCCCATTTCATGGAAACAACTTCCAGGAATATCTGGCCTCTAACTAAATAAAATTACTTTTCCAGTATGTGCTGATCAGGCTCTCCACCAAGTTACTCGGCATAATTTATTTTGCAATGTTTGTCCGACAACCTGAGGTTATTGATTAGGAGCTTCTCGTCGCTTTGGCCAACACTTAAGTCTTCAATTGACAACGCTGAACTACTGAACATTCCTCTGGGTTATTACCCCACTGGAGACCGCATTCTGAAGTACATCTCCAATTCAGTTGTAGAAACAAGGAACTGCAGATGCTGGTTCATACCAAAGGTAGACACAAAGTGCTGGAGTAACTCAGCGAGTCAGGCAATATCTCTAGAGAAAAGGGATGGATGACCCGCTGTGTTTCTTCTGAAGAAGGGTCTCGACCCGAAACGTCACCTATTCCTTCGCTCCATAGTGCTTCACCCACTGAGATTCTCCAGCATTGCAGTTCCTTAAACGCTGAATTTCTTCAGCACTTTGCTTCTATCTTTGGTATAAACAAAGATCTGCAGCTCTTTGTTTCCACATTCTAAACTGAAATGACAATCCCTTTTCTTTGCCGAAACTTCCTGTAGGTGGATAAGTGTGTAGGAAGGAACTGCAGATGCTGGTTTACACCGACGATAGACACAAAGTGCTGGAGTAATTCAGCAGGACAGGCAGCATCTCGGGATAGAAGGAATGGGTGAGGTTTCTGGTCGAGGCCCTTTTTCAGACATGAGTTGGCCTTGGAATCATGGTTGGCACGGACAGTGTGGGCCGAAGGGCCTGTTCCTGTGCAGCATTGTTCTGTGTTCTAACACAATCAGAATTTTTGCCTACATACTGCATATTTATAGTACAGTTGCGAGACAAGCATCCTGGCAGACTGCGCCTCCACTTATAACGCGGAATTCAATGCGGTAAAAGATTTGTTAGGGAAAATCACAATACTGATGATTTTCTAGGATGCATCGCATCAGTAACGTGGAGGTACACTGCACTGGGATGGATAGGCCAGATATGTAGTCAGCCAGCAACAGTACTGACATTTCTCTGGATGATTTGAAGGAAGAAGTGAAAATAAAGACTAATATAATGGCAATATTTATCACACGGAAAACAAAATCTTCAAAGGTGGTTCAACTTATTAACTTTTATTTCCTAGGAGAAAGAAATCGGGTCACTTGTCGCTGAAATTGAGAGGTTGAAAAACCCGGTGGTGCCCGATTTATCGTCGGGACTGAGCGAGATGTTGGAGGAGAACGCCAAGCTTAAATACCGCGTAAATGTTCTCAAGCGCGTGAGTAATCTTTTACCGATACCCTCTCTCACCTGTTTAGAAATCAGGCTGATGGGGTGGAAGAAAAAGGCACCAAAGATGCATCCTAGGTTGTAGGTTCTTGGTTTCCTGGTCCACCAAAAAATATTCCTCATGGAATTTACACTGGAGGTGGCGGAGGGTGGACTTAAGCAAAAAAAAGGGTTTCTTGGAAAAAAAGAACTGCGCTATTAATTGGAAAGTAGATGCAGTCAACCAGCAAATTGTGTTATTGTGCCTGAGCCAAAGGTAACTAGCAAGAATGTGTTCACCCTTTGTCCTTCCTTCCTTAAAATATGTAATATTACTCATTGTGAACATTGTTGTCCTTAGGTTGTCAGTTGTTTGTCCATTTGTAAGTTCATGTGAAAGGAGCAGAATTAGGCCATTCGGCCCATCAAGTCTACTCCGCCATTCAATCATGGCTGGTCTATCTCTCCCTCTTAACCTCATTCTCCTGCCTTGTTCCCATAACCCGACACCCGTACTAATCAAGAATCTGTCTATCTCTGCCTTAAAAGTATCCATTGTCTTAGCCTTCCACAGCTTTCAGTGACAAAGAGTTTCTCGGTAACTGTACTCAAAAGCAGGGCGTCTGCCTCTAGGTATCAAATTGTAAGAATGTTTTCTTCATTTGCAAATGACTGTTGTATTTCCTGTCACCTATTGATAATAGACAATAGATGCAGGAGTAGGCTATTCGGCCCTTCGAGCCAGCACCGCCATTCAATGTGATCATGGCTGATCCTCCCCAATCAGTACCCCGTTCCTGCCTTCTCCCCATATCCCCTGACCCCGCTCTCTTTAAGAGGCCTGTCTAGCTCTCTCTTGAAATCTTTGAGCTTAATTGCAAAGTGATGTGCTTTGATGATTTAAACGGGTTTCGTAACTCTCTCAATCCTGAACGTGGTTTGTCATTGAGTTGAGTCTTTCATTGCACTGACTGGGATGAGGGGATTTGTTACCAGGAAGAGTGGAAACACCTGTGGGCCAAAGAGAGCAGTAAAATCCACAGGTAGACAAAAATGCTGGAGCAACTCAGCGGGTGAGGCAGCATCTATGGAGCGAAGGATTCGGTGATGTTTCGGGTCTCTAGACCACTACAATGAACCCCTTCGCTCCATCGATGCTGCCTCACCCGCTGAGGTTTGCCAGCATTTCTGTCTACCTTGGATTTTTCCAGCATCTGCAGTTCCTTCTTAAACAGTAAAATCCACTTGTCTTTTTATATATTTAAATATTTGTTTTGTTTTCAGATGGAATTCATTGTAGTGTTTTTTTTTTTGAAAAACCACTTATTCCGTGCCGTTTCTAGCGGTGTTCCTCGCTCCGTGGTTTAGTCCAGGCTGTGACCACTACGTTTTTGTTGTGGTCTTCCACATTTTCCCATGGTTTACGTGCTATCAACCATAACAGTTTGTGCTGACACAAGAACTTTTAAGTCCCTTGACATTTGGCTGAGGATCCACTAATGTTACAATACTGAAGAAATGATATCCACAAATACCAGTGGCACAGGTGGTAGAGCTGCCGCCTCGCAGCGCCAGAGACCCGGGTTCAATCCTGACCTCGGGTGCTGTCTGTGTGGAGTTTACACGTTCTCCTCGTGACCGCATTGGTGTCCTCCGGTTGCACCAGTTTCCTTCCAGGATGTGGGGGTTGTAGGTTAATGAGCCTCTGTAAATTGCCCCTAGTGTGTAGGGAGTGGATGTGAAAGTGGGTTAACATAGAACTAGTGTGAACGGGTAGATACACACAAAATGCTGGAGTAACTTAGCGGGAGAGGCAGCGTCTCTGGAGTGAAGGAATTGGTGACGTTTCGTGTCGAGACCCTTCTCCAGACTGAACGGGTGAACCGTGTGAACGGGTGATCGATGGTCGTTGTGGGCTCGGTGAGCCGAGGGGCCGGTTACCGTGCTGTATCTCTAAGCTAAACTAAACTAAACCCTCACTCTTTCTCTACCTGGACTACAGATAACCGTTTTACTCAGTGGGTGAGGCAGTATCTATGGAGAGAATGAATAGGCGACGTTTCGGGTCGGGACCCTTCTTCAGGGTCCCGACCAGAAACGTTGCCTATTCCATCTCTCCACAGATGCTGCCTCAACCGTTGAGTTTCTCCGACATTTTGTGTCTCCCTTCAGTTTTACCAGCATCTGTAGTTCTTTCTTAAAGATAACCGTTTTCTCTGCTGCCAATATAACAGCTTTTTGTCCTTTGCATTATTTCAGAGTTTACAAGAGGAGGAAAGCAAAGGAGGAGCAAGCATGATAAACATCAATCAGCGCGTGCAGGGTATATTCCGCGTTGCTATTAAGCTGGCCTACCCTCACCTTGAAAACCCACCACTCGCAGTTACACCAAGCCAAGGTTCAAAGTTTGGAGATTATCAATGCAACAGTGCCATGGCAATATCTCAGGTACGGAAAGAGTTGTTATGCAATGAAAACGGTTAGTTAGCAGAGATTAATGAGATGATCACGAGGGAATTGTCTCAGTATTTGATTCCAATTGCCGCCGCTTTGCTAACAGTGAGTAGATAGATTTTTAATAAAAAAATAACTGTCTTTGGTTAGGAATATAGCGCTAATAGGACTTGATGTTACAATCCCTGTAATAAATCGGCACTCTTGCTATTTGCAGTGGGATTGGAGTGGTGAAAGGTAGGGTATGTACATCATTGGGGTCATCAGGTGGGCACCCTCCTTCTTTGACGTTTCATTGATAAGCCCACAACATCTCCAGAGGGCTCAATGGTGATACATGCAGACCTCCCAACTATCCCGCTTTTGGCGGGATATTCCCGCTTTTTAGGTTCCCTTCCCGCCATTCCGATTTGTACCCTAATTATCCCGCTAAATTGTTCCTCCCGTGGTGAACGCTGGCACCATGTGTCCCCGGTTTGCCGGCCCGCGCGATCAGCGGCACTTTGCCGGGCCCCAGTGGCCGCGCGTGCGCAGTGGGTGAGGGTTGCCAGGCCCCAGTGGCCGCTCGTGCGCAGTGGGTGAGGGTTGCCGGGCCCCAGTGGCCGCGCGTGCGCAGTGGGTGAGGGTTGCCGGGCCCCAGTGGCCGCGCGTGCGCAGTGGGGGAGGGTTGCCGGGCCCCAGCGGCCGCGCGTGCGCAGTGGGGGAGGGTTGCCGGGCCCCAGTGGCCGCGCGTGCGCAGTGGCGGAGGGTTGCCGGGCCTGGCGCCATTTCGAGCCACGCCACGCCCGGCCCAGAGCCCGGGCGGCGCCGGCCCGCGCGATCAGCGGCACTTTCTTGCCGGCAGCCGGCCGCTCGCGGCAGCCCCATCACCGGGCCTCCCCCCCCCCCCCACCCCCACCCAGTGCGCAGGCGCAGACCCGCCGGCAACCTTGCCAAGTGCGCATGTGCCGCACCCGCCCGCCGGCAGCCCGCTGATCTGCACCAGTGCGCAGGCGCATAGCCGCCGGCAACAACCCCAAGTGAGAGAAATGAAGGTGAGTCTAGTGCCCAGTTTATCAAAGTTTAACAAAGAATTATAAATGTTTCAGCATACATGTACCTTTTTCACATTTTGGCATTTAAAATACTTCTTCACAATTTAGAATTTGTGACATGGGACCCCGAATAGGGCGCCGCGACATATTATGAATTTTCATTTAAAAATATGAATTTTGAGGGGAAATATTATGAATTTTGACAATCAAATGTTGGGAGGTCTGTACATGGCACCCCCCAATTCAATGCCCTCCTGTCTTCATCTTGCAGCCCAATTGTTATCTTTCCTTTTGATCCAAATCCAATTGCTGCTTTTTTTCTGCAGAATTTGATAATGACTTGATAGCTTGTTGGAGGGAGCGACCCCTCACCCCCATTTTCTTTAATAGACTGGTTGTAGATGTAGCAACAAATCCCCTGCATCCCACTTCGACAGGGAACATCTTGGTCTTCCAGCCATTCTGCGCAACTTCAGTTGCCAGTTCAGCGTACTTGGTCTTTTTCCTCTCATAAGCTTCTTCAACACCATCTCCCCATGGAACTGTCAATTCCACAACGAATGCCACCTTGGCTGTTGTGGACCACAGGAACTGCAGATGCTGGTTTACACAAAAAGCTGGAGTAACTCAGCGGGACAGGCAGCATCTCTGGAGAGAAGGAAAGGGGTGACGTTTTGGGTCGAGACCCAGGGTCTGGCAGCGACACACCACATGGAAACAGGCCCTTTAGCACACAGAGCCCTCAGCAATCCACTTACACTAATCCTACATTAATCGCGTATCATTCCCTGTGCATTCCTGTCAGCCCCCCACCCAGAATCTGTGACAATAGACAATAAATGCAGGAGTAGGCCATCCGGCCCTTCAAGCCAGCACCGCATTCAATGTGATCATCTCCAATCAGTACCCCTGTTCCTGCCTTCTCCCCATATCCCCTGACTCCGCTATCATCAAGAGCTCTATCTAGTTCTCTCTTGAAAGTATCCAGAGAACCGGTCTTCACCGCCCTCTGAGGCAGAGAATTCCACAGACTCACAACTCTTTGTGAGAAAAAGTGTTCTAAATTGCTTACCCCTTATTCTTAAATTGTGGCCCCTGGTTCTGGACTCCCCCAACATCGGGAACATGTTTCCTGCCTCTAACGTGTGCAAACCCTTAACAATATTATATGTTTCAATGAGATTCCCTCTCATCCTTCTAAACTCCAGAGTGTACAAGCCCAGCTGCTCCATTCTCTCAGCATATGATAGTCCCGCCATCCCGGGAATTAACTTTTTAAACCTACGCTGCATTCCTTCAATAGCAAGAATGTCCTTCCTCAAATTAGGGGACCAAAACTGCACACAATACTCCAGGTGTGGTCTCACTAGGGCTCTGTACAACTGCAGAAGGACCTCTTTGCTCCTATACTCAACTCCTCTTGTTATAAAGGCCAACATGCCATTCGCTTTTTTTACTGCCTGCTGTACCTGCATGCTTACTTTAATAGACTGATGAACAAGGACCCCCAGATCCCGTTGTACTTCCCCTTTTCCCAACATGACGCCATTTAGATAGTAATCTGCCTTCCTGTTTTTGATACCAAAGTGAATAACCTCACATTTATCCGCATTAAACTTCATCTGCCATGCATCTGCCCACTCCCCCAACCTGTCCAAGTCACCCTGCATTCTCACAGCATCCTCCTCACAGTTCACACTGCCACCCAGCTTTGTGTCATCTGCAAATTTGCTAATGTTACTTTGAATCCCTTCATCCAAATCATTGATGTATATTGTAAATTGCTGCTGTCCCAGCACCGAGCCTCGCGGTACCCCACTAGTCACTGCCTGCCATTCTGAAAGGGACCCATTAATCCCTACTCTTTGTTTCTTGTCAGCCAACCACTTCTCTATCCATGTCAGCACTCTACCCCCAATACCATGTGCCCTAATTTTGCCCACTAATCTCCTATGGGGGAGATTATCAAATGCTTTCTGAAAGTCCAGGTACACTACATCCACTGCCTCTCCCTTGTCCATTTTCCTAGTTACATCCTCATAAAATTCTAGAAGATTAGTCAAGCACGATTTCCCCTTCGTAAATCCATGCTGACACGGACCGATCCTGTTACTGCTATTCAAATGTGCGGCTATTTCATATTTTATAATTGACTCCAGCATCTTCCCCACCACCGATGTCAGGCTAACTGGTCTATAATTCCCTGTTTTGTCTCTCCCGCCTTGCCTTTCTTAAAAAGTGAGATAACATTAGCTACTCTCCATTCCACAGGAACTGATCCTGCGTCTATAGAACATTGGAAAATTATCACGAAAGCATCCACAATTTCTAGAGCCACCTCCTTAAGTACCCTGGGATGCAGACCTTCAGGCCCTGGGGATTTATCAGCCTTCAGTCCCATCAGTCTACCCAACACCATTTCCTGCCTAATGTGGATTTCCTTCAGTTCCTCCATCACCCCAGATCTTCTGGCCACTACTATATCAGGAAGATTGTTTGTGTCCTTATTGAAGACACATCCAAAGTCTGCCATTTCCTTGTTCCCCATAATGAATTCACCTTTTTCGGTCTTCAAGGGTCCAACTTTGGTCTTAACTAATGTTTTCCTCTTCACATACCTAAAGAAGCTTTTATTATCCTGCTTTATATTCTTGGCTAGCTTACCTTCGTACCTCATCTTTTCTCCCCATATTGTCTTCTTAGTTATCTTCTGTTGCTCTTTAAACATTACCCAATCCTCTTGCTTCCCGCTCATCTTTGCTACGTTGTACTTCTTGACTTCCCTGCACAATCATGGAAATGTACTGCGCTCAATTAAGCTACCAACTAGCATATAACATTGGGATGTGGGGAGAAACCGGAGCACTAGAGCAAACCCACACAGCAACAGGAAGAGATGGACCGGATGGAACTGGGGCACTGGGGCTGTGAGGCAGCACGTTTGTGGCCGTGACAATAGGATTTCCACCTTGTATGTTCACTTTGCTGCAAGGACGTGCGATCAAAATAGAACTTTTGGCATTAGTTTACTTTACTATAGAGATACAGTGTAGAAACAGACGTGGGACTGTGGTACTGTGAGGCAGCAACTTCACCGCTGCGTCACCATGCTGCCCTGTTACCGGGCGACATGGAAAGTGTTGAAATTCAGTGGTGGGGTTTGGGTCCACGATGGCACAAGGAGATCTGGGCTTGTGAATAGGATACGTGTGTGTGTGTGTGTGGAGCAGGCTTTTCATCTGCTTTTCACGTGCAGGTCACGTTCATTCTGAAGAAGGCTCTCCACCCGAAACTTCGCCCATTCCTTCTCTCCAGAGATGCAGCCTCGTCAGCATTTTGGTCTCCCTTCAATTTAAACCAGCATCTGCAGTTCCTTCCTTCACATTCATTCATCTTATTTCATTCATATAATTTGTTTTTCCTCATTGCTCCATGAACAAGCTTTTTTTTCCAAGTCCATGTCCATTTTCCAATCTCGAGCAGGCTGCGGAATGCTTGCATCCTTTGATGTTATCTGCTGCTCTGGAGGTTGGCCTGCTGGTACAAATGTTGTGAAGTGGACATTTCCCGCCGATGCTTGAGGGGAAGCATTTGTGATAGTTCGCCTCTGTTCCAGGATTGATGCCAGCTGTCTGAGAACTTGGTTATGCCGCCAAGTGTAACACCCTTGGGCGAGGCTCATAGTGCATCCTGCTAAAATGCGCCTTAGTGATGCAGGTGCTTGGCAAAGGGAGCAAGCGGGGTCTTCTCCGAACCACTGCTTCAGGTTCTGGGGTGATGGTAGAACATCATAAGTGGCTGTGATGACAAAACTTAGCCACGATCCCTCCATTTGCCAGATGTTACAGAATGAATTGTTTACTTCTTTGTTCATTTTTTTTAAATTTTATTTAAGTTTCCAGCAGTCCATGGTGCTTTAGAGACACGGGAGAGGTATATGATACAATAGAACTTTATTCATCCCAGGAGTTGTACAGTTTGATAGCCACGGGGAAGAAGGATCTCCTGTGGCGTTATGTCCTGCATCTTGGTATAACAAGTGGTTCAGTGGTGTATGGCTGAATTATTATTACATGACCTCTGTTGGTCCAGCAGAATGGATAATCCGGCAAGCCAGTGGCACCAAGGGTGGCGGAAAATCGATGGTGGATTAGTATTTATAAATGTTTCTGCCTGATTTTCGACTCGTACTACTAGAAAAGGAGCATCAACAGCAACTCGATGAATGAAGATCAAATTCGTGATTTATACCTCAAAATATTTCTCAGAAACTAGAACATTGAACTTTTTTTTATGTCTGAATTTATTTTTCAGCTCTTGAAAGCCAAGGGAGAGAAGAGTAATCCCAGAGAGATAGCCCAGAAAATTGTCAGTAGCATTCCAAAAAATGATATAATTGAAAACGTTGATATTGCTGGACCGGGTAGGTGTAATTTTAATGGTCAACCTCATACTCATTCACATATTTCTTCATTAATGTTTGGTGAGATTTTGTTTTTGGTCAAGCTTTCTCCAATACCAAGTAACCATATAACCATATAACAATTACAGCACGGAGACAGGCCCTCTCGGCCCTTCCAGTCCGTGCCGACCATTTGTTTTCCCCTAGTCCCATCTACCTGCACTCAGACCATACCCCTCCATTCCCTTCACGTCCATATACCTATCCACTTTACTCTTAAATGTTAAAATCGAAGTAGATTAATCAGGGTAAAAGTCACCTCCACAATCTTGTTTTCCATTTCATGTTTCAGTATACGGACACACAAGGTCATCAGAGAAAGGAGTAGAATTAGGCCATTCGGCCCATCAAGTACTCCTGAAAAGGCAGTGGAGGCCAATTCTCTGGATGCTTTCAAGGGAGAGTTAGATAGAGCTCTTAAAGCTGGCAGGGTCAGGGGATATGGGGAGAAGGCAGGAACGGGGTACTGATTGTGGATGATCAGCCATGATAACAGTGAATGGCAGTGCTGGCTCGAACGGCCAAATGGCCTAGTGCCAGCACCTATTGTCTATTGTCTATTGCCAATCATGGCTGATCTATCTCTCCCTCCTAACCCCATTCTCCTGTCTTCTCCCCATAACCCCTGACACCCGCACTAATCAAGAATCTATCTATCTGCCTTACAAATACCCACTGACTTGGCCTCCACAGCCCTCCGTGGTAAAGAATTCCACCATCGCCTTCCTAAAGGAACATCCATTAATTTCTCAGGCTATGACCTTTAGTCTAGTGGAAACATCCTCTCCACATCTAGTCTATCCAAGCCTTTCACTATTCGGTAAGTATCAGTGAGGTTTCCCCCCCACCCCCCCCCCCCCCCTTCCTTTTAAACTCCAGTGAGCACAGGCCCAATGCTGTCAAACGCTCACCATAGGCTACTCATTCCTGGGATAATTCTTGTAAAACTCCTCTGGTCCCTCTTCAGGGCCAGCACATCCTTCCTCAGATATGAGGCCCGATATCACTCACAATACTCCAAATGTGGCCTGACCAGCGCCTTATAGAGCCTCGCAGATCCCTAATTATTTCTCAGAGGGAGATGGTCTGCAACCTTCTTGAACCACTATAATTCGCTGACAGTTTTATTCCCATGTTATTGTTGGGGAAAGTCTTTCGGGAACTCATGATGGGTGTAGGAACAACAATATATTGCCTTGATGATAGACAATAGACAGTAGGTGCAGGAGTAGGCCATTTGGCCTATTCAATGTGATCATGGCTGATCATCCACAATCAGTACCCCGTTCCTGTCTTCTCCCCATATCTCCTGACTCCGCTATTTTTAAGGGCCCTATCTAACTCTCTCTTGAAAGCATCCAGGGAACCGGCCTCCACCGCCCTCTGAGGCAGAGAATTCCACAGACTCACCACTCTCTGTGAGAAAAAAGTGTTTCCTCATCTCCATTCTAAATGGCTCCAAAAAGCTGGAGTAACTCAGTGGGACAGGCAGTATAATTCTTAAACTGTGGCCCCTGGTTCTGGACTCCCCCAACATCGGGAACATGTTTCCTGCCTCTAGTGTGTTCAAGCCCTTAACAATCATATGTTTCAATGAGATCTCCTCTCATCCTTATAAACTCCAGAGCGTACAAGCCCAGCTGCTCCATTCTCTCAGCATATGACAGTCCTGCCATCCCGGGAAAAACCTTGTAAACCTATGCTGCACTCCCTCAATAGCAAGAATGTCCTTCCTCAAGTTAGGGGACCAAAACAGCACACAACACTCCAGGTGTGGTCTCACTAGGGGTCTGTACAACTGCAGAAGGAAATAACATCCAAAAAAAAGTTTCTCACTGTCATCTGATATTGTTTGAAAAATAAATACAAATTCTTTGATGATGTTTTCCTTTTCTGCAAATGTCAAATTTGAAAATGATTTTGCATAACCTTATTTTATAATTTGTCATAGGTTTTATCAATGTTGTTCTGAAAAGAGAATTTGTCTCTAAACTTCTGAAAAATCTTCTTGTAAATGGAGTTCAGCCTCCGCAAGTGGGACCAAAGAAAAAGGTACATCATTTAGCATTGGGTTATGGCAGAATATTTAATTTTCAAATGAAGGAGTGGCTTGGCTCAGTGACTTTGAACTTCGAATGTTAGAGATCATGGGTTAAGATCTTTCCCCGGAAAGGTGAACATTTAACATAATTCATATGATTTGTAGGAAAGAACTGCAGATGCTGGTTTAAATCGGTTAGACACAAAATACTAGAGTAACTCAGCGGGACAGGCAGTATCTCTGGAGAGAAGGAATGGGTGACGTTTCGAAGAGGGGGACCTCACTGATACTTACCGAATAGTGAAAGGCTTGGAGAGAGTAGATGTGGAGAGGATGTTTCCACTAGTGGGAGAGTCTGGGACTGGAGGTCATAGCATCTGGATTAAAGGTCATTCTTTTAGGAAGGAGATGAGGAGGAATTTCAGACTCAGTCTCGACCCGAAACATCACTCATTCCTTCTCTCCAGAGATGCTGCCTGTCCTGCTGAGTTACTCCAGCATTTTGTGACTATAATTCATATCATGTAAAATAAAATTTAGACAGGTACGTAAAGAGGATAGGTTGGGGCCAACACAGGCAGGTGGGACTAGTGTAGGTGGTCAGTGTGGGGAAGTTGTCTCCATGACTCCTATAACTCTGTAATCTGGTGATATAATGGGGTGCAGAAGGAATGCTGCGCTCACTGCTAAACAGAATACACCACTGCATCATCTTTCTGGGAGATGGCCTTTGAACAAGCGTAAGGAAGCACATCCGAGCACACTACCTGAAAGTGGTTGACGATTGAAAGGATTTTGGGCGGTCACGGTGGCGCGGCGGTCGAGTTGCTGCCCTACAGCGAATGCAGTGTCGGGGACTCGGGTTCGATCCTGATTACAGGCGCTGTCTGTACGGAGTTTGTACGTCCTCCCCGTGACCTGCGCGGGTTATCTCCGAGGTCTTCGGTTTCCTCCCACATTCCAAAGACGTACAGGTTTGTAGGGTAATATGCTTGGTAAATGTCAAAATTGTCCCTAGTGGGTGTAGGATAATGTTAACGTGGGGGGATCGCTGGTCGGCACGAACCCGGTGGGCCGAAGGGTCTGTTTCCGCACTGTATCTCTAAAATAAACTAAACTAAACTAATGATTTTGTGAGCATGCAGGGTAACTGGAGCATGAAGAAGGGTCCCGACCCCATCATCATACACAGCGAGAATATTCAGAGATGAGAAAATAATTTTAATTTATGTACTGGCCTTCACAATGTTGGAATCCCCAGAGGTTTCATTGCTTTAATTGGTAAATGTTTTAAGCTTCAGTAAAATGTTAGAGAAACATTTATGGGAACTGATTTGTGTAGGAAGGAACTGCAGGTACTGGTTTAAACCGAAGATGGACACAAAAAACTGGAGTAACTCAGCGGGACAGGCAGCATCTCTGGAGAAAAGGAACAGGTAGCGTTTCAGGTTCAAACCCTTCTTCACTCTAGACGTCAGTCTGATGAAATGTCCCTTGTGCTACATCTCTCTACATCACCGTCTATATATCTCGTTTCCCTTTCCCATAATTCTCAGTCTGAAGAAGGGACTGGACCGGAAATGTCACCTACTTCTTTTCTCCAGAGATGCTGCCTGACCCGCTGAGTTACTCCGGCTTTTTGTGTCTGTGGGAACCGGTTTTGTTGTGTTTGTCCTCCTCATCTTTTATTTGAAACTCCTTAGAAGTAATGCTGCATTATATTTGCATGAGTGATCGAGGACAGGTTATGTTTCTTTTCAGGTGGTGATAGATTTCTCCTCGCCAAATATTGCCAAAGAGATGCACGTGGGTCACCTGAGATCAACTATCATCGGAGACAGCATGTGTCGCTTGTTTGAGTTTGTGGGCTACGATGTTTTAAGGTCAGTAGAAGGAATGTATCTATTTAATGCACAGAAAGTTACGAATCAGCCTTCCCTGATGTATTCTCTGGCAAAAAAAAATCAATAAAGATAGACACAAGGTGCTGGAGTAACTCAGCGGGTCAGGCAGCATCTGTGGAGAACATGGATAGGTGACATTTCGCTTCTGCAAGAAGAAAGGTCCCGACCCGAAACATCACCTATCTTTTTTCTCCCCAGACATGCTGCCTGACCCGCTGAGTTAACCCCTGTCTCACGGTGCAAGTCCACCCACGAGTGATCCCAAGTTAAAAAAAATTCAAACTCGTGGTAGTCATGTAGAATTAACGTAGCGGGAACGTCGGAACTCGTGGACGTAACTTAGCGACTCGTAACGCTAACGTTAGGTACTCGCGAAACTTGTTAACGCGTGAAAATCTTTCAACATGATGAAAGATTTCCACGAGTCAAATTTACTCCTGAAGGAAAAATTTGAAACATTTAAACTTGTTGTAATACCGTAGTAGTCCGTGAGTTTTCCGTAGTGACTCGTGAGTAACTCGTGGGTTTGGCCTGAGTGCCAGAAGTGAAATGTTGAAGATTAGTTATCTCAGGTGAACTTGGATAGGTGACGTTTTGGGTCGGGACCCTTCTTCAAACTTTTGACCCTTCTTTCACCCAAAATGTCACCTGTCCACGTTCTCCACAGATACTGCCTGACACGTTGTGTTACTCCAGCACTTTGTTTCTTTTCGCAAGCCAGCTTCTGTAGTTCCTTGTATACCAAAATGTAATGTCAAAGTCAAAAGAGTTTATTGTCGTGTGTCCCTGACAGGACAATGAAATTCTTTCTTTGCATAGCACAACAGAACATAGTAGGCATTGACTACAGTTATATACGTAAATACACACATTAATTAATAAATTAATAAAGTGCAAATAACAGATGGAGGGGTATTAATGTTCAGAGTTTTGTCCGAGCCAGGTTTAATAGCCGGATGGTTGTGGGGAAGTAGCTATTCCTGAACCGGGTCGTTGCAGTTCTCAGGCTCCTGTACCTTCTACCCGAGTGTGTGGTCAGGATGGTGTGGGTCCTTGATGATGCTGCCAGCCTTTTTGAGGCAGCGACTGTGGTAGATCCCCTCGATGGAAGGAAGGTCAGAGCCGATGATGGACTGGGCAGTGTTTACTACTTTTTGTAGTCTTTTCCTCTCCAGGGCGCTCAAGTTGCCGAACCAAGCCACGATGCAACCGGTCAGCTAGCTCTCTACTGTGCACCTGTAGAAGTTAGAGAGAGTCCTCCTTGACAGACCGACTCTCCGTAATTTTCTCAGGAAGTAGATGCGCTGATGAGCTTTCTTAATAATTGCATCTGTGTTCTCAGACCAGGAAAGATCTTCACAGATGTGCACGCCCAGGAATTTTAAGCTCTTGACCCTTTCAACCATCGACCCGTTGATATAAACAGGACTGTGGGTCCCCATCCTACTCCTTCCAAAGTCCACAATCAGTGAGCGCACCGCGCCTGCGCTGACCCCGCCCCGCCACGGTGGCGTTCGGCGTCAGCACTGACGTCACTTTCCCGCCCTTTGGCCCCTTACTGTACTGACGTCACGTGCCCCGGACTAATAGGGATTTTTCATTCTCACAAGTTGGCAGGTATGCATATGGACAGTCGCTCGATCTCTCTTCTGTACTCTGACCCATCCCCATCAGTGATACGTCCCACAACAGTGGTGTTGTCAGCGAACTTGATGATGGAGTTCGCACTATGACCGGCTACACAGTCATGAGTATAGAGTGAGTACAGCAGGGGGCTGAGCACGCAGCCTTGAGGTGCTCCCGTGCTGATTGTTATCGAGTCTGACACATTTCCACTAATACGAACAGACTGTGGTCTGTGAATGAGGAAGTCGAGGATCCAATTGCAGAGGGATGCGCAGAGACCCAGTTCTGCGAGCTTGGTAACCAGCTTGGAGGGGATGATTGTGTTAAATGCCGAGCTGTAATCAATGAATAACAGCCTGACATATGAGTTTTTGTTGTCCAAGTGGTCCAGAGCGGAGTGGAGGGCCAGCGAGATCGCGTCCACCGTTGATCTGTTGTGGCGGTAAACGAACTGCAGTGGGTCCAGGTTTTTGTCAAGGTAGGAGTTGATTTGCGCCATGATCAACCTCTCAAAGCACTTCATCACCACAGGCGTTAGTGCCACAGGTCGATAGTCATTGAGGCACGTCACTTTGCTCTTCTTGGGCACCGGTATTATTGATGCCCTTTTGAGGCAGGTGGGAACCTCAGACCTCAGAAATGACAGGTTGAAAATGTCCGTAAAAATTCCAGCCTGTTAATCCGCACAGGTTTTTAGAACACGACCAGGTATGCCATCAGGTCCAGGCGCTTTTCGAGGGTTCACCCCTCTGAAGGATTTCCTGACGTCGGCCTCTGTGACTGAGACTGAAATACCATAACAGCGAATGGGGGCTCGGGAAGGCACATCGGTGTTCTCCCTATCAAAGCGTGCGTAAAATGCATTGAGCTCATCAGGGAGTGATGTTTCGCTGACATCCGAGCTGCCTCCTGGTTTTGCCTTTTAATGCTTTGGAATAATGCTCTATAAATGTCCAGAGATGCTGCCTGTCCTGCGGAGTTACTCCAGCACTTTGCGTCTGTCTCCCTGGAGACCTCGTTTCCCGGCCCGCGCAATGAGACATTTACCGTGCATTGCCAACTGTTGTTTAGGCAGCAGCAACATAATCACTCAGTGTTGCTGAGGCCTAGTTTATGTATAGACAAGAAACTGCAGATGCTGGAATCGTGATCATAAAACACGCACAAAGTGTTGGAGGAACTCACACAGCGCTGGAGTAACTCAGCGGGCCAGGCAGCATCAGCAGAGAGAATGGACAGACGTTGATTCGGCTCGAAAAGAAGGGACCTGATCTGAAACGTTGCCTATCCATTCCCTCCACAGATGCAGCCTGACCCGCTGGCTTACTTCGACACTTCGTGAGTTCATGTCATAGGAGCAGAATTAGGCCATTCGGTCCATCGAGTTGCTCCAACACTTTGTGTTTTGCTCAACATGACAGCATCTGTGGTCCCCCATGTCTCCATTTGACAGCTGGAAGAACTCAGCAGGTCATGGAGTCTGAAGAAGGACCCTGACCCGAAACCTCGCCTGCCCGTTTCCCTTCCACCGATTTCATGTAGTCACTTTTAGATAAAACCCCACCACCCCAGGTATTCCAAGTCCATTTAATTCCGCGTGTCTCCATTTCATTCATTAAGTCGCCGGTACTGTCACATCGTTCGTTTTCGGTCAATACAACGGAACAGTCTGAAGGGCGACGCTAGACGCAAAAAGCTGGAGTAACTCAGCAGGACTGGCAGCATCTCTGGAGAGAAGGAATGGGTGATGTTTCGGGTCGAGACTCTTCGACAGTGGTAAGGGAAACAAAAGATATAGATGATGATGTATTGTAGAGAGATAAAGAACAATGAATGCAAAAAAGTAACGATGATAAAGGAAACAGACCATTGTTCGCTGTTCGTTGGGTGAAAACGAGCAGCTGGTGCGACGTCGGTGGAGGAGGGATAGACAGAGGGAATGCCGGGGTTACTTGAAGTGAGAGAAATCAATATTCATACCACTGGGCTGAAAGCTGCCCAAGCGAAATATGAGATGCTGTTTCTCCAATTTGCATTTAGCCTCACTCTGACTGGAGGAGACCGAGGACAGAAAGGTCAGTGTGGGAATGGGAAGTGTTTGGCAACCGGGAGATCAGGTAGGTCCAGGTAGCAACCGGGAGAGTCGCGATCCGAAACATCACCCATTCCTTCTCTCCAGCGATGCTGTCTGACGCTCTGAGTTACTCCAGTTTTTGGTGTCTATCGCCGAGGTAAAACAGTTCCTTCCTGCACAACAGAACAGTACGAGGAGCGGTTAATGTTAGAGGCTGCTCACTAACCTCACTATGTATACATTGTCCTCTCTAGCAATGAATAAATATCGTTCGGTTACCGTATTATTGACTACAACCGTCCGTTTAAAATGACTGCTCTTTAATTCTCAACCACTGGCTATTTGCCTGGAAACATATTGCATGTTTTCGTTCAGTGAGATAATTCAATTTTAATAGACTGAGGTGTTAAATCTGGCACCACTTCACAACAAACTAAACGACCTATAATTTAAATAGAGCATTTAGGATCGATAATAAAATTCCTAAGACTATTTCTTAGGCTAAGAAGCGAAAACAGTGTTTAGAATTTTTTTGGATTATAAACCGGCATAAATTCATTAAAATAAATTTAATCCATTTTAGAATAAGGCTGTAACGTAACAAAATGTGGAAAAGGTGAAGGGGTCTGACTACTTTATGAATGCACTGTGCATTATATATATATATATGTGTGTGTGTGTGTGTGTGTGTGTGTGTGTGTGTGTGTGTGTGTGTATATATATATATATATATATATATATGCACAGTGCATTCATAAAGAGCTCTTGGAATGAACTCGTACCGTGGGACAGGGCTTTTATTGTTTGTTTGTCTGTTTGTTTGTTTATATATATATATAAACAAACAATAAAAGCCCTGTCCCACGGTACGAGTTCATTCCAAGAGCTCTCCCGAGTTTTAAAAAAAATCAAACTCGTGGTAAGCGCGGAGAATGAACGTAGCGGGTACGTCGGAGCTCAGGGACGTCTCTTAGCGCTAACGGCAGGTACTCGGGAAGACTCGCTAATGGCAGGTAAGCACGGGAAGACTCGTGAAGATTTTTCAACACGATTGGCCATTACCGTAAATCTCCGAGTTCGAATCAGGGCAAACTCGGGAGAACTCTTGGAATGAACTCGTACCGTGGGACAGGACTTTAATGGTGCAATGTCAAACAATAAGTCTGTATTGATTATCAGTGAGTAAGCATAAATGTGTAATTTATGCACAATGGAAATATTTCTTCCACTTTTCCACCTCTTCCTGGTTGCAACCCTTTATCTCGGAGTTTTAATGTCAGGTGTTTGTTGGTTTCAGGTTAAATCACGTCGGTGATTGGGGGACACAGTTTGGGATGTTGATCGCTCACTTGCATGACAAATTTCCAGATTACCTCAAAGTTTCCCCCCCAATCGGTGACCTTCAAGTCTTCTATAAAGTAAGTTTTCTCTCGTGCTGTGCAAGGTGTGTCAGGGTTATTGTTTAATGTAGACGCAAACTTAAGAAAGTAACATCAATGTTTGTAAAATAACAGTGATGTTACGAAAGTAGATCTGCCAGTCATATCTTTCTATCGTTACTTCTCTTCATCCCATCGTTTTCATTTTCCGTTCATCAGCTGGTCACTTGTCATCCTGGCTCTTACGTATATTCTCTTTATTTCTCCTTTTTTTGATTTTTGCGTGAGATAAAATGTCTTGTGACTTTCATGACAATCCTAAAAAAAGTACAATTCTCTTGCAGTAGGTTTAAGAAGGAACTGCAGATGCTGGAAAATGGAAGGGAAAATGGACCTCGTGCCTATTTCCTTTGCTCCATAGATGCTGCCTCACCCGCTGAGTTTCTCCAGCATTTTTGTCTAAATTCTATTGCAGTAGATCATTTTATTTCTGGGTCATGGATAGCTGCTGCTCTTGGAGGAGCTGATCTGCCTTCCATAAAAACTTACAGCTTCGATGTTATTCCGCTTTCTCATCCACTCCGAACACATGCGAGCCAATTTACAGAGGCCAATTAACTTACAACCCATTTTGGAAGTAGGAGGAAACCAGATAACCCAGGGGAAAGCCACGGGTTCACAGGGAGAACGTGCAAACTCCACACAGAGGTCAGAATTGAACCAGGGTTCCTGGTGACGTGAGGCAGCAGCTCTATCAGCTATGCCACAGAGCCGGGTGTTGTGTCTTATCTACAAACATAAGTTGTACACAAGATACTGGAGTAACTCAGCGGGACAGGCATCATCTCTGGAGAGAAGGAATGAGTGACGTTTCGGGTCGAGACCATTCTTCAGAAGCTCGGCTCAGCTTGACCCGAAACGTCACCCATTCCTTCTCTCCAGAGATGCTGCCTGTCCCGTTGAGTTACACCAGCATTCTGTGTCTATCTTCGGTGTAAACCAGCATCTGCAGTTCCTTCCTGCACATAAATTACATTCAAGTGGATTATCACATCGTCACCTTTGCAACCATGCCTCAAAATGAGTTAAATCATTTCAGGTATTCAGCCTGATCAGTATTCTGTGCGATGATAAAAAAAGAAATAAGCTGCTTGGTTCCATCACTCAATTAATAGTTCAAGACCTGTGCGAGAAATGCAAATGTTTTGCTCCTGAATATTTTTTTAAATGGTTCTACTTCAAGGTTTAAAAAAAACACTTATTACTTACTGTAAACTATTGATGTAACAACACCGGTCTAAAGTTTAAGTCATCTTTAATTGTAACACATAATATAGCGGTACAGCAGGTTGTTAGTTCACTCGTACGGATCAGTCTGAAGAAGGGTTTCGGCCCGAAACGTTGCCTATTCCCTTTGCACCATGGATGCTGCTGCACCCGCTGAGTTTCTCCAACACTTTTGTCCACCTGTTAGTTCATCACTACCGCTTCCAAGACTACCTAGTGTAGGAAGTGGGTGTTAATATAAAGTGTACAGTAACGTGGGGTTAATGATGCTACTCTACTATGACACATGCAATAAACAATCTACATCCTGTCCTGTATAGAGTAAAGATAGCTAGGCAAAGATAAGACGCGCAGATTTAAACATACTCACCGTATCTGTCAGGCGGTCTACTTAAACGACCCGAACGCGTACGGACAAACCCCGCTCCCTCCGTACCAGAAACGTTAGTGCGGAGGGAGGCAGTGAACCCGGAAGGGAGAGAGCAGCTGGGGACACTTTAGGCAACCGGTAGGGTGAGCACGCTGGAGAGGTAATGTTGTTAGACGGGGTTACCGACCGTGGCGGAGGACGGGACGTGCTGGGACTAGTGATAGCAGCAGCAGCAGCAGAGGGTTTGAACAGCAGGGGTGGAGTTAACGGATCGGCTGGAGGTGGACGAGGTTCTTTTACAAGCAGCAAGTGTTGGTACACGGCACCATCGATGTTGACAAGGGGTTCCTTAGACGGGCCAACATCGAAACCCAGACGGGAATGTCCCACAGCAGTCTGCAAACGGATGACTTGACCCTGCAGTAGCAGCTTCAGTGGTTAACTGGACTTGTTATAAGAGCGTTTCTGGATGTTGTGTTTCTCCTGAATGCACTTCTGGACCGTGGCTGGTTTAAAAACCTGTGGCATCAGCTTCCGCTGGGCAATTGGTATCGGAGGTCATGTTGTCCGAGACATCAGGCGTTGGGCTGGTGAGCCTAGGACCCCGTCTCTGGAGATGTTTCTAAGGTTTAAGAGGTCGGGATAAACATCTGACTTGGCCAGGTGGGAGTGTTCCATTCGTTGTTTTGCGCTCCTGACGGCACGTTCAGCGACCCCGTTGCTTTGAGGATATTCAGGGCTGCTTGTGACATGGAGGAAGTTCCATCGGTTGGCAAAGCGTGCCAATCCAGTGCACCACCGAACGGAGGCGTGGGTTTGAATCCCACTTCTGACACCATGTAAATGATTGATGTAACACAGGTCTAAAGTTTGTTATCTTTAATTGTAACACATAGTACAGCAGGTTGTTAGTTCATCACTGCCGCTTCCAAGACTATCTAGTGTAGGAAGTGGGTGTTCATATAAAGTGTACAGTAACGTGGGGTTAATGATGCTACACTACTATGATTGGTTCACATGCAATAACCGATCTACACTTACATAGAAAGTAGGTGCACGAGTAGTCCATTCGGCCCTTCGAGCCATCACCGCCATTCAATGTGATCATGGTTGATCATCCCCAATCAGTACCCCGTTCCTGCCTCCTCCCCACAGTAGTTGATAGCCTTATCAACTACTCCCCTGAAGACATTGTTGAGATTATAAACATATCATAAAGTTCCACAATCTTTATGCAAGCTGCTCTGTTGTACCAACTAAAAATACACATAAGGCAAAATATATTATACTTTTAGCATTGTTTTTTATTGCTGATTATCACAGGACTATTGCACCTTCAAGTAAATGTAGTTTACCTGGTTCTTCCTTACTGGTCAGAACATATAAGTAAATTCAACTCCAATACTAGAGGAAGTAATTTGGTAGATTATTATCATTGCTTAGATGTAATTTTAAGAAAAAGGGGTAAGCCATTTAGAACGGAGATGAGGAAACACTTTTTCACACAGAATTGTGAGTCTGTGGAATTCTCTGCCTCGGAGGGTGGTGGAGGCCGGTTCTCTGGATGCTTTCAAGAGAGAGCTATATAGGGCTCTTAAAGATATCGGAGTCAGGGGATATGGGGAGAAGGCAGGAGCGGGGTACTGATTGGGGATGATCAGCCATGATCACATTGAATGGCGGTGCTGGCTCGAAGGGCCGAATGGCCTACTCCTGCACCGATTGTCTATTGTAATTATCATTATTTTTATCTTCAGGCTACTGGATCTGATCACCTGGTTACAACCTTTCATACCCATTAACATTATAATACAACCTTTTACATATTTGCCTGTCTCTTAAAACCCTTTAGTAATAAGGAGACCAGAACATCTAACAGTATTCTATATGGCCTAACCACATTACTTTACACATCCAAAATATCATATCTGATTGTCAATCCCTCCCTCCTCAGTTCAATATTAAATCTGAAAACGTTAATTCCGTTATCTCGGCCATTAGTTTAGTCCTGTACTTCTGCAATAGTCTTGTACTTCATTGCAATTGTCAGCAGTTGTCACCTCTCTACAGGAATCCAAAACAAGATTTGATGAAGAGGAAGCCTTTAAGAAGAGGGCTTACCAGTGCGTGGTAAAACTACAGAACCACGATCCAGATGTTATTAAGGCTTGGAATATGATCTGCGATGTTTCTCGAAAAGGTAAGCCAGAAATCCAGTGAACGATGGAAAGGATTTAGTTGAGATCTGGGATTTGTCAAAAAAAAAAAGACTGGCCCTGTTCTTTGCTGAACACTTGGTAGAAAAAGCTAGTTTGAAATGAGCAACTTCAACGTTTCAAGGTGTTAGGGAAAGATATCAAAAGATGAAGTCTGAAAGGAGATGATTATGGTTTAAGTCCAGAGTAGTTGAAATGAAGTTGGAGTTTGAATATTTGTGTAACACTGTTTCGCCTCAACTTAAGATGGGGTTACGTTCCGATAAACCCATCGTAAATCGAAAATATCGTAAGTCGAAAATGCATTTAGTACACCTAACCTACCAAACATTCTCCTGGCTAGCGATATGCGGTACGATACTCTCTCGTGGTGCTGGGCCACGGCAGCGATGTAGCGTGGCTGACTGGGAGCTGCGCAGCATCACAAGAGAGTTTCCTACCGCATATCGCCAGCCCGGGAAAAGATCACAATTCAAAATTTGGAAGTACGGTTTCTACTGAATGTGTATCGCTTTTGCACCATCGTAAAGTCTAAATATCGTAAGTCGAAGCATCGTAAGTCAAGGAGTACCTGTAATTTCACTACGTATCTCCTTGTGTTCTGTACAGGAAGGAACTGCAGATGCTAGTCTACACCGAAGATAGACACAAAATGCTGGAGTAACTCGGTGGGACAGGCAGCATCTCTGGAGAGAAGGAATGGGTGACGTTTCAGTTCAAGACTTCCTCCGTCTGAAGAAGGGTCTCAACCTGAAACGTCACCCATTCCTTCTATCCAGAGATGCTTCCTGTCCCTCTGAGTTACTCCAGCATTTTGTGTCTGTCCTTGTGTTCAGTTCCTCTTTTTATGGAAATTCATAAAACTGTGTATATTTTATGAAATGACTATTTATTTACAATGCACTGAGATAGTTGATCTGTGGAAACTGTTGTTTTGGAGAGTCCGTGGGCATTAATGGCATTCATTGTTTAGGCTCATTACCAAGTCTCGCAGACACACTGTTTCTGAATTCTGTCCTTGGAAGGAGATTTCTAGTACGGTACAGCACACGCCCACATGTTGCACATCACTCCATTCCTTGATATCCATGTGCCTGTCTAAAAGTGGCTTATTTACCACATCTGCCTCCACCACCACACCTGGCATCGCGTTTCAGGCACCCACCGCCCTCTGTGTAAGCGGAAACTTGCCCGACACATCTCCTTTCTAAAATCCATGTAGACAACATCCAATCCCTTAGCCTCATTAGTACCTTCGTGCCTCCTCAAAAATCACAATTCAAGTTAATAAATCTTAACCTGCCTCAGACAAAGCCAGTTGTTCTGAGCTGCAGATGCTGGTAAAATCGAAGGTAGACACAAAATGCTGGAGTAACTCAAGGGGACCTGTGGAGAGAAGGAATGGTTGACGTTTCGGGACAAGACCCTTCTTCAGACAATGCCACGCTGACTGACATTCTCTTCGGATTGAGAACAAATCCTATCACAAAGAATCCTCTTCAGTAGCGTCCCATCCACTAACGTGAGGTCCACCGGCCTATAATTTCCTGGGCTATCTCGATTTCCCTTTGGAAATAGAGCAGTGCAGCATAAGAACAGGCCCTGTGGCCCACAATGCCTGTGGTGAGCATGATGCCATGACCATCACATCTACAGGCACCGGCACATAACCCTCCATTCTCTGCTTATCCATGTGCCTAACCAGAAATCTTTTAAACGCCACTAGCGTATCTGCTTCAACCACCTCCGAGGCAGCACGTTCCAGGCACTCGCCACCCTCTGTGTAAAAAAAACCTTACACCACACATCTCCTTCAAACTTTGCTCCTCCCATCTTAAAGGCTCTTAATGTCCTTGCACTTTAAGATCATGGTAAGTCACATTGAACGTAACATTTATTTTTGATAGAAAACTCAATCCTAGTCTGAAGAAGGGTCTCGACCTGAAAGGTCACCCATTCCTTCTCTCCATAGATGCTGCCTCACCTGCTGAGTTACTCCAGCATTTTGTGTCTACCCCAGATTACTTTGCTGTCTTTTCCTTTGGGTATTACATTTGGCTCATTTTTTCTCTGTTGACCATTTTCTTTCTCAGGTTCAATAGTTATTATTTTTACAAGCCTTGCAGGACGACCCTTGATAATGGAATCAAGGGATATGGGGAGAAAGCAGGAGCAGGGTACTGATTTTGGATGATCAGCCATGATCATGTTGAATGGCGGTGCTAGATCGAAGAGCCGAAAAGCTTTCTCCTGCACCTATTTTCTATGTTTCTCTGACCCATGAGTTGGAATATTTTATTTCCTTGTATTATTGTGATTTAATACTTGGGTGACCTAGTTGGCGAGTTTAGAAGAGTTTGAAAAATTTGCATGTTGAAGACCTCCTTCAACTATGTAGAAGACCTCCTTCGACCTTCAACTATGTTGACAGCTTAGGCTAGCTACGACTAGCTACGACTAACTGGACACCGAATAGTGGAGAGTGAAGACGACCTCCTTCAACCTCCCTTCGACTATGATGAAGACTATCTACAACTATCTTCGACTATCCTCGATTATCTACGACTAACATGCCGACCTACTATGACCTACTACGACTAAATCTACGAGTAAAATAAGTATCGATTTTTTTTCCATGGCGACCTTTTTTTACTCGCGAGCATTTTTTAACATATTGAAAAAAACGCAGCGACCTAGCTGAGGCCTCGAGTACGCGGAGACTACTCTCGAGCATGAAGGAGAGTTACGACGACCTCCTATGACCTCGTGTCGACCATGCTGTGAGTATGAGTCGAGGGCAAACTCGCCAGAACTCGCGGATTAGGTCGCCACAGTGGGACAGCCCCTTTACTCTTGAATGTATTTATCCACCCCCCCCCCCCCCCCCCCCCCCCCCATCTTAGTCTGGTTATGGCTGCCATCTTCTCAATTCCTTTCTAATTCTTGAATGAATAACGTTTATTGGCCAAGTATGAAGTTGCAAATGGGAATAAAGTGGACAAGTGAATTGATACCTGCCAGTTTTCTTTGAAGTCACTGATTGATTTATTATTCAGCCAAGTATGTACACATACAAGGAATTTGCTTTGGTGCTCCGCTCACAAGTAACAACACAACATACAGTAAACCATTAAGAGTAAAACATAAAACATTAGAACAGTAAGAAACATTAAAACATTAATTTGTTTTTTCTTTCAGAATTCCAAAAAATTTATGAGAGACTGGATATAAAACTTATCGAGAGGGGGGAATCATACTATCAAGACATGATGAATGATGTTGTGAAATCGTTTGAGGAAAAAGGTAAGGAGGCTTAAGGGCAGCACGGTGGTGCAGCGGTAGAGTTGCTGCCTGACAGCGGCAGTAGGCCCGGGTTCAATCCCGACTACGGGTGCTGTCTGTACGGAGTTTGTGCGTTCTCCCCGTGACCTCGTGGGCTTTCTCCGGGTGCTCCGGTTTCCTCCCACATTCCAAAGACGTACAGGTTGGTAGGTTAATTGGCTTTGTATAAGTGTCAATTGTTCCTAGTGTGTGTAGGATAGTGTTAATGTGCGGGGATCTGTGGTTGGCGCGGACTCGGTGGGCCGAAGGGCCTGTTTCCATGCAGTAACTCTAAACTAACGTAAAGTAAACTAAACTAATGTGAAGAATATTGAAAATTCTGCATCATTTAAATAAGAACTCCAAATTTTTCGTGCTTCATGCTTCCATGGCTGAGTTGCTGAGCCAGTTTTAAAATAACCCAGATGTTATTTCATGTAACATGTCACTTACAGCTGTTTTACTTTCCTTATAGGTTTTAAGAAAACTAAATTGCAATTTAGTGCTGAAGTTGTAAATGGAATAAAGTGGACAAATGAATTGACAGCTGCCAAAGTCACTGTTTTATTTATTATTCAGCCAAAAGACAATAAACGTACCTGTTAGTAAGTTAAAGGCTGATTATTCCGTAGAAAATTAAAAATACATTCAATTTGGATAATCAAGAATTATTTCAAGTTATGGCAGCCTAGTTAATTAAATTTGAAAGCTTTGGAGTATATTACTTGTTTGCATATCCTAAACAATTATACTAATACATTGGTGACAGTAAAGATAGAATACTGTCAGGTCAAGGCTTAGCCTTGTAACTGGTACTATGTAGTTCGGTTTAACCTGTGGGACATGCTCACCCTTCATGGACAGTCTGCTTTGGCGGACCAGGCGGAAGAGATCTTTATCAAGCAACGGCTGGAAAGGCGACGCAGCGACGCACCGTGGAATGTGAAGGGCTAGTCAGAGGACCAAAAATGACATGGCCACCCACTGCAGCCAAGAAGTCTCCAGCCGAGATGGCCACTGGACTCTGGCTTCTGCGGCCGAGAGGGTGGGGTTGTTACAGTGCAACGGCTTCTCCACCTTAAACTCAGTCACGCACAGGTTTTTGTGCAACCCACTAACCGCCATCATCCTTACCGCCGGGCCGCCACCAAAGATAGAAGAATTCACATCATACTAAAAACTCATCTGCACCCTAACATGAGGTTTTGTGTACACCTTTTAGTACTCTGTTATTGATAGGCAGTTGAATTTATAAAATAAATATGCAAAGATCCATTCTGCACTGCGTTATCGATGTATCATTTGCCTGAAGAAGCAGTTGTAATCGGTGTAGTTTTTTCTTTTGCCACTTTCCAGCTGAATAATGCCAGTGTTGCATAATTCTCTCCAATAGGTTTGGTCCAACTTGATGAAGGGCGAAAGATTGTTTTTCCACCAGGCTGCTCGGTGCCGCTGACAATAGTAAAGTCGGACGGAGGATACACCTACGATACTTCAGACTTGGCCGCTCTACGACATAGGATCTTTGAGGAGAAGGCTGATATCATTATCTATGTTGTGGATAATGGTCAGGTGGGTTCAACGATGAAGTGTTCTACCTTCATCCCCCAGACCAATAAAATATTTTACATACTTTTTCACCATTCACTGTGCATTTTACCCTTTGTTAGTTTAGTTTAGAGATACAGCGCGGAAACAGGCCCTTCGGCCCACCAAGTCCGCACCGACCAGCGATCCCCGCACGTTATCACTATCCTGTACCAAGACAATTAACCTGCACGTCTTTGGTGTGTGGGAGAAAACCAAAGATCCCGGAGATACCCCACGCAGTCACGGGGCGAATGTACAAACTCCGTACAGGCAGCACCCGTAGTCGGGATCGAACCTGGATCTCTGCCGTTGAAGGCACCACCGTGCCGCCCTGTTACTTTGGAAGAAATCTGTTGATTAGAATTATTCATGACTAATAGAAACACAGCACCCACTTCCACACTGCTCATTCGTTCCATGTACCAAAAGCGGAGCCAGTTACATTTTCGAACATTAAAAAATATTTCCAATCGATCTCAAAACTAATAATTATGAATTCTCAGATGATTCTCAGGAATGTCTCAAAATGTCATTTGGCCAGGAATGTAAAATTTACATTGAGGTATTGTAAGCAAGCAGTTGTTGCACTAATTGCTGCTGTCAACCTGTGGTTTGTGAACTGTGCTGTTTCTGTAGTGAGCGCCATGGGTGCTGTCTGTGCGGAGTTTGTACGTTCTCCTTGTGACAGCGTGGGTTTCCTCCCACACTCCAAAGACGTACAGGTTGGCAGGTTAATTGGCTTTGGTAAAAATTGTAAATTATCCCCAGTGTGTGGGATAGTGTTAGTCTACGGGGATCGCTGGTCGGCGCGGACTCAGCGGGCCGAGGGGCCTATTTCGGTTCTGTATCTCTAAAGTTTCTCATTGCGTCAACAGTGTAGATTGCTTGAATTCCCATCTTAGTCTAATCTTGGTCACTTTTTTTTTCCCCTTCCACACCAGAGTGTCCATTTCCAGACAATCTTTGCAGCAGCACAGATGATAGGTTGGTATGACCCTAAGGAGATCAGAGTGGAACATACCGGATTTGGTGTGGTATTAGGTGAAGATAAGTAAGTCGTCTTAATCCAGATTTTAATCATCTTCCTCTGCATATAATTGATTATGACTTTCATAATTCTTTGTGTCATCCTACAATTTTCAACTGGTATTTAGAGGTACTATCAAAATAAGTGGAGTTACATTCATACTCCCCTTGTTTAAGAAAGAAGCTGGAGATGCTGGAGAATCGAAGGTAGACAAAAATGCTGGAGAAACTCAGCGGGAGAGGCAGCATCTATGGAGCGAAGGAATATTCCTCCCGCTGAATTTCTCCAGCATTTTTGTCTACCCTCATACTCCACTTTGTCACTGAACTAGGGTAAAGCTGTTTTAAGAGAAACAAAGTCTCCAGCAAATGATAGATTCCATCATCTGCAGCTTCTTGTGTCTCCCAAGTCTATTCTTTCTACTAGGCAGAAGTTTTTTTAATACGTAAAGTATAACCTGCATGTTCAACAATTAAGGATAAAGTTTAGGTTTTGATTGTGGCGTGTACTGAGGTATAGTGAAGTGGCTTGTACACTCTGGATTATTTGTGACAGTGGGAATTTGTCAAGGAATTGTCATGTCTGACTTGCAATTTATTTGGAATTAACATGAAGAAGCGCTGAGGGCATATTGTTTTATTGTTCTGGATGTTTGGCAAGACCCCTCAGATGGCGGTGGCGCAGCGGTAGAGTTGCTGCCTCAGCGAATGCAGCGCTGGAGACCCGGGTTCGATCCTGACTACGGGTGCTGTCTGTACGGAGTTTGTATGTTCTCCCCAGGACCTGCGTGGGTTTTCTCCGGGCACTCCGGTTTCCTCCCACACTCCAAAGACGTACATGTTTGTAGGTTAATTGGCTTGGTAAATGTAAAACAAATTGTTCCTAGTGGGTTAATGTGCGGGGATCGGTGGTCGGCACGGACCCGGTGGGCTGAAGGGCCTGTTTCAGCGCTGTATCTCTAAACTAAAAATCTAAGCTAATCAAACTGGAATGGGCAATGATGCATATGAGAGGGTGCATGCCTCACCTGTTGGGAGAGGTTAGCATTGGCATCTGACCAGGGTAAATTTCACTGTTGCAATAGAGGACCAAGTGCAGGCAGGTGGCACTAGTGTGGATAGAGCATGTGGGTCAGTGTGGGCAAGGTGGACCGAAGGGCCTGTTTCCACGGGAAATGGAGTCCGAAGAAAGGTCTCGACCCGAAACATCGCCCATTCCTTCTATCCAGAGACGCTGCCTGTCCCGAGTTTTGTGACGAGGATGTCGGAACGAGAAAACCATTTAAATCCCTATCATCATTTTTGTTGGTTTTTTTTGTAAGAAGTAAGTACAATAGTGTGGTACTCGAGTACCTAATACATACATACATATTTCCATTCTTGTACAACTTCGTACTTTTGATTTAATAATAAAAGAACAGTGAGAGAAAAAAGGAATAAAGAGTGTCGTAATAGATAGACACAGATAGAAACAGATAGCCAAAGAAATAAAGGACAGAGATGAGAAGCTAAAAAGATTGAAAGAAAAAGAGAAAGTAAAGAAAAGAGAGATTAGGAGAGATCTACCTATTTCGTATTTTTGCCCATCCGTCACCCGGTTCTAAACCATTTAATTTCTAAGGTTATGTTATGTTGCACCATATGCTTGTAAATAGTTGATAAAAGGAGACCAAGTCTTTAAGAATAGGTCTACTTTGCCTAGTAGGAAGAATCTCATTTCTTCAAGATGTAGCATTTCAGACATGTTTGAAATCCACATTTTGAATGTTGGCGTGGTTGCGTTTTTCCAAAATTTGAGTATAAGTTTTTTTGCTGTAATTAAGAAAAGCTTCTTGGAATATATTTAGTTTACTTCCCTCTTCCATTGATCCAAAGATTATCAGTTCTGTATTGGGGTTCAATTTTGTGTTAAATAGTTTTGTAAAAATTCCAAAAATTTCATTCCAAAATGTATACAGTTTTGTACAAGAGACAAAGGAATGTGCTATAGTGGCATTTTGAGTTAGACATTTGTCGCAGATGGGGGAAACATTTGAAAATATTTTCTTCAGTCTAGTTTTCGAATAATATAGTCTATGTAAAATTTTAAATTGATTTAGGTTATGTCTTACATTAATTGCACATTTATTTACATATAATAGATTTCTTTCCCATCTGTCGTTCGGAATTTTTATCAATAACTCTTGTTCACAGTCCCTTCTAATTGCCTCTGTCGTTGGTGTTTCTATATTTAGAATTGTATTATATAAGTAAGATATTAAATTGCTTGATTCTGCCTTTCTATTCATTCCTTCCTCCAATAAATCTGGGGTTAAAGTTTGATATCCTTGCATATATATTTTCAAATAATCTTGAATTTGAAGATATTTGAAATATTGATTACTTTTCAAATTAGTTGTAATTGTTGGAATGATAAAAGTTTTGCCATTTCATACATATCTCCCATCGTTTTAATTCCTATTCTTTCCCAATGGATAAACGTTTTATCAATAATGGATGGTTTGAATGAGGCATTATTAGCTGTTGGAGAAAGAAGCGATAATTTTCTTAATTTTAAAGTTAGTTTTATTTGTTCTTATATATTATATTTTATTTTATTCTTCTTATATATTATATTGTTCAGTTTCATCTGGGAAAGAAGGATCGTTCCTATATTATAAGGGGAACAATCCTCTTTCTCCATTCTTATCCAATCTACCTGTTGGGCAGAACTGTCCAACCAATAGATTATAATTTTAATATTCACTGCCCAATAGTAATACAATAAGTTAGGGAGTGTCAGTCTCCCTGATTCTTTAGATTTACACAAGTTTTTTTTTAAATTCTGTGTGATTTATAATCCCATATGAAGTTTATAATATCAGAGTCTAGATTTTTAAAGAATTTTTTAGGTAAGTATATTGGTATTGATTGAAATAGGTACAATATTTGTGGTAAGAAGATCATTTTTATCGCGTTTATTCTGCCTATTAAGGACATCGGCAGTGTTTTCCAAAATGTAATCAACCCATTTAATTTAGTTAATAAAGGCATATAGTTTGCGTTAAGTAATGATTTATATTTCCTAGTGATTTGGGTGCCCAAATACTTAAATTTTTCTGTTGCAATTCTAAAGGGGAATTTCAACAAATGTGTTGGCTCTTGAGATTTTATCGTCATAATTTCGCTTTTGTTCCAATTTATTCTATATCCTGAAAAAGAACCAAATTCCTCTATTAAATTTAGTATATTTGGTATGCTAATTTGCGAATTTGTAATATATAGTAATATGTCGTCTGCATATAATGAAATTTTATTATTTGAATGTTTGGTATTATATCCATGAATATTCGGATGACTTCTTATACTTTCTGCTAAAGGCTCTATCACTAGTGCAAATAGCAGGGGCGATAGTGCGCACCCCTGCCTATTGCCCCTTGCTAATTGGAATTTCGGGGATAATATATTATTAGTCAGTATTCTAGCCGTCGGCTTATCATATAATAATTTTACCCATGAGATAAAGTTATCTCGCATGTTAAATTTTTGCAATACTTTGAATAAATATTGCCATGCTACTTGATCGAAAGCATTTTCTGCAGCCAATGAAATAATTGCTAGTTCTCCTTCAGTATTATGTGAGTACATTATGTTAGACAGCCGTCTAATTGTTAAATGAGTATCTCTTTGGTATAAACCCTGTTTGGTCCGGGTTTATTAGTTTGCTAACATATTTACTCAATCTTCTCGCTAGGGTCTTTGCTAATATATTTTGTTCTGTATTTAGGAGTGCAATAGCTCTATATGAGCCTGGGTCTTCTAGATCTTTATCCTTTTTTGGTATAAGTGTAATAGTTGACTCAGTTAGTGTTTCTGGAGGTTTATTTTCTTTAAAAGCATATATATATATAAATCTTGCAGGCGTGGAGAAATTATCTCGTATAATTTTTTATAGAATTCATTACTAAAGCCATCTGGTCCTGGCGTTTTGCCATTCTTCAACGAATTTATTGTTTCTTCTATTTCCTGTAGTGTAATCTGAGCTCCTAATCCCTCTTGTTCCACCATATTTAATTTTGGAAGATTACAATTGTCTAAGAAATTTGTAATTTGAGTATTATTTGCAGAGGTTTTCGATGTATATAAATTTTGATAAAATTGAGCAAATCGTTTATTAATATCTTTCGGTAGTGTTAGTAATTCCCCGTTGACTGATTTAATTTTAGTAATTGTATTTTCTGTTTCCCGTTTTTTCAGTTGGCGTGCTAAGAGTTTATGTGGTTTATCACCAAATTCGAAATTTTCTTGTTTTGTAATTTGAAATAATCTTATTATTCTGGCCGATAAAATTTTATTTGATTTATATTTTAGTATTGTTATCTTATTATGTTTATCTATAGTTGGTTCTTTGGCATTTTCTAAATCTAATTGTCTAATTTCTTGTTCTAACTGCAATTGTTCAGTGTTATTCTTTTTATTTTGGAAAGATTGATATGAGATCATAGTTCCTCTAATAAATGCCTTAAAAGTTTCCCATAATAAGGAGGGTGAAATATCTGGTGCATCATATGTCTCAAAAAATAATCCCATCTGCTCTTTTAAATATATACATCCTTGTGAGTTGTTTAAGATTTGGGGATTAAACCTCCAAAACGATTTTTTATCAGGTATTCCGTCTAATTTTAAAGAAACGATCAGTAGACCTCCTTTGTGATATTTTGTACATATTTAAATGCCTCTTCTGGATCCGTGAATGCACGTTCAACAGAGTTATAAATAATTCTCAATTTCGCGGGATATACTATCCCATATCTTACTCCCGAGACCTTTTTCAGTAGCCTTCTCGTGTTTGTAAACTTGTCCCTCTTTTCCATGACTTCAGCTGGAAAATCACGGAAGAATCTTAGTTTGTCCTCTCCAAACATCAAATTCACTCCGTATGGAATTTTTTTCATAATTCCTTCCAGGGTTGAAATGTCATAGAATTTCAGAATAATCTGTCTTGGGGGGGGGGGGGGGGGGGGGGCAGTTGAGCTTGCTTGAGCTTTACGTTGGACCCGGTGAGCCATATCTATTCTCGGGGCTTCAGGCAGCTTAAGTACTTGTTTGAGTAAGTTGGCAGCAAACTCCTGAAAGTTTTGTCCAATCTCCTTTCCTTCTTTTACTCCAACTATCCTCAAATTTTGCCTCCTTGATCTTGCTTCCAAGCGTACATTTATGCTTCATTTTAGCAAGCTCTCTCCCAGTGCCTTCTTGTTCCTTTTTTTAGTCTCTTTATCTCCTTAGCCATCTCAGTTATCGTATTATCCATTCCTTCCATAGCCGCCTCAGTAGACTTTAACATTGCGTCCAGCTTTTTATTACAGTCCTTATCAACCCGCTTAATTTTTTTGTTTAAATCCTCCTCAACCTCAACCACACATTTGGTTAAGTCATCAATTTTCCCCATCAGCGTATCATTATCTTGTTTAATTTTTTCAGAGAGGCTTTTGTCCAGCGCGACATTCCCCTCTTGTACCACTTTAGAAATAACTTCAGTGACTGAAGTTAATACTGACTTTTCCAATTGTTCCATGTGCTCTCTTTGTTCCTCCATTGAAGTCATTTCTGTAGAAAGATTTCGAAAGTCAGCTTCTTCTTCTGAGCTTCCAGCTGATGCTTGAGGGGATTGAGGAGTCTTTCCAAGTTTTTTCAAGTAGTCTCTTGTGGCAGGTCTTGAAGCAGGTTTTACAGGCTTCTGGCGAGGTTTCACTTTTTTCATTTAAAACTGCCGTTATTCTCTGTTATCAGCAGAATTTCTGATAACACACAATTAAATAGCAGCTCCGGTAGTATATTTTAGAACTCCCCCGTCTTCCAACTCGTATTTTAGCACATTAAAACATTCTTCGGGAGCAGAGCAAAACAGCAGCGTCTCTCACCCCACCATTGACGCCGCCGGAAGTCATCATCATTTATTAAATTCACCCTGATCCCTGGCAGCAACACATATTAGGGTTAGACACAAAGTGCTGGTGTAATTCAACGGGTTAGGCAGTGTCTCAGGAGAAAAAGAATGGGTGATGTTTCGTGCCGGCACCTTTCTTCAGTTGCGACCCGAAACGTCACCCATCCTTTTTCTCCAGAGATGCTGCCTGACCCGCTGAGTTGCTCCAGCACCATGTGTCTATCTTCGGCATACACCAGCATCTGTAGTTCCTTTCTACGCATTAGGGTTCTCACAAGCTTCTTTAAGCTGAGAAGTTTGAAGTAACATTCGAATCGTATTCTAAAACTAAATTTTCGCAACAGCAATTTATTTTCAAATTTTCTTCCAGAAAGAAGTTCAAAACTAGATCCGGTGAAACTGTGAGACTAGCCGACCTGTTGGACGAGGGTCTGAAAAGATCAATGGATAAACTGTTGGAAAAAGAACGGGAGAAGGTAATGGCTTTAAGGGCCTGACAATTTTTTCGGCAAAAGATTTTGACCGTTTCCAAATCCAGCAGCGACAAAAAAAAAATGTTGTGACACTTGAAAAAACACCGCACGTCAATATGTCATCACGCTGTAAATTTTCGGTGACCTGATACGTCAGTCAATGATGCTGGCAGTTGCCGAAAAAATCGGCAAGTGGGACTGGCCCTGTTGTCTGCCGTGTTCAAAAATGCGGGCAAATGCGCCGTGACATGATCCTGAGTTTATCGTTCTTAACCAGAAATGTTGGGGATAAATCGTTTCAAAATCTTGAGCAAAACACAAAGCGCTGGAGTACACAGCGGGTCAGGCAGCATCCGTGGAGGGATATGTAAATGTCTCAAGGTGTTTACTGGAAGTGTAGTTTGACAAGATTTGCAAAAACAGGAAAAAAAAAAGTCATCTTTGCAACCTTTCTCATGGCCTCACCTGGTCCATGTGCTTTCTCCTTCTCCAACGTCACTGTTTCGAGGAAGATTAGCAGCCAGTATCTGCTTCAAACTTTCACACTCGTGCTTCCCTTGATTATACTTCCTGTAAGGATTCACGGACTGGAAGGGCCGAGACGGCCTGTTTCCGTGCTGTAATTGTTATATTGTTATATGATTCCATTGCATTTTCCCCATTTCTGTCCCCATCGGAACAAATCACAGCCGGCACCAATGGCCAAGGAAAGGCAGAGCCCACAATGGTCTGTTGTTGCTTGTGGAGGAGGTGATAATGAGGGGGATATGACTGGGCTGGGGGAAGAATGGAAATAGAGGATATGCAAACGTTGCTTGAAATTAAAGAGATCAATATTCGTTCCGCTGGGTTGTAACCTGCGCAAGTGAAATATGAGTTGCTGTTCCTCCAATTTGTGTGTGATCTCACTGACAGTGGAGGAGGCCCAGGATGGAAAGGTCAGTGTGGGAATGGGAGGGGGAGTTAAAATGGAGAGATGCTGTCTGACCTGCTCCAGCACTGTCTTTTTATGAAGATAGACGCAAAAGGCCGCAGTAACTCAGCGGGTCAGGCAGCATCTCTGGAGAAAAGGAATAGGTGACGTTTCGGGTCGAGGCCCTTCTTCAGACTGAGAGTCAGGGGAAAGGGAAACGAGAGATATAGACTGTGATGTAGAGAGAGATATAGAACAAGTGAAATAAAGATATCCAAAAAAGTAACAATGATAAAGGAAACGGGCCATTGTTAGCTGTGGACAAGGTGAGGACGAATTAAGCCGGCATCTGCAGTTCCTTCCTACACATCCTGTCTTTTTAATATCTCCATCATGTTACGTGGTAATGCTATGTAAAAAAATATTTTCTGCTGCTCTTACCAAGACTGCAATTTGAAATATTTTTGTTTTTAATGTCTGTTCCTAGGTTTTGAGCCCTGAGGAGCTGAATGCTGCAAAAGAGGCGGTGGCATTTGGGTGCATTAAGTACGCTGACCTTTCTCACAACAGGACCAATGATTATGTATTTTCCTTCGACAAGATGCTGGATGATCGGGGGAACACTGCCGCCTATTTACTGTACGCCCTCACCAGAATCAGGTGCGACCCCTTTGGGGAAAAGTTGTTCCTTATAGGAATTAGTTTAATTTAGTTTAGTTTATTATCGTCGCGTGTATGAAGGTACAGTGAAATGCTTTTCTGTCGGGCTATCCAGTCCAAGAGAATGCTATTCATGATTGCAATCAAGCGGTCCGCAGTGCACAGATGCAGAATAAAGGATGCAACAATTAGTGCAAGATAAAGTTCAACGGTCTCCAATGAGGTAGGTGGAGGTCAGGACCGCAATCTAGCAGGTGAGAGGACGGTTCAGTTGCTTCATATCAGTTGGGAGCGAAAGGGCCTGTCCCACTTCGGCATTATTTGCGCGACATCATTTACGCGTCACGACGCGCGCGCATCGTGCTGCACACATGATGCGCACATCGTGCGTGGTTACGTAGGCAGTGACGCGCGGTCCCAGGATTTTGGGATGTTCAAAATCTTTGTGCGCCATCTGCGTGACGCGCAATTGAGGCCCAAGTGGGACAGGCCCTGAACTGTCTCCGAATCTGGAGGGGTGCGTTTTTAAACTTCCGTGCCTCTTGCCTGATGGGAGAGGGGCGAAGGGGGAGTGACCCATTAGTAATGGTTGCAGGCGTGTTAGTCTAGGTCCTCACTTTGTTTAAATGCCCATTGCGTAAAGCAATCCAAAGAAATAGCAGTTGTGTTTTTATATAGTCTCGTATTACAACAATATGTTCTTGTTAGCAAGCTGTTAGAAGTTCCTGGCACTGTTAAAATCAAAGTGCTTCTGGGGCAGGGAAAACAAAAGAAAAACCATGTGTTTCTCATGGAAAAAGGTTGCTGCCCAACACAACTTTGCAACTAGAGGGCATAGCTTTTAGGTGAGACAGGCAACATTTAAAGAGGTGCGCAGGGTAAGTTATATTTTACACAGAGAGTGGTAGGTACCTGGAATGTGCACCTTGGGGCGGTGGTGGGTGCAGATACAATGGTGGCATTTAAAAGGCTTTTGGATATGCAGACGATATTGGAGGGATATAGATCATGTGCAGGCAGAGGAGATTAGTTCAACGTGGCATCATGTTCAACATGGACATTGTGGGCTGAAGGGCCTGTTCCTGTCCTGTACTGTTTTATATATCTGGAATCAATTACAACGGCCACGTCAGCTTTTCATAAGTGATAGGAGCAGAATTAGGCCATTCGGCCCATCAAGTCATCTCTACCATTCGGTCATGGCTGATCTATTTCTCCTTCCTAACTCCATTCTCCTGCCTTCTCCCCATAACCCCTGACACCCTTAATCAAGAATCTGTCGATCTCTGCCTTAAAAATATCCATTGTCTTGGCCTCCAAAGCCGTCAGATTCACCATCCTTTTCAATTGCCTCACTGCATAATGATACCAACTATTTCAGAGTTCAGAGTTACAAGGTGGTCTAAGATCTATGGAGCAAAGGAATAGGCGACATTTCGGGTCTCGACCCGAAACGCCGCCTATTCCTTCGCTCCATAGATGCTGCCTCACCCACTGAGTTTCTCCAGCTTTTTTGTCTACCTTCGATTTTTCCAGCATCTGCAGTTCTTTCTTAAACATTGTCTAATATATAATTCTTTTCTTAAATATTATCTTTTATAATCTATTCTATTTCAACGTAAATAGAAAATAAATTAATGCTATCGGACTAATGGGATTCACCCAATCTCAGACCACCTTGTAACTCTGAACATGAAATATTGTCTGACTGTAATAATTGTGTTCAACCACTAGAGGGTCCCATTGCACCACATAAGTTATTCTCCATTAGACATTGTTACACCTTAATCCCCTGAATATTCCATACTTCAGTTATTTATCTAGCTTTGATGAAGTTGTATTCATTAACTTGGCATCATTAAAGGATGTGCCTTTAGGAAGGAGATGAGGAGGAATTTCTTTAGTCAGATGGTGGTGAAGCGGGCAGGCAAGATCATCTCTGACCCCTCTCACCCTGGCCACAAACTCTTTGAATCACTTCCCTCTGGAAGGCGACTCCGGACTGTCAAAGCTGCCACAGCCAGACATAAAAACAGCTTTTTTCCACAAGTAGTAGCTCCACTCAATAACCAAAAATCTGTAGCCTTCTTTTGCTCTGGTATTTTATTTCATTCACATGTTTAATTGATAATGTTTTATTATTAATGTTTAATGTTTTATGTGTCATTCTTAACTGACACTGTATGTCATGTTGTCACTTGCGGGCGGAGCACCAAGGCAAATTCCTTGTATGCGTACATACTTGGCCAATAAACTTATTCATTCTCATTAAATTGCCCCCTAATATGCAGGGAGTGGATGCAAAAGTGGGATAACATATGATGTTTAAGAAGGAACTGCAGATGCTGGAAATTCGATGGTAGACAAAAGTGCTGGAGAAACTCAGCGGGTGCGGCAGCATCTATGGAGCGAAGGAAATAGGCAACCTTTCGGCCCAAACATTTGCCTATTTCCTTCGCTCCATAGATGCTCCTGCACCCGCTGAGTTTCTCCAGCACTTTTGCCTATCTGGGATAACATACGACCATTGTTAAAGGGTGATCTCTGGCCAGCGTGGACTCGGTGGGCCGAAGGGCCTGTTTCCATTCTGCATCTTTCAATCACTCTCGATTTCCTTGCAGGTCCATAACTCGACTTGCAAAGATCGACGATGCAACTCTGCAGCGAGCGGCTGCGGAAACAACCATCCTGCTGACGCACGACAAAGAGTGGAAGCTGGGGAAGTGCATTCTGCGCTTCCCAGAGATCCTGCACAAAATCCTGGACGACCTCTACCTGCACACCCTTTGTGACTACCTCTTTGAACTGGCCACAACCTTCACCGAGTTCTACGACAGTTGTTATTGTGTGGAGAAGGACAGACAGACGGGTGAGTCAAACAGCATTCTGCACACAAAGACAGACACAAAACGCTGGAGTAACTCAGCGGGTCAGACAGTTGTCTCTGGAGAAAAGGAATAGGTGATTCCTTTATAGGTGAATAGGAATCGGCTTGACTAAAAACTAAACCAAACTAAAGGTGGCGTTTTGGGTTGAGGCCCTTCTTCTGAAGAAGGGTCTTGACCCAAAACGTCACCTATTCCTTTTCTCTCCAGAGAAGCATTCCGATCCACTGAGTTACTCCAGCATTTTGTGTCTATCTTCGGTTTAAACCAGCATCTGCAGTTCCTTCCTGCAGCATTCTGCGCACCCTTTGATTCTATGCAGGAACGGGGTACTGATTGGGGACGATCAGTCATGATCACATTGAATGGCGGTGCTGGCTCGAAGGGCCGAATGACCTACTCATGCACCTATTGTCTATGTTGTCATTTTTTTGGTTTATTTTGATGGTGTTTAATACCAATGAATACAGAAAAATGCCTTTCAAATTGCTGGACAAGCACATTTGCAACACATTTCATATAGTCAAAATCATGAAAGGGTCATTTTTCATAAGAGATCAGGTCAGTTGAAGAAGGGTCTCGACTCGAAAGGTCACCCGTTCCTTCTCTCCAGAGATGCTGCCTGCCCCGCTGGAGTTACTCCGGCATTTTGTGTCTATCTTTGGTTTAAACCGGCATCTGTGGTTCCTTCTAGCACATTATGGACTGAAGGGCCCGTTCCTATGCTGCACTCCTCTGTGTCCATTAGTAGACTAGTGCATTGCTGGGAGAGGGGAGAGGATGCTTTATACAGCCATTTCGTATTTAATATGGACTGCAAAGGCATTAAACTCAAAAGATAAAAGGGAGGAAAATGTTTGTAGTTGTGAGGTTTTAAAATTTATTTTGAAACAAAGACTGTGGCTTGTTTATTGTGGCTGTGGGATTGTCAGAGTCATTAGAACGGATCTGCTTAAGCAATGGGCGGCACGGTGACCTAGCGGTAGAGTTGCCGCCTTGCAGCGCCAGAGACCCGGGTTCCAACGTGACTACGGGTGCTGTCTGCACGGAGTTTGTACGTTCTCCCCGTGGGTTTTCTCCGAGATCTTTGGTCTCCTCCCACACTCCAAAGACGTACAGGTTTGTAGGTTAATTGGCTGGTACGAATGTAAAATTGTCCCTAGTGTGTGTAGGGTAGTGTTAATGTGCGGGGATCGCTGGTCAGTGCGGACGCGGTGGGCCGAAGGGCCTGTTTCCGCGCTGTATCTCTACAACTAAAATGGCTGAGCTCTGTGACCTTGCCATTGTTTAAATGGCTGGGTGAAAATGCAGCCTGTTCCCAACACACATTGATGTGCAGCCTCTGCTCCTAGCTCTCCGCAATCCATGGCATGTTGGGAATCCTATCCGGGCGGCATCGACTGCCTGAGATTGCTGATTCTGGGAATTCTGTTCCCAGATAATTGGTTCCACTACACTCGAACAACTGCTGGAAGAAGTTTTTTTAGAAGGAACTGCAGATGCTGGAAAATCGAAGGTGGACAAAAATGCTGGAGAAACTCAGCGGGTGAGGCAGCATCTATGGAGCAAAGGAAATAGGTGACGTTTCGGGTCGAGACCCTTCTTCAGACGAAGAGTCTTGACCCGAAACGTCACCTATTTCCTTCGCTCCATAGATGCTGCCTCACTCGCTGAGTTTCTCCAGCATTTTTGTCGACTGCTGGAAGAGGAGTGCTTTTACAACATTTATCGATTTTATTTTCGATAACTAATTGCTTTCGAATTCCAAAGATATCTCTCACCATTCCAGCCCAGCTTTATCCCTTTGGGTGGCTACCTGACCCCTTGCTAAAGTCATTTGGGGAGCATAGCTGGTCGCCTGCCCAGTGGAAGCCTTGCTTACAGCTTGAACCATGCAATCGTACTCTGGGAGGCCAAAGACCAGCAACTGGTGAACGTAGACACAAAATGCCAGAGTAACTCAGCGGGACAGGCAACATCTTTGGATAGAAGGAAAGGGTGATGTTGCAGGTCAAGACACTTCTTCAGACTTGCTGGTTGGTGGTAGATTGACTGGTGCCTGGCCAATTACTTCGACCACAATTACTTGGGGAGCATGGTTTCTTTAACCTAATTTTAGATACCAGCAACATTTGGTTCAGTTTATTGCCACGTGCACTGAGGTACAGTGAAATGCTTTTGTTGTGTGCTAACCAGTCAGTGGAAAGACAATAAATGATTACAATCGAGCCATCCACAGTGTACAGATACATGATAAAGGGAATAATGTGAATAATGTTTAGTGCATAACATGAATAACATTTACCCCCCCCCCCCCCCCCTGAACATTTTCATTTGTATTCTATCACTGGTAATAATGTCCAGGTTGCATTTAAATATTAAAAATCGGTGATCTTTAACTTTCAGGTGAGGTTGTCAAGGTGAACATGTGGCGGATGCTGTTGTGTGAAGCCACTGCTGCTGTCATGGCCAAGGGTTTTGCCATCCTGGGACTGAAGCCCGTGCACAGGATGTAATTCTTCTTCCTTTTAACAGTTGCTCTGCCATAAACATCCAATAAAAATCCAATGTACGGACCATGTGGTTGTTTGTAAGTATCTCAACAATTTGACTCTGTAAAATTCTCACATCCAAATTATTTTGTAAAATAACTCCAAGATGAACGGTGGCAAATCTGTGGCACTCATTGCCACAGAAGGCTGTGGAGGCCAAGTTGGTGAATCTTCTTCTTCTTGGCATGCACAGCCTAAAGTTGTAGGACAACTTGTTCCATTTGATCTTATTTGATTGTGCACGCCAGGTAGATTGCATTTGTCAAAACAGGGTGGACCACGTGAGGGTTGCAATCTCCCACCCCAGTGAATATTTTTAAGGCAGGGATAGATAGATTCTTGATTAGTACGGGTGTCAGGGGTTATGGGGAGAAGGCAGGAGAATGGGGGTTAGGAGGGCGAGATAGATCAGCCATGGTTGAATGGCGGAGTAGACTTGATGGGCCGAATGGCCTCATCTTTCTCCTATCACTTATGAATGAAGTACTAAATTATTGTGCTGGAGTTTAACTCCTCAAGGTGTCAAGCAGGTCTTTAGCAGATGAGAAAAGAGGGAGTGTGCCCAAAATTCAAAGCAGTTTGACATTTATAAGGTGGACAAAAATGCTGGAGAAACTCAGCGGGTGAGGCAGCATCTATGGTGCGGAGGAATAGGTGACGTTTCAGGTCGAGACCCTTCTTCAGACTAATGTGGGGGGGGGGTTACGGGAAACAATTTGACATATATAATTTTTAATTAAACAATGTGGTATCTCTCAACATTAAGCAACTGGCAACAATTGGCTTTCTAAATTTGTTTAAAAATTCACCAAATGTTACACAACCCCAGTTGACCTGACTTTGTTATTGGGCGGAACAACCAAAATAGTGTTGGAAGTATTCAGGAGGCTGAACAGCTCGTTCAAGCCAGCACCGCCATTCAATATGATCATGGCTGATCATCCCCAATCAGTACCCCGTTCCTGCCTTTTCCCCATATCTCGACTCTGCTATTTTTAAGAGCCCAATCTAGTTCTCTCTTGAAAATATCCAGAGAACTGGCCTCCACCGCCCTCTGAGGCAGAGAATTCCACAGACTCACAACTCTGTGTGAAAAAGATTTTCCTCATCTCCGTTCTAAATGACTTACCCCTTATTCTTAAACTGTGGCCCCTGGTTCTGGACTCCCCCGGGAACATGTTTCCTGCCTCTGGCATGTCCAAATCCTTAATAATCTTATATGCTTCAATAGGATCCCTTCTCATCCTTCTAAACGTACAGTTTGATGACCTTTAATGACAACCGTAAACGTGTAGCTCGTTGCATACTTGGCCCGTGACCTCAATACTTCTCATCCCTGAAGTTTGGTTCATGTACTGGAAGTGTAGAAGACCCAGTCATCCCTAGTGTCCTGTTAATACAGTCTGATACCACTGAAGATCGGTAACAAGAAAGAGAACATGACAAGCACACTGGTGCAGTTGAAGATTTATACCACATTATATACAATCCTACATTAAACAGTTGTCATTACATTTTCAATAAATGGGATAGCGAACTATTGAACATTCAGTTTACAAATGCAGTAAATATTTACATAAGTGAAGTACAAAATGGATCGATTATACATAAATAAATAAAATAGTACTTTGATTGTTAATTTTGGCTGTATGTAATAAAATTGTCATAAATCACTTTAAATATAAATAGCTGCTATTTTTTACCAATCCAGTATCTGCAAGGACAAGTATTTATACCAAGGTTTATCATCCTTTAACTTACTGTCACGTCTTCATGTGAAACAACTTGGCCAAAGCTAGACTTGAATTATTTGCACAATTATTGATATAAAGCTGCTCACTCTGCATATACTGAATTTTATGTACTTTTTAAACCACTCACCACTGGCCAGAATTATTTCAAGCGGATGTGTCACAATCGGACATTGCCACTAACAAATTTAAAAAGAACCTTCAGTGTCTCCTCTATAATCAGTAAATGCTGGTAGAACACAAAAACGAGCACAGTGGGCTGCAGGCAAAGTATGCGGACACGCTCAGCCTTTCCTTGGTTACTTTGCCTGAATTTTGTTCCATCTTACAATTACTGAACAGTTTTTGCATAATCAGCTTGATTTAATGGACAAATATTTATCTCACCCACTGAGGTCACAAACTGTTAGAGATGAAAAGTGATTCACAGTTGCAAGGTTGGGAAGAGAATCAAGGGCCTGTCCCACTTGGACGTCATTTGCGCGTCATTCACTCGACATCATTTACACGTCACGACGCACGCGTTGTGACTCGCATAGGATGCGCGCATGGTGCATATTACGCGCGCATGGTGTGTGGTGAAGTAGGCAGTGTCGCGCGCGACGCCCCAGGATTTTTGGGATGTACAAAATCTTTGCGCGCCACCTGCGTGACGCACAAATGACACCCAAGTGGGACAGGCCCTTCAGGATTCAAGATCTAAAGTAAAATGCCACCATACGATCTGAATTCGAGTTAAAATTTTAACTTCAAATCTAAGTTGAGATTTTAACCTAGAATCTTAAAAACAAACCCGGTAACTTGTTAAATTGGAGAAGACCAAATGTTTGACATTCTTCACGTCTAGAATTTGTTTATCTCCCCCATCTTACTCAAAGCCTCTGTTGTCTCATTGGTTGCCTGCCAACTAATTTGTGGATTTCCATCATAACATTTCATTATCTCAAGTTAATAGCACAATTAAAATACACATTTGGAACAGGCACACAAGACTTTCATTTTTTGAAGATGTAGTTTCCCCAAGTCATTAAATATAGTCCATAAAAAGTGTACCTCTCCTGATGGGGGGGAATACCATGTCACTGCTAAATTACATTAATTTTATGGCCACATTAATGAGGTTTTTAATCTTGTATGTCATAATGAGTAACTGTCAAATAAAACCTACAGCGTCATTGCTTAGTGACATTAGTCAAAGTTAATGCAGATAGACCAGACGGCCATTCAGACTATGACACCCTGCTTAATGAAAGGAATTGTGTTATTGGCTTTACCAATGTATAATGTGTACTCAAATCTCCAAAGCAAACTTAATGGATTGCTAAATTAGCAAATTTTAGAGATGGGGACGGGGAAACGGGACAAGTTAAAACATTTACAGGGACCGACCGCGGTGGCTTTTTTGAGCCACAATTAATTACAAATTGAGAATAAGAGTTTCAAATATAAAAGTGCAAAGTTCTTAGCATTTTTTCTCGTGTAGAGATTAAATCGAGCCTGCAGAGACGGTGTTCTGTGTGGGTTTAATGATAAGCTAAGACTCAAAAGGCTAGGTTTTAGACATTGTGGTCTGATTGGGAGGGCAACAGGTCTCAGCCTCCTGAGGAAGCTCTGCCATGGCCTTTCTCTCTCTCTCTCCCTCCGATAAGACCATGTTCAACGTTCTTGCACAAGACCAGGCCGACATCACCAGTCAGCAAAGTGACCAGCGTTACAAGCGGGCAGTTTGTGATGAGGATCACTGGCAAACTCCTGACCATCTATCTGTAATTGGAATGATTTCCCATTGAATACCAAAACAAGTTGGAAGAAATGCTACCACACTGGGTGTGGGGAGTGCTCACAAGCACTTGGGACATAGTTTGTGATGAGGATCGAACTCCTGACCAACTATCTGTAACTGGAGTGATTTCAATATTTACCATGGGGAGTTGGAAGAAACCCAATAGGCACAGGGTGGGGGACTGGGCTACAATCTACAAGCACTTGGGACAAAGTTTGCGACGAGGATCATGTGCCAATCCCTGGCCAACTGTCCGTAACTCGAGTGATTTCAATATTTCCTTTTGGATAACCGAAACAAGTTGGAAGATTTGCTACTGCACTGCAAACAGGGCGGGGGAAATGGACGGACAACCTACACACACTTGGGACAACGTTTCACCATCATTACGCTCCAGTTAGTCATAGATGTTACCTGATGCTTTGAGGAAGACACCCGCGATCTTCAAAACTGAACATCGAGCACGCATCTCTTTACCTTCCCGGCCACTAGCCCTCCCCTCTCCCCCCCTCCATCCCTCAACCACCTGTTGTCCAGAAACAGCCTGGCAAATTAAAAACCAGTGTTGAACCCGCTGGGTTCCCACCCATGGAGGACCCTCTCTTTCAATGATCATTGTTGTGTTTCCACAATTTTCTGGCATGCATTTTTCAAAAACACATTTTCACATTGGTTTAAACATTTCACAACCAAGCCATTAAAGTGAATAGCATTTCCATCATGAAACGTAGAAAATAAGGGAAACATGGTAAACAGTTCTGAAGAGAAAAAAAAAACATGGACCTAAATCATTAAACCATTTCTTCCTTCCCGGACCAGTTGCGTATCTCCAGCATTTTCCGATTCGAATTCAGATTTCCAGCATCTGCGGTTCTTTCAGATTACACGCTCATATATTTGTTTCTCGCAGTTCACTGTCGGACGCACTGAAGGAATCTCTAATCTTGAGGAGCTCAGCAGCGCAGCGATAGCCGAATACTTTGTTGTACCATTCTGGAGTCCGACCTCTGCAAAGAGAGCAGAGCGGCAAAGTGAACCTGATGTAGCATCTTTAACAAGGCAGAATGTCCCAAGTTTATACGGCATGTTGACAACTCAGTGAGTGAGACAGCATGGAAGCAGGTCCTTCAGTCCAACTTGCCCACCCCGACCAACATGCCCCATTGCATTAGTCCCATTTGTCTGTCTACATTAATCTGTCTGGCCCATATCCTTCTACACCAGGGGTGGGCAACCTTGGTCTGCATAGGGGCCGGGACGCATGTCTGTGAGCGGATGGCGGGCCACATCTATCACGTGTACACATGGTTCCCGCCCCGGATGGCAGGCATCAAATCACGTGTTCACAGAAGGTGCGCGGCCATGCCGGCGGCTTTACGCAGGATGCGGTATAGCCAGAGCTCCGCCGCGCTCGGGGGGGGCCGGATGATTAAGGGAAAAAAAAATCCGCCTGCAGGTCAGATGATTTTGGGTTAGGGGCCGCATTCGGCCCTGGGGCCGTAGGTTGCCGACCCATGCTCTAAACCTATCCTATCAATATATCTATAAATGTTTTTAAAACGTTGCGATAGCTGCCTCAACTACCTCCTCCAGTAGCTCGTTCCATACACCCACCGCCCTTGGTGCAAAGGTTACCCTTCAGGTTCCTATTAAATCTTTCTCTCCTCCCTCACCTTAGACCTTGGTTCCCGATTCCCCTACTCTGGGCAAGAGACTGTGTGTTTACCCGATCTATTCCTCTCATGATTTTGTACACCTTTATAAGATTACCTCAAAAAGATCTCTATAAGATAACTCGGAGGGAATTGCATTACCTATTGCACACCTATTTTAAGTTATATCAGAGAGGATGTCTAAATGTCTTTTCCAGTTCAAACATGCTTACATTTTTACTTGCCATTAAAAATCCAACATCTATGACCTACAACAAATTGTTTGAATCTAGCACAGTGCAATATTGTCACGGCAATAGACAATAGGTACAGGAGTAGGCCATTTGGCCCTTCGAGCCAGCACCGCCATTCAACGTGATCATCCCCAATCAGTACCCCGTTCCTGCCTTCTCCCCATATCTCCTGAATCCGCTATCTTTAAGAGCCCTATCTAGCTCTCTCTTGAAAGCATCCAGAGAAGCAGCCTCCACCGCCCTCGGAGGCAGAGAATTCCACAGACCCACCACTGTCTGTGAGAAAAAGTGTTTCCTCGTCTCCGTTCTAAATGGCTTACCCCTTATTCTTAAACTGTGGCCCCAGGTTCTGGGGCCACCTCAATAAGATCAGTCCTCAGCCTCCCACGCTCCAAGGAATATACTCCTAGCCTGCCCAACCACTCCCTACAAACCAGGCCCTCTAGCCTTGGTGACATCATCGTAAATCTTCCCTGCACTCTTTCCAGCTTCATGGCAGCTTTCCCTGTGGTGGAAGATTGCAACCTTCACGTGGTCTACCCTGTTTCAACAAATGCAATCAACCTGGCGTGCACAAACAGGAGATCAAACAGAACAAGTTGTCTCACAACTTTAGGTTGTGCACGCCATACGCAAGAAGAAGAGGCATCTTCCCTGTTGCAGGTTGACCAATACTCCAAGATAGACACAAAAAGCCGGAGTAACTCAGCGTGTCGGGCAGCATCTCTGGAGAGAATGAATGGGCGACGTTTCGGGTCGAGACCTTACTCGCAAGTACAACGTCACCAACAGCTAGTACAACTATGTCTTATCATCCCAACGTCTACACCTGTCGCTATACCTCCTCCCTTGACTCTGTCCAGGGACCCCGACAGTCCTGTTCACTTGCAATCTGACTCCGCTCGTGAAGGTTGCACCTCCTCCAACCTCATCAACTGTATCCGTTGTTCAAGATGTGGACTCTTATACATCGGCGAGACCAAACGCAGACTGGACGATCGTTTGGCAGACCACCTTCGCTCAGCCCGCCTGAACCAACCTAATCTCCCGGTTGCTAAACACTTTAATTCTCCTTCCCATTCCCAAACTGACCTTTCTGTCCTCGGTCTCCTCCATTGTCAGAGTGAGGCTAAACGCAAATTGCATACCTGCCAACCATTCCGATTTGGGCGGAATTCTTCCGATTTTTCCATCCCAATTCCGAATTCCGATTTTTTGTCTCAATATTCCGAGAAAAAAAATCGGAAAAAAAAACACACAGAAACTTTCTATGTGTTTTTTTTTTCCGATTTTTTTTCTCGGAATATTGAGACAAAAAAATCGGAATTGGGATGGAACGGCTGGAGCGTCTAGACTCAGAAGCGCAGGGGAGAAGTAGGTGCGAGTCAGGTGGGCACCGGGGAGGAGGGTGGAGAGGGGGAAATCAACGATCATCCCGTGGGGTAGTAAGCCAAATACGTTCATTACCACTTCAGGGGCAGGGAAGAGGCGATGAGGGGGCAGGGAGAGATGGTCCGGTCCGGCCCAGACGGGCAACACTCACCGGTCACCTCACCTCAGCGCCGCTGCCGCCGCCGCCCGCCCGGTGAGTGACCGCGAGCGCGTCAGGTCGGGTCGGGGCCAGCCCGTTCCCGCCTCACCAACACTCACAAACTGAGAGTTGACGAAGAAACTGCAGATGCTGGAGAATCGAGGGTTACACAAAATGCTGGAGAAACTCAGCGGGTGCAGCAGCATCTAAGGAGCGAAGGAGATAGGCGACGTTTCGGGTCGACACCCTTCAGACTGAGAAGGGTCTCGACCCGAAACGTCGCCCATCTCCTTCGCTCCTTAGATGTTGCTGCACCCGCTGAGTTTCTCCAGCATTTTGTGTAACCCCCCTGAGGTCACTTTCCCGCCCTCACTGACGTCACGTACCCCGCCCCTTACTGACGTCACTTGCCCCGCCCCTTACTGACGTCACCTGCCCCGCCCTTACTGACGTCACGTGCCCCGCCCTCACTGACGTCAGACTAATAGGATTCCGATTTTTCAATCTCACAAGTTGGCAGGTATGAAATTGGAAGAACAGCATCTTATATTTTGCTTGGGCAACTTACAGCCCAGTGGTATGAATATTGATTCCTCTCACTTCAAGTAGCCCCGGCATTCCCTTTCTCTCTATCCCTCCCCCACCCAAGTTGCACCAGCTTCTCATTTTCACCCAACAAACAGCTAACAATGGCCTGTTTTCTTTATCATTGTTACTTTTTTGAATATCTTTTATTCATTGTTCTTTATCTCTCCACATCACCATCTATATCTCTTGTTTCCCTTATCCCTAACGAGTCCGAAGAAGGGTCTCGACCCGAAACGCCACCCTTCTCACCAGAGATGCTGCCTGACCCGCTGAGTTACTCCAGCACTCTGTGAAACGTCACCTATCCATGTTCTCCAGAGATGCTGCCTGACCCGCTGAGTTACTCCAGCACTCTGTGAAACGTCACCTATCCATGTTCTCCAGAGATGCTGCCTGACCCACTGAGTTACTCCAGCACTCTGTGAAACGTCACCTGTCCATGTTCTCCAGAGATGCTGCCTGACCCACTGAGTTACTCCAGCACTCTGTGAAACGTCACCTATCCATGTTCTCCAGAGATGCTGCCTGACCCGCTGAGTTACTCCAGCACTCTGTGAAACGTCACCTATCCATGTTCTCCACAGATGCTGCCTGACCCGCTGAGTTACTCTAGCACTCTGAAACGTCACCTATCCGTGTTCTCCACAGATGCTGCCTGACCCGCTGAGTTACTCCAGCACTTTGTGGCATAGATTGACACTGGACCACATCCAAATTCTTTCCTCTGCCTCTGAATTATTTACTTACCTTGTGTCTATTCGACAGATGTGAGAGAGTTTAGATCTTGAGGCTCCCACAGGTTCTATGTGATACTGGGACGTGATGACATTTGCTTGGACTCCTTGTAAAGGAAGTTCTTTGGCATCCACAGATGTGGCAGCTAACACACACAATCCAGTTTGCGAATCAGTCTGCCAGGTTCTGAAAGACAATCAAAGCAGAGTTGAAGTTAGGATTAATACAAGTTCACAAGACTGAGAAACGTGTACATTATTTATATATATCAGGAGACGAAAGTTAGTTTTGAACCTTGCGGGTGCACACACAAAAATATATACATGCACACTCATATACATTCATGCGTACACACATATACACATGTACGCATATACACGTGCACACATACACGCACACACACATACACACTCCTATACATACACATGTACATACGCACACGCATACATATACACATGCACGCGCACACAAACGCATACATATACACACACGCATACACATACACACAAACATACACACACACACACATACATATACACACACACGCATACATATACACACACAAACACACACATGCATACATATACACACAACACATACATATACACACACACACGCATACATATACACCCGCACACACACACATATATACATATAAATGCTTCCATTCAAATTTAACTTTTGTCTCTACATTCCAAGTTCTTGGAGAAAAGCAATATTTCATTGGAAGACCGTGTGTGCTGCATTGTAGTGATGTGATCAATTATAGAATATTTATTTGTGGCATCAATAACTAATCATTCAAACGCAGAGGGAACTTGCCATGATGCCATTGCCTGGGGCTATGCCTGAACACCATGGCGAGCTAATAACTGTTTAAGATATTGGTTTATTATTGCCACGCGTACTTTTGTCTGTGCATTATCCAATTAAATCAGATCATACTATTCACAGGTGCAACCAAGCCAAACACAGAGTCATTCAGCATGGAAACAGGCCCTTTGGCCCAACTTGTCCGTACCGACATGTGCAACCAGTAATGCAAATAGAAAAATACCAGAGTGAGGAACATATAGTGTTACAGTTACAGAGAAACGGTGCGATGTCCGATACGAGGTAGGTTGGAAGATCGGGACTACACTCTCGCTTATTGAATCATCATCCAGGGCAGTCACGGTGGCGCAGTGGGAGAGTTGCTGCCTTACGGCGAATGCAGCGCCGGAGACCCGGGTTCGATCCTGACTACGGGCGCTGTCTGTACGTTCTCCCTGTGACTTGTGTGGGTTTTCTCCGAGATATTCGGTTTCTTCCCACACTCCACGGACGTACAGGTTTGTAGGTTAATTGGCTTGGTAAATGTAAAAATTGGGTGTAGGATAGTGTCAGTGTGCGGGGATCGCTGGTTGGCATGGACCCGGTGGGCTGAAGGGCCTGTTTCTGCACTGAAACAGCGGGGAAGAAGCTGCTTCTGAATCTGGCAGTGTGTGATCTCAAGCTTTTGTCTCTTCTGTCCCGACGGGAGAGGGGAGAAGAGGAAATAACCAGAGTGAAAAAGGTCCTTGGTAATGTTGGTTGCTTTCCCAAGACAGCGTGAAGTGTAAATCAAAAAGGTACAAAGTCATAAAACTTGCTCGGGGCAATGAATCATTTTACAAAAACAACAGACACAAAGTGCATGGACTGGCAACGTTTCGGGTCGGGACCCTTCTTCAGACTGATTGTGGTGGGTTGTGGAGAAAGCAGGAAGAGAGGTGAGGCAGGACAAAGTGTGGTGAGTGATAGGTGGATATGGTGGGGGGAGGAGGAGATGTGATTGAAAGATGGTTGGATAAACGACAGAGATGAAGGCATAAGTGGGAGAGAAGGACTGAAGAGGCATGAGATGTGAAGCTGGAGGAAGGAATTTAGGGGGGGGGGGAGAAATGTTTGCCAATCCTGGGTGGGGTTCATGGAAGAGGGGGGAGGACAAGGTCGTTTGTCGGTAAAGTCTGATGAAGGGTCTCGACTCAAACCGTAACCTATTGCTTATCTCCAGAGATGCTGCCAGACGCACTGAGTTACTCCAGCTGAGTGTGTCCAGCTTTGGTGCAAACCAGCGTCTGCAGTTCCTTCTTACAACATGTTTGTCGGCAGCAGGCACGGAAATCTCCATCAAAACATGCGGGGGACACAATTTCTTGGTGGCCGCGCGCGATTGCGCACACACGCGAGGCTTCGGCCGTGGGGCCTGTGGACAGTAACATCGGGAGCTGACCTGGTTGGTGACCGACTCCGAACTCCAGCAACAGCAGCTTCGACCGCCTCAAATCGTGGGGCTTGAATTGACCCGTTCGCGGGGCCTTTCATCGCCCGGCGGGGGCTTCAACATCGGGAGCAGCAGTTTGAAGCAGCAGCTTGATTTTAAGCCGCGCCGGGCGCTGAAAGGTCCCGCGAACGGGTCGATTTAGCCCTTAGAAAGCATCTGATAAAGTATGGATCACATAACATGGGGGGGATTGTCTCCCCCGCCCCCCCCAGGATTTCCGCCCTCTGGTAGGCAGGTTACCTAAATGTGGAGGTCAACGTTTTCTGCGATCGCGTGACAGTGGATTTCCTCTCTCTGAGAAAACTGCTAGATGAGCTCGCGTTTTTGAACGTTGCTCACCTCAAAACAACGTAATCTCTGTGTGGGTGGGGGAAGGTGCTTCTGATGGTGTGGTGATATATCTCAGTCTCATCGCCCAGCGTCTCGACCACCTCCGAGTGGAGCAGGTCGTTCTCCCAAAGCTGGTGCTCCCGCAGTAGACGGTTCAGTATCTCCCCTGGTGACTTCTCCACGTCAACGGACACTTTCCACAAGCGCAAAGGATGATTATCATCCATCTGAAAACAGAAGTACGTCACGCCCATCAATGACGAAGAGAATCAGTTCATATAAGCTAATTGTTACGTGTACCGATTCACTCATTCATTCATTCATCATCGTTGAAAACATTTGACAATAGACAATAGGTGCAGGAGTAGGCCATTCGGCCCTTCGAGCCAGCACCGCCATTCAATGTGATCATGGCTGATCATCCCCAATCAGTACCCCGTTCCTGCCTTCTCCCCATATCCCCTGACTCCGCTATCTTTAAGAGCTCTATCTAGCTCTCTCTTGACAGTATCCAGAGAACCGGCCTCCACCGCCCTCTGAGGCAGAGAATTCCACAGACTCACAACTCTCTGTGAGACAAAGTGTTTCCTCGTCTCCGTTCTAAATGGCTGACCCCTGATTCTTTAACTGTGGACCCTGGTTCTAGACTCCCCCAACATGGGGAACATGTTTCCTGCCTCTAGCGTGTCCAAACCCTTAATAATTTTTATATGTTTCAATAAGATCTCCTCTCATTAGCGATGCAGTGCTGCTGGTTTCCAACGGGAACGGTGACGGACGCACCACACATCTCTGTGCTCCAGTTCCTGCGGACTTCCGTCGCTGGAAGTCTAGGATGTTGGTGTGTGTGTGTGCTTTATCATCATTCCTTACAATGCCGTGTACGACAGTGATCGCAACTGAAGTGTGGATGGCCGTTGGCTCGTTAAGAACTCATCCGCCCTTTGACAGGTCTTGTTTTTGGTCCTGCTGGGGGTCCACAGCCCCCTCCTCACCCGGCAAACCAGGTGGGAGAGACGGTTTAGTCGCCGACTATCCGACCATGGAGCAGATAGCGCGGGATTACATTATACCCGTGGCGGGGGGAAAAGTGAAAAGCTTTTTGATTGCGTGCTATCCAGTCAGCGGAAAGACAATACATGATTACAATCGAGCCACTTACACTGTACAGATACATGATCAGCAATTTTTTTAAAGTTTAGATATAGTGCGGAAACAGGCCCTTTAGCCCACCGGGTCCGCGCCGACCAGCGATCCCCGCACACTAACACTATCCTACACACACACACACACACACACTAGGGACAATTTACATTTATTTTGTACCAAGCCAATTAACCTACACACCTGTACGTCTTTGGAGCGTGGGAGGAAACCGAAGATGTCGAAGAAAACCCGCGCAGGTCACGGGGAGAACGTACAAACTCCGTACAGACAGCACCCGTGGTCGGGATGGAACCCGGGTCTCTGGTGCTGCGAGGCAGCAACTCTACCGCTGCGCCACCGTGCTGTTGTGAATATCATAGTTAAAGCAAGAAATGTAGGAGTAGAGTTGAAGAGTGTGGAGCAGTTCTAATACGTGGGCTGGGCGCCACCTTGGAAGCAGTTAAAGCATTGGCAATATACGTCTTTACACTCCAGCCTATGGCCCAACAATTTAACTTTCATTTACTGCTTCCAACCCCGACTCCACACTACAAATACACAGTGTCATAGAGTCATACAGCGTGGAAACATGTCCCATCTACACTAGTCCCACCTGCCTGCCTTTGGCCCATATCCCTCCAGACCATGGTTTCAGTCGGATTAAGGGGAGCAACATAAAGATTGGATCTCAAAAAAGATACGAGTGCAAGGGTTAAGAAATTAGTCCTCGCTATTAATTCATATTTAAACTATCGTTTTGATTGTAGATGTACCCGTTATAAAATGCTGATGAAAAATCCAAAATCTTGGATCAGATGCCTTCATCAGTCAGAGTATTGAGTGTAAAGTGTTTAAGAAAGAACTGCAGATGCTGGAACGATCGAATGTAGACATAAAATGCTGGAGAAACAGTGGGCGAGGCAGCATCTATGGAGAGAAGGAATAGGCGACGTTTCGGGTCGAGACCCTTATAAACGTTGGGAGAGAAGATTTACGAGGATGTTGCCAGGACTCGCGGGCCTGAGCAATAGGGAGAGGTTGAGCAGGCTGGGACTCTATTCCTTAGAACACAGGAGGATGAGGAATGATCTTATTGAGGTGTATAAGATCATGAGAGGAATAAGCAGAGTCTCTTGCCCAGAGTAGGAAAATCGAGGACCAGCGGACATAGGTTTAAGGTGGGGGGGGGGAAGATTTAATGGGAACCTGAAGGGTAACTAATTCACACAATGGGTGGTGGGTGTATGGAATGAGCTGCCGGAGGAGGTTTAAGAAACAATTAGACAGATACATGGATAGCACAGGTTTGGAGGGATATGGGTCAAAGCAGGCATTGGGCCTGGTGTAGATGGGGCATGTTGGTCAGTGTGGGCAGGTTGGGCCGAAGGGCCTGTTTCTACTCTGTAAAACTCTTTTGCTTTAAGGGGTATCTAAGCGGTTAAATATAGTGATTCTTGTGCTGATCTGTATTTAAAAATTAATTTCACTGTACCTCGGTACTCGTGTTGCCAACAGTCCCGTAGTGGCCTGGACATACCGTATATTGGGCTAAATTGGTTTGTCCCGTACGGGACCGCCCTTGTCCCGTATTTGACCGCTACTACTCGGGTCGAGGGGACTGTCGGGTCGAAGCACCGCGTCCGGCCCCACCTCACCCGCCCCGACGTAGTGCAGCCCATGGAGTGCAGCAGCAGCAGCAGCAGCAGCGCCTCGCCCGTGGCCCCGTCGGTCGGTCGGCAGCCCGGCCAGCTGTCCGAACTTCGGACCTTCGCTTACCGACACCACCACCACCCCTCCTTCTCATGGCCGAGCATCGGTTCATGAGTTGGACGGGGCGCCGGACTTTTGTGCCCGGCCTAAAACTCCTCAGATGGCCCGCCGGCTGGGCTTTGTGTGCAGTCCAGCACCCGGGCCAACTCATCATTCACCCAGCCACGGCCCAGTCGGTCAACGAATTGCCATCGAGAATTTGTCCCATTTTTTTACCTTTTGTCCCTAATTTGGGAGTGAGAACGTTGGCAACCCTACTCAGTACAGGTGACAATAAAGTAACTTTGACCTTCACGCCTTAATCCGTCCATTTTTAAAGGAGTCTGGCAGTGTTGACATTAAGCCATTGTGGCCATTGCTTACCTTCTTGCATGCGATTTCTACATGTTCCAATCCACAGCAACTGGCCCAGCTTCTAAACTTCTCCTTCGCTTCCTTCAGGAGGCCCAGGGATGAGTTGTGCAGTGCCATCTTGACTTGACGATGCCACTCAGAATCGTGCAATCCATGGGCACGCTGACTGTTGCTCACGTTTTTCCCAGCCCACTGCTCAGGAACCTGGGAAAGAACAAAGAACGAACGTCAGAGAAACTGCAGATGCTGGAATCTCGAGGAAAAGCACAGAGATGCTGGAGGAACTCGGCGGGTCCGGCAGCATCTCTGGGGGTGACGTTTATGGTCAGGATCCCTCAGACCAGATGGTGGTGAACGTCTCCTGCTCATCCCCTCCGCAGACGCTGCCCGACTTGCTGAGTTCCTCCAGCGCTTTGTGTTTCGCTCAACAAAAATAATTACCTTGGTGAACACCTAAATTCAAGAGTCAAGAGTCAATGTGTCCCAGATGGGACAATGAAATTCTTACTTGCTGCAGCACGACAGAATATGTGAATATGTAAACATTGTATATAACGAAAGAAAAAAAAAGAAAAAGTTCAATAAATAACAAATACACTGCAAATAACGAATAATAATATAGTCTTTTGCAGTTCAGAGCGCAGAGCTTATTCGCTGTGTTTAATAGCCTGAGGCTGTGGGGATGAAGCTAAAAGGCATGTTAATAAAAGGCTATTTGAGGTGGGGAGGGTGCAGAGGAGAAAGGCCGGTGAGGGAGGAAAAACAAATGATTTAATCATAAAATTTCCCCGCAAATTGAGCAGAATTCCTGAAGAAATTCCTGAATTCATTCATTTCCTGTCTTACATGGATGCAGGAACAATATCACTAACTCCAGCTCAACAGAGGTTTAACTCTGGCTTAAAGAAACAATTCAATTACGACTTTCATGCTGTAATTAAGACTTTTAATGATGTAATAATTACGTCCTTTAATAACGCAAATACGATATTTTGAACAACATTTGGACAGATGTATGGATAAGAAGGGTTTAGAGAGATATGGGTCATATATAGGTGAAAGGGACCAGCCCTGTTTGACAGCTTTTGCAAGAGTCTTTACCAGAATGATTCCAGGAACATGTGGGTTGGCAAATGATGAGTGTTTGATGGCACTGGGCCTGTACTCACTGGAGTTTAGGAGGTTGAGGGGGCACCTCATTGAAACTTACAGAGTAATGAAAGGCACAGATAAAGTGGATGTGGAGAGGATGTTTCCACTGGTGGGAGAGTCTAGGACCAGAGGTCACAGGCTCAGAAATAAAGGGCGTTCTTTTAGATAGGAGATGAGGAGGAACGTCTTGAGTCAGAGGGTAGTTAATCTGTGGAAGTCATTGTTACAGAGGGCTGTGGAGGCCAAGTCATTGGATTTATTTAAGGCAGAGATAGACAAATTCTTGATTAGAACGAGTGTCAAGGGTTATGGGGAGAAGGCAGGAAAATGGGATTCGGAAGCAGAGATCAGCCATGATTGAATGGCGGAGTAGACTCGATGGGCCAAATGGCCTAATTCTACTCCTATAACTTGTGAACTTCTAAAAACTAATACAGGATTGGTTTTTGAGCATCTGGATATGAAATCAACTGAGTATTAAATCAGTTTGGAAATAATTAACTGAAATGGTTTCAGAAGTTTCATTCAATCAATGCTCTACATTATTGCATGAAGCAACTGGCATCATTTAGAGCCATCCTTCTCAATAAATGCAAATATTGTCCAAGTACCTGGTTGGCATGTTCAAGGAGGGCCATAGGGCCTGTTCCCATGCTGGACAGCTCAATGATTGTATGATTAAAGTGAGTCAGCCATTTGAGTCAAGAATCATTGATTCTATGACTGAAAGAATCATCGAAATTAGAGTGGGATAAGAAAAGAAACGGACAAGAAAAATTAGTTATGGGCCTGTCCCACTTAGGCGATATTTCAGCGGACTGCCGGCGACAGTCAAGTTGCCGGCAGTCGCCTGAAAAACCGGCGACTGTCAAGAGTGGAGAACACACACACACACACACACACAGCTTCCTTCACCAGCCCGTTGTGCAGGCATGGGACAGGGCAAGCAGGGAGGAGCGCTGCCTAAAAAATTCACACAATGCAAATCCAATGTGATATAGACACACACCACGTTGAACAGGAAGGTTGGCGCTGTAATTAATACAGCTAAAGCACAGTGTACGGTAAGTCCTTTAAAAGAGGGTGGGAGAGGGGGGGGTGGGAAAGGGGAGGAAGAAGGCAGGAGAAGGAATAGAGACAACCTTTAAGAAGCCAGAGATATAGGGCTGTGAAGCTCGGCGGACATTTAACATTACCGGTCGGTTATCCTTGGTTCTGAAAACGACTGTTTACCTTTTTTCCCCCGCAATGATCCAATGAAATTCACCGGTCAGCACCGGCTCCAACCTCCAAGAACCTTGGCAAACCCACTAGGACCTCCTGGCGACCCACCGACGGCACGGGAATTCTCGCTACTCTCCATGACAGCTTCATTCTAGTCGCCGCTAATTTTTTTCAACATGTTGAAACATTTGCGGCCACCATAATGAGGCCGCGACTAGTTCCCAGAATGCGGGAACTCCTCATGACCATGAAGGCGACTCCCCGGCAACCGCCCGCAACCATGTGGCGACCGCATAGTGACCACATAGTCTCCTGCAGTCGCCTAAGTGGGACAGGCCCATTAGGACCTTCGTGGTCCAGTAACTAGATCAAGTAACTTGTAAGAACATTTCCCAGTAAAGAAGGTTGGATATTGAGTATGGCGTGGTTCCCTGAGCAGACTGCCCAGCTTGTCTGGCAAAATGCCTCATCGCCAGAACTCACCAACAAGCACCAAGACCTGGCTTGGCTGGCGGTGAGGGGAGCCCTCCCAGTCAGATCCTTCCTGCACCGTCGGAACCTCACTGCCAGCGCACGCTGCCCTCGGGACGGCTGCTATGGCGAGGAGACGGTTGCCCACCTCTTCACAGAGTGTGGGTTTGCTAAAAGAGTCTGGAGAAAAATGCAAGGGTCCCTGGTACGCTTTATCCCGAACAGCTCCGTCACAGAGGACTCGGTGATTTACGGACTGTTCCCAGGGACACATTCAGAGGACTGACATCGAGTGCTGCTGGAGGGTCATCAACTCGGTAAAAGACGCCCTTTGGTCTGCCCGAGCATTGTTCACCACCCAGCAGAGCGAGATGTCCGTCAGGGAATGTTGCCGACTGGCCCGCTGCAGACTGCAGGAGTACGTGCTGAGGGACGCACTGAAGCTCGGTGCAGCCAACGCCAAGGCTCGGTGGGGGAGGGCCACAGTCTAAGGCCCTTCCGCTGCTGGACATGGGGGGTACGGTATGGTGGAGACGCCCCTCAATATAAGGGAAGGTATCCCACGCCACTGTGGCACGAGTGGGGGACTGATTTGTGGAAATTTGGGGGAAAGAAATGTCTAAACTGTATTGATCTATTGTACAGCCTCCGAAAATGTCGGATGGATTTTCCGCAAGTTTAATGTATTGTATATATTTATCATTCGAATAAAGTATATTTTGAAATTTTTAAAAAAAGGATATTGAGTATGCGGAGTCCTGAGCCAGATATTTACTGGCAAGATTCACTTTGAAACCAAGAAGCCAAAATTATGTCCAGTGATTTATTAATTAAGGTTAGGGGAAGTCAGGTGACTCTTTGTGTGGTCGCCACAGAAGCAGACCTACCACATATTACAATCGCTCCACAATCTTAAACCTCTACTCCGACAGCAATCCATACTCTAACGGCTCGATTGTGATTATGTATTGTCTTTCCGTTGACTGGTTAGAGCGCGACAAAAGCTTTTCACTGTACACGTGACAATAAACTAAACTGAATTGAGAACTAGAGGACATAGGTTTTAGGTGAGTTGGGGGGGGGGGGGGGGGGGGGGGGGAAAGATTTAATAAGAATCTGAGGGGTAACCTTTTCACACAAAGGGTGGTGGGTGTATGGAACAAGCTGCCAGAGGTGCTGGTTGAGGCTGGGACTTTCGCAACGTTTAAGAAACATTTGACAATAGACACGAGGTGCAGGAGTAGGCCATTCGGCCCTTTGAGCCAGCACCGCCATTCAATGTGATCTTGGCTGATCATCTACAATCAGTACCCCGTTCCTGCCGTCTCCACATATCCCCTGACTCCATTATCTTTAAGAGCCCTATCTAAGTCTCTCTTGAAAGCATCCAGAGAACCGGCCTCCACAGCCTTCTGAGGCAGAGAATTCCACAGACTCACAACTCTGTGTGAAAAAGTTTTTCCTCATCTCCGTTCTAAATGGCTTACCCCTTATTCTTAAAAGGGTGAGAGGTACATGGATAGGACAGGTTTAGAAAGGGATATGGGCCAAACGCAGGCAGGTGGGAGTAGTGTAGTCGGGACATGTTGGTCCGAAGGGCACGTTTTCACGCTGCAAGACTCTAAATAAAATTATTCAAGAGCAAATAATAATTAAATTGAGAATGAATTGGAGAATTAAATTGAGAATTAATTAGAAGGGTGAGAGGAGATCTTATTGAAACTTATAAGATTATTAAGGGTTTGGACACGCTAGAGGGGGGTTAAACATGTTCCCGATGTTGGGGGAGTCCAGAACCAGGGGCCACAGTTTAAGAATAAGGGGTAAGCCATTTAGAACAGAGACGAGGAAACACTTTTTTACCCTATAGCGTAGGATAGTGCTAGTGTGCGGGGATCGCTGGTCGGCGCGGACTTGGTGGGTCAAAGTTGTGTGTTGCCACAGAGAGTTGTGAGTCTGTGGAATTCTCTGCCTCGGAGGGCGGTGGAGGCCGGTTCTCTGGATACTTTCAAGAGAGAGCTAGATAGGGCTCTTAAAGATAGCGGAGTCAGGGGATATGGGGAGAAGGCAGGAACGGGGTACTGATTGTGGATGATCAGCCGTGATCACATTGAACGGCAGTGCTGGCTCCAAGGGCCGAATGGCCTCCTCCTGCACCTATTGTCTATTGTATTTCACAACAAGCAAAATGTGTTCGGGTTTACAGATGCTTATTTACCAGGAAGAGATGAGTGCACTCTGCGATCATGTGCGCCAACCCTTGTGTGGCTGCTAGGTTTTCACTCAGATCTCGTTGGTCTGGTTTGCCCAGACTGTATTTCCTCTGGCCCACCCTAGAGAGAGAGAGAGAGAGAGAGAGAGAGACGAGAAAAGAAAATTAACTTTCCAAAATTCCTCTCCGGCTAGCTGCAGTTATCCATTGAGCAGAAGGTGGACATAACATTTAGTCCAAGAAAAAAACAAAACACTATTTCACAGCCTCCCTCCACTCCAGCAGAGAACCGTAACTATCAGGAGAGGGCAAGCAGCGAGTCTGCAGCCAGCGTTTCAGGCGGCTTTGTAGTCGGGCCAGATAAAATGAAAGAGCCACTTTATCTGTAATTATAAATTCAAAGCGGTTCCTCTCTGCGGGAGATAACTCAACATTCTCTCTCTCGAGCGACCGACTGCATTCAGTGAGCAGTGGAAACTGGGACAGAACCAGGCCGTGTTGTGTTAGAACACAAACCACAGGCCACTCGACAGCCAACCGGTTGCTACAGGCACATATCAGTTGGAGGTAGACAAAAGTGCTGGAGAAGCTCAGCGGGTGCAGCAGCATCATCTATGGAGCGAAGGAAATAGGCAACGTTTCGGGCCGAAACCCCTTGGGGTTGCCTATTTCCTTGGGTTTCGGGCCTATTTCCTTCGCTCCATAGATGATGTTGCTGCACCCGCTGGGTTTCTCCAGCACTTTTGTCGACCTTCGATTTTCCAGCATCTGCAGTTCCTTGTTAGACAACATATCAGCTGGATCCTGACACACTGCAGTGTGTTTGCACTAAACGTCACTCCCTTTATTTGCACAAAATACTGTTCCTTTCATTTGCACTAAATACTATCCCACTATTCCCTTTATCCCGTATCTGTAACACTGTGGCCGGCTTAATTGGGATCGCGTCTAGTCTTTCCGCTGACTGGACAGAACGCTACAGAAAGCTTTTTCACTGTATCTCGGTACCGGAGACAATCAGCTGAACTAAAACAAAACCCAAACTGGGTTTGCAGGGCGACACGGTGGCGCAGCGGTGGGTTGCTGCCTCACTGCGCCAGAGACCCGAGTTCGATCCCGACTAGCTGTCTGGACGGTGTCAAGTACGTTCTCCCCGTGACCCGCGTGGGTTTTCTCCGGGTGCTCCTCCCACACTCCGAAGACGTACAGGGGGTTTGTAGGTTAATTGGCTTCGGTAAATGTTTGTAAATTGTCTCGAGTGTGTGTAGGATAGCGCTAGTGCACGGGGCGATCGCTGGTCGACGCGGACTCGGAGGGCCAAAGGGCCCGATTTCGCCCTCTAGATGCAGGAAAAATGTTCCCAATGTTATGGCGAGTCCAGAACCATGGGCCACAGTCTTTGAATAAAGGAGATTTAAGGCTGAGGTGAGAAAAAACGTTTTCACCCAGAGAGTTGTGAATCTGTGGAATTCCCTGCCACAGAGGGCAGTGGAGGCCAAATTACTGGATGGATTTAAGAGCGAGTTAGATAGAGCTCTAGGGGCTAGTGGAGTCAAGGGATATGGGGAGAAGGCAGGCACGGGTTATTGATTGGGGACGATCAGCCATGATCGCAATGAATGGCAGTGCTGGCTTGAAGGGCCAAATGGCCTCCTCCTGCACCTATTTTCTATGTTTCTATCTCTAAACAAAACTATATCCTAAAAATCTCCATTTCATTATCCCGGAGCTACTCTTTATCAACTGTTAAACACATGTGAAGGTGAAAGAGTTTTCACAAGTCCACCACATGCTCCAGCACTCTGCTGGCCGGCGGAAACACCAAGCCTTACCTCGAGGAAGTGCTTTCCCTCCTCAGGGTGTTGAGGTGAAAGAGGGATGGGGCCAGGCAGACGGCGAGGTTGGTGGGAGTCATTTGGTTCTCATTGACACAAGCCACGACGTCACAGAGGAAGCAGAGGAGAGACTGCAGAGCCTCACGGTTTTCATCTGGGAGCAGCAAAATGGCGGACTGGACAGCGGGTAATCGCTGGTCTGTTGGCAGATCTGCAGAGGGAGGCCAGAGAGAGACAAGAGGCAAGAGTGTTTTATTGTCATGTGTCCCAGCGGTTTCAAAGCGGTTCCTCTCTGCGGGAGATAAAACAGCATTCTCTCTCGAACCAGAACAATGACATTCTTACTTACAGCAGCACAACAGGATATGTAAACATAGTACGCTCTAAACAATACAGTAATTTGAGAGAGAGAAAAGGAAAAAAGTTCTGTGTGTGCATGTGACACACACACACACACGATTACAATCGAGTCGTTTACAGTGTAGAGATACATAAGGGAATATCATTTAGTGCAAGGTAAAGTCCACTCAGATATTCCGAGGGTCACCAAAGAGGTGGATAGTAGCTCAGGACCGCTCTCCAGTTTGTGGTAGGATGGTTCAGTTGCCTGATAACAGCTGGGAAGAAACTGTCCCTGAATCTGGAGGTGTGCGTTTTCACACTTCTGTACCTCTTGCCCAATGGGGGAGGGGAGAAGAGTGACCGGGGGTGAGACTGGTTCCTGAGGATGCTGCTGGCCTTGCCGAGGCAGCGTGAGGTGTAAATGGAGTCAATGGAAGCGAGGTTGCATTACAAAACACAGACGCATCTAAAGAAGGTTCTCGACCCAAGACACCACCTAACTATGGTTTGCCAGAGATGCTGCCGGACTCGCTGTGTTACTCCAGTGTCTTCCTCTTTAGGCCCTCCTCGGTCATGGCTGACCATGGGTGTCTCCAGGGTTGGAGGACGCCTGTGCGTGACTTTGTTTAACGTGGGGAGACAGACAGCCACCCCACGGTCCTTGACAGATCTGGGTCAGGATCCAGTGGCATGGAGCCTAAGACGACCGGAGACCCTTTTCTGCTGCAGCCTTCATCCACCTTCCCAGCCATTGTGGATCTCCACTAAGGTCACCCATCGTCCTCCGCCTGTTCCACAGTTGAGGTCTTGGTTGGATTGCTCTTTGCCAGAGACCTCCCCCTCGACCTTACCGCCATGGGTGGCCCTACCAGGAGCGTGGCTCCAGACGGCATGTGTGGTACTCCAGTATATTGTGTCTTTAAATGATAGGCAACTGTGGCATGGGAGACAATTGGCTTGGAGAGAGGATGTTTAAATTGGTTTAGTACAGCGATAGTTTAGAGATACAACGTGGAAACAGGCCGTTCGCCCCACGGAGTCCATGCTGACCAGCGATCCCCACACATTAGCACTGTCCTACACATTAGGGACAATTTACAAATTTTACCAAAGCCAATTAACCTACAAACCTGTACATCGTGTCGGAGGAAACCGGAGCTCCCGGAGGAAACCCACACGGTCACGGGGAGAATGTGCAAACTCCGTACAGACAGCACCCACAGTCAGGATCGAACCCGGGTCTCTGGTTCTGTAAGGCATCAACTCTACCGCTGCGCCACCGTGTTACGCCCCAAGTGTTGAGGAACAGGTCGGCTGCGACGGAAGAACAGCCCCTAATGAGATGAACGAATGGCCAGCTGCCATTCCTTTGCCTGTCTTTCACGTTGTTTACGCTTTTGAGTTGGGATCAAAAATCTATCCTTTTCCATCCACCAACTGGAAAAAAAAAAGCTACTTGTGCCTCAATAAAACTGATGGCTAGCAAGTGGCAAAAGAGATTGCATTATCCATTTCAAGAGCTGGAGGCTTCACGCTGAGATGAAGGTTCAACCACTTAGAGAGCAGAGCAAGGCCTGGTCTTGCTCAAGAGGAACGTGCAGCTTATCGGAAGGTTTCCATTACTGTGTCATTCACATCAAGTAACACAGAACTCCGACAATCACTTCACAAATTTGGGCCGCACGGCAGAGCAGCGTTACAGCTGCTGCCTTACAGCGCTAGAGAGTCTTTGGAGTGTGGGAGGAAACCGAAGTTCTCAGAGAAAACCCAGTCGGGTCTCGGGGAGAAGGTATAAACTCTGTATAGACAGCACCCGTGGTCGGGATCGAACCCGGTTGCCGTCTGTACAGAGTTTATACCTTCTCCCCGAGACCCGACTGGGTTTTCTCTGAGAACTTCGGTTTCCTCCCACACTCCAAATGCGTACAGGTTTATATAGGTTAATTGGCTTGGATCAAATGTAAAAATGGTCCCCAGTGTGTGTGTGTGTGTGTGGGATAGTGTTAATGTGCGGGGCCTGCTTCCGCGCTGTGTTTCCAAACTAAACTAGAGAACTAAAATCCATGGCTAAGATTAGACAATAAGAAGTGGACATGCCGTGGCCCATGCAGCACTCACACTGATATATGTGAAGGAACGACTCCGAGAGCTTTGTAGTGAAGAGTGGCTCGGGGAGGTCACGGAAGTACTGCTTGACCATGTCAGCCACATCAAACGCAGACTGGCCCTCGTAGCTCACACCATCAGGGCAATTCTCATTCATCTCCCGTAGTGCCTGGATCCTTGACTTCACTCCAGACTTTCTGAATAATCCAACCTAATGCATGATAAATAATTAAAAATTAAAAGATTATACATATATTTTGATAAACAGAGGACATAGGTTTGTGAGGGGGGAGATTTGATAGGAATCAGAGGGGTAACGATTTCACACCAGTGGCCACTGTTTAAGCCATTTAGAATGGAGATGAGGAAACACTTTTACTCACAGAGAGTTGTGAGTCTGTGGAATTCTCTGCCTCAGAGGGCGGTGAGGCCGGTTCTCTGGATACTTTCGAGAGAGAGCTAGATAGGGCTCTTAAAGATATTCGGGGTCAGGGGATATGGGGAGAAGGCAGGAACGGGGTACTGATTGGGGATGATCAGCCGTGATCACATTGAATGGCGGTGCTGGCTCGAAGGGCCGAATGGCCTACTCCTGCACCTATTGTCTCTGAAACGTTGTATTTGAGGCAGGTCCTATTGCAAAGTTTAAGAAACATTTACTTTTTTTAAATATATATTTTTATTAGAGTAGATAAGCAGTGAATTAGCAAACACATATTATGATAGCAATATTTTGTGTACAGCAGTCATACATTATTAATATCATCAAATGAATCATTTTGTCTTTAATAATTTTTTTAATAAAAAGAGAAAAAAAAGAGAGAAAAATCAAATAAAAATCAAAAAGAAATCATAAAGAATGGAATAATTTACCATCAACGCATCATTGGAGATAAGATCAAGAAATATAAAATATAACTTTTCATCTAATCCTGAGTCCACGTTTCAGTTAGGGTTCCCTGCCGAACCGATCTACCCTTTTAAGTAATCAATGAAAGAAGGCAATATTCTAACGAAAACTTCCTGTTTGTCCATTAGGGCAAATCTGATTCTTTCCAGGAGTAGGGTCTCCGACATTTCCATAATCCACATTTTAATTGTGGGGGATATAGGGCCTTTCCAACATTTTAATATTAATTTCTTCCCAATTATTATAATATTGTAATCTAGGAAATGTCTTTGACTTGTTGTAAGTGTTATTCTGATATTCCAAGTATTATTAATTTTGAGTCCAGATCCAATTTAGTATTAATAACTTCAGAATTTATTCTAAAAATCTCAGTCCAGAAATTCTTGATTTTTATACAAGTTGCAAAAGTACGTGTTATATTAGCCTCTGGAGAAGTTTAAGAAACATTTAGACAGGCACATGGATGGGACAAGTTCGGCCCAACTTGCCCGCACTGGCCAAGAGCCAGTTTCCACGCTGTACGACTCTGAAATGATAATGACCATCAGGTTCCACAACAGCGCAGTGGTAGAGTTGCTGCCTTACAGCGCCATAGACCCGGGTTCAATCCCACCCTCGTGTGCCCCCTGTACAGTGTTTGTATGTTCCCCCCGTGACTGTGTGGGATTCTCCCACTGCCTAAAGACGTACAGATTTGTAAGTTAATTGGCTTCGGAAAGAGTTGTAATTTGTCCCTAATGTGTAGGTCGGTGCTGGTGTCGTTGGTTGGCACGGACTCTGCGGGCCGTAGCCAGGCTGCATCTCGAAACTAAACTAATCAAGGGCTTGGCAAGGACATTTTATTTGCAAATCCACAATCAGCTTATCTTCAGGAGAATACACAAGAATAGAAGCCAATGGACACACCTAAACATTAGCAACCAGCACTACGCACACCTCAAGGCCGTTGATAGGGTCGCTAACTTTCTCACTACCTAATAAGGGACAAAAGGTCAAAATAAGGGACAAATTCCCAAAGGCAATTCGTTGAGGGACTGGGCCGTGGCTGGGTGAATGATGAGTTGGCCCGGGTGCTGGACTGCACACAAAGCCCAGCCGGCGGGCCAGCTGAGGCGATTTGGCCCGGGCCACGCAGAGTCCGGCGCCCCGTCCAACTCATGAACCGATGATCGGCCGTGAGAAGGAGGGGTGGTGGTGTCGGCGCTAAGCAAAAGTCCGAAGGTCGGACAGCTGGCGGGGCTGCTGACCGAATGGGCCATGGGCTGCACTACGTGGGGACGGGTGAGGCAGGGCCTGGACGCGGCGCTCCGACCCAACAGTCCCCTCGATCCGAGTAGTAGCGGTCAAATACGTGACAAGGGCGGTCCCGTATGGGACAAACCAATTAAGCCCAATATACGGGATGTCCTGGCTAATACGGGACAGTTGGCGACCCTTGTTGTGAATCTCTCGAGAGTTCACAACAACATGGAAACAAGCCATTTGGCCATCGAGTCACCTGTTCACACGTGTCTCAGTCCCTACGCACTAGGGACAATGGTCACAGAAGCCAACTATCCAACAAAGCCGCACGTCTTTGGGATGTGGCAGGAAACCCAGGTGCCTGGAGGAAGTCCATGTGGTCACAGGGAGAATGTACCAACTCCACACAGACCATATCAGACGGGCCAGGATCCAACCCGCGTCTCTGGAGCTATAAAGCAGCAACTCTACCTTAAGGTACGGATAGGGTCAGGATAATAATACTTAGGTGTGCGGTGATTTTTATTTTACAAAGCGGGTCACAGCAAAGCTCAACTCAAGGAGCGCTAATACATGTGCAGCGTAGGTTCACGAGATTGATCCCTGGGATGGCGGGATTTCATACGAGGAAAGATTGAAAAGACTAGGCTTGTATCAAGTGGAGTTCAGAAGGATGAGGGGGGGGGGGGGATCTTATAGAAACATATAAAATTATAAAAGAACTGGACAAACTAGATGCAGGAAAAATGTTCCCAATGTTGGGCGAGTCCAGAACCAGGGGCCAGTCTTAGAATAAAGGGGAGGCCATTTAAGACTGTGAGACTAAACTTTTTCACCCAGAGAGTTGTGAATTTATGGAATTCCCTGCCACAGAGAGCAGTGGAGGCCAAATTACTGGATGGATTTAAGAGAGAGTTAGATAGAGCTCTAGGGGCTAGTGGAATATGGGGCTAGGATATGCGGAGAAGGCAGGCACGGGTTATTGATATGGGACGATCAGCCATGATCACAATGAATGGCGGTGCTGGCTCGAAGGGCCGAATGCACCTATTTTCTATGTTTCTATGCAGCAGAAAATGCACGAGTAGAACAAAACCAACCTGGTCGAGGCAGTGTGACCGCAGGAAACGCATGGCCTGCAGAACTCCTCTTGGCAACGCATGTCCTGTACGCTGGGCATTGAGCAGCAGAGGTACCCCAAAGACCACTCTGTCCTTAAAATCCGGGGCCTTTATCTTCCTGATAAACTTCGGAACAGCCCTAGGGATTCAACCAGACAGCCATTAAAACAATACGGAACGACGCACCTGCCACCTGTTCTGGTCCAAAGGCAGCAAGAGAGTTTTACTGTCATGTGTTCTAACAGAGCAATGAAATACTTACAGCAGCACAAAATAATAAGTGAAAAGGTAATCTCTCTGTGTATACCGGCACACACTAATATACAGATGCTTCTCGACTTACAACTTTACGATGGTGCAAAAGCGATACACATTCAGTAGAGGCCGTTCTTCAAATTTTGAATTTTGATATTGTGATCTTTTTCCGGGCTAGCGATGTGCGGTACGATAGTCTCTCGTGCTGCTGGGCAACGGCAGTGAGCCGCAGCTCCCAGCCACCCACGCCATCACGAGCGTATACAACCGATAGTCTACAGCAGGGGTGGGCAACCTTGTTCTGCATAGGGGCCGGGACGCGTGTCTGTGAGCGGATGGGGGGCCGCATCTATCACGTGTACACATGGATCCTGGCCCCCATCCCGCCCCGGATGGCAGGCATCAAATCACGTGTTCACAGAAGGAGGACATAAATGCTGGAGAAACTCAGCGGGTGTGGCAGCCTCGTGCAATCCTTGCCTGTCTCACCCGCTGAGTTTCTCCAGCATTTGTGTCTACCTTCGATTTTTCCAGCGTCAGCAGTTCTTTCTTAAACGTGTTCGCAGAAGGTGCGAGGCCGTGCCGGCGGCTTTGCGCAGGATGCGGTACAGCCGGAGCTCGGCGCCCGGCGGGCCGGCTGATTTCGGGTTACGGGCCACATTCGGCCCAGGGGCCTTAGGTTGCCGACCCCTGGTCTACAGTGTACCGTGTTGCGAGCGTTTTTTTGGATACAATATATAGTGATTTTGCATCCCATCATGTCTCCAAAACTGGAGACATCTGCGTCTCCTGCTTCTGGTGAGAAGAAGAGGAAGACAATTGCTCGAGATGAAAATCAAGATATTTGCCCAGCGTGAAGTCGGAAAGCCGGTAATGGCCATCGCGCGCAGTTTAGGACCATCCCCGCTAAACAATCAACATGTGCCGACGTCCCAGTGCCTTCCCCCACTATTCTCCAGCCTTATCAGAAGAGAGAGAATGTTTGGTAGGCGAGGTGCATTAAATGCGTTTTCGACTTGCGATATTTTCGATTTACGATGGGCTTATCGGAACGTAACCCCATCGTAAGTGGAGGAGCAGCTGTAATATAGTGTAACATAAACAAAATACGCACACACATAAATATACAAATATATTTTACATATGCACGTGTACATACATATACATACATTTTATACACACACACACATATATATACGCGTATATACACACACATATACACACACACAGAACAAGCAAACAATAATAGTGCAAAAAGGCAACAGCAATGTCGAAGAGTTTGCGATATTTAATAGCCTGATTAGCAGTACTGATCACCAAATTTAATTTTAAATGTTTTAACAAGTTCATCTGAAAACCACATCAGGGAATAATTCTGAACGTCATTTAAAAAAAAAGTCACCTGTAATAATTTATGTATAAACATTTCGCAGAGGGCGCAATGCATCGGCACGGTGGCGCAGCGGTAGAGTCGCTGCTTTACAGCGCTTGCTGCACCGGAGACCCCGGTTCGTTCCCGACTACGGGTGCTGTCTGTACGGGGTTTGCACGTTCTCCCCGTGACCCGTGTCGGTTTCCTCCCACAGTCCAAAGACGTGCAGGTTTGTAGGTAAATAGGCTTGGTGTATGTGTAACATTGTCCCTGGTGCGTGTAGGGTTGCGTTAATGCGCGGGGATCGCTGGTCGCTGGGGGTCGGTGGCCACACTGCTTCTCTAAACTATTGTAGGATTTAGAAGGCATTGGCCACTCTTAAGAAATATAAAGATACATTGGTGAGAGAGTTGTCAAATGCTTGGTGTTTGGACAATTTTTAAACTCAAGATGTAGTTATACACAACTTAGAAGCGATAATCTAGAAGTAGATGCATAGAAATAAAATACAATCATGGAACATATAACAAGTAATATCTGAATAAATCTTTTAATATTACAAAAACTAAGGGCGTGAGACCACATCATTGGCTTTGATCTACAAATAATATGTTCTAGTAATAATAATATATTCATGGGCAGCACAGCGGTAGAGTTGCTGCCTCACAGCGCCAGAGACCCGGGTTCGATCCTGGCCACGGGTGCTGTCTGTACAGAGTTTGTACGTTCTCCCCTGGGACCAGGCGGGTTTCCTCCGGGTGTTCTGCTTTCCTCCCACATCCCAAAGACGTGCGGGTTTGTAGGTTAATTGGCCCTCTGTAAATTGTCTCTACTGCGTAGGATAGAACTAGTACACTGGTGACCGTTGGTCGGTGTGGACTCAGTAGGCCGAAGGGCCTGTGTCCATATTGTATCTCTAAACCAGCATTTACATTCAAACAGCTAATTGTATTTCACAGTGTAAATTTGAAATTTTCAACCAAAATGCTTTTTGATTAATCTCTGAAGGGGTAACGTCTAGAAGTGACAAACGTCAAAGGATTACCAACCAGAATTCTTCAAACTAAGACAGATTGATGGAAAGTGCATCAACAAGATTCAAGATAGACACACAATGCTGGAGTAACTCAGCGGGACAGGCAGCGTCTCTGGAGAGAAGGAATGGGCGACGTTTCGGGTCGAGACCCTTCCTCAGACTGATGTCAGGGGAGTGGGCAGGACAGAGATAGAATGCAGTCGGAGACAGTAAGACTGGTGGGAGAACTGCGAAGGGGGAGGGGAAGGAGAGAGAAAGCAAGGGCTGCCTGATGTTAGAGAAGTCAATGTTCACACCGCTGGGGTGTAAACTACCCAAGCGAAATATGAGGTGCTGCTCCTCCAATTTGCGCTGGGCCTCACTCTGACAATGGTGGAGGCCCAGGACAGAAAGGTCAGATTGGGAATGGGAGGGGGAGTTGAAGTGCTGAGCCACCGGGAGATCAGGTAGGTTAAGACGGACTGAGCGGAGGCGTTCAGTGAAACGATCGTCGAGCCTGCGCTTGGTCTCGGAGTCTAGTTCCCGTTTAGGTCATAATACTATTACAAGACTCAAGTTGCATTCTTTGTTGAACAGAGGCTAAAGGTCCATGCGTGCACTATACATTGGTCGCCTACCAGTTCCAGCCCTGCTTGCTGGAGGGGCAGTATTTGTCCATCAGGGCCGTCAGCTTCAGGAGAGCTAGTTTCTGCAGCAGGTTGAGCTGGGCAGCAGATTGGCCGTCGATGTGTAGATGGAGGTTCTGATGGTTCATGTTCTTCTCACTGGGCCAGCAGTCTCTACCCCGCCTGCAATGGTTTCAACAAATGCAGTTGGCAAGCATTCCGTCACGAAGATAAAAAACGGTGCATGAAAACAAACCAGTAAATAAAAATTACAGACAGAAAATGGAACAAAGATTCTCAGCAATTCAGCAAGACAAAGATTTTTGACGGAAAAATAAGTCTTTTTCACTTCAAGAAACAAAATTACTCGTCTAAATCTAATCCATGTTCGAGTTAAGGGCCTGTCCCACTTAGGTGATTTTTTCGGCGACTGTCATAGTCGTAGCAGGTCACTGAAAAACCGGCGACTGGACCCCCTCCCCCCCCCCCCCCCGGCGACAATGTCTACAACAACCTACCACCTAGTCGACGGCAAGCTACCGACAACCGGCGACCCATTAGGACGTCTGCCTAGGTCCACACCTATGGCCAACCTACATCCACCCGCGACAAGCTACGACCCTGATTCAGTCGACAACTGAAGACACTGATTCAGTCGCCGGTACCCGTCGCCGGTTGGCCTAGGTAGTTGCCAATGGAATTCACCGAAGTCAGCACCGGTGACAAACTACGACAGCACCAACGTCAGGAGAAGTCAAGCTACGCTCATTGGCGTCCAACCCGCGGTCGCCGATAGGTTTTGAACATTTCAAAATCCGGCGGCGGCCAGAAAGACGCTACGACTCTTTGGGCGACAGAGGAGACGACGCACGACCATACAGGCGACACCCCGGCGACCATGTGGTGACCACCTAGTCGCCTAAAAAAATAGCTTAAGTGGGACGGGCTCTTTGGACTAGAAAGACAAAAAGCTGGAGTAACTCAGCGGGACAGGCAGCATCTCTCGAGAGAAGGAATGGGTGACGTTTCAGGTCGAGACCCTTCTTCAGACTCTACCCATTCGAGCTAGACTAGTACCTGTTATGGTCATAATACTATTACAATTTATCGAATCGGCAATCGATCATTACCACAAAAAAAATGTTTTCTGAGCAATAAAAATATTCTGAAGCCTTTCTTCATATAGACAAAGGCGGAGAGACACATACATGGCACCAATGTTTGAAATTGCAATATTCTATGTTTGGATTCTATCTCAGATTGACCAAGACTGTAGTGAAGAGTAAACTATGAAAGATATTTGCATACATGTACTTCAGCCATTAATTTGAATCAATTTGAATAGACTGAAGAGGGTCTCGACCCAAAACGTCACCTATACCTTCTCTCCAGAGATGCTGCCTGACCAGCTGAATGACATCAACAGTTTGTGTCCATCGTGTGCAGTTGCATTCTTCAGAAACTGCCTTATTGAGATGAACTCTTTGACTGTGCTGTTAACAGCTCCATCCGAACCACCTGACATCACCCCCGCCTCAAACCACCGCCACACACTAAGGTTATGGAAGGTAGACAAAAATGCTGGAGAAGCTCAGCGGGTGAGGCAGCACCTCTGGAGCGAAGGAATAGGTGACGTTTCGGGTCGAGACCCTTCTTCAGACTGATGTGGAGGTGGGGGGAGGGGGGAGCGGGATGAAGAAAGGAAGAGATGGAGACAGCGGGCTGTGGGAGAGCTGGGAAGGGGAGGGGAAAGAGGGAGAAAGTCAGGACTACCTGAAATTGGAGAAGTCAATGTTCATACCGCTGGGGTGTAAACTGCCCAAACGAAATATGAGGTGCTGCTCCTCCAATTTGCGGTGGTCCTCACTCTGGCCATGGAGGAGGCCCAGGACAGAAAGGTCGGATTCGGAATGGGAGGGGGAGTTGAAGCGGTGAGCCACCGGGAGATCAGGTTGGTTATTTGTAAATGCAATCTGTCGTCACCATCTACAGTCTTTGAATGATCAGATAAACCAGTTACCCTTCAGTAAATACCTTGCAAATAGGATTAGTGAAACTCATCATCTTAAGCTGGAAAGCAAGCAGAGAGCGGAGGTCTGTTCTAAACCACAGTATCCAGTGTCTCTCTCCCTCCCCCCCCCTCCCACCACCACTATCCCACCCCTGCCCCCTCAAACCCCCCACCCCACCTCAATCTGACACCAGGTTCAATACAAAGGTAGACACAAAATGCTGGAGTAACTCAGCGGGGCCAGGTAGCATCTCTGGAGAGAAGGAACGGGTGATGTTTCGGGGCGAGACCCTCCTTCAGATGGTTCAATGATTTGGAGTCAATCTGTTTTTAATGAGTTTAATTATCTTGCGAAGGATCAGCCACAAGTGGGAGGAAAGAAATGAGATAGCCGTCAGATTTCTCACCCGTCCCCCAGACTGAACAACACTGGATGAAGGGCGCGATGATTGACGATACGATAGAAGTTTATTTATCCCAGGAGGGACATTGATCTGCCAACAGTAATAAAACATTCTGCAGTTGTACAGGGCCCTAGTGAGACCACACCTGGAGTATTGTGTACAGTTTTGGTTCCCTAATTTGAGGAAGGACATTCTTGCTATTGAGGGAGTGCAGCGTAGGTTCACCAGGTTAATTCCCGGGATGGCGGGACTGTCATATGCTGAGAGAATGGAGCAGCCAGGCTTGTATACTCTGGAGTTTAGAAGGATGAGAGGGAATCTCATTGAAACATATAAGATTGTTAAGGGACTTCATCAGCTCCGGCTCCCTACCCCCCCCCCCCCCCCGAGCCTCCGACCTCATCGTTTCCCAGCCCCGCACGGCCCGATTTTACCTTCTCCCAAAATCCACAAACCCGACTGCCCTGGCAGACCCATTGTCTCTGCCTGTTCGTGCCCCACCGAACACATTTCCACATACCTCGACGCCATCCTATCCCCCTTTGTTAAATCCCTCCCCACCTATGTTCAAGACACCTCAGACACTCTCCGTCGGCTCCGTGCATTCCATTCTCCTGGCCCCCATCCTATCATCTTTACCATGGACGTCCAGTCACTCTACACCTCCATCCCCCACCAGGACGGTCTCAAAGCCCTCCGGTTCTTCCTCGACCAGAGGAGCAACCCATACCCGTCCACTGACACCCTCCTCCGCCTAGCAGAGTTGGTCCTCACCCTCAATAACTTCTCTGTTGATTCCTCCCATTTCCTCCAAACACAAGGCGTAGCTATGGGCACACGCATGGGCCCCAGCTACGCTTGCCTCTTTGTTGGGTACGTCGAACAATCCTTGTTCTCGGCGTACCAGGGCCCCATCCCCGACCTCTACCTCCGTTACATCGACGACTGCTTTGGTGTCACCTCCTGCACCCACACACAACTGACTGACTTCATTCATTTCACCACCAACTTCCATCCGGCACTCAAATACACTTGGACCATTTCCGACATTTCCCTACCATTCCTTGACCTCACCATCTCTATTGCAGGTGATACGCTCCTGACCGACATCCACTACAAACCAACTGACTCCCACAGCTACCTGGACTACTCTTCCTCTCACCCTGCTTCCTGTAAGGACTCCATCCCCTATTCCCAATTCCTCCGTCTACGCCGCATCTGCTCCCAGGATGAGGTGTTCCACACCAGGTCATCACAAATGGCCTCATTCTTCAGAGAACGGGGATTCCCCTCCCCCACTATAGTTGAGGCTCGCACCGGGGTCTCCTCCATACCCCTCAACACTGCCCTCTCTCCCCATTCCCCCACTCGCAAACAGGGCAGAGTCCCCCTGGTCCTCACCTTTCACCCCACCAGCCGGCAAATACAACACATAGTCCTCCGCCAGTTTCGCCACCTCCAACGTGACCCCTCCACCCGCCACATCTTCCCATCTCCCCCCGTCTGCCTTCCGCAAAGACCGCTCCCTCCGCAACTCCCTTGTCAATTCTTCCCTCCCCTCCCGCTCTACCCCTTCCCCGGGCACTTTCCCTTGCAACCGCAAGAAATGCAACACTTGTCCCTTCACCTCCCCCCTCCACTCCTTTCAGGGACCCAAGCAGTCCTTCCAGGTCCGACAGAGGTTCACCTGCACCTCCTCCAACCTCATCTACTGCATCCGCTGCTCCAGATGCCAGATGATCTATATCGGTGAGACCAAGCGGAGGCTTGGCGATCACTTCGCCGAACACCTCCGCTCGGTCCGCAATAACCAACCCGACCTCCCGGTGGCTCAGCACTTCAACTCCCCCTCCCATTCCGCATCCGACCTCTCGGTCCTGGGCCTCCTCCACGGCCAGAGTGAGCAACACCGCAAGTTGGAGGAACAGCACCTCATATTCCGCTTGGGGAGTCTGCATCGTTTTGGCTTGAACATTGAATTTTCTCAATTCTGTTAACCCTTGCTGTCTCCTCCCCTTCCCAGCTCTCCCTCAGCCCTCGGGCCCTGGCATTCCCTCTATCTCTATCTCCCTCCCCCACCCCAGTCGCACCAGCCTCTCATTTTCACACCACAAACAGCTTACAATGGCTTGTTCCCTTTATCATCGATACTTTTTTGCATATCTTTCATTCATTGTTCCTTATCTCTCCACATCACCGTCTATATCTCTCGTTTCCCTGATCCCTGACCAGTCTGAAGAAGGGTCTCGACCCGAAACGTCGCCTATCTCCTTCGCTCCTTAGATGCTGCTGCACCCGCTGAGTTTCTCCAGCTTTTTGTGTACCCTAAGATTGTTAAGGGTTTGTTTCGGGTCGAGACCCTTCTCCAGACTGAAACATCATCCATTCCTTATCTCCAGAGATGCTGCCGGCCCCGCTGAGTTACTCCTGCATTTTGTATCTCTCTTCAATTTAAACCAGCATCTGCAGTTCCTTCCCCCAGATTAATTTGGTCTGCAGCTTGCTACTTTCCATCCACCTCTTTTTTTGAATAGGGGCATTACATCTGCAGTTTTTTCCCATTGCTAGCATCACTCAGGAAACTGGAGCATTTTAGAAAATCACCATAAATATCATAAGCTGGGTAAATATCATAAACTGGGTATTCAAATGACATCACGTACACCAGACGCTGTGCGGGCGCATGTTGACGCACGCGATTGTCGTGCGTCAGTCACTACCGGCTTGTCGGGTAAATGACAGCCAAGCTCTTTAGCCTCTCCTATCCAAAATCGTTAAGGGCTTGGACATACAAAAGGCGGGAAACATGTTCCCGATGTTGGGGGAGTCCAGAACCAGGGGCCACAGTTTAAGAATACGGAGTAAGCCATTTAGAACGGAGACGAGGAAACACTTTTTCTCACAGAGAGTTGCGAGTCTGTGGAATTCTCTGCCTCAAGAAGGCGGTGGAGGCCGGTTCTCTGGATACTTTCAAGAGAGAGCTAGATAGGGCTCTTAAAAATAACGGAGTCAGGGGATATGGGGAGAAGGCAGGAACGGGGTACTGATTGGGGATGATCAGCCATGATCACATTGAATGGCGGTGCTGGCTCGAAGGGCCGAATGGCCTACTCCTGCACCTATTGTCTAATGTCATACAGTTAATAACATCGTTAGACCAGTCTGCCTGCCCCCTGAATAAATTTTATCTCTGTATGCTTTGTTGTCAGCTCCCAGCTAACAATGATCTGTTCTATATTTTTCTTGACCGCATCCCCTTTGATGTCTTGGTTTCACACCTTACACTTCCTTATCTCTGTGTCTCCCTCTCTCGACTCTGAAATCTGAAGAAGGGTCTCGGTCCGAAACGTCACCCATTCCTCCTCTCCCGAGATGTTGCCAGTCCCGCTGACTTACTCCAGCATTTTGTGTCTATCTTCAGTTAATAATCAAAAAATGAGTGTGGACAAAAGTGCTGGAGAAACTCAGCGGGTGCAGCAGCATCTATGGAGCGAAGGAGATAGGCAACGTTTCAGGCCAAAACCCAAAGGAAATACGTATCAACCCGAAACGTTGCCTATTTCCATCGCTCCATAGATGCTGCTGCACCCGCTGAGTTTCTCCAGCACTTTTGTCTACCTTCGATTTTCCAGCATCTGCAGTTCCTTCTTAATCAAAAATGAGTACCTGTTAGGGAGCTTCAGAGATGAGCCAACTCCAGAGTCTCTGTCAAAATGGACGTCTGCAGCATCTAATTCACTGGCCGACTTGTCAGCCACGCTGGGTGTCGTTCCCTCGTGGACCCTCCCGAGGTGTTTCTCTATCTCCAAGTGGATGTCCTTTGGAGAAGAAGGGTAGGGAGATGTGGAGTCATTCGCAGAGTCCGATTCGCCTTCGTCGGAAAACTTCTCTGTCCACGTGGTGACCAGCCTCTGGAGGTCGTTCACGTGGCCCACAACCTCGTCCAACTCCGTGAACACGTCATCGTCCCCCAGGCCTGTCCCGTCCCCCGGGTGAACGTGGCCACCAGGCAGGTTGTCGTAAATGCTCGTCCGATTGTCCAGCGGACCCTGGGGATTCGGCCCGCTCAGCCTCGCCGACCTGCTCCTCCGGTAACCGTGGAAACTGCCGGTCCTCCAGTTGACCGAGGTGTCGGCCGGTGGCTCCACGCCGTGCTGGAGGGCTTTGGGAAACGCCCCTGGCTTGTGGCCCTGCGGGATGTGGAAGAGCAGGTGGTCACCTCCGGCCTGGGGCCCGGCGTTGTCCCGCTGGCACCCGCCGGGCAGCAGGGTGGGGTTGACATCGTCCGGGTGCAGCCCGCCTTGGCGAAGGGTTCGGCATCGCGTCCTCAGGACGGGGCTGGGCGTGCTCACTGCGCTGCTGCTGTTTCCCGACTGGCTGCTGGTGCTGCTGCAGGAGATTCGCGAGGAGCAGAACATGCTCTGACCCAGAAGGTGCTCCTCCATCTCGGCCACACCGACGCAGTTCAAGTTCCTCAGCGTGTCTTGGCCAAAGCCCTCCTGCAGCACGGGCTGGCCGATGACCGGCCGCAGCTTGGGATGGACCCCCTTCCTCGGGCCGCAACTTCTCAACCGAAACCCCTCCATCTTCTTCAGCAGGCCTTTGACCTTTGGCCTGGAGGACTTGCCGTCGCGGGCGAAAGCAGAGATGTCGCTGGGGGAGGGTGGGCAGGGGTCTGCGGACGGTGACTTAGCAGAGGAACATCTGGAGGAAGTCCGGCTTGTGTCGAAGCCCGTGGCGTGGACGGAGTCCTTTGGCAAGACGATGGCATCGCCAACTCCACCGCCACTGCTGCTGCTGCTGCTGCTGCTGCTGCTGCTGTGGATCGACGACACCTCCTGTATCTCCACCAGCTCCGCGAACATGATCTCGTCGCGGTCCACGGTCCGCAAGCAGGGGCTGCCAGACAGGGAGAGGCTTCCCGAATGGAACAGCTCGAAGGTCTCCACTCGAGACCACCTCTTGCTGTCCTGCTGAAAAGTCCACTTGTGACTAATGGCGCAAGGCTCCTCATCTTCCGACTCGTCGCTCTGAACGGGAGGGGGAGAGAACGGGAGAGTTAACCAAGAGAGCAGAGACCAAAACAGGCGCCATTGGGCATGAATTTAGACTTGAGATACAGCATGGAAACAGGCCCTTCCGTCCACCGATTGCCCCCTACACTAACATACACATACTAGGAACAACTTTACAAGCCAATTAACCTACAAACCTGTACAATTTTCGAGTTTGTGAGGAAACCGGTGCAATAGGCAATAGGTGCAGGACTAGGCCATTCGGCCCTTCGAGCCAGTACCACTATTCACTGGGATCATGGCTGATCATCCACAATCACTACCCCGTTCCTGCCTTTTCCTCATATCCCCTGACTCCGCTATCTTCAAGAGCCCTATCTAACCTCTCTTAACCATGTAACCATATAACAATTACAGCACGGAAACAGGCCATCTCAGCCCTTCTAGTCCGTGCCGAACACTTACTCTCACCTAGTCCCATCTACCTGCACTCAGACCATAACCCTCCATTCCTTTCCCGTCCATATACCTATCCAATATATTTTTAAATGATAAAATCAAACCTGCCTCCACCACCTCCACTAGAAGCTCATTCCACACAGCTACCACTCTCTGAGTATAGAAGTTCCCCATCATGTTACCCCTAAACGTTTGTCCCTTAATTCTCAAATCCTGTCCTCTTGTTTGAATCTTCCCTACTCCGAATGGAAAAAGCTTATCCACGTCAACTCTGTCTATCCCTCTCATAATTTTAAAGATCTCTATCAAGTCCCCCCCTTAACCTTCTGCGCTCCAAAGAATAAAGACCTATCTTGTTTAACCTTTCTCTGTAACTTAGGTGCTGAAACCCAGGCAACATTCTAGTAAATTCTAGTGGAATTCTCTTGAGGCAGAGAATTCCACAGACTCACAACTCTCTGTGTGAAAAGGTTTTTCCTCATCTCTGTTCTAAACGGCTTACCCATTATTCTTAAACTGTGGCCCCTAGTTCTGGACCCCCCCTAACATCGGGAACATGTTTCCTGCCTCTAGCATGTCCAAACCCGTAATAATATTATATGTTTCAATAAGATCCCCTCTCATCCTTCTAAACTCCAGTGCATACAAGCCCGGCCGCTCCATTCTCTCAGCATATGACAGTCCCGCCATCCCGGGAATTAATCTGGGGAACCTACGCTGCACTCCCTCAATAGCAAGAACATCCTTCTTCAAATTTGGAGACCAAAACTGCACACAATACTCCAGGTGTGGTCTCACTGGGGCCCTGTACAACTGCAGAAAAAAAAACACACGGGTCACGGGGAGAACGCACAAACTCCGTACAGACAGCACCCATAGTCAGGATCGAACCCGGGTCTCTGGCGCTGTGAGGCAGCGACTCTACCGCTGCGCCACCGTGGTCTCTGACATTTCCATCCTGAGAAAACAGGTTCTGATGTCTACCCTGTCTCTGCCTCTTCAACTTAATTGCATCATTATGTACTTGAACCTCGCGGGGGGGATCTCAGATTTTCATATAGATCTTGATTGTATATTAATAAATCATTGTTTTATTCTCAAAAAAATAAATAGTGTGTGGTTCCAACTTACCTTTTTCCTATCTCTAACAATTTCCAATTTCATCATTGCACATTTGTTCAGCGTTGCCAACCGTCTGTAAGAAGCAAAAGTACCAGTGACTCCATGTTCTGTAAATATTACCGTGGCAATGGTTTAAGGCAAATGTTATCCATCTTCACATCGATCTATTCACCTAACCTACACATAGAACTGAAAGTAGACAAAAATGCTGGAGAAACTCGGCGGGTGAGGCAGCATCTATGGAGCGAAGGAATAGGTGACATTTCGGGTCGAGACCCTTCCTTCACGAAACGTCCCCCGTTCCTTCTCTCCAGAGATGTTGCTTCACCCGCTGAGTTACTCCAGCATTTTGTGTCTACCTTCGATTTTAACCAGCATCTGCAGTTCCTTCTTACTGATTCTGGATGATCAGCTAGGCTCATACTGAATGGCGGGGCTGGCTCGAAGGAATGAATGGCCTACCTCTGCACCTATTTTCTATATTTCTATGATTAAACAGCGGCCATACTATAGTACGTCAGGTGACAGACACATGGACAAAAAAACAACGCGTTTCATTTTAAATTAGAAAACTTCAGTTTTGTTGATTATTGTCACGTGTATCGCGGTACAGGGAAAGGATTTTATTTGCATGCTAACCAGTCAAAGCAATAACTATACGTGATTACAATCAAGCCATCCGCAGATGACGGATATGGGAACAGTGTTTAGTGCCAGATAAAGTCCGATTAAAGATAGTTTTAAAGTCTCCAAAGAGGTGGATGGGAGGTAGGACCGCTCTCTCGATGGTGAGACGACATTCAGTTGCCTGATAACAGATGGGAAGAAACTGTCCCTGAATCTGGAGGTGTGCGTTGGGTGAGGGCTGTGGATAGGGTCGCCAACTTTCTCGCTCCCAAATAAGGGACAAAAGGTCAAAATACGGGGCAAATTCCCGACGGCAATTAATTAACCGACTGGGCCGTGGCTGGGTGAATGATGAGTTGGCCCGGGTGCTGGACTGCACACAAAGCCCAGCCGGCGGGCCAGCTGAGGAGTTTTGGCCCGGGCCGCGCGACGTCGCGCGCAAAGTCCGGCGCCCCGTCCAACTCATGAACCGATGATCAGCCATGAGAAGGAGGGGTGGTGGTGGTGTCGGTGGTAAGCGAAGGTCTGAAGGTCGGACAGCTGGCCGGGCTGCCGAGCGACTGACTGGGCCACGGGCGCGGCGCTGCTGCTGCTGCACTCCATGGGCTGCACTACGTCGGGACGGGTGAGGCGGGGCCGGACGCGGCGCTCCGACCCGACAGTCCCCTCGACCCGAGTACATGATACAACCGCGATCACATTGAATGGCGCTGCTGGCTTGAAGGACCGAATGGCCTCCTCCTGCACCTATTTTCTATGTTTTCTATGTTTCTATGAGTAGTAGCAGTCAAATACAGGACAAGGGCAGTCCCGTACGGGACAAATCAATTTAGAGTAATATACGGGATGTCCTGGATAATACGGGACAGTTGGCAACCCAAGATGTTGAGGTCTTGCCGGAGTTCCCAATATTTTCTCAAAAACTTCTACAGTTAGTGTCTCGATACTGAACTATATTAAATGCTTGACTTCTCTGCATTCATTTTAAATAAACACAACATCATCCAATATCAGACTTTCACAAACTCGGGCCTTGAAGCATTTCACAGTTGATGAATTAATCCTCAAATCACTGCTTAGCAAATAATTCCTGCCAACCAGATTTGTATGGAAGGTGAACATACAATAAGGGTCTGGCGAAGGGCCTCGACAGATCATGAGAGGAATAGATGGAGTAAATGCTCAGAGTCTCTAGGCCAATGCTCAGGCAGGCGTGGAAACTGGCCCTTCTGCCCAGCTTGCCCACACCGGCCAACATGTCCCATCTGCACTAAAACCTGTCCTCAAAACCTGTCCAAATGTTTCTTAAACGTTGCGATAGTACCTGCCTCAATTACCTCCTCTGGCAGCTCATTCCATACATCCACCACCCTTTGTGTAAAAAAGTTACCCCTCAGTTTCCTATTAAATCTTTCCTCCCCCCCTCTCACCTTAAACCTATGTCCTCTGGTTCTCGATTCCCCTACTCTGGACAAGAGACTTTGAGCGTCTACCCGATCTATTCCTCCCTTAATTTTATACACCTCTATAAGATCCCCCTCATCCTACTGCACTCCAGGGAAAATAGTCCTAGCCTGCTCAACCTCTCCTTATAGCTCACACCCTCTAGTCCTGGCAACATCCTCGTAAATCTTCTCTGCGCCCTTTCCAGCCGGCAGGTGGGACTAGTGACGGGGGACCTTGGTTGTCATGGAGGCGTTGGGCTGAAGGGCCTGTTTCCGTGCAGTGTGACTAAGTGGAGCCGACATTCAGAATTCTTCTGCACCTCGATACACGTGACAATAAACTAAACTGACTAACCAAGCCTCAGAAAGTTAAGATTGTAAACGTCCATCTTCAGGACAACTGCAGAGCAGTTTTATAAGTTGCTTCTGTGAATGAACCCTCAGGAAAATGGATGCCAAATTCCTGCTTCCATTTAATTTCAGCTTGCAAAAGGCACTCATGCATTTCATTCATACTTGGATCCAATCCTTGAAATGAAACATCAGCCGGCTAACCAAGTTGTTTATACATGTGGTTGATGGCATTGATAGGTTCCAGAGGCATTTAATGACCTAAACATAATTAGAATCCAGCTGAAATGCCATTATGGTTATTGAATAATATTCAAGTATAATTGCTCGCACTTTTGTTAGAAAGTTCTTTTAAGAGCTTTTTTTTGTTGGTAATTGACAATAGACAATAGACGCAGGAGGAGGCCATTCGGCCCTTCGAGCCAGCACCGCCATTCAATGCGATCATGGCTGATCATCCACAATCAGTACCCCGTTCCTGCCTTCTCCCCATATCCCCTGACTCTGCTATTTTTAAGAGCCCTATCTAGCTCTGTCTTGAAAGCATCCAGATAACCAGCCTCCACCGCCCTCTGAGGCAGAGAATTCCACAAACTCACAACTCTCTGTGAAAACAAGTGTTTCCTCGTCTCCGTTCTAAATGGCTTACCCCTTATTCTTAAACTGTGGCCCCTGGTTCTGGACTCCCCCAACATGGGAACATGTTTCCTGCCTCTAGCGTGTCCAAACCCTTAACAATCTCATATGTTTCAATAAGATCCCCTCTCATCTTTCTAAAGTCCAGAGTGTAAAAGCCCCGCTGCTCCATTCTCTCAGCATATGACAGTCCCACCATCCCGAGAAATAACCTTGTAAGAATCTTGAACTATTGTCCATCAAACAGAAGCCCAGTTGCTGCGGGACAATGCATCCACACTAGCCTGAGTTCCACACTTGTTGGATGGTAACATTTTTGGTTGTTTGGTTGAATTCTGAGCAAAACACAAAGCTCTAGAGGAACTCATGTTCACTAGTTCTAGGAGCAGAAATCTGCCATTCGGCCCATCAAGTCTGCACTCCCATTCAATCATGGCAGATCTATCTCTCCCTCCCAACGCCATTCTCCAGCCTTCTCCCCACAACTCCTGACACCTCGTACTAACCAAGAATCTGTCAATCTCCGCCTCAAAAATATCCATTGATTTGGCCTCCACCACCGTCTGTGTCATGACTTTCACAAATTCACTGCCGTCTGACTAAAGAAATTCCTCCTCATCTCCTTTCCAAAGGCACGCCCTTTAATTATCCTCTCCACATCCATTCTATCCAGGCCTTTCACTATTCTGTAAGTTTCAATGAGGTCTCCCCCTCATTCTTCTAAACTCCAGCGAGTACAGGCCCACTGCCGTCAAATGCTCAACATATGTTAACCCACTCATTCCTGGGATCATTCTCGTAAACCTTCTCTGGACCCCCTCCAGAGCCAGCACATCCTTCCTCAGATATGGTGCCCAGTAGGTTAGGCAGCATCAGCGGAGGGAATGGATATGGAATGTTTCGGGTCAGAACCCAACATCTGTTGAGCCTGAAGAAGGGTCAGGACATGAAACGCTGTCTGCCAATTCCCTCCACAGATGCTGCCTGGCCTTTGGGGTTTTGCTCAATATTCCAGTATCTTCAGTTCATTGTATCCCCATAAGAATTCTGCCTTATACCAATTACCCATTTTCAGAATGGGAACACAGACACAGAGTGCTGGAGTAACTCAGCGGGTCAGGCAGCATCTGTGGAGAACATGGATAAGTAACTTTGACTCATGACTATTTTTCAGTGGGTTCTTCTGGTTCATTGTGTAGGAAGGAACTGCAGATGCTGGTTTACACCGAAGATAGACACAAAAGTGCTGGAGTAACTCAACAGGCAGGATCTTTGGGTAGAAGTAATGGGTGACATTTCGGGTCGAGACCCTTCTTCAGACTGAAGAAGGGTCTTGATCCATTGCTTCTACCCAGAGATGCTGCCTGTCCCGCAGAGTTACTCCAGCATTTTGTGTCTATTTTCCGGTTCATTGTTCCCCTGTTTAACCACCTGCAGTGGCAGATACAGTTCAATATCCACTCCCTTGTGTGGGAAGAAATGAAGGGTCCATTTGGAGTGATCCCATTGAGATCTAAGGCACGGTCTTACCTGCACAGAGATTCTATGGCATCCGTGTCTAAAAATTCATGGTCATTCTTCACCACTTCAATATCAACGGGGAACTGCAATGCTGTGAAGAAAGAAATGTGAATGAATGAGCCAACAATAGACAATAGGTGCAGGAGTAGGCCATTCGGCCCTTCAAACCAGCACCGCCATTCAATGTGATCACGGCTGATCATCCCCAATCAGTACCCCGTTCCTGCCTTCTCCCCGTATCCCCTGACTCTGCTTTCTTCAAGAGTTAGCTCTATCTAACTCTCTCTTGAAAGTTTCCAGAGAACCGGCCTCCACCGCCCTCCGAGGCAGAGAATTCCACAGACTCACAACTCTCTGTGTGGAAAAGGTGTTGAAAGAAGATGAGCTGCACAAATAAAAGGATGGACAGGTTCGCGGACAGGAAAGGTTTCGAGAGACACGAGCCAAATGCAGGGAGAAGAGACAAGATTAAATGGCACACCTTGGTCAGCATGACTGAGTTGGGCTGAAGGACCTGCTTCCGTACCGTATCACTCTACAGCACTAATTAAAGTCACTGGGTTTTGTTCTCGAGTGGGACGTGGTCACACGTGGGAGTCTTATACCGAGCTCCGATGTTTAAGACATAGGTTGTAAGTGAGAGGAGCAGAATTAGGCCATTCGGCCCATCAGGTCTGCTCTGCCATTCAATCACGGCTGATCTATCTTTCCCTCTCAACCCCAATTCTCCTGCCTTCTCCCCATAACCCCTGACACCCATTTTAATCAAGAATCTGTTCATCTCTGTAGAGTTATGATTTAGAAAGAGAGTCAAAGGTTTACGGGGGAGAAGACAGGAGAATGGGGTTGAGAGGGAAAAATAGATCAGCCACGATCAGCGATCGTACGGTAGTTTTATCCCACACACGCAAGGGACAATTTACAGAAACCAATTACCCTACAAACCCGCACGTCAACGGCGTGTGGGAGGGAACCGGAGAAAACCCATGCGCGGAGAGCGTACAAACTCCGTACAGACAGCACCCGTAGTCAGGTTGGAACCCGGGTCTCTGGCGCTGCGAGGCAGCAACTCTACCGCTGCGCCAGCCTGCCGCCCTTTGTCTAAGTAAATCAGTTCTATTAATGTTTAAAGCAAATCATTTATTATAAATGTTCAATGTTTTATGTGTTATTCCTAATTGTCACTGTATGTCACGTTGTCACTTGCGGGCGGAGCACCAAGGCAAGTTCCTTGTATGTGAATACTTGGCCAATACACTTATTCATTCATTCATTCTAATGATTTCGACACAATCCCACAGCCACAGTAAACAAGCCACTGTCCGGTGTTAAAACCTCACAATTACAAACATTTTATTCCCTTTTATCTTTTGAGTCGAAAGCCATTGCAGTCCATATTAAATATTAAATATGTGGTTGTATAAAGCATCCTCTCCCCCCATCCCAGCAATGCACTAGTGTACTAATGGACACAGAGGAGTGAAGCATAGGAACGGGCCCTTCAGTCCATAATGTGCAAGAAGGAACCACAGATGCCGGTTTAAACCAAAGATAGACACTGAAGAAGGGCCTCGACACGAAACGTCACCCATTCCTTCTCTCCAGAGAAGTCCCACTGAGTTACTCCAGTTTTTTGTGTCTGTCTTCAGCTCACAATGTGTGTTTGTTTTTTTGCCAAACTCGCTGCCTAAAGGGCCTGTCCCACTTACACGACCTAATTCACGACCTCTGCCGAGTCTGCCCTTGACTCACACTCGCAGCATGGTCGTCAGGAGGTCGTAGGGGGTCATAGGAGGCCGTAGGTAGGTCGTAGCAGGCCGCGATGCTAGTCGTAGGTACTCGTGGCATCTAGTAGGTCGGGGCCTGATGGAAAATGTCCACGAATATAAAAGGTGGGGAATTAGGTCGTGAAAGTGGGACAGGCCCTTGACTGAACTAGTCACAAGCTGCTGGAGTAACTCAGCGGGAGAGGCAGAATCTCAGGGGAGGAGGTATGGGTGACGTTTCGGGTCTGTCACCTACTGAGACGTACAGAAGACTTAGCAGCGAACACACAACCTGCCTTACCTTCAAACAGCTGGGGATACTGGGGAAACCCAGCAGCTCGGAGCCAGTCACAGGTGTCTTTTGCTTCAATCTCTGAGGGGCAAAGGAGAGAATATGTCAGCATTTGTTCCACGATGTTGTCCATCTTCATTAGATAGGGCCATGGAATATTCAGAGTTGGCAAGTCGTGACGAGACAGCAGGATAAGACACACATGGAGAACGTACAGACTCTGTGCAGACAATGCCCTTGGTCAGGATCGAACCTGGGTCTCCGGCGCTCAGAGGCAGCAACTCTCCCGCTGCGCCACCGTGCCACACCTTTTTCATGAGTGATCAATAACTAGTGGCACCATTAGTTACAGGTGTCGGGGATTATGGGGAGAAGGCGGGAGAATGGGGTTGAGAGGGAAAGATAGATCAGTCATGATAGAATGGCAAAGTAGACTTGATGGGCCGAATGGCCTAATTCTGCTCCTGTCACTTATGACCTGAACAACCCTTGAAGAACACGGAATAGTACAGACACAGAGTGCTGGAGTAACTCAGCGGGTCAGGCAGCATCTCTGGAGAAAAGGAATAGGTGACGTTTCAGGTCGAGAGCCTTCGTTAGACCCGAAACGTCACCCGTCCTTTTTCTCCAGAGATGCTGCCTGACATGCTGAGTTACTCCAGAAGGCAGGAACAGGGGAACTGATTGGGGATGATCTGCCATGATCACATTGAATGGTGGTGCTGGCTTGAAAGGCCAAATGGTCTACTCCTGCACCTATTGTCTAAAGAACAATTGAATTGATCGATGGTCAACATGGACTCGATGGGCCGAAGGGCCCTGTTTCCACGCTGTATCTCCAAACCAGGAAACTGAATCCTTCCCACCCCATTGCATTAACTTTGATCACTCAGATTCACTAAAAACAATAATGTGAATTTAGAGAAAAGAACACTTTAGGTGCTCATGCATTGCAGGGGGAAAAACACAGGGCAGGAAGTTCTGCCCTTAGAACCTCGGGCTAATTTAACCTAATGGGTCTTTAGGGTTTGATATTTGCTGGACAATACGTCTCCTCGCAACAAATAATCAGGAGAGCTGGCAGTGTTTGAAAGCTCGGCCCGGCTGCCCGTGACTCCGACTGCAGCGCACAGATCCAATCACGCTTATCTAGCATCTACTGGAGCCGGGGACTGCTTGATTGAGCAGCAATGTCTGTCTCCAGAGAGCGGCAGTTTACCACACACATGCACACTCACTCACTCCAAGGCACATTCTTGTCATCTTTCATGCTCGCGGTACAGTGCGTGCAGAGAGGGGCGGGCACGGTGGCGCAGCGGGTAGAGTTGCTGCCTCACAGCGCCAGAGACCCGGGTTCAATCCCAACCTCGGGCGCTGCCTATACAGAGGTTGTACCTTCTCCCCGTGACCTGCGTGGGTTTTCTCCGGGTGCTCCGGTTTCCTCCCACACTCTAAAGACACGCAGGTTTGTAGGTTCATTGGCTTGCTACAAGTGTAAAGGACAGTGTTAGTGTGCGGGGATCGCTGGTTGCAGTGGGCTGAAGGGATCGTTTCTGAGCTGCATCTCCAAAACTAAACAGAACTAAAGCTGCTGCCGCGCGGCGTAAACCAGGGTTCAATCCCGACCTCAGGAGGTTGTGTCTGTGTGGAATTTGCACGTTCTCCCCTTGACCTCCGGGCACTCCGGTTTTCTCCCACATCCGACAGACAGACAGACAGACGTGCGGTTTTGTAGGTTAATTGGTCTCTAAATTGCCCCTAGTGTGTCGGGAATGTGGGATAACATAGAATTAGTGTGAACGGATGGTGGGCAGTAGGGCCTGTTTCCACACTGCATCTTTCAATCAGTCAACTCCATCAATCCACACTATTCCGCACTCAGTCTTTTGCCCAGGGTAGAGGATTCCAAAACTAGAGGGCGCAGGGTTCAGGTGAGAGGGTGATCGCAGTGACAGCTTTTTTTTTTTCTACAGAGTACAGGAGTGGATGACTAACAGAGTAGAGAGATTGCAACGGGCGGTCGAAGATCCACTCCTGGGACCAGCACGCTAAGAGTCGCCTGGGTTTGGCTGCATCCTGCAATTCGCAGGGCCAGTGACTGGAGAACGTAGAACATAACAGGCATGCAGAAGAGGCGCGGTCCACAGAGCTGGAGGTTTGTAGGGATTTGCAGAGACGAGGATCTCTGAAGATGTGGAGCAATTGAAGATGAAGAATTTCAGAATGTATTCATAGCCAAACTATGAGTGAGAGTAAAGGGCCTGTCCCACTTACGCAACTTTTTCGCCGAAAATGTTCAACATGTTGAAAAGACCTGAAAGACACTGCGACTTTTTGGGCGACTGAGGAGACGACTCACGACCATACAGGCGACACGTCGCGGGGTGAAGCGTGTATGGTCGTGAGCAGTCGCCCAAAGAGTCGCGCCTTGCTCTGGTCGCCGCTGGATTTTAAACATGTTGAACATTTTTGTCGACCTTCAACGACCTACGACGGGTACCGGCAAGTCGACACAAAAAATTTGCTTAAGTGGGACAGGCCCATTAAGCAATGGGCACAGGGCTGGGAGGATGGTGCTTGGGGTAAGGCAACATGTCGGCCCACAGTCAGACACAAAAAGCTGGAGTAACTCAGCGGGACAGGCAGCATCTCTGGAGAAAAGGAATTTGGTGTCAGGGATTATGGGGGAGAAGGCAGGAGAATGGGGTTAGGGAGAAGTGATAGATCAGCCATGATTGAAGGGCGGAGTAGACTTGATGGGCTGAATGGCCTGGTTCTTCTCCTATCACTTATGACCTTATGACCTACCTTCAATGACCAAATTGACCCCTTTTACAGCCAAGGCCCTGGCTGGAAAGAACAGTGTGAAGTATGTTCGAGAAGGAACTGCAGATGCTGGAAAATCGAAGGAAGACAAAAGTGCTGGAGAAACTCAGCGGGTGCGGCAGCATCTATGGAGAAAAGGAAATAGGCGACGTTTCGAGCCAGCACCGCCATTCGATGTGATCATGGCTGATCATCCACAATCAGTACCCCGTACCTGCCTTCTCCCCATATCCCCTGACTCCGCTATCTTTAAGAGCTCTATCTAACTCTCTTGAAAACGTCCAGAGAACCGGCCTCCACCGCCTTCTGAGGCAGAGAATTCCACAGACTCACAACCCTCTGTGTGAAAAAGTGTTTTCCTCGTCTCAGTTCTAAATGCTTTACCCCTTATTCTTAAACTGTGGCCCCTGGTTCTGGACTCCCGCAACATCGGGAACATGTATCCTGCCTCTAGCGTGTCCAAACCCTGAATGATCTTACATGTTTCAATAAGATTCCCTCTCATCCTTCTAAATTCCAGAGTGTACAAGCGCAGAGAGATAGATGAATTTTTGATTAGTGCAGGTCTCAGGGACTACAGGGAGAAGGCAGGAGAATAGGGTTAGGAGGGAGAGATAGATCAGCCACGATAAAATGGCATAGACATGATGTGCCGAATGGCCTAATTCTGCTCCTATCACATGGAATCTCATTGAAACATGAGAATGCATGAAGTCATTTCACTATTAATCCAACTAATGGTCAAACTCCTTCAATGATTTGTTTAAGAAAGAACTGCAGATGCTGGAAAATCGAAGGAAGACAAAAGTGCTGGAGAAACTCAGCGGGTGAGGCAGCATCTATGTGGAAAATCGAAGGTGGATAAAACCTCCTACCTATCTATTCCTCTCATAGATGCTGCCTCATCCATCAATAAATTAATTGGTCCAAAGATGGGTTACAAGCAGAGACCCTCAACGGGCTGGAAGCTTTGATTTGGTCCAAGTTAACCACAGCAGTAACTGATCATCACCCCCCCACCCCCCCCCCCCCCCCCCCCCCACATACCCCCACACACACACACACACACACACTGGCTCATCCTGCATCACTGTCCCGGAGCTGAGAACTGAGGCTTCTCCACTGTGTAGGATGGGACTACAGAGAGAGACATCGAGTGATACAGCGTGGAAACAGACCCTTCGGCCCAACTTGCCCACACCGGCCAACATGTCCCAGCTACGCTAGTCCCACCTGCCTGCATGTGGCAAATATTGCTCCAAACCTGTCCAATCCATGTACCTGGGTGGATAAAAATGCTGGAGAAACTCAGCGGGTGAGGCAGCATCTATGGAGCGAAACGTTGCCTATTTCCTTCGCTCCATAGATGCTGCCTCACCCGCTGGGTTTCTCCAGCATTTTTGTCTACCTTCGATCTTCCAGCATCTGCAGTTCCTTCTTAAATAACTATCAATGTACCTGTCTAACTGCTTCTTAAATGTTGGATAGTCCCTGCCTAAACTACCTCCTCTGGCAGCTTGTTCCATACACCCACCACCCTTTGTGTGAAAAGGTTACCCCTCACATCTCAAGTAAATCTTTTCCCCTTCACGTTGAACCCATGTCCTCTGGTCCTCGGTTCACCCACTCTGGGCAAGAGACTGTGTGCATCGGATCTGAAGAAGGGTCTCAACCCGAACGCCACCTATTCCTTCGCTCCATAGATGCTTCCTCACCCGCTGAGTTTCTCCAGCATTTTTGTCTACATTTGATTTTTCCAGCATCTGCAGTTCCTTCTTAAACTGTGCGATCTATTCCTCTCATGATTATATACACCTCTATATAAGATCACCCCTCATCCTCCTGCACTCCAAGGAAGAGTCCCAGCCTACTCAACCTCTGCCGATAGCTCGGACCTCTTAGTCCTGGCAACATATAAAATTATAAAAGGACTGGACAAGCTAGATGCAGGAAAAATGTTCCCGATGTTGGGCGAGTCCAGAACCAGGGGCCACAGTCTTAGAATAAAGGGGAGGCCATTTAAGACTGGGGTGAGAAAAAACTTTTCCACCCAGAGAGTTGTGAATTTGTGGAATTCCCTGCCACAGAGGGCAGTGGAGGCCAAATCACAGCATGGATTTAAGAGAGAGTTAGATAGAGCTCTAGGGGCTAGTGGAATCAAGGGATATGGGGAGAAGGCAGGCACGGGTTACTGATTGGGGATGATCAGCCAAGATCGCAATGAATGGCGGTGCTGGCTAGAAGGGCCAAATGGTCTCCTCCTGCACCTATTTTCTATGTTTCTATGGAACATGAATCTTCTCTGTACCCTTTCCAGCTTGACAACATCTTTCCAAGAACACTGTGCCCAGACTGAACACAATACTCTAAGATGCTGGTTTGCACCAAAGGTGGACACCAAATGCTGGAGTAACTCAGCGAGGCAGGCAGCATCTCTGGAGAGAAGGAATGGGTGACGTTTCGGGTCGAGACCTTTCTCCAAACTGACATTAGACAATAGACAATAGGTGCAGGAGTAGGTCATTTGGCCCTTCGAGCCAGCACCGCCATTCAATGTGATCATGGCTGATCATCCCCAATCAGTACCCCGTTCCTGCCTTCTCCCCATATCCCCTGACTCCGCTAGCTTTAAGAGCCCAATCTAGCTCTCTCTTGAAAGCATCCAGAGAACCGGCCTCCACCGCCCTCTGAGGCAGGGAATTCCACAGACTCACCACTCTCTGCGAGTCTGATCTTTTAAAATCTTCCTTCTACACTTCTGACCCACTGCAGCGCACACACCCGTTTTACAGACTGGAGTAGGGACCAACGCTGCTCTTTGGAACGTCATCATTTTCCATTTCAACAAAGCGCGTTGAGGTAATAGGTTAATTGGCTAGATAATTGTAAAAACTGACCAGCATAAATTGTCCAACTGCCAGTATTGTCCAACTGGTGGACTCTTCGGAAGTGGTACAAGGTACAAATACTCAAGTAATTCCCTCTCTAGAGTTCTCACGTTTCTTCCCCCCCCCCGCTTAAATGGACGAAGTCTATTTTAAATCAAATGGTCACGTAAATAAATGGCCCCAATCTCCGCCACATGTCATTCACTGAATTGCAACCAAGTGCGTTTCAAAAAGCAGCGACTTTCTGCAAATGGCAACACTTCATGTAACAGCATGCTGAATGATGAGAGGCCACACTCACGTTTGGTGATCATCTTATTGCCAGGTCCGCTGCTAAAACAGTGGCAGAGCCTCGCACTTTGCACCAGGGATTCACTTCAAGAAGTCTTTCTTCTGCCCCCTCCTCTCTCCCTCTCTCTCTCTCTCTCTCTCCTGGCATTCACGCCTCTCCTGCTTCCCATCTCACTGCGATCGGAGGAGGTTTCTCGGAGACGGGGGCTTGCATTCCACAAATGAGTGCTCTTCCTTCCACGCAAGTCCACAACTATGTTGTCCCTCCCACAGCACGCCGCTGCTCAGGGCTCGGTCCACAGCTGGGAGGGGTCGTGTGAGACTATACCAGTGCTCCTCCCCCCCCAATTCAGACCCAGAGATACAGCCTGCGTCAACAGTTAAAGTGTACACCCCCTGCCTTTGCAAATGTCCAGAAAATCACATACAGCTGTCACCACAGAGATAACATTTCCTGCTGTCAAATATGGATAATATTAATGCAGTAATATGAGGCAGAGAGTATTATTGTTTGCACTATTATAGTTTGTGTTTTTATACACTGGACATTTTTTGGTTCAGGATTATGGTGTTTTCAAAGGATTATGTGCATTATCTGTTGTGCTGTGGGTCGTCAACTTTCTCACCCAAATAAGGGACCAAAGGTCAAATTAAAGGGACAAATTCCCGACGGCAATTCGTTGACCGACTGGGCCGTGGCTGGGTGAATGATGAGTTGGCCCGGGTGCTGGTCTGCACACAAAGCCCAGCCGGCGGGCCAGCTGAGGAGTTTTGGCCCGGGGGCCGTGCGCAAAGTCCGGCGTCCCGTCCAACTCATGAGCCGATGATCGGCCATGAGAAGGAGGGGCGGTGGTGGTGTTGGCGGTAAGCGAAGGTCCGAAGGTGGGACAGCTGGCCGGGCTGCCGACCGACCGACGGGGCCACGGGCGAGGCGCGCTGCTGCTGCTGCACTCCATGGGCTGCACTACGTCGGGACGGGGTGAGGCGGGGCCGGACGCACCGCTCCGACCCGACAGTCCCCTCGACCTAAGTAGTCGCAGTCAAATACGGGACAAGGGCGGTCCCTTTATGGGACAAACCAATTTAGCCCAATATACGGGATGTCCCGGCAAATACGGGACAGTTGGCAACCCTGGTTGTGCTGCTGCAAGTAAAAAATTCAATATAATAAAAAGTAATTAACTTTAGTTTAGGGATGCAGCGTGGAAACAGGCCTTTCGGCCCACGCAGTCCATGCCGTCCGGTGATCACCCGTTCTGTTATCCCACTTACACATCCTACACACTAGGGGCCAATTAATCCACAAACCTACAAGTCTTTGGAAAGTGGGAGGAAACGCGAGCGCCCGGGGAAAACCCACGCGGTCACGGGGAACAGACAGCACCCCGAGTCAGGCTCGAACCCGGGTCTCTGGCGCTGCAAGGCAGCAACTCTACCACTGCGCCACCACAGAGGTTATCCCCATGGCTATTTTCTCCCCACAAACTCTTTGTAAAGGAATATATCTTTTAACAGTGTAAGAAGGAACTGCAGGTGCTGGTTTAAATCAAAGATAGACACAAAATGCTGGAGTAACTCAGCGGGTGAGGCAGCATCTCTGGAGAGAAGGAATGGGCGACGTTTCGGGTCGAGACCCTTCATCTTGATTGCCCATTCCTTCTCCCCATAACTAATAGTACTTGGCACAGAAACCTTCACAAAGATATGATGGATGTAAGAACTGCAGATGCTGGTTTACACCAAATACAGACACAAAAAGCTGGAGTAACTCAACGGGTCCGGCAGCATCTCTGGTGAAAAGGAACAAGTGATGTTATGGGTCTGAAGAAGGGTCTCGACCCAAAACGTCACCTATTCCTTTTCTCGAGAGATGCTGCCTGACCCGCTGAAACCATGTGTGTCAATCTTCAACATTAAAGACATTTGGTCAGGTTCATGGATAGGAAGTCTTCAGAGGGATATGGGCCAAGCGTGGGCAGGTGGGACGAGTGTACGTAGCTGGGGCATTTTGTACATCGACAGCATGGGCAAGTGGGGATGAAGGGCCTGTTTCTGCGCTCTATGACTCTACATCTCCAGTCAATTCCAACTGCTGTGAGTCCTGGTACAAGAATCAGAAATCAAAAACAAATTTCTAAAAAATGTGGGAAATTCACCAACAAAAAAAGAAAAACAGATTGCTGGGGAACTCAGCAGGTCACTCGTGCCGGTGAAAAAAACTGAGAACCTGGGCTAAGTGTAGGGTTGCCAACTGTCCCGTATTAGCTGGGACATCCCGTATATGGGACCGCCCTTGTCCCGTATTTGACTGCGACTACTCGGGTCGAGGGGACTGTCGGGTCGGAGCGCCGCGTCCGGCCCCGCCTCACCCGTCCCAACGTAGTGCAGCCCATGGAGTGCAGCAGCAGCGCCTCGCCCGTGGCCCCGTCGGTCGGTCGGCAGCCCGGCCAGCTGTCCGACCTTCGCTTACCGCCGACTCCACCACCACCCCTCCTTCTCGTGGCCGGTTCATGAGTTGGACGGGGCGCCGGACTTTGCGCGTGGCATCGCGAGGTCCGGGCCAAACCTCATCAGCTGGCCCGCCGGCTGGGCTTTGTGTGCAGTCCAGCACCCGGGCCAACTCACCATTCACCCAGCCACGGCCCAGTCGGTCAACGAATTGCCGTCGGGAATTTGCCCCGTATTTTGACCTTTTGTCCCTTATATTTGGGAGTGAGAAAGTTGGCCACCCTAGCTAAGAGAGAGATCGCTGGAGTAGGATTTAATTCCACGTGCAAAAACATGGAATGTTGGTGCTCTACCAAAGTTACTGGCAGCCTGGATTTGCAATTGTAATGGGGAACACAGCCTAGTAACACAATCACAGCTGCTAATGTTTGACACACACAGCTGGGAAGCCAGGGTTAACATTCCATCTCCGCTATAGTTGCTAGAGAATTTCTCCGAGTTGTGAAATAAATGGAAACCACTTGGTTGATAGATTGAAATATACAGCAGGGAAACAGGCCCTTCAGCCCATCAGACACCTGCTCACACTAAACCCCCACAAATCCCTTTTTTATTCAGCTCATATTCTCATCCAATCCCTACCACATATTCTACCATTCAGCCATGATCACATTGAATGGCGGTACTGGCTTGAAGGGGCGAATGGCCTACTCCTGCACCTAATGTCTATTGTCTATTCACCTACCCACGCGGGTCAGTTTACAGCAGTAATTAACCTCGCGACCAGCATGTCTTTGGGATGTGGGAGGTAACCAGAGAACCTGTAGGAAGCCCATGTACAGTTATAGACAATAGACAATAGGTGCAGGAGTAGGTCATTCGGCCCTTCAAGCCAGCACCGCCATTCAATGTGATCATGGCTGATCATCCCCAATCAGTACCCCGTTCCTGCCTTCTCCCCATATCCCCTGACTCCGCTATCTTTAAGAGCCCTATCTAGCTCTCTCTTGAAAGCATCCAGAGAACCGGCCTCCACCGCCCTCTGAGGCAGAGAATTCCACAGACTCACCACTCTCTGTGAGAAAAAGTGTTTCCTCGTCTCCTTTCTAAATGGATTACCCCTTATTCTTAAACTGTGGCCCCTGGTTCTGGACCTCCCCAACATCGGGAACATGTTTCCTGCCTCTAGCGTGTCCAAACCCTTAATCTACTTATTTATTTTTTAATATTTTTTTTATTAGAAGCAAGTACATAATTTCATGTATATCAGTCATGTTTTGCTAATATTATCAATTATTTAATGACTCTGCTTCTATATATTTTTTTTTAATAGATGGAAAATAATAAAGAAAGAGAAAAAAAAAACATGATAAAGATGAATGGACTAATTTACTAATAATACAACATTCGAGATAGGTTCGAAAATTATTAAAGATAACTTTTCATCTAATCCCGAGTTCCAGCTTCAGTCAGTTTTCCGTGCCGAACCATTCAAGCAGTCAATAAATGGAGACCTTATTCTGACAAAGAGTTCTTGTTTGTCCATTAAGACAAGTCTAATTCTTTCCAAATGCAGGGTCTCTGACATTTCCATAGTCCACATTTTAATTGTGGGGGTTATAGGGCCTTTCCAAAATTTAATATTAATTTTTTCCCAGTTATTATACTATAGTCGAGAAAGTTTCTTTGGCTTGTAGTATTAGACTTTGTTCCGATATTCCTAATATTATTAGTTTTGAGTCGGGACTCATTGACTGAAAGACACTGAATGGAAACAGGCCCACTGGTCATTGACCACCCGCTCACACCAGTTCAGTTCTGTTTATTGTCACGTGTACCGAGGTACAGTGAAAAGCTTTTGTTGCGTGCAGTCAAGTCAGCGGAAAGATAATACACGATTATAATCGAGCCGTTTACAGTGTCTACATGATACGGGAATAACTTTTAGTGAAAGGTGAAGCCAGCAAAGCCCGCTAGATTGTCCGAGGGTCACCAAAGAGGTGGGCAGTAGTTCAGGACTGCTCCCTGGTTGTGGTGGGATGATTCTGTGTCATCCCACTTTCTCATCCACTCCCTACACACTAGGAGCTATTTACAGAGGGCCGATTAACCTACAAACCCGCACGTCTTTGGGACATGCGAGCTGACTGGAGAACCCTTGCAAACGCAAATCAGCTTGCATTTTGTTTTTATATTTAAAAAACTGCAGCGTATAATTAGTTTAGTTTAGAGATACTGCGTCAATACAGGCCCTTCTGCCCACCGAGTCCATGCCAACTGGTGATTCTATTCTTTGCCACACAGTGGGGATCATTTATAGAGGAACAATTAACCTACAAACCCGCACGTCTTTGGAGTGTGGGAGGAAACCGGGGCGCCCGGAGAAAACCCACGAGGTCACAGTGAAAATGTACGAACTCCATACAGACAGCGGCCGTAGTCAGGATCAAACCCGGTTCTCTGGCACTGTGAGGCAGCAGTTCTACCCGCTGCGCCACATGGGAAATGCAATGACGAGTCGGGAGAAGCCTGAACCAATGACAAATGTCACCAGCAGACAGCGTGAAACTTAGACTCATCCGCGGATAATCGAGCTCATCCACTTAGCTACTCTCTGTAACTAAACCTTTGCAGAGAGAGAAAAGAACACAGTGCAGCTGCCCGGCCAAATGCATTTGTTATTGTTCACGATCAGATCACTTTCCAAGCGCTAATCTCCACGGATCAGCCAGTCACGCGGGCCAGCTGCATAGTTGGCCAACGTCATGTCTCTCGAGGCACCCGTCACCTCCAGAGGCCAATGTGTAAAAGAGAGACACAAAATGCTCGAGTAACTCAGCGGGACAGGCGGCATTGCATTGGTGACAATAGGCAATAGGTGCACGAGTAGGCCATTCGGCCCTTCGAGCCAGCTCCGCCATTCAATGTGATCACGGCTGATCATCCCCAATCAGTACCCCGTTCCTGCCTTCTCCCCATATCCCCTGACTCCGCTATTTTTAAGAGCCCCATCTAGCTCTCTCTTGAAAGTATCCAGAGAACCGGCCTCCACCGCCCTCTGAGGCAGAGAATTCCACATGAGGTAATACATGACGTTGGGCCAAAAACAACACATATTGGTTCACACTCAATGTTTAAGAAAGAACTGCAGTTGCTGGAAAAATCAAAGGTAGACAGAAATGTTGGAGAAACCCAGCAGGTGAGGCAGCATCTGTGGAGCGAAGGAATAGGTGACGTTTCAGGTCGAGACCCGTAGCCTGAAGAAGGGCCTCGACCCGAAACGTCGCCTATTCCTTCGCTCCACAGATGCTGCCTCACCCGCTGAGTTTCTCCAACATTTTTGTCTTCCTCTGCTCTACACTCAGATACCTGGCCTTGCATTGATCCATCAGATACTATTAGAAATACCAAGAGCACCCATTCCTTCTTCTCCCGCGATGCTGCCCGACCTGCTGAGTTACTCCAGCACTTTGTGTCTACCAAGGACTTTGTTATACAAAAACAAAAAAAAACCTATTTGGACCCTGTTGTTTTCTGGAAATGTAACCCTTCCCTGACCTCCACAACATGGGGATCACCTGTAAGTAGTATTGTGGACAGCTGAAAAGATCATCATAGTCTCCCCTCCCCCCCCCCCCCCCCCCCCCCCCCCACCCCATCCCATCTCAGACATCGACACCACACGCTGCATCCGCATAGCAACCAACATTGCTTAAGACCCCACCCACCCCTCACATAAACTTTTCTCCCCGCTTCCATCTGGCAGGAGGTACCAAAGCGTGCGGTCCCTCACATCCAGACTATGCAACAGCTTCTTCCCCCAGGCCATCCGACTCAACGCTCAGGGACTGATCTGAACACACCCACCACCCCCTCCCCCACCACCCGTAGTACGCAACGGAGCGGAACGCGGGCCTTTTATTCATCCATCTCCATAACCGGACCCGACCCGCAGTGTAACCAACGTTGCGGGGGAACAGTTTGTGTCAATAAATTATAATTCTGAAAATGAGGAGAAGATTTTTACCAAATAACTTTTATTTTTACGAGGATGTTTCCGTAACCGGCTTCCGTCTCCGCACTATTATCCTACGGGATCTTTGGTGCGGAGATGGAAGCCGGTTACGGAAAAGGGGCCGAAATTTACCCACGAATCTGCCCATGACCGCACTACGTGTTTTTCATCGGGTGGACCATCTTGCTCGCTGTAGGACCCTGGGCACACTTGGTTTGTGTACATTGCAGTCTGTTGCACTGTTGTCTACTGTCCTGCGTTGCTGGTTTGTACATTTTCTATTTACTTTGTTGCACTTTAGTAAGGAGGGTTTTGCACCATGTGTATAGCGTAGTTTATCTATATGTTGTCCAATTGTGTTCTATGTCGCACTGAGGTTCGAGGGAAGCGCTATCTCATTGCACCGTGTACGGTGTATAGGGCTGTGATGACAATAAACCAACCCTCTTGAATCTTGAAGTAACCAACATAGTACACGTCTTTAGACAGCAGCTCCGGACACGAGGGGATGATGTGAAAGCTCGGAGTTCAGATTCTGAAGAAGGGTCCTGACCTGAAACGTCACCTATTCCTTCGCTCTGCCTCACCCGCTGAGTTTCTCCAGCATTTTTGTCTACCTACGGTGCTAAATGGGATGCTTTGAGGCAAGGAAATGTATAATTTCAAGTGATAAAATGACAAATGATAAAATCAAGAGAGGAATAGATCGGGTGGATGCACAGAGTCTCTTGCCCAGAGTCTTGGATCGAGGACGAGGACACAGGTTCAAGGTGAAGGGGGAAAAGATTTAATATGGAACCTGATGGGTCACTTTTTCCCCACAGAGGATGGTAGGTGTAGGAAACAAGCTGCCAGAGGAGGTAGTTGAGGCTGGGACTATCCCAACGTTTAAAAAACAGTTAGACAGGTAGATGGATAGGACAGATTTGGAGGGATATGGGCCAGGCGCAGGCTGGGACTAGTGTAGCTGGGACATTTAACTGGGCCCTCGACCCGAAAGAAGGGTCTCGACCCGAAACGTCGCCTATCTCCTTCGCTCCTTAGATGCTGCTGCACCCGCTGAGTTTCTCCAGCCTTTTGCGAGTTGGGCCGAAGGGCCTGTTTCCACACTGTATCACTCTGTGACTCTATGATATTGAAAACTAAAGACCAAATTACAGAAACATGGACAAGGCCCCTTGGATCATGATTCACAGTTTGGGCAGGCGGCACAGCCAAAACGATTCAATTATTATTCTGTATTAGTGGCCAGACTACTGCACGTTTCACTTGAGGAATGTCTCGAAGTGTTCTTGCAGCCAATAGTGTGTTGCTTGACGTCACTGTTGCCACGGGGGTCCCACAGCAGCTGAAGATGGCTGGAGTGTGGTCGGGACCAAATAAATCAAAAACTGATCTAGAAATTTAGGACAGCTCGATCGCACAGCTATAGAGTGGTGAACCAGGGGCCACAGTTTTAGAATAAGGGGTACGCCATTTAGAACAGCGACGAGGAAACACTTTTTCACACAGAGAGTTGTGAGTTTATGGAATTCTCTGCCTCAGAGGGCGATGGAGGCCGGTTCTTTGGATACTTTCAAGAGAGAGCTAGATAGGGCTCTTAAAGATAGCGGAGTCAGGGGATATGGGGAGAAGGCAGGAACGGGGTACTGATTGGGGACGATCAGCCAGGATCACATTGAATGGCGGTGCTGGCTTGAAGGGCCGTGCTGGCTTGAAGGGCCGAATGGACTACTCCTGAACCCATTGTCTATTGTCACACTGCGCCAGAGACCCGGGTTCGATCCCGACTACGGGTGCTGGGTGTGGAGTTTGTACGTTATTCCCAAGACCTGGTGGGTTTCCTCCGGGTGCTCCGGTTTCATCCCACATCCCAAAGACGTGCGTGTTTGTAGGTTCATTGGCTTCTGTAAATTGTCCCTGGTGCATGGGAAAGTGTTTGTGTACGGGTTGCTCGCTGGCCAGCATAGACCTGTTGGGCCGAAGGGCCTATTTCCATGCTGTACCTCTGAAGCAAACTGTACACGTGCATGGTGAAACAGAGCCAGGCGCTTCAGCACAATGTGTCCATGCTGACAAAGATGTCCCCTCTGAGCTAGTCCCACCACCCTTATCCCTCCAAATCTTTCTTACTGTGCACCTGTGGAACCTCCTCTGGCAGCTCGTTCCATACACCCACCACCCAGAGTGTGGACAATGCTACCCCTCAGGATCTTTCCCCTCTCACCTGAAACCTACGTCCTCTCGTTTTTGATCCCCCTAATCTGGGCACAAGACTCCGTGCATTCAGGTAACCCACAATGGACAGAATGGTTCAGCTCACCTGCTCAGGCCAAGTCAGTGAGCATTTTTAAAGACAGAGATTGAAAGATTCTTGATTGGAAAGGTCATCAAGGGGATTGGGGAGAAAGCAGGAGAATGGGGTTTGAGAGGGAACGACAGGTCAGCCATGATTGAAGGGCGGAATTGACTCGATGGGCCGAATGGCCTAATACTGCTCCTGGAACTTATGAACATGGCCCATCTGCACACGTCCCATTTTCCTGTCTTTGGTCCATATCCCCCTCTACTTTTCCTATCCATGTACCTGTTAAAATGTCTTATAAATGCTGTTATAGTCCCAGCCTCAACTACCTCCTCCGGCAGCTCGTTCCATACACCCACCACCCTCTGAATGAAAAAGTTACCCCTCTGGTTAGCATTAAATATTATCCCTCTCACCTTACACCTACATCCAGCCTATTCTCTTGTAAGTAAGTATAAGGTGCTGGCTCAAAGGACCAAATGGCCAACTCCTGCACCTATGGTCTATTGGCCAGAACATTGGGGATAAATCAGTCAGAAGAAGGGTCCCAGCTGAAACCCATCTAAAAAACAGTCTCCTATCCATGTTCTCCACAGATGCTGCCTGACCCGCTGAGTTACTCCAGCACTCTGCGAAACGTCACCTATCCATGTTCTCCACAGATGCTGCCTGACCCGCTGAGTTACTCCAGCACTCTGCGAAACGTCACCTATCCATGTTCTCCACAGATGCTGCCTGACCCGCTGAGTTACTCCAGCACTCTGTGTGGGTTTTTTTTTAAAAAAGATAAATCTCCTAGACCCACATGCTTTTCGTGTCTGATGCAGCCAGTCAGAATAGTCATTCCAGATTGAAAAGATGGTAAGTTAAGACAGACTGAAATAAACAAATGGGATTATGTTACAGCCTTGGAATGACTAACATTCACAGCATAAACACGATTTTAGATGCTGCTGTAACACAAGCTGATAATGTGCATTGCATTACATTGCGTCTAGAATGCTGATCCCTACAGGAATGGCAGAAACAATCTCCTCAGGTGTGAGACGCCAGGGAGGCAGATGGGGTTTGTGTCTGCACCGTGCCTGCCTCGGAGAGACTGCGGATTCAGGTGCCTACTGAGGATTGAACACACATACACAATTCATGGATTAGTACGGGTGTCAGGGGTGTAGGGGAGAAGGCAGGGGAATGGGTTGAAAGGGAGAGATAGATCAGCCACGATTGAATGGCAGAGTAGACTTGATGGGCCGAATGGCCTAATTCTGCTCCAATCGCTTATGAATAAACTCCAATTAAGCAGTTTCTATTATTACTCCAAACGCAGTCATGAACGAGACAATGTCATAAGAAGGCAGATGCTGGTTTACTAAAGACAGATTGAAAAAGCGTCCCGACCCGCAACATCAGCTATCCATGCTCTCCAGTGGGGTCCGAGGAAGGATGTGCCTGACCCACATTACCCACTCTGTGAAACGTCACCTATCCATGTTCTCCACAGATGCTGCCTGACCCGCTGAGTTACTCCAGCACTCTGTGAAACGTCACCTATCCATGTTCTCCACAGATGCTGCCTGACCCGCTGAGTTACTCCAGCACTGTGTGACTTTCCTCCAATGAGACTACACCACGAAACACACGAGACGTTGATTTGTTTAGGATACCAGGATTTTCATGGTATTGTATCATAAATTCATAAGTGATAGGAGAAGAATTGGCCCATCAAGTCTACTCCACCATTCAATCATGGCTGATCTATCTCTCCCTCCTAACCACATTCTCCTGCCTTCTCCTCTGACACCTGTACTAATCAACAATCTATCTATCTCTGCCTTAAAAATATCCACGGACTTGGCCTCCACAGCCTCCTGTGGCAATAAATTCCACAGACCCACCGCCCTCTGACTAAATACATTCCTCCTCATCTCCTTTTTAAAGGAACTCCCTATAATTCTCAGGCTGTGACCTCTGGGCCTAGACTCTCCCACGAGTGGAAACATCCTCTCCACATCCACTCTGTCCAAGCCTCCACTATTCGAGATCGCTTCGCCTTACGCCAACTCACCAATGGAACGCAGGGCGATCAGTGGGAAATGTTACGCACAGCCTCGAAATGCTGAAGGCATTGATAATGCAGATGTAGGAAGGTTGTTTAATGAAAAAAGTGTAAGTGCAATGACATCAATGCAAAAACTAGCAAGCCTCGAGCAAAACTGCAGATAAAACGAGATGCGTCTTCCCCAGAGATTACAGTGTGCAAATGCCCAGCAACATACTGTAGTTATTACTTTGTCACTCTATGTCTTTGAAACTGAGCTGGATGGACAGCTAGTTATTAAAGGGCTGGGGTTTAGCAGGACGTTAGTGGAGATAGTGATTAAAGGGCCTGTCCCACTAAGAGATTTCTTTTTTAGTCGACTGTCATAGTCGTAGCAGGTCGCCGAAAAACCGGTGACTGGACTAATGGGCCTGTCCCACTTAGGTGATATTTTAGGCGACTGCCGGCGACAACGACAATGGAATTCACCAAAGTCAGTACCGGCAACAATCTACGTCACCTGGTGACAATATACGTCACCTGGCGACAACTTATGACAGCACCTACGTCAAGAGAAGACAAGCTACGACAAGCCCACGGTCGCCGACTGTTGATGAAAAGTTTTGAACCTTTCAAAATCCAGCAGCGACCAGAAAGACGCTACGATTCTTTGGGCGACTGAGGAGACGACTCACGGCCATACGGGCGACACCCCGGCGACCATGCGGTGACAGCCTAGTCGCCTGTAGTCGCCCAAGTGGGACAGGCCCTTAACTACTGCAAGGCAAATGTTAACTCCAGCACTATTGGCCGTGTTGATACGGTATCTATGGAACGCAACAACACAGATCTGATGATTAACAGCACGGAGCTTTCATAAAAAGAGATTCCATTGTGCAATCCTAGCCAGACCCTGAAGGCAGAGCTCTCTCTCGGTCTCGAACATTTAGAGTCAGTCACTCAACACGGAAACAGGCCCTTCGGCCCAACTTGTCCATGCCAACCAACATTTGATTAGTACGGGCGTCAGGAGTGATGGGGGGGGGGGGGGGGGGGGGGGGGGAGAAGGCAGGAGAATGGGGTTGAGAGGGAAAGATAGATCAGCCATGATTGAACGGCAGAAGTAGACCCGATGGGCTGAATGGCCTAATTCTGCTCCTAGAACTTAAGAACACGCCCCATCAACACAAGGCCCACTTTCCTGTCTTTGGCCCATATCCCTCTAAATCTCTCCTATCCATGTACCCATCAAATGTCTTATAAATGTTGTTATAGTCTCTGCCTCAACTACCTCCTCTGGCAGCTCGTTCCATACACCCACCACCCTCAGAGTGAAAAGGTTACCCCTCAGGTTAGCATTAAATATTACCCCTCTCACCTTACCCCTACATCCTCCCGTTCCTGAAAACATGGCGGCACACAAAGCCCAGCCGGTGGGCCAGCTGAGGAGTTTTGGCCCGGGCCGCGTGACGTCGCGCGCAAAGTCCAGCGCCCCGTCCAACTCATGAACCGATGACCGGCCATGAGAAGGAGGGTTGGTGGTGTTGTCGATGGTAAGCGAAGGTCCGAAGGTCGGACAGCTGGCCGGGATACCGACGGGGCCACGGGCGAGTCGGTCAACGCTGATGCTGCTGCACTCCATGGGCTGCACTACGTCGGGACGGGGTGAGGTGGGACCGGACGCGGCTCTCCGACCCGACAGTCCCCTCGACCCAAGTAGTAGCAGTCAAATACGGGACAAGGGCGGTCCCGTACGGGACAAACCAATTTAGCCCAATATACAGGATGTCCCGGCTAATACCGGACAGTTGGCAACCCTAGTTCTGAAAGGCCTTTTTTAATTGTTAAATTCTAGTTTTATTTAGAGATAGAAACAGGCCCTTCGGCCCACCAAGTCCATGCCAACCAGCGATCCCCGTGCACCTGCACTATCCTACACATACTAGGGACAATACACAATCTTTTTACCAAAGCCAATTAAGCTACAAACCCACACATCGTTGGAGTGTGGGAGGAAACCGGAGCACCAGGAGAAAACCCACGCGGTCACGGGGAGAACGTACAAACGCCGCACAGACAGCGCCCGTAGTCGGGATGGAACCCGGATGTCCGGTGCTGCGAGGCAGCAACTCCACCCCTGCGCCACCGTGCCTCCCCAATGGCATGACAAGTGCGTGAATTAGTTATTTTCTTGCCCTTGTAAATTTTGTTATTGCATCCATGTTTTTCAGAAAGTTGAAGAATCATATAGACAATAGGTGCAGGAGTAGACCACTCGGCCCCTCGAGCCAGCACCGCCATTCAATGTGAGCATGGCTGATCATCCATGGCCGCACCTTCTAGCATCATTGCTGGAATTCCAGTGGATGGACTGACTTAAATGGACAACAACCCTGGCCCCTCAGCACGAAACATTGCGTCCAGAATCTACTCCGGGGATCGTTCGACCATTTTTAACATATTTTCCAAATTGGTGGTCTGTAATCAAAGCCAATATTTGGGTTCCCAGCTGTCGGGATTATTCTGGAATGTTCTCAGCTCGTTGTGAAATAGGCCGATGCATCCGAGCTGACGTTCAATCAACATTAACTTCAGGAACATTCAACCCCTTCAGAACGCAGAAAAGGTCTGAAGAAGGGTCTCGACCCTGAAACGTCACCCGTCCCTCCTCTCCAGAGATGCTGCCTGTCCCGCTGAGTTACTCCAGCAGAAGGTCATAAGGAATAGGAGTAGAATTAGGCCATTCGGCCCATCAAGTGTAGTCCGCCATTCAATCATGGCTGATCTATCTCTCCCTCCTATCCCCAGTTCCTTCCTGCACAAAAGACACTGGAGTGCTGGAGTTAAACCCCTGTCCCACGGTACGAGTTAATTCCAAGAGCTCTCCCAGAGTTTGCCCTGATTCGAACCTGGAGATTTACGGTAATGGCCACTCATCGGTACTCGGGGCTCTCGTGGACATTTTTCAACATGTTGAAAAAACTTCACGAGTCTTCCCGTGCTTACCTGCCGTTAGCGAGTCTTCCCGAGTACCTGCCGTTAGTGTTACGAGCCGCTAAGAGACGTCCCCGAGCTCTGACGTACCCGCTACGTTCATTCTCCGCGCTTACCTTGAGTTTGATTTTTTTCTAAACTCGGGAGAGCTCTTGGAATGAACTCGTACCGTGGGACAGGGCCATAACACAGAGGTTCGGAAAGCATCTCTGGAGAACGTGGACAGATGACGTTTCAGGCCGGGATCCTTCTTCTGAATAGTTGTTTATTACGCTGCTGCTACAAGTAAGAATTCCATTGCTCCGTTTCGGGACATATGACAATAAAACACTCAACCTTTGGCTGTTGTCAGCCTTTTACTTACAGCATGCCTTCTTATTTCCTTTGCCAGATCCCCTCAGATGTTTCAGTCTTCTGTTTTCACTTGTGTGAGCAACAAAGCATTGATGTGTGAGCTTTCAGTTTAGAGCTAGTGTGTAAACATAGATACATAGAAAAATAGGTGCTGGTGGAGGCCATTCGGCCCTTCGAACCAGTACCGCCTTTGAATATGATCATGGTTGATCATCTAAAATCAGTTCCACCATATCCCTCGATTCCTTTAGCCCAGTGGTTCTTAACCTTTTTGGCACCAGCGCACACATGCGCAAACAAAATACTGTATGTGTTATGTACCTTTGTTAGGTTCCTAAACATGGGCTCAACAAATTGATGTTATTTAAGTCCCCTTCATGACCCCTGGCAAAGCCCCAAACGATCCCCATGGGGGGGGGGTCACAGCCCCCTGGCTAAGAGCCACTGCTAGCCCTTAGAGTTATATCTGACTCTCTCTTGAAAACATCCAGTCAATCGGCCTCCACTGCCTTCTGTGGCAGAGAATTCCACAGGTTCACAACTCTCTGGGTGAAGAGGTGGTTCCTCATCTCAGTCCTAAATGGCCGACCCCTCATTATTTTAACAGGCCCTTCATCCCACTGAGTCGACGTCAACAGGCTGGATGCAGGAAAAATGTTCCCAATGTTGGGCGAGTCCAGAACCAGGGGCCACAGTCTAGAATAAAGGGGAGGCCATTCAAGACTGAGGTGAGAAAAAACGTTTTCACCCAGAGAGTTGTGAATTTGTGGAATTCCCTGCCACGGAGGGCAGTGGAGGCCAAATCACTGGATGGATTTAAGAGAGAGTTAGATAGAGCTCTAGGGGCTAGTGGAGTCAAGGGATATGGGGAGAAGGCAGGCACGGGTTATTGATTGGGGACAATCAGCCATGATCACAATGAATGGCGGTGCTGGCTCGAAGGGCCGAATGGCCTCCTGCTTCACCTATTTTCTATGTTGCTATGTCCCATTCACACTAGTTCTATGTTATCTTACTTTCTCACCCACTCCCTACACACTAGGGCCAATTAATCTACAAACCCTCACGTCTTTGGGATGTGGGAGGAAACCAGAGGATCCGGAGAAAACCCACACAGTCACAGAGTGGATGTGTAAACTCAACGCAAAGACAGCACCCGAGGTCAGGATCGAACCCGGGACTCTAGTGCTGTGAGGCAGTAACTCTAAAAGCCATCGGCCTTCAACCATTATACTGTAGATGGTTCAATTGTAATCACATATTGTATTAATTCTGACTGGATAGCACACAACAAAAGCTTTTCACTGCGCCTTCTCTCCAGAGATGTTGCCTCACCCGCTGTGTTACTCCAGCATTTTGTGTCTACCTGAAATTGTACACTCTTTAGATCACACGGTGAATTCCAGATTCAGGTTTCCCTCGTCATCCCTCACCCTGCTCTAGACTCCCGGTGTAACACCTCCACCTTGAAAGGCTTCTCATTATTCCAGAAGGATCCGCACACAGAAATATTGGTTCATTCCCTCCACAGATGCTGCCTGACCCATCAAGATCTCCCCACACTGCAGTTGTATAGGGCTCTGGTGAGACCACATCTGGAGCATTGCGTACAGTTTTGGTCTCCTAATTTGAGGAAGGACATCCTTGTGATTGAGGCAGTGCAGCGTAGGTTCACAAGATTGATCCCTGGGATGGCGGGACTGTCATATGAGGAAAGATTGCAAAGACTAGGCTTGTATTCACTGGAGTTTAGAAGGATGAGAGGATATCTTATAGAAACATATAAAATTATAAAAGGACTGGACCAAGCTAGATGCAGGAAAAATGTTCCCAATGTTGGGCGAGTCCAGAACCAGGGGCCACAGTCTTAGAATAAATGGGAGGTCATTTAAGACTGAGGTGAGAAAAAACGTTTTCATCCAGAGAGTTGTGAATTTGTGGCATTCCCTGCCACAGAGGACAGTGGAGGCCTAATCACTGGATGAATTTAAGAGAGAGTTAGATAGAGCTCTAGGGGCTGGTGGAATCAAGGGATATGGGGAGAAGGCAGGCGCGGGTTATTGATTGGGGACGATCAGCCATGATCACAATGAATGGCGGTGCTGGCTGGAAGGGCCGAATGGCCGCCTCCTGCACCTATTTTTAATGTTTCTATGGTTTGCTGAAGATTCCAGCATCTGCAGGTCCCCAAGTCCTTGTTCCCATTATATAGACGTATGGAGGTATTGGGGTGAAGGAAAGAGCGTTCACGTCGCAGCCCTGTCTCCACCACCACACACAAGAAGCGACAAGCCAGACACCATTGTGTGCAGATGCCGAGAAATGCATTCAGCACTGGCTGAACAACTTCTAACCTTGTGTGTGGACTCGATAAGAAGACGGAGGTATTAATCTTCGAGGTGTACAAAATCATGAGGGGAAAAGATTGGTTAAATGCACAGGGTCTCCTAACGAGAGGTGGGGAATCGAGAACCAGAGGGCATCGTTTTAAGGTGGTGAGGAGGAAAGATTCAAAAGGAACCAGAGGGATAACTTTAGTTTCTCCCCCACGCAAACATTGGTGGGTGTATGGACGAGCTGCCGGAGGAGGTAGTTGTGGCGGGTACCATCACAATGCTTAAGAAACATTTAGACAGGTACATGGATAGGACAGGTTTAGAGGGATATGGGCCAAAGGCAGGCAGGTGGGACTAGTGTAGATGGGACATGTTGGTCGATGTGGGCAAGTTGGGCCGAAGGGCCTGAATTCCACGCTGTATGACTATTATTCGATGTGAAAGTGAAGAGGGGAAATAAAGACTCATTGCAAATTAAATTGCCGTCTGAAGAAGCAAAACAGAGCTGGAGTAACTCAACAGGCCAGGCGGCATCTATGGAGATTGACACAAAGTGCAGGAGGAACTCAGCGGGTCAGGCAGCATCTGTGGAGAACATGGATAGGTGACGTTTCACAGAGTGCTGGAGTAACTCAGCGGGTCAGGCAGCATCTGTGGAGAACATGGATAGGTGACGTTTCACAGAGTGCTGGAGTAACTCAGCGGGTCACATAACATCTCTAGAGAAATGGGATAGGTGACATTTCGGTTTGAGACCCGTAAGGGTCTCGACCCGAAACGTCACCTATTCCTTTTCTCCAGAGATGCTGCCCATCTGTGGAGAACGTGGATAGGTGACGTTTCACAGAGTGCTTGAGTAACTCAGCGGTTCAGGCAGCATCTGTGGAGAACATGGATAGGTGACGTTTCAGATGGGAACCCCTTTTTCCTCGCAGTATAAAGAGCCAGATTATGAACGGAAAATCTCAGCGATGTAAATAAACTGCATTTCCCCGACTAAGACGATCTCCATTTTTGTGGGTTATTCCCTCAATAGCTACAGGGGAAAGTGGTCAGCCCAGATGAATCAGGGCCCCCGCTCGAGTTACATAGTTTCAGGCTGACAACAATGAACAGTGGAATCTCAACTCAGCCTGCATCATAGTTAGACTGGAACATAAACTAACAAGCTATCTTCAAACAAACAGCTTTTCTGCCAGGGTGCAGCGGCTGGACTCAAACATGATTTATCATCAGCATCTAGACATGACACCAAAACAAATGACTAATCAAGCATTATTTTTATTACCTTTTAAGGACAGCAGTCAACCATCTGGACAAAAAAATGGCTCAAAAATTCTGAACTTTGCATTGCCTAGCGATGTTGTCAGAGTTCTAAAGGCCCTGTCCCACGATGCGAGTTTAAAAAAAAAAATCAAACTCGTGGTAAGTACGTAGAAGGTACGTCGGAGCTCGTGGCGGTCTCGTAGCCGTTCGTAACGCTAACGGCAGGTACTCGGGAAACGTGGAAAATCTCATCAAAGTTTTCTTTCAGCACTGTGAAAAATTTCCAAGAGCAAAAAAATACTCGTGATGAGGTACCACGAGTTAGATTTTTTTTTAAACTCGGGAGAGCTCTTGGGTGAACTCACATCGTGGGACAGGCCCTTAATATTCCATACGAAGTGAGCAGATCTGAACCAATAACTAGACATTCTCTTGACCCCCCCCCCCCCCCACCCCCCATCACATCAAGATGAATTCTAATAAATTAAACATTCAAAATGTGAACGGTGGTGCAGCGGGCAGAGCTGCTACATCACAGCGCCAGAGACCCGGGTTCGATCCCGACCTCAGGTGCTGGCTGTGTGGAGTTTGCACGTTCTCGCCATAGTTTTCCTCCCACATCCCGAAGACAATGAATAAAAAATATAAATGAATTAAAGGACGTTCTTTTAGGGAAGGAGATGAGGAGAAATTTATTTCGTCAGAGGGTGGTGAATCTGTGGAACTTTGCCACGGAAGGCTGTGGAGGCCAAGTCAGTGGATATTTTTAAGACAGAGATGGATAGATTCTTGATTCGTACGGGTGTCAGAGGTTACGGGGAGAAGGCAGGGGAATGGGGTTGGGGGGGGGGGGGGGTGAGGAGAGATAGATCAGCCATAATTGAATGGTGGAGTAGACTTGATGGGTCAAATGGCCTAATTCTGCTCCTATTCCTTATGACATATGTACTACCACATATCAATGCAATCAGGCCAAACTCAAATACAATAGGTAGAGCAAAGGGAAAGATACAGTGCAGAATATAGTTCTCGACATCACAGTGCATCAGAGACAGTCCAATTTCCACATTGGGGTTGAGGTGAATCAATGGAAGGTGAACTTATGGAAGATGCTCGTGAAATCTTATCATAACATTAAAACATCGTTATAGCACTGAACGTTATATCAATATAAATTACATCAAGTATCAACTGTACAAATCAAGGCAGAGGCCCCGTGTACGAAGATACTACAGATGCTGGTTTAAACCGAAGATAGACACAGAGTGCTGGAGTAACTCAGCGGGTCAGGCAGCATCTGTGGAGAACATGGATAGGTGACGTTTCACAGAGTGCTGGAGTAACTCAGCGGGACAGGCAGCATCACTGGAGAGAAGGAACGGGCTCTCGTCTGCTCTGACCTCCCTTCCATCGAGGGGATCTATCGCAGTCGCTGCCTCAAAAAGGCTGGCAGCATCATCAAGGACCCACACCACCCTGGCCACACACTCATCTCCCCGCTACCTTCAGGTAGAAGGTACAGGAGCCTGAAGACTGCAACGACCAGGTTCAGGAATAGCTACTTCCCCACAGCCATCAGGCTATTAAACCTGGCTCGGACAAAACTCTGAACATTAATAGCCCATTATCTGTTATTTGCACTTCATCAGTTTATTTATTCATGTGTGTACATATTTAATAATGGTATATGGACACACTGATCTGTTCTGTAGTCAATGTCTACTATGTCCTGTTGTGCTGAAACAAAGCAAGAATGTCATTGTCCTATCAGGGACACATGACAATAAACTCTCTTGAATCTTGAGATGACATTTCGGGTCAAAATCGGGTCTGAAGAACGGTCTCGACCCGAAACGTCACCTATCCCTTCTCTCCGGAGATGCTGCCCGACCCACTGAGTTACTCCAGCACTATCAAGGAAGAGGTCATCCCGGTGGGATTTAAAACACCATGTACCTGATAGGGAGTGGAATCTCTGGACACTGGGAGGCAATCGGAGAAAGCTGTTGGAATGTTGTAGTCTTTCCCTCAGTTAACTGAACATTGAGATCAGGAATATTTGATAAGCTGTCACACAAAGTGATTTAATAAGCAGTTGAAGGTAAAGATCTGTGAAGAGGAATGCAGACAGTTAAGAATGCAGCCACATAGATCTGGCTCGGAGACGGAAAGCAAAAAAGAGATTTTTTTTTTAAACTGGCGGGGACTCATCGAGCGGTGGTGTGCTCCACAACACTGCGATAGAACCGCCTTTTCCTTTTCGATTGATTTAAAAAGGTTTTAAAGATTTGTGGGTGGCGCAGCGGTGGAGTCACTGCCTCACAGCGCCAGAGACCCGGGTTCAATCCCGACTACTGGTGCTGTCTGCACGGAGTTTGTACGTTCTCCCTGCGTGTGGGTTTCCCCTGGGCGCTCCGGTTTCCTCCCACACTCCAAAGACATGCAGGTTTGTAGCTTAATTGGCTTTGGTAAAGATTGTGAATTGTCCCTAGTGTTTGGAGGATAATGCAGGCGTGCGGGGTGATTGCTGGTCGGCACGGACTCGGTGGGCCGAAGGGCCTGTTTCCATGCTGCATCAGGACCAGGCCCCACAGTTTATGAATAAGGGGTAGGCCATTTAGAACGGAGATGAGGAAACACTTTTTCACCCAGAGAGTTGTGAATCTGTGGAGGTCTCTGCCTCAGAAGGCAGCGGAGGCCGATTCTCTGGATACTTTCGAGAGAGAGTTGGATGGAGCTCTTAAAGATAGCGGAGTCAGGGGATATGGGGAGAAGGCAGGAATGGGGTACTGATTGGGGAGGATCAGCCGTGACCACAGCGAATGGCGGTGCTGGCTCGAAGGGCCGAATGGCCTACTCCTGCACCTATTGTCTATCTCTAAACTATAATGTAACAATTAAAAAAGCCCTTTCAGAACGGTGATCTGTAATAGATCAGTCAATAAGATTTTCTTGCCATCGATTATTCCAAACTAAAGCTAAAAGTAACATTAAGCCAGCCAGGAAGAATGTGCAAAATTGCCATCTTCATGATTTTCTAACGTGACATCACCATCTCCGGAGAGAAGGAAAGGGTGACGTTTTCGTGTGAAGACCCTTCTGTCTCACAAAAGGTCTCAACCCAAAACGTCACCCATTCCTTTCCTCCGGAGATGCTGCCTGTCCTGCTGAGTTACTCCAGCATTTTGTGTCTATCGTCGGTTTAAACCGGCATCTGCAGTTCCTTCCTGCACATCACCACTTAAACACCCGTCTGTGGAACCGCTGGCAAGTTTGAGTTTTAGTGAAGGGCATCTTCTCAGCGTGCTCAGTCTGACCTGATCCTTACATGTTCAAGGTCAGTGTGGTCACAGGGCATTTTTTCCCTCATCCATTCTTTGAATATCCTTGTTATCTCTTGGCTCACACAAATGGTCAGAAATAGTCACGGTGCTGATGGAATTACAGCTGTTGTCCAGTGGTATTGGGGGGGGGGGGGGGGTGGAGGGGGGGGGGGGGGGGGGGGGGGGGGGGGGAGGGGGGGGGGGGGGGGGAGGGGGGGGGGGGAGGGGGGGGGGAGGGGGGGGGAGAGAGGGAGAGGGAGGGGAACACTATCCAGTCTCTATCATGACTCCATCAATATCCAGAGTGTACAAGATCCTTTGGCAGGCTGACGTTACTGTGGAAAAATGGGTTTCCTGTAGAAAGAGCCGACCTCTCGCTGGGCTCCTCCCTCAGTTCAACAGCACTCGCTTAACACCATCAGTCACTCTCGTTTCCGTCCCTTTAATGATATGAACTAAAGTAATGTACAGACCTTATCTTATATAGAAACATGTAAAATTCTTAAGGCGGGCTTGGACAGGCTAGGTGCAGGCAAATTGTTCCTGATCTTGGGGGGGGGGGGGGGGGGCGGGGGGGGGGTGGGGGGGGGGAGGGTGGGGGGGGGGGGGGGGGGGGGGGGGGGGGGGGGGGGGGGGGGGGGGGGGGGGGGGGGGGGGGGGAGTCCAGAGCCAGGAGTCACAGTTTAAAGAATAAAGGGTCAGCCATTTAGGACTGAGATGAGGAAAAACGTTTTCACCCAGAGAGTTGTGAATCTCTGGAATTCTCTCCCACAGAAGGCAGTGGAGGCCGATTCACTGGATGTTTTCAAGAGAGAGTTAGATTTGGGTCTTGCTGGCTAACGGAATCGAATGGTATGGGGAGAAGGCAGGAAGGGGGTACTGGTTGGGGATGATCAGCCATGATCACATTGAATGGCGGTGCTGGCTCGAAGGGCCGAAGGGCCTACTCCTCCACCTATTGTCTATTGTGGGCTCCTTGGCCATCGGTGCCGGCTTCGATTTGTTTTGTACTTTTTCGCACATCTTGTTTCACTCTCCCCCGACTCTCAGTCTAAAGAAGGGCCTCGACCCAAAACGTCACCCATTCCTTCTCTCCCGAGATGCTGCCAGTCCCGCTGAGTTACTCCAGTATCTTGTGTCTCTCTCTCTCTCTCTGCGTAGACTTCCTCTGCGTGCTCTGGTTTCCTCCGTTGTGCCAAAACCTACAAATTCTGTTCAGACAGCCCCTGGGCCTCTGGGACTGACCCTGGGCCTCTGGGCCTGACCCTGGGCCTCTGGGACTGACCCTGGGCCTCTGGGACTGACCCTGGGCCTCTGGGACTGACCCTGGGCCTCAAAACCTACAAACTCTGTTCAGACAGCACATGGGCCTCTGGGATTGACCCTGGGCCTCTGGGCCTGACCCTGGGCCTCTGGGCCTGACCCTAGGGCCTCAAAACCTACAAACTCTGTTCAGACAGCACATGGGCCCTCTGGGACTGACCCTGGGCCTCTGGGCCTGACCCTGGGCCTCTGGGCCTGACCCTGGGCCTCAAAACCTACAAACTCTGTTCAGACAGCACATGGGCCTCTGGGCCTGACCCTGGGCCTCTGGGCCTGACCCTGGGCCTCTGGGCCTGACCCTGGGCCTCAAAACCTACAAACTCTGTTCAGACAGCACATGGGCCTCTGGGATTGACCCTGGGCCTCTGGGACTGACCCTGGGCCTCTGGGACTGACCCTGGGCCTCTGGCGCTGTAAGGCAGCAACTCTACAACTCTGCCACCCTGTTGCGAACGGGTGATCGCTGGTCGGCGTGGACTCAGCAGGCAGACAGATCTGTCTCCACGCTGTATCTCTAAATGAAACTAAACTAAGCTGTTCCTTCAGGAATCCACAAGACGGCACTGGAGTCCAGTACAGAGCAAGCAGGGATTTGTGACAATCTGCCATGGATCCCTTCAGCTTGTATCTGACCTGGGAACCGCTAATACGCTTGTCGCTGGAGTTTGGGAGGAAACAAGTGATCATTTTTCATTATTTTGCTGACTCTGTGATTTTGTTCCATTGCTGGCCTTGCTATTCCCCCATGAAGGGCTGCAATAAAATTAGCTCCAATACTGATTACGGTGCAGACGGTAAATCTAGATCAATAACAATAAGAAAACCTTCGCTCCAACTTAACAAGTTTCACGAGGAATTATAAAAATGGCAAAAATTCCTTCTGTTCCTTTTGAAGAATCGACTTACTACATTAGAGTAGACTTCAAACTAGAAGATTGTCTCTTTCTAATCTCCAACCATTTATTTCACCCCTTCCACCCATATCTCTCCTTGTGGCTCGACATTTCACTCTTCTCACTATTCGAAACCCTTTTGACTCTTTTTTTCACCTCCGGCCCTTGCTACTTACTCCACCCAATTACCTATCAAATCCATTTGTTCTGCATCTCTTTACATCACTATCTATACCTCTCGTTTCTCTTTCCCCTGACTCTCGGGCTGAAGAAGGATCTTGTCCTAAAACCTATTCACCTATCCATGTTCTCCACAGATGCTGCCTGACCCGCTGAGTTACTCCAGCACTCTGTGAAACGTCACCTATCCATGTTCTCCACAGATGCTGCCTGACCCGCTGAGTTACTCCAGCACTGTGTCCTTGTCCCGGTTCTGAATATTGGAAATTGGATGTTAGAATTCTCCAGCACTTTGCATCCAGCATCCAAGGCAGAAATCTGTACATAAGTTCTGTCCACTAGATGTGCGTATGCTCCAGGTTTTGAAAATAACGCGCTACATTTCCAAGCTGAAGAATTTTTAAATGTTTTTAATTTTTTTTTAAAAAAATAGGCCAAGAGTTTACTCAAGTCAGCCTTTGTACGGAATATCTAATGCCGTGTGACTACATTCAAACACTCATCCTGTGCATACAGGCGCGGAAAGGTTCATTACTGCCTCTAACGATTTATGTATCGAGGATGCATTGGTGCTTTGTCTCTGGAACTAACCCCTGCCAAGATTTATTAAAGTAAACACAGCAGCACAGTGGTAGAGTTGCTGCCTTACATCGCAATAGACCCGTGTTCGATCCCGACAACGGGCGCTGCCTGTAGGGAGTTCGCACGTTCTCCCCGTGACCTGCGTGGGTTTTCTCCAAGATCTTTGGTTTCCTCCCACACTCCAAAGACGTGCAGGTTTGTAGGCAAATTGGCCTGGCATTAGTGTAAATTGTCCCTAGTGCGCGTCGGATAGTGTTACTGCGCGGGGAATGGCGGGTCTGCATGGCCTCGATGGGCCGAAGGGTCTGATTCCACCCTGGATCTCTTAACTGAACCATATATTTTTAAAAATGGCATCATCTTCAATTAAGGCAACCAAACATCACATAATTCAAGAATTGACACACAAAGAACTACAGGTGCTGGAATCTTGAGCAAAGCACAAAGTGCTGGAGCATCTCAGCTGGTCATGCAGCTGGTCGTGGCAAGGGTGGACAGACAACATTTTGGGTTTGGACCCTTCACCCGGTTGGAGTAGGGGGGGGGAGAAAGCTTGAAAAGAGTTTGGGGCGGGACAAAGGGACAGGTGGATATAGGTGAGGGGGGTTGATTGGAGGATGATGGAGTAAATGACAAAGGCGATAAGGAGATCAAAGATATTTTCTATAAGGAGAGGAATGGAATGTAAAGGCAGATGTAAAGGGGCGGGGGGGGGGGGGAGAGGGGGGTAAAAAGGGAAATAACTTGGGGATGAGAGATGAATGTACAAAGGAGAGGAATGTACAAAAAGTGACTGGACCAGGATGGTGGGAGAAATGGCTGCACTGCTGCCACCAAATAATGGGCCACATTTCGCAAGGAATCTGCTGGACTTACAAGTAACTGCCCACTTTTCCCTTACACAGTTAACAGTCCAAGTCCATAACTACCACTTTTAAATGACACAAAATGCTGGAGTAACTCAGCGGGTCAGGCAGCATCTCTGGAGAGAAGGAATGGGCGACATTTCGGGTGAAGACTCATCATCAGATTGAAGTCTGAAGAAGGGTCTCGACCAGAAACGTCACCTATTCCTTCTCTCCAGAGATGCTGCCTGACCCGCTGAGTTACTCCAGCACTCTGTGAAACGTCACCTATCCACGTTCTCCACAGACGGGCAGCATCTCTGGAGAAAAGGAATAGGTGACGTTTCGGGTCGAGACCCTTACGGGTCTCAACCCGAAATGTCACCTATCCCTTTTCTCCAGAGATGTTATGTGACCCGCTGAGTTACTCCAGCACTCTGTGAAACGTCACCTATCCATGTTCTCCACAGATGCTGCCTGACCCGCTGAGTTACTCCAGCATTTTGTGTCTATCTTCGTTGCGGCAAAAATGTAATCGTTCCAACGCCGACATAAATGACAAATAGAGTTGTTTCAGAAAGAACTGCAGATGCTGGAAAAATCAAAGGTAGACAAAAAAAAAGCTGGAGAAACTCAGCGGGTGAGGCATCATCTATGGGGCGAAGGAATAGGCGAAGTTTTGCATCGAGACCCTTCTTCAGACAAATAGTTTTGCTGCCATACTGCCAGAGACCCGGGTTCGATCCCGACTACGGGTGTGGTCTATACGGAATCTGTATGTTCTCCCTGGATTTTCTCTGGATGCCCCGGTTTCTTTCCACACTCCAAAGACGTACAGGTTTGCAAGTTAATTGGCTTCGGTAAAGATTGTAAAATTTCCCCCAGTGTGTGTAGGATAATGTCAGTGTGCGGGGATCGCTGGTCGGTGGGGGCGCTGCGAGTCGGCTGCCCTGCCAGCAGCATGTTCGTTATTTTGACTTTTTTTTTTAAGTGTCCAAATGTTTGTTTTAGTGTCTCTTGGTGTGGGGGGAAACTGATTTTGGTCGCCTCCTCGATGGAGAGGTGACTTTTTCCTATGTCACCTCCTTCGCGGCCTAACACCATGGATTGGAGTGGCCTTTCCCGGAGTCGGGCTCGGACTTTCAGCAGTGGGCACAGTGTGGGTTTTCCATCGCGGAACGGGCGAACCCTTGCCGGGGGTCACCAGAAGAAGTGCTCCGATCGCAGGCCCGTGGACTGTTACATCCTGAAGCCACGGTCTGCGGAGCTTCTAGCCACGGGCGCGGCGTGGACTTACCATCTGGAGCCTGGGATCCCTCACTGGCGATCCCCGTAGAAGAGCTCCGACCGCCGGCCTACAGCCGCGGTCTCCGGTAGGAAAGTGCCGATTCGGGACGTCCAAGCAGCGGAGTGTGTTTGACCATCCCGACGTCGGAGTTCGGATCATCCCGACGAGAGGGCCTGTACACCGGGCCGTCCGTGGCGCCGACTACGGAGGGTTAAGGCCTCAACCACGGGTGAACAAGGGGGAGGCCTGGCTGAACTTAGTGCCTTCCACCACAGTGAAGAATGCTGTGGTGGATGTTTGTGTTAAAAAAGAACACACAATACAGATTTAAGTGTGTCGCTGCTGGCAAATTCATTTCACTGCACCTTTGGGTGTATGTGACGAATACATTTGACTTTGACCTCGGTGGGCTGAAAGGCTCGTTTCCAGGCTGTATCTCTAAACTAAACTGGCAGAGGACAAAATGCAAAGCAACAACTAAATCGTTCTGGTTAAACACACAGAGAGATTCTATAATTCATCTGTGGGGGATTGAACCAAAACTTCGAGGAATTAATATTGGGGATCGGGTTGCATGACTCATGTGAAGGAGATCAGAGATGGTGAATTGTATTGGACCAGAGCAACATGTTTATCCAACCCAGCCCACAACACCAGCTTGGGGGGGAGAGGTCAAGGACCAGCATTAACTCATCTGTCTTTCCTGATGAGATTCAGATGCTTCATTGAGAAATCATTCTGACAAATGCTTTGTTTCCAAACAAAAGCAGGGAAGAAATGGACAAAAACCCACAGGTTTTCTTCGAGCATAAAGGATGGTACTAAATACAAATTTACCACGAGTCAGAAACCCAACAGAAGGGTTTGGTTGCTTGAATGGCCGTCTTACGACCAATTGCTACTGCTCTGCCGCCAATGTACAAGAGGTTTAGCTTCTGACAACTGATCCAAATAAACAATTTAAAAAAGGAAATTCAACTCCAAAAGAATGGCTGCTTAAAGGGCCTGTCCCACTTGGCAATTTATTTCGGCGACTGCCGGCGTCATATCAGTGTCGCCAAAAGATTTCGAACATTTCAAAATCCAGCGGCGACAAAATAAAAAAAAGTTGCGACACTTGGAAAAACACCGCGCGTCGATACGTCATCACGCCGCAAATTTTCCGGTGACCTGATACGTCAGTCAATGATGCCGGCAGTCACCGAAAAAATGGGACAACAGGCCCTTAAATGAGCATGTTGCTCGTTCTATAATTACTTCACTGGTTTCTCAGATGCTCCATAAAAGTGCTGACCAGACAATTCTGCGCCCAATTTAGCCGCCGTGACCATTTCTGACCACGTGTGTGAACCGAGAGAAAACGAGGATATTCAGAGAATGGATGAGAAATAAATGATCAATGACCACACTGTGTTCAGAGGACATCGGTTCAAGGTGAAGGGGCAAAGATTTAATCGGTATCCGAGGGGTAACTTTTTCACACGCAAAGGGTGGTGGGTGTATGGAACGAGCTGCCAGAGGAGGTAGTTGAGGCTGGGACTATCCCAACGCTTAAAAAACAGTTGGACGGGTACATGGATAGGACAGGTTTGGAGGGATATGGACCAAACGCAGGCAGGTGGGACTAGTGTAGCTGGGACATGTTGGGCTAAAGGGCCTGTTTCCACATTCGATGACTATGAGCTTGACCGCATGAGGATCTGGTCAGTCTGTGCACTGAGAATTGACCCTTCACTAAAACTGAAACGTCCCTGCGGTTCCACAGACAGGTGTTTAAGTGGTGATTTTGGGTTAGAAAAGATCCACCTACTTTGCAAGTCTTGGCCAATCCGAACGATTCAATCGTACAGTGGAAACAGACCCTTCGGCACAACTTGACCATGCTCACCAACATGCCCCATCTACACGAGGCCTCACATCTACACTGGGCCTGTGTTTGGCCCAATGTCCTTAAGAAACATAGAAAATAGGTGCAGGAGGAAGCCCATTCGCCCTTCGAGCCAGCACCACCATTCATGGCTGATCATCCCCTATCAATAACCCGTGCCTGCCTTCTCCCCATATCCCTCGACTCCACTAGCCCCTAGAACTCTATCTAACTCTCTCTTAAATCCATCCAGTGACTTGGCCTCCACTGCCCACTGTGGCAGGGAATTCCACAAATTCACAAACTCTCTGGGTGAAAAAGTTTTTCCCCCCCACCTCAGTCCCTAAAATTATTCTAAGACTGGTGGCCCCTGGTTTCTGGACTCGCCCAACATTGGGAACATTTTTCCTGCATCTAGCTTGTCCAGTCCTTTTAATAATTTTACTAGACTAAGTGGGAGCCATGTGTCCCATGTTCACAACAGGAGGGCTGGTTCCCAACCAACACAATATTCCACCCCTCCACCAATTCCAATATTTGGTGGCCAGTAGGGTGGGGGGGGGGGGGGGGGTGCTTTTCTGGAGGCGAGGTATGGGTGTTGTTGGCTGCAGGGACTACTGGTCTCCATAGGGCTAAGTATGGACATTGTGGCCATAAAGTGATTCTTGGGGGTGGCAGCTCAGTCCCTCAAGCATGATGTGCTGGCAGCTCACTCACAGCTGTGGGCTGGCAGTTGACTCATGACTATTCCTTGAAATTCCATTCAAGCAGGGCGCAAGGTCACCAAATTCAGATTCAGATTTTCCTACCACTTCAAGCAGGGTGCAAGTCCCACCAAATTCAAATGCAGATTCATACCATTTCATGCAGGGTTGCAAGGCCACCAAATTCAAAAATGCAGTTTCATACCATTTCATGGATGGGTGCAAGGCCACCACATTCAAAATGCAGTGTTCATACCATTTCATGCAGGGTGCAAGGCCACCACATTCAAATGCTGTTTTTCATACCATTTTTCAAGCAGGGTAAAAACCACCATTTAACACCACCACAAAACACACCACACTCACAGTTCCGTAGACATTCAGTGTGTGTTCAGTTGATTCACAGCTCAGCAGACAGAAGTCGTGCCCTCTCCCTTCCCCATCATGCGCAGATGAGCCACACTGAGCCACACCCACACACTTCCAGTGGTTTTATAATCCCCCCTCCCACCAGAAAAGGTGTGACCTTCAGGGAGTGATTTTCAAACATTTTTTTTAAACATTAAAAACTTTTTTAATTATTCATTGATGGGAGAAGAATCCTCTGCACCTGATAGCGTGGAGAGGGGGCGAGCACGGAGGAGGGGGAACTGAGTAAGATGGCGCTAAAAATCACAACCATAAGTGGCAGCCTTTTATATCTAAATTCAATATAGTGCAAACTGGAAGTTGTCAAGTTTAGCCAAACAGCCATTTGCAGTGCATTTCCACTTCAACCCAAACCACCCCCCCCCCAAACGGCCATTTGCAGTGCATTTTCCACTTCAAACCAACCCACCCGCCCCCCCCCCCACACCCCCCGCCCCCCAGCGCCCAAACAGCCATTTGCAGTGTATTTCCACTTCACACCCAAAGACAGCCATTTGCAGTGCATTCTTTCTACTTGAAACCAACCATATTTTGATTTTCAAACCACATTAAGGGCACTCACAGTGAGTAGATGCGTTTAGTGTTATTCAGGGAGACAATGACCCTCTTGCTTCCTCCATGTGGCAGAGACTGAGTGAGGCACACCATTTTTTCCGGGTTTTATAATCCCTCCCCCCCTCCCACCTGCAGGGCAGCAGAGAGAATGGCAAAAAATTAAAAAACATTAATATCTCTCTGATTTTTCATCGATGGGAAAAATCCTCCGGTCCCGGAAGGTGGAGGGCGGCTCCGAGCGAGGTGGCCAAAAATGGCGGCCGTGGGTGGCGGCATTCTCTTGGAAATCACAGCACAGCGAGCCAAAAGCGGTCAAGATCAGACTTTTAGTAATATAGATATGTTTCTATAAGATTCCCCCCTCATCCTTCGAAACTCCAGTGAATACAAGCCTAGTCTTTCCTCATATGACAGCCCCGCCATCCCAAGGATCAATCTCGTGAACCTACGCTGCACTGCCTCAATCACAAGGATGTCCTTCCTCAAATTAGGAGACCAAAACTGCACACAATACTCCAGATGTGGTCTCACCAGAGCCCCGTACAACTGCAATCGTGCAGTCCTTCTAAACCTTTCCCAAGTATATGACACCATCTGCTGCAAAAATGTGCAAATCATAGTAAATGTAATCTGTATCATGGTTCGTGAAGAACGGCACGGTGGCGCAGCGGTAGAGTTGCTGCCTCGCGGCGCCAGAGACCCAGGTTCGATCCTGATTACAGGTGCTGTCTGGACGGAGTTTGTATGTCCCCCCCCCCCCGTGACCTGCGTGGGTTTTCTCCGGGATCACCCAGTGACTCCAACTCTCCCGCTTTCGGCGGGAGATCGCCCGCTGAAAGGCCATTTTCGCAAAATCTCAAGCGGGAGAGCGGGAGATTTTGCGAAAATGGTCTTTCAGCGGGCGATCTCCCGCCGAAAGCGGGAGAGTTGGAGTCACTGATCACCGATTTCCTCCCCACACTCCAAAGATGTACCGGTTTGTAGGTTAATTGGCTTGGTAAAAATTCATAATAGTAGAAAATAGAAAAATTGAGAATTTTAAAATTGTCCCTACCTTGGTATGTGGGATAGTGGTAGCATACGGGGTGATCGCTGACTGAAGGGCCGGTTTCTACCCTGTATCTCTAAACTAAACTGAACACACAGATGCAAACATTGAGAATAATCCATTCACTAACAGACCACCTACGTAATGTTCTGCAGAAGGCCCTTGGGGAGGAGAATGCAGCACATTCTGAAGATTCGGTTCAAAAATGCCAATTTTAATCCTTATTCAACATCTATACAAGAACCAGATGGACCTTGGTTCAGATCACAGTTAAAAAGTAGGTTCCTCCGGTCAGTTACAGGTTCCAGAGGCAGAAGCAACCAAAGGACATCACTCCAACACCACATTCTCCCTGGTTTTGCTCAGCATATCAACATCCAGTTTGTGCGTTGTTTAGTTTAGAGACAGCACGAGAACAGGCCCTTCGGCCCGAGTGCGCGCCGAACAGCATTCACCCGGTACACTCGCACTATCCTACACACTAGACACAATTTACAATCCTTAGATCTAAAGAGAGAGCTAGATAGGGCTCTTAAAGATAGCGGAGTCAGGGGATATGGGGAGAAGGCAGGAACGGGGCACTGAGTGGGGATGATCAGCCATGATCACATTGAATGGTGGTGCTGGCTCAAAGGGTCGAATGGCCTATCCTTCACCTATTGTGTTTACTGAAGCTAATTAACCTACAAACCTGCACGTCTTTGGAGTGTGCGTGGAAACCAGAACTCCCCGAGAAAACCCACGCAGTCACAGGGAGAACGCGCAAACATTGTATTAACATTAGTATAACGTGTATCGAGGTAGTGATAGGCCTTGGCTGTGTGCTTACCAGGGTATAAGACTGCCAATATTGAACAGATCAACACGAAGAATATATTAAGAGCTTTGCATCAATTGTGTTTTTTCTTTAATCAAAGCTCATTTTCGAAATAAAATAAACTAAATAAAAGGCAAATGGCGGAGCTGGGAAAAGTTAAACGAGGTTCTAACTGTATATGGTGGTCACAATGAGAAGGTTAAATGCAAGTTATACAAATACATTTGCGACACAAAAAAAAATATTCTTTAAAATACTGCTTTGAGAGTTCATCAAGTTACATTTATTGCAAAAGGAGACATTGATGTGACATAAATCTATGACCAAGAATTAATTTTGCTGATGCTTATTCAATTATCCAAACGTGACAGGTCACCGAATTTCAATACGTCCTGAATGCAGTACAAACAGAAACAAAAAAAAAAAAAAAAAAAGGGTTACTTAGGAGTTATGGCCTTGTCCCACTGTACGAGTTCATTCAAGAGTTCTCCCGAGTTTGCCCTTTCATTCGAACTCGGAGATTTACGGTATTGGCCGCTCGTAGGTACTCGTGGCTCTCGTGGACAATTTTCAACATGTTGAAAAATCTTCACGAGTCTTCACGAGCTTACCGCGTTTCCCCAGTACCTGCCGTTAGCGTTACGAGCCGCTAAGAGACGTCCCCGAGCTCCGGCGTACCCGCTACGTATATTCTATGTACTTACCACAAGTTTGATCTTTTTTTTTTAAATCAGGTTTAACTTATCGACATTTATCAACTTCAAATACAGTTTAAAAATATTAAAAATAGTTCTAAAAGTGCCAAAGAAAATATGACCAGAGATGGTTCTGGGAAAGCAGACTATTAACATGGAGTAATATAGTACAGGAACAGGCCCTTCAGCCCACAAAGTCCCCGGGGAACATGGCACCATGTTAGACTAGTCTCCTCTGCCTGTATGTGACCCATATCCCAGAATACCGGTGCTGTCTGTGTGGAGTTTGTACACTGCGTGGGCTTTCTCCGAGGTCTTCGGTTTCCTCCCACACTCCAAAGACGTGCAGGTTTGTAGGTTAATCGGCTTGGTACAAATGCAAATTGTCCCTAGAGTGTGTAGGACAATGTTAATGTGCGGGGATCGTTGGTCGGTGTGGAGTGGGTGGGCCAATAGACAGTAGGTGCAGGAGTAGGCCCTTCGGCCTATCTAGCTCTCTCTCGAAAGTATCCAGAGAACCGGCCTCCACCGCCCTCTGAGGCAGAGAATTCCACAGACTCACAATTCTCTGTGAGAAAAAGTGTTTCCTCGTCTCCTTTCTAAATGGCTTACCCCTTATTCTTAAACTGTGGTCCCTGGCCGCGCTGTATCTCTAAACAAAAACTAAACACCACCATTAAACACCTTATAAATGCCATCATCATGTCTGCCTTCCTCACCCGTGGTGATTCCATATGATAAGTTTATTTTAAAATTATCTTAACTTGCTTTCCCATTCTGCTAGGTTTACTCAGTTCATCAAAGTGTTTGTCATTATTGGTTGTCAGTGAATTATGGATATTTTTTTTAAACATCTAATAAAACTAACAAGAAAAGAGCTTGCAAAAATGAAAGGCTTGGATAGAGTGGACGTGGAGAGGATGTTTCCACTAGTGGGAGAGTCTAGGACCAGAGGTTATAGCCGCAGAATTAAAGGACGTACCATTAGGAAGATGAGGAAAACATTCTTTAGTCAGAGGGTGGTGAATCTGTGGAATTCATTGCCACAGAAGGTTGCGGAGGCCAAGTTCAGTGGATATTTTTAAGGCAATTCTGCTCCTATCACAAACGTATGAGGATCAAGGGGCAGCAGGCGTTCTGGACAAAACGAGGGATTGCAAAGTTTGCAGAAGGGTCCCGACCAATCGAAGGTGTAGGAGAAAAGGGGACACACACGCACGCACGGACACACACAAAAAACACACACACCTTTAGCTGGGATCTCAAGCCAATTTAAAATGAAATCTTCCTGGTTTTGAAGTGCGATCAATAGGTTTCGATTTACTCAATGCATAGACAGCAAAGACACAGGAAAAGGGCCTTCAATGTTGGCTCTCAGTATTCATGCTGGATCCCAAATATTGACAATAACTTTAATTACAGCAATTAATCAAATGTCAAATGAAAAGGAGAAAGGAAATGCATTTTAAACCATGCAATTATGAGAAGACTATTATTCATAGCCATTTAATTATTTCCCTCTCATTTTCACCATCTTGCATCAAATTAACTCTCCCCCTTCCTGCTCCCCATTCATTGCTTCACCCTTATTATGTCATAGATTTATTACATCAAGGTGCTGAATCTTCTGGCAGCAGCAGGTACTTGCATTCATTGATACAGTGCACCGTCTACATTTGAACTCGGGAATGTAATAAGTAGGTGCAGGAGTAGGCCATTCGGCCCTACGAGCCAGCACCTCCATTCAATATGATCGTGGCTGATCATCCAAAATCAGTATCCTCGTTCCTGCTTTCTCCCCACATCTCTTGATTCCGTAAGCCCCAAGAACTAAATCAAGAACTGGCCTCCACTGCCATCTTCCGTTCTGCGGCATGTGGCCCAGCGGTGGGGCTGCTGCCTTACAGCGAGTGGAGCGCCGGAGACCCGGGTTCGATCCCGACTACGGGTGCTGTCTGTACGGAGTTTGTACGTTCTCCCCGTGACCTGCGCGGGTTTTCTCCAAGATCTTCGGTTTCCACCCACACTCCAAAGACGTACAGGTTTGTAGGTTAATTGGCCTGGTGAATGGAAAAATTGTCCCTAGCGTGTGTAAGATGGTGTTAATGTGTGGGGATCGCTGGTCGGCGCGGACCCGGGGGACTGAAGGGCCTGCTTCCGCGCTGTATCTCTAAACTAAACTGATACCTTAGCAGCAACTTTCACAATACACATTTGTCGGAGAAACTTGGATCGCTTTCTCTGGAGCGCCAGAGGCCGGGGGGGGGGGGGGGGTTGGAACCCCAGAGATGTGGCGAAATGAGCGACGTGGACACAGCGCTGCATTTAAAAAAAGCCTTCGCGATTACTTAATCTGAAGAACGATCCCATCCCAAAACATACCTTATCCATCGATGCCAGCTGGGCTCTGCTTTGTACCTTCCCATACATCTCGCTCCCTGCTCCCCGACTCTCAGTCTGATGAAGGGTCCTGACCCGAAACATTACCTGTTCCTTTTCACCAGAGGTGCCGCCTGACCTGCTGAGTTACTCCAGCACTTTGTGTCTTGTTTTGGTAAGCCAGCATCTGCAGTTCCTCGCTTCCTCCTTCACGATTACAGCTTATTTCGTCACCGGACATTCTCGCCTTAGGGCAACTCTTAACGTCCCTGGCCCACGTGCTAAACACATTCTAATGACTGGTACTATTAAACATACACACACGTAAAGTCCAGTAATATTGTCTGCACTCAAAGCACAGCTGAAATGCATCAAGAAAGGGTGGGTCCCGTGGTAGATTAAGTTGTTCGAAGGCACTTGGCATTGGGAGGCAAGTGTGCAGTGTAACATAACACCATGGCCTTCTCAGAGCGCAGTCAACAACATATGAAGTCACTCAACTAGACTTCATTAACCGCTTGTCTCTGCAGTTGGTGGGAAGGAAACGAGTTCCCATTCTGCTCAAGAGTTCACGGGTCAAAGACATTTCAATCCTCCGATGACAAGGGAACATATTGCTTCCCTTCCCAGACGAGTGTCCCTGTAAATCCCGCCCTCTGTCTGCTTCAGAAATGATGGAAGCACAGGCTCTGTGCAATTGGGTAGCTAGCAGCAGATCCAAAACGACACTGTCCCACTTGTCGCTTTTTATCGGCGACTGCTGGCATCACTGACTGACGTATCAGCTCACCCAAAAATTCATGGCGTGATGACGTGCGGTGTTTTTTTTTTCCCCAAGTGTCGCAACATTTATTTTGTCGCCGCTGGGTTTTGAAATGTTCAAAATCTTTTGGTGACACTGATGTGACGCCCGGCAGTGGCCCTAAAAAAAAGTGGCGATTGGCAAGTGACGATTTTTTCGGCGTCACATCACAAGTCATCATTACACTCACAAGCAGAACAACAAAGTTCTGCAAGCTAGCTATCCTCTACTGGTCGTTTAATCGTTAAATGCTCTCAAAGAATTCACACGTTACTTTTGGCTATTAAAGTCATTCATCTTAGTTTGCAGGAATAAATGGGAGCACAGAGAGGCCAGGGGAGACCAAAACGCTGGAGAAACTCAGCGGGTGAGGCAGCATCTATGGAGCGAAGGAATAGGTGACGCTTCGGGTCGAGACCCTTCTTCAGAATGATGTAGAAGTTGGGGGGAGGGGGGGCGCGGGAAGAAAAAAGGAAGAGGCAGAGACAGTGGGCTGTGGGAGAGCTGGGAAGAGGAGGGGAAGGGGAGGAGAAAGCAAGGAATACCTGAAATTGGAGAAGTCAATGTTCATGCCACTGGGGTGTAAGCTACCCAAGTGAAATATGAGGTGCTGCTCCTCCAATTTGCGGTGGTCCTCACTCTGGCCATGGAGGAGGCCCAGGACAGAAAGGTCAGATTCGGAATGGGAGGGGGAGTTGAAGTGCTGAGCCACCGGGAGATCAGGTTAGTTGGTGCGAACCGAGCGGAGGTGTTGGGCAAAGCAATCGCCAAGCCTGCACTTGGTCTCACCGATGTAGAGCAGCTGTAGAGAGGAGAGGTGTAGCTTTACACCATTCCTGAAGAGTTGAGAGCTCGTACATTCCTCTGAAGGAAAGTAACTGGACCGCCGCCAACCACAGCCGTCTCCGTGAACTTCTGCAAGCCCACGGGCGCCCGCACTTATTCACAGCAAGCTCTTGTGGTCCGGGAAATTATGCACCTCTTAGTAAAGTTGCTACCTTCATTGCCAGATGGCAGAGTTGTCAAATACATGATCCAGAAAATGGCAAGACGTAAACTTACTTACAATCCTTCACAAGTTCCAGATACATACTTGGCTCTGTTCTGAAGGGGCCAGTTTAAAGAACAAATTCTTCCATAGTTGGAGGAGTAAGATTTTAAAAAACCTATTGGCACTTCTTTCCCTCATAATAATAATAATAATAATAATAATCATAATCATACTTTATTAGCCAAGTCAGTTTTGCAATTTCATTTGTCATAACATTAAAAAGCAACAAACCACATAAAATACATTTTAACATAAACATCCACCACAGTGACTCCTCCACATTCCCCACTGTGATGGAAGGCGAAAAAGAGTTCAATCTCGTCCCTTCTTTGCTCTCCCGCGGCCTCGAGTCCTCCGTTGACGGGTCGATCTCGGGCCCTCGGTGTGGGGGCTCTCAGACTCCTGCATCGGGGGGGGGGGGGGGGTGGGGAGGTGGGTGTCAGCTCCACGCACCGGGCGATCGGACGCCGGGTCGGGGCTGGTCGAACATTCTGCGTCATTTGGAGCTTCCCGACATCGGCCTCTACCCGAGACTGCGAGCTCCTCGAAGGTGAAATCCGCAGCCTGCAGTTGCTGCATCGATCCCAGGCAAGGGATCGGCTCCGATGGTAAGACCACATCTCGCGGTGGGGCTCAAAGCCAGTCCCGAGCGCGGCCTCCAGCGACCGGAGATAAGACCCGGCAAAAAAATCGCATCTCCGGATAGGTAAGAGATTGAAAAAAAGTTTCCCCCGACCCCCTCCCCGCACTTAAAACAAACTAACACAAACTTAAAACACTAAAAATAACAAAAAAGACAGACTGTTGGCGAGGCTGCCATCGTGCGCCGCCCCCTGGTGGAAATATTCCACATAATTTCCCTCTGGGCCCTTCTCACCAGTCCCATAACTCACAAGAACCTTCATTATTGAGCAAAATACAAAGTGCTGGAGTCACTCAGCTGGTCAGGCAGCATCTGTGAAGGGAATGGACAGGTGACGTTTCGGGTCCAGATCCTTCTCCAGATTGAAGAAGAGTCCAGGGTAGACCTGTGTGTAGAGTGGATGTGGAGAGGATGTTTCCACTAGTGGGAGAGTCTAGGACCGAGGGTACAACCTCAGAATGAAAGGATGCACCTTCAGGAAGCAGATGAGGAGGAATTTCTTTAGTCAGAAGGTGATGAAACTGTGGAATTCATTGCTACAGACGGCTGTGGGGGCCAAGTCATTGTGTATTATTAAGGTGGAGATTGACAGGTCCTTGATTAGTACGGGTGTCAGAGGTTATGGGGAGAAGGCAGGAGAATGGGGTTAGGAGGGAGAGATGATTGAATGATGGAGTAGACTTGATGGGCCGAATGGCCTACCACTGCTCCTTCGACTTATGAATTCATGTCCATTCCCTCCATCGATGCTGCCTGGCCTGCCGAGTTCCTCCAGCACTTTGTGTTTTGCTTAAGATTCCAGCATCTGCAGTTCTGTGTTTCTACGCTGTCAATCGTAGCACGATTGAGAATTATAACAAGATGCTGCCTGACCCACTGAGTTACTCCGGCACTTTGTGTCTTCTCTTAATAAACCAGCATCTGCAGTTCGTGGCATCCTAAGGATGTAAATGTGATGAGCCGTAACACAGAGTACAATAAATAAAACCGTGAGTGTAACACATTGCCAAAAAGAACAAAGTATTATTTCATAATTTATCATTCCGAGAAGATTTGCCCAGTTATATTCTGTACACAATTTACATGGTTTCCAGGACAATCAGCTCTACGAGAAATATGTAAAAATGCACAAAGTTTTTTCTAGGCTTGGTTTAAATGTTCTTAGAGATTGTGGCAGGGTGGCGCAGCCGACAGGGCCTCTGCCTCACATCACGGAGACCCGGGTTTGATCCTGACCTCGGGTGCTGACTGCGCGGAGTTTGCACGTTCTCCCTGTGAGTTTGCTCCAGGTGCTCCGGTTTCCTCCCGCGCTCCAATCACGTGCGGGTTAGTAGGTTAATTGGCCCTCTGTAAATTCCCCACAGCGTGTACGGAGCGGGACGGGAAAGTGTGATAACATAGAACGAGTGTGAACGGGTGATCGAAGGTCGGCGTGGACTTGGTGGGCCGAAGGGCCTGCATCCTTCAATTAATCTACTGCCAGCAACATTTAGCCCGAGGACAAGGCAAACACAAAACCATATAACCATGTAACAATTACAGCACGGAAACAGGCCCTCTCGGCACTTCCAGTCCGTGCCGACCATTTGTTTTCCCCTAGTCCCATCTACCTGCACTCAGACCATACCCCTCCATTCCCTTCACGTCCATATACCTATCCACTTTACTCTTAAATGTTAAAATCGATCCTGCCTCCACCACTTCTGCTGGAAGCTGATTCCACACAGCCACCACCCTCTGAGTAAAGAAGTTCCCCCTCACGTTACCCCGAAACCTCTGTCCCTTAATTCTCATGTCATGCCCTCTTGTTTGAATCTTCCCTACCCTCAATGGGAAAAACGTATCCACGTCAACTCTGTCTATCCCTTTCATCATTTTAAAGACCTCAATCAAGTCCCCCCTTAACCTTCTGCGCTCCAAAGAATAAAGACCTAACTTGAGGTTAGCTCTGGAAAAGCTGCTTTTCCAGAGCTAACCTCAAGGAATCGTTTCTGTACAATAATTTAAATTCTCATTGACAGCCAGTAAATATGGAGAATGATCAGTTTGAAGTCAGAACTTTCCTTTTATTGCTCGAGCTACACGCGTCAATACTTCAGTCTGAAGAAGGGTCTCGACCCGAAGCGTCAACCATTCTTTCGCTCCAGAGATGCTGCCTGTCCCGCTGAGTTACTCCAACATTTTGTGTCCATCTTCAATACTTCAAGTGTTCTTTATTACCTTCTTACAAAATTCTTAAGGGGTTGGACAGGCTAGATGCAGGAAGATTGCTCCCGATGTTGGGGAAGTCCAGGACAAGGGGTCACAGTTTAAGGATAAGGGGGAAGTCTTTTAGGACCGAGATGAGAAAATCGTTTTTCACACAGAGAGTGGTGAATCTGTGGAATTCTCTGCCACAGAAGGTAGTTGAGGCCAGTTCGTTGGCCATATTTAAGAGGGAGTTGGATGTGGCCCTTGTGGCTGAAGGGATCAGGGGGTATGGAGAGAAGGCAGGTACAGGATACCGAGTTGGATGATCAGCCATGATCATATTGAATGGCGGTGCAGGCTCGAAGGGCCGAATGGCCTTCTCCTGCACCTAATTTCTATGTTTCTATGTTTCACTTTTCCTTCCTGCTCTTTCGTCAGAGGATGGGGAATCTGTGGAACTCATTGCCACAGGCGGCTGTGGAGGCCAAAGTCAATGGAGATTAAGGCAGAGATAGATTGATTTAGTTTAGAGATACAGCGCAGAAACAGGCCCTATCGGCCCCACCGGGTCCGCACCAACCAGCGATCCCGCACATTAACACTGTCCTACACCCGCTAGGGACAATTTTTCCATTCACCAGGCCAATTAACCTACAAACCTGTACGTCTTTGGAGTGTGGGAGAAAACCTAAGATCTTGGAGAAAACCCACGCAGGTCACGGGGAGAACGGACAAACTCCGTACAGACAGCGCCCCGTAGTCGGGATCGAACCCGGGTCTCTGGCGCTGCACTCGCTGTAAGGCAGCGACTCTACCGCTGGGCCACCGTAGTACGGGTGTCAGAGGTTATGGGGGGGTGGGGGGGGAGGCAGGAGAATGGGGGTTAGGAGGGAGAGATGGATCAGCCATGATTGAATAGTGGAGTAGAATCGGCGAGCCAAATGGCCTAATTCTGCTCCCATCGCGTGAAAAATGCGAAACCTACAGAATAACAGCAACTCTTATACAATTTATCATTCCCAGAAACGTCGCCGGTTTTGTCTTGCTAGGATTTTTTTGGGACAATACTTTCATTCAGTTTGTTGTCACGTGCACTGAGGTACAGAGAAAAGCTTTTCGTTGCGTGCTATCCAGTCAGCGGAAAGACAATACACGATTACAATCGAGCTGCCCACAGTGTACAGATACAGGATAAAGGGAATAACATTTAGTGCAAGATGAATTTCAGTTAAGTCTGATTATAGATGGTCCAAGGACCTCCAATGAGGTAAATGGGAGGTCTGAACCGCTCTCTAGATGGTGAGAGGACGATTCAGTTGCTTGATAACAGCTGGGAAGAAACTGTCCCTGAATCTTTCTTAGAATAAAGGGGAGGTCATTTAAGACCGAGCTGAGAAAAAACTTTTTTTACCCAGAGAGTTGTGAATTTATGGAATTCCCTGCCACAGAGGGCAGTGGAGGCCAAATCACTGGATGGATTTAAGAGAGAGTTGGATAGAGCTCTAGGGGCTAGTGGAGTCAAGGGATATGGGGAGAAGGCAGGCACGGGTTATTGATAGCGGACGATCAGCCATGATCATATTGAATGGCGGTGCTGGCTCGCAGGGCCGAATGGCCTCCTCCTGCACCTATTTTCTACGTTTCTAATCTGGAGGTGTGCGTTTTAACACTTCTGTACCTCTTGCCTGATGGGAGAAGAGGGAGTGGCCGGGGTGAGAATGGTCCTTGACTATGCTGCTGGCTTTGCCGAGGCAGCGTGAAGTGTAGATCGAGTCAATGGAATCATTTTTCCGGGAAACATTCTGAAGAAATGTCATTGACTCAGCGGGCCGAAGGATTGGTTTCCATGCTGTATTTGAGTATTTCCAGAATTTGCAGCTTTGAAAATATCGAGCAGATCAAAGTATAAATTAAAAATGACAAATGAAAAATACATCAACTTTATTTCTGGGGGCACTAAGTATCATTTGAAAAGAAGTTGATAAAGTTTAGTTTATTGCCACGTGTACCGAGGTACAGTGAACAGCTTTTGTCGCGTGCTAACCAGTCAGCGGAAAGACAAGACACGATTACAATCGAGCCATTTACAGTGCACAGATACACAATAAGTGAATAACATTTAGTGCCAGTTAATGTCCGATCAAAGATAGTCCAAGAATCTATCTTCGAGCAGACTTTACTGGACTGATGTCAGGAGTCACTATTCTGGAGTTCAGTTTTCAATGAATCTTGAGAAAAACCACAAAGTCCTAGAAGAACTCAACGGGCCACACGATGTTTCGGATCGCTACTTATGGGCCTGTCCCACTTGGCGATTTTTTCAGGCAACTGCCGGCGACTGTCCTAGTCGTAAGCAGGTCGCCGAAAAACCAGCGACAACCTACGTCACCCTGGCGACGACCCACGACAGCACCTACGTCAGGAGAAGTCAAGCTACGCTCATTGGCGTCAAACCCGCTGTCGCCGAAAATGTTCAACATGTTGAAAATTTAGCGATGATCCGAAAGACGCCACGACGATTTGCGCGACTGAGGATACTACTCCCGGCGAACATGTGGCAACAAACTAGTCGCCTGTAGTTGCCTAAAATATCGCCCAAGTGGGACAGGCCCATTAAAGTAGTTTTGCTCAAATTTCAGCATCTGCTTTCTTCCCTCTTCAATTAATCGTGCCCGATTCAAGATATTTTCTTAGTAATTAAATCATTAGTAACTTCAGTCATTCCTAATAGATCTAAAGACTGTTTAGTTCTTCCCAAGGCCCTCTAGAAAGGTCACTGCTCTTTGGTCTGCGCACAGCTGCTTCGAAACCAAGGTTCTATTTTAATCCTTGGACAATCTGACACTGGAATATAATTTTTACCTCAATAATTGAGAAAATACCATCAAATCATTTAAGTTCTTCTATCATCCTGACCACAGAGTTCCCCCACATTAAAAATGCCCTGGCAGTACTCCGACAGGATTGCCCCAATTCCCTTATCACCAAGAACACTTGAATGCGTGGCAACAAGTTCGTGTGCACCATCCCTGCATCTACACCTCACGCTGCCTCGGCTAGGCCAGCAGCATAATCAAGGACCAGTCGCACCCCGGCCATTCCCTCTTCTCCTCTCCCCTCCCCTCCCCTCCCCCGTCAGGCAAGAGGTACAGAAGTTTGAAAACAGAAGTTTGAATCCCTCCAGATTCAGGGACAGCTTCCTGCCAGCTGTTATCAGGCAACTGAACCATCCTACCAACAACTAGAGTAGTATTGAGCTACTATCTACCTCATTGGAGACCCTCGGACTAGCTTTAACCGGAAAATAGTCAGCCACCATTCGAAGATTCTAAAAACAAAACCAGTATAGCTTATAAAAAAAAACATTACATTAGATTTTTCTTTTGATCTTCACCTGGACTGGAGTCTGCACCAACAGTTTTGACTTTAGATTGAACGATGTTTGAGAATCGCAAACGTTACTAACACATGGAGCAGATTCTTGGACTAGTTTAAGAAAGATTTATGGATTTTGGCATTCGTAGCAAGCTTTTAAGATAATACAACATTTCAAGGTGCTTTTCGGGAGTGCTTGTAATAAATTGATGACAAGCCAACAGAGAGAGATTGGGGCAGGAGAATAAACCACGGTCAAAGTAATAGATTTGAAGGTCTTCAGGAGATACAGATGATTGAAGTCTTATGGTCCGAGCAGACGAAAGTCAATGATGGAACAATTAAATTAGGAGAACGTTCCAAGGAAGATCCTGGGAATGTGTGCAGAGAACTCAGAGGGTTTAAAGCAGAAGATGATTTCAGAGATTGAGAGGAGCAAGATGGGCAAATTGACTCAAAGGCAAGAATCACCCATCAATCGACAAGCAAGTGGATCATCATAGAGTCTGAAGAAGGGTCTCGACCCGAAACGTCACCCATTCCTTCTCTCCAGAGATGCTGCCTGTCCCGCTGAGTTACTCCAGCATTTTGTGTCTATCTTCATCATAGAGTCCTACTGCACAGAAACAGGCCCTTCAGCCCAACTCACCAATGCCAACCAAGACGCTCATTCTAAGTTAGTCCCAATTGCCCACATTTGGCTCATATCACAAGTTACAGGAGAAGAATTAGGCCATTCAGCCCATCGAGCCCACTTCGCCATTCAATTGTCTCCTAATCCCAATTAGGATTAGGAGGCGATTGAATTCGCCATTCAATCGCCTCCTAATCCCAATTTCCTGCCTTCTCTCCATAACCCTCGACACCCAATTAAGTGGGTGACGTTCCAATTAAGAATTTGTCTATCTCTGCCTTAAAAATATCCACTGACTTGGCCTCCACAGCCTTCTGTGACAATGAGTTCCACATATTAACTACCCTCTGACTGAAGAAGTTCCTCCTCATCTCCTTTCCAAAAGAGCACCCTTTAATTCCGAGTATCCCTCCAAACCGGAGTCAAAGTAGTAGAGAGGCAAGCAAAACGTCACGATAGACCAACAGATTCATTTTAATCTCTCTTTGGCTTGTTTTTATTTGGAGTGGGGGGGGGTTAGTGTGAAAGAGGGCGGTAATGTTGTATAGGGATGTTATCTGTATCCCTTGGCAACCAGCAGTGTAGTGGCCATTTAGCTTGACTCAGTATGTTATAAATATAACCAATTACCTTTAAATTGTATCTGCCTGTAATTATGTGGGTGGGATTTATCCGTAGTCCGAGGCGCGTTTGCGGCTGGGATTCTCGCGCAGACGCCCTAGTAGTTTTGGTTTAGTTTGAAGCAGCGTTGGGGAGAGGTCACAGCTTGCCACCGCGGACGAGTAAGGTCAAAATGCACTGATACAAGAAGAAGTTTGGATGAATATCTTACTGTTTTTATTACTACAATAAAGAAATTATTTTTATTTTTTTTTAATATTTATTTTTATTAGAAGCAATTGTACAAAGAGAAAGTAATCGACATAACTATTATACAATTTTCGTACTGCTTCAGTTTAAACATTTTATAAACTAATAACTCGATCGGGGAAAAAAAAAAGGAAAAAAGAAAAAAGAAAGAATTAAGAAAAACACGGAAACGAAAAGTGGAAAACGCCAGAACCAACGAAGGAGTGAAAGAAGCGGAGATATATCCCACTGTCCTTCCCTACGCTCGCGCACCCGACCCTAGCAACGGTTTTGAGTTTGTGTTCAACCATTATGTTGTTGAAGAAAATAAAGAAACTATTAATCAAGAGACTGTGTTTGGAAGATTTATCATTGGACGGCATTGAAGGTCTCGTGGAGAGCTCGCGAGTGTGTTTCTATTATCCCCTGAACCCGTCTGCAATCACAGCGACGAAATGAAAGATTCCTTGAATGATATGAAAATCTGTCACTATACGCAGTGAGCGCAGTATTGGGGGAGTTGTGACTAAAATGGTCATCCATTGAGATTGTCCACTCCTGGAAGCACAGACGTGAAGTGCTACGGATAAGATCCACTCACTACTTCATGAACCTTGAGATGGTCGAGATGGTGCCCAACCCAGGTGACTACCTGCGCGCTCGCCACAGAAGCAGATCTATGACCACATATTACAATCGCTCCACACTTGTAAACATCTACTCCTACAGCAACATGTCTTAAAGCCCTGTCCCACTGTACGAGTTCATTCAAAGAGTTCTCCCGAGTTTCCCCTGATTCGAACTCAGAGAATTACAGTAATAGCTGCTCGTAGGTAATCGGGGCTCTCGTGGACATTTTTCAACATGATGAAAAATCTTCACGAGTCTTCCCGAGCTTACCGCGTTTCCCCGAGTACCTGCCGTTAGCGTTACGATCCGCTAAGAGACGTCCCCGAGCTCCGACATATCCGCAGTGTACATTCTACGTACTTATCACAAGTTGGATTTTTTTTTTAAAACTCTGGAGAGCTCTTGGAATGTACTTGTACAGTGGGACAGGGCCAATACTTTAACTATAATACCCACAGACTATCCTTGGTGGGACTTTTATTGGCTTTACTTTGCACGCTAGAGGCAGCAAAAATGTTCCCGACGTTGGGGGAGTCCAGAACCAGGGACCACAGTTTAAGAATAAGGGGTAAGCCATTTAGATCAGAGACGAGCAAACACTTTTTCCACACAGAGAGTTGTGAGTCTGTGGAATTCTCTGCCTCAAAGGGCAGTGGAGACCGGTTCTCTGGATGCTTTCAAGAGAGAGTCATGGGCCTGTCCCACTGTACAAGTTCACCCTAGAGCTCTCCCGAGTTTTAAAAAAAATCGAACTCGTGGAAGCACGTAGAATGTACGTAGCGGGTACGTCGGAGCTCGGGACGTCTCTTAGTGGCTCGTAACGCTAACGGCAGGTACTCGGGAAACGCGGTAAGCTCGGGAAGATTCAACATGTTACCATAATTACCATTACCATAATTCTCCGAGTTCGAATCAGAGGAAACACGGGAGAACTTGTGAATTAGCTCGTACAGTGGGACAGCCCCATAAGAAGAGCTCATAAAGATAGGAGAGTCATGGGGTATGGGGAAAGGCAGGAACGGGGTACTGATTGTGGATGATCAGCCATGATCACATTGAATGGCGGTGCTGGCTGGAAGGGCCGAATGGCCTGCTCCTGCACCTATTGTCTATTGAGTTACTCCAGCACTTTGTGACAGATGGCTTTACATGGTTCTGCAGAAAAGCACACAACGCAATTACACATAAAAGATAATGAAGGATAATGAAAGTAACAAGAGGAGCAAACATCCGCTTCCCACCGTGGGTGGTTCCCCCTCAGCTTCCAAAAACAATCATAAAATACACTAATCGGTTATCCCCAGAGATGATTCTGTTGCCGATAGTTTCCCCCCCCCCCCCACCCTCCCTGGAAGTAATTATCTTCACAACTGCCCCGCCAACCAGTGTGAAGCCAGTGGTAAACCCCTATCATTGTACACATGCCAGCAACTCATCTGTAAAAAGCATTTCAGAAAATGGTTCCAACATCAAACCATCTGAGCATTTGGTTCGTAGCTTCAGTAAACTCATCCACGGAGCGCACTTCTACTCAAAAGGTTGCGGCTGCCCCCGCTTTCTACACAGGCGCTAACAGTTACTTTGCGGCTCAGTGGGGCTACGGCAGTTCATAAATTCTAGGAGCAGTATTAGGCCATTTGGCCCATCGAGTCCACTCCGCCATTCAATTCTGGCTGATCGATCTTTCCCTCTCAACCCCATTCTCCTGCCTTCTCCCCATAGCCCCCCCCCCCCCCCCCACTAATCAAGAAGGTCGAGTGGCTGCCTTGCAGCGCTGGAGACCCAGGTTCGATCCTGACTACGGGTGCTGTCTGTACAGTGTTTGTAAGTTCTTCCCACGACATGCGTGGGTTTTCTCCAGGATCGCTGGTTTTCCTCCCACACTCTTAAGACGTACAAGTTTGTAAGATAATGGTATGTTATAAATGTAAAATTGTCCCTTGTCTGTCGGATAGTGTAAGTGTGCGGGGATCGCTGGTCGGCGTGGCCTCGTTGGGCCAAACAACCAGTTTCTGCACCGAATCTCTAAACTAAACTATCCTCCCCGTGACCTGCGTGGGATTTCTCCGCGATCTTCGGTTTCCTCCCACACTCCAAAGACGTGCAGGTTTGTAGGTTAATTGGCTTGGTAAATGTAAAACATTTCCCTAGAGTGTGTAGGATAGTGTTAAAGTGCGGAGATCGCTGGTCGGCATGGATCCGGTGTATCTCTCAACTAAAATATAGCCGCACAATGAAATTCTTTTTGCACGTATAACACGTGTGGGCTCCGCCATTATTCAAAGTCCAAAATCCAGTTGGCACGCACGCACGATGTACTGGAGCAGTTCCTGCGAAAAACGGCGTCCCTCTCCTGTCCTCGCCCGGCCATCTCTGTATCCCGGGGGCGCCTCCTGCAGCCGACCTTGAAGCCTGCAGCTGGAGGCATCACCACCCCCGGTTCACCCTCGTGTCCGACATCTCCGCAAACTCCACACCGCGCAGTCGGCGCTTCGCTGGTGTCGAAGGAGGAAAGAGTGCAACGCGAGTGAAGGGAGAGCGTTCAGACCATTGCTGCATCTTCTGAGCTGCAAGCAACACAGCGAGCACGCAGGGATTTGACTTTCCCCCCCATGGAGGCCTCTTTAGACATTGGCAGGCATACAACACGCATACATTACGTGCGCATTTATCAAACCACATTGCACTGAGGGCTGGCGACTCAGCCAGAGAAGGCTGCTATGCATCTCCATCTCGCGCCGCGCTCCAAAACTATTTGTCTGGGATATTTGATCTTTAAAAGAACACAGTTGTTTGCTCGGAGGAGATTTCCAGGTGCACCTTGTTCCACGAACTGGGAAATTCACGGAAATCATTGGGCTTGTTCGAAGAAGGGAAGGGGATTGTTGGGCTGTCGTTCAGTATGGTTTTGCTTGGAGATACAGCGCGGAAACAGGCCCTTCTGCCCACCGGGTCCAAACCAACCAGCGATACACACACACTCACACGGAACAATCTTTCATTTATACCAAGCTAATTACCTACAAACCTGGCGGTCTTGGCAGGAAACCGAAGATCTCGGAGAAAACGCACGCAGGTCACGGGGAGAAGGTACAAACCCCGTACAGACAGCGCCCGTAGTCGGGATGGAACCCGGGTCTCTGGCGCTGCGAGGCAGCAACTCGACCGCTGCGCCACCGTGTTGGCATACATAATGAAGAATCTGCTGCAAATCAGACAAATGTCTCCAAATATTAATTACAACCAAGTTATGGTCTACATTACCTGGCTGGAGCTTGGTGCAAATAACAGACAGATACCAGCAGTAAAACAAGAACTTGCCATTCCATAAGACATAGCAGAATCAGGCCATTTGGCCCATTGAGTCTGCTGGGCCATTAAATCATGGCGGATCTATTTTTCCCTGTCGAACCCATTCTCCTGCCGTCTCCCCTTAACCTCGATGCCCTCACTCATCAAGGTCCCATCAATCTCTGCTTCGAAAACTGGCACTGACCCCCCCCCACTGAAGGGACCCATATGGGGCACCGTATCAAATAAGCAGCCAGCATCATCAGAGACCCACACCGCCCTGGCCACACGCTCATCTCACCACTGCCATCGGGAAGAAGGTACAGGAGCCTGAAAACTGTAACGTCCAGGTTCAGGAACAGCTTCTTCCCCACAGCCATCAAACACTACGATCTCCTACTAAACTCCAAACTATCTTTGTTGTACTAACTATTTTGGACTATGTTTTTGTACTACGTAAAGTAACCGAGAAGTTCGATAAATATGGCATTTAGTGAGTACCATGATCTTACAGAGGTGTATAAAATCATGAGAGGAATAGCTCGGATAGACAATAGACAATAGGTGCAGGAGTAGGCCACTTGGCCCTTCGAGCCAGCACCGCCATTCAATGTGATCATGGCTGATCATCCCCAATCAGTGCCCCGTTCCTGCCTTCTCCCCATATCCCCTGACTCCGCTATTTTTAAGAGCCCTATCGACCCTATATAGATGCACAGAGTCTCTTGCCCAGAGTAGGGGAATCGAGGGCCAGAGGACATAGGTTCAAGGTGAAGGGGAAAAGATTTAATAGGAATCTGAGGGGTAGCTTATTTCACACAAAGGGTGGTGGGTGCATGGAACGAGCTGCCAGAGGAGGTAGTTGAGGCTGGGACTATCCCAAAGTTTAAGACAGGTACATGGATAGGACAGGTTTGGAGGGCTATGGGCTAAATGTGGGCAGGTGGGACTAGTGTAGCTGGGACATGTTGGCCAGTGTGGGCAAGTTCGGCTGAAGGGACTGTTTCCACACTGTCTCACTCTGTGACCTGTTGTGCTGCTGCAAGTAAGAATGGAATCAACTTGTACTTTGGGGGCTCTTGACACTATTCGGCCAACGTGGAAATTGCAGGCAAAACATTGTACTACAGAACAAGGTAATTGATATAGTCCTAATATTGCCAAGGTTTCGGCCAGAGTTATAATAATATGCAGCGCTGAAATAGCCGACAGACCCTGGAGAACAGGCCGGCTCGTGTTCGAACATACACACACTAAACGCTACATCATTTCACCTCTGCATCTGCACAACGCAACAGAAAAAGTCTGTGATTTTTTTAGTATAGAGATGGAGTGATGGTATGAGCCGTGAATTGGCTAAGATGAATCTTAAAGGGTTGACAGTGGATGTGCAATGGAAGGTATTTAAAGACTGCATGGATGAAGTACAAAAATTGTTCATCCCAGTTAGGCAAAAGAATACATCAGGGAAGGTGGTGCATCCGTGGATAACGAGGTAAATCAGGGATAGTATAAAAACTAAAGATGAGGCATACAAATTGGCCAAAAAAGCAGCCTACCAGAGGACTGGGAGAAATTCAGAATCCAGCACAGGAGGACAAAGGGCTTAATTAGGAAAGGGAAAATAGATTACGAAAGGAAACTGGCAAGGAACATAAAAACTGACTGCAAACGTTTTTATAGATATGTGAAGAGAAAGAGACTAGTTAGAACAAATGTAGGTCCCTTGCAGTCAGAAGCAGGTGAATTGATCATGGCGAACAAGTACATGGCAGACCAATTGAATAACTACTTTGGTTCTGTCTTCACTAAGGAAGACATAAATAATCTACCGGAAATAGCAGGGGACCGGAGGTCAAATAAGATGGCGGAACTGAGTGAAATCCAGGTTAGCCGGGAAGTGGTGTTGGGTAAATTGAACGGATTAAAGGCCGATAAATCCCCAGGGCCAGATGGTATGCATCCCAGAGTGCGCAAGGAGATAGCGGAAATAGTGGATGCATTAGTGATAATTTTTCAAAACTCCTTAGATTCTGGAGTAGTTCCTGAGGATTGGAGGATAGCTAATGTAACCCCACTTTTTAAAAAAGGGAGAGAGAGAAAGTGGGGAATTACAGACCTGTTAGTCTAACATCGGTAGTGGGGAAACTGCTAGAGTCAGTTATTAAAGATGGGATAGCAGCGCATTTGGAAAGTGGTGAAATCATTGGACAAAGTCAGCATGGATTTACAAAAGGTAAATCATGTCTGACGAATCTTATAGAATTTTTCGAGAATGTAACTAGTAGAGTGGATAAGGGAGAACCAGTGGATGTGTTATATCTGGACTTTCAGAAGGCTTTCGACAAGGTCCCACATAAGAGATTAGTATATAAACTTAAAGCACACGGTATTGGGGGTTCAGTATTGATGTGGATAGAGAACTGGCTGGCAGACAGGAAGCAAAGGGTAGGAGTAAACGGGTCATTTTCAGAATGGCAGGCAGTGACTAGTGGGGTACCGCAAGGCTCAGTGCTGGGACCCCAGCTATTTACAAATATATATTAATGATTTGGATGAGGGAATTGAATGAAAATTTGCATGTGACACCAAGCTGGGGGGTTATAGTTAGGTGTGAGGAGGATGCTAGGAGGCTGCAGGGTGATTTGGATAGGCTGAGTGAATGGGCAGATGTGTGGCAGATGTAGTATAATGAGGATAAATGTGAGGTTATCCACTTTGGTGGCAAAAACATGAGGGTAGACTAATATCTGAATGGTGGAAATTAGGAAAAGGGGAGATGCAACGAGACCTGGGTGTCATGGTACACCAGTCATTGAAAGTAGGCATGCAGGTGCAGCAGGCAGTGAAGAAAGCAAATGGTATGTTGGCATTCATAGCAAAAGGATTTGAGTACAAGAGCAGGGAGGATCTACTGCAGTTGTACAGGGTTTTGGTGAGACCACACCTGGAGTATTGCATACAGTTTTGGTCTCCAAATCTGAGGAAAGACATTCTTGCCATAGAGGGAGTACAGAGAAGGTTCACCAGACTGATTCCTGGGATGTCGGGACTTTCATATGAAGAAAGACTGGAATAGACTCGGCTTGTACTCACTGGAATTTAGGAGATTGAGAGGGGATCTTATAGAAACTTACGAAATTCTTAAGTTGGACAAGCTAGATGCAGGAAGATTGTTCCCGATGTTGGGGGAGTCCAGAACAAGGGGTCACAGTCTAAGGATAAGGGGGAATTCCTTTAGGACCGAGATGAGGAAAACATTCTTTACACAGAGAGTGGTGAGTCTCTGGAATTCTCTGCCACAGAATGTCGTTGAGGCCAGTTCATTGGCTATATTTAAGAGGGAGTTGGATGTGGCCCTTGTGGCTAAAGGGATCAGGGGGTATGGGGAGAAGGCAGGTACGGGATACCGAGAGGGATGATCAGCCATGATCATATTGAATGGCGGTGCAGGCTCGAAGGACCGAATGGCCTACTCCTGCACCTATTTTTCTATGTTTCTATGTTAACTCAACGCATATCTGTGTTGGGTGCGAGGTACTGAAGTTGAACAAATGCACCAGAACTTCAGCTGCCAATGGAACCCCCCCCCCCCCCCCCCCCATCCCACCCCCTCCTGCCTCCCCATCGTAATGCAGGGGAGAGGAACACATTCACTTCTGCATTCCAGCAGCTCGCCACAGGTTAACCCCGGCACTGCCAAACAGCGAGGAATTAGGGAAGTGAGCGATTTGTATAATTAAGATCCTCGTGTAGGAAGGAAATGCAGAGGCTGGTTTAAACCGAAGAGACAATAGACAATAGGCGCAGGAGGAGGCCATTCGGCCCTTCGAGCCAGCACCGCCATTCAACGCGATCATGGCTGATCATCCCCAATCAGTACCCCGTTCCTGCCTTCTCCCCATATCCCCTGACTCCGCACATCTTTAAGAGCCCTATCTAGCTCTCTCTTGAAAGCATCCAGAGAACCGGCCTCCACCGCCCTCTAAGGCAGAGAATTCCACAGACTCACAACTCTCTGTGAGAAAAATAGAGACACACAATATGCTGGAGTAACTAATCAGGACGGACCGGATCACTGGAGAGAAGTAACAGTGGATATTTCCAAGGCAGAGATAAACAAATTCTTCATTAAATCGGGATGTCGAGGGTTGTGGGGAGAAGGCAGGAAAATGGGATTAGGAGGCAGAGATCAGTCATGATTGAATGGCGGACTGGACTCGATGGGCTGAATGGCCTAATTCTTCTCCTATAACTTGTGACCTCTCAGGTTCGAAGAAGGGTCTCGACCCGAAACGTCACCTATCCATGTTCTCCACAGATGCTGCCTGACCCGCTGAGTTACCCCAGCACTGTGTGAAACGTCACCTATCCATGTTCGCCACAGATGCTGCCTGACCCGCTGAGTTACTCCAGCACTTCGTGACTAATTAAGACAGTCCTTTGTTTGATTGGCAAGTGAAGGATTTGTGGGATGCGATTTGATATCTTGCAAGTGTAAAATTGCAACAGCTGTTTAAAGGGACTCCCAGCCACAAAACCGCACCACGCACTTAAAGCAGGCGATTCCCAACCTTGTTGGTCCCGTTTACCCCTGGCAACTTTAATGGCACATAATGCAATGTTACTTCACTTATTTATGAACAACTAATGATGAACAGATACCGGTATACCAGAACCAAACACAGTCAGTCAATGAGAAAAAATATGTACAAATCCAGAATCAACAAGTTTAACCCCTGGGTGTACATTTACCCCAGGTTGGGAACCCTTGATCTCAAGCAACGACATTGAAATTCACATCCACACGCAAGAGGAGTTTAGTTTAGTTTAGAGATACAGCCCTCTCACCTTATAGCTATGCCCTCTAGTCTTGGACATTTCCACCCCCTGAGAAATACTAAATGCTGAAGTCAAAAGATTAGGGTAAATAGCCAGAGTCTTTTTGTACAGGATGGAAAAACAAAATCAATTAGAGGGCAGGGCTTCAAGATGAGAGGGGCAGAGTTCAAAGGAGATTGGAAAGTTTTTCCATATATCAGAATGTGTGGTCTGTGCTCGGTGGCAAAGGCAGATACGATAGCGGCATTGAAGAGACTTCAGAGCACATGGACGTGCAGGGAATGGAGGGATATGGATTATGTGCCGGCAAGCGAGACTTGGTCTTGGTGTCATGTTCGGCACAGGCACTGTGGGCCGAAGGGCCTGTTCTTTAGGCTTTACTTTAGAGATACAGCATGGAAGCAGGCCCTTTGGCCCACCGAGCCCACACAGAACAGCGACCACCACACAAGCGCTGTCCTATACACGAGGGACAATTACAGAAGCCAATTATTAATGTTTAATGTTTTATGTGTCATTCCTAACTGTCACTGTCTGTCATGTTGCCACTTGCGGGCGGAGCACCAAGGCAAATTCCTTGTATGTGAATACTTGGCCAATAAACTTATTCATTCATTCGACCTACAAATCTAAGGTAGACAAAAATGGTGGTGAAACTTAGCGGGCGAGGCAGCATCAATGGAGCGAAGGAATAGGTGACGTCTCGATCCGAAACGTCGCCTATTCCTTCGCTCCACAGATGCTGCCTCACCCGCTGAGTTTCTCCAGCATTTTTGTCTACCTTCGATTTTTCCAGCATCTGCAGCTCTTGCTTAAACATTTAACCTACATGTCTTCGGAGTGTGGGAGGAAGCTGGAAGCACGCGGTTTCACGGGGAGAACGGCACAAGCTCCGTACAGACAGCGGCCGTAATCAGGATCGAGTTGGCGCTGTTAGGGCAGCACCGCGACACGCTGCGCCACCGTGACGTCCCACAGCCCCGGCGTTGTACTGTAATGTCAACACGGGGAGCGCGGGGGAGGGGGGGGGGGGCGACTGAACAACTCTCAACAGGTAAAGGGAGACAAGTTACTTGGAATGCCCCTAACTTCCCATCTATGGTTCCAGTTCAAGCATCACCAAAAACCCTCTCTACCAGCCCAAAGACAAAAGACAGACCTTACAGTACCTTTTCAACCAGTCAATGACCATGATAGACACGTCTGAGACACTTGCCAGCATGCGAGTCTTGAATTAGAGAGGTAATCTAGCATCAACAACAGTACACAATCATGCGGAACGAGTCTTTGAATGTAGGAATAAAGCTCGTTCAAAATAACCAAGCGTTACATCAATTAAAGAGCCCAACCTCAGGGCTACCAACTTACCTGCAAATCCAAAAATGCACAAAGCCAATTAAATGAACATCATCAGACTCCAATCTTTACACATTAAATTCAGTTGCCTGTTCAAGCTTCAACAAGCAAAAATAATCAATAAAAGAGTCACAACAAAACTCTGGCTAAATCAACGTCCTCATTAGCTGTACCTGTTTTGGTGTTACAATGGGGAAACACCACATTTTGTTCACCTCCCTTGAGCTTAATTGCTGATTGGAAACAAAACTGGCTCCCAACAATCCCGTTATCAGTGCTGTGTTAGAGCATGTGGACTCACTTTTGGAAATGTTAAAACATCAGAAGGTTTATCATAGTTGGCTTTTTCTTGCCCCCGAAATGAAATGTTCCTTTGTTCAATGCACAAGTCATCTGATTTATAACACAACGATCAAACAATTGCATCATTCCAACTGAGCATGAAGGATCTTCTGTCCTAAACGAGAGGCTGATTGAAGCACCCCGTGTCAGCAACTGATTACTGGCATTGAGATTAAACAATGGTGGGCGGCAGCTGCAAAGAAAACCTTGAGATTGGTCAATTAAGAACATTTTCCACCATTATTATGGTCTTCCGACATCTTTATTATCTTTTAAAGACAAACAGCCAGCACGTGTATTCACATCAAACATCGTCCACAAAGTGCACTCGACAGTGATTAGCATTTATTTAATCATCCTTATATTTTGTGCATAAGGAAATAGACAATAGGTGCAGGAGTAGGCCATTCGGCCCTTCGAGCCAGCACTGCCATTCGATGTGATCATCCCCAATCAGTACCCCGTTTCTGCCTTCCCCCCATATCCCCTGACTCCGCTATCTTTAAGAGCCCTATCTAGCTCTCTCTTTAAAGTATCCAGAGAACCGGCCTCCACCGCCCTCTGAGGCAGAGAATTCCACAGACAAATTCCACAAAGCTTAGAATGTGATTCTGGCGGGTCATGCTCGTATGATGATGGCAGCCTCGCCAACGTTCTGCCTCGTCCTTTTCTTTCTTTGTCGTGCTTAGTTTGTTGTTAAATGAATGTTTTAGTGTATCTTTAACTTTGTATTAAGTGTTGGGGGAAACTGTAAAAAAAATCTCTTTTCTCGTCGGAGAGGCGATTTTTTTCTCCGTGCCGTGTCTCCGTCCGCGCTGCGGCCTAACATCGAGGAACTGGCGGCCTCTTGCTGGGGTATTGTGCATTGGGCAACAGAGTGTTGTGTTCAGTTTTGGACACCATGCTATAGGAAAGATGTCGTCAAACTGGAAAGGGAGCAGGGACGATTTACCAAGATGTAGCCAGGACTCAAGGGCCTGCGCTACAATGAGAGGTTGAGCAGGCTAGGACTTTATTCCTTGAGGCGCAGGAGAACGAGGGGCGATCTTACAGAGGTGTAATAAAATCTTGAGAGGAATGGGCGGAGTGGACGTGCAGATTATGCAGGAGGTTGAAAGGGCACAAATGCAACAGAGAAACATTGGTGCAGGAGTAGGCCATTCGGCCCTTCGAGCCAGCACCGCCATTCAATATGATCATGGCTGATCAGCCTGCCTTTTCTTCATATCCCATGATTCCTTTGGCCGTAAGAGCTCAATCTAACTCTCTCTTGAAACCATCCAGTGAATTGGCCTCCACTGCCTTCTGTGGCAGAGAATTCCACAGATTCACAACTCTCTGGGTGAAACCGTTTTTCCGCATCTCACTCCTAAATGGCCGACTCCTTATTCTGAAACTGTGACCCCTGGTTCTGGACTCCCCCAACATGGGGAACATTTTCCCTGCATCTAGCGTGCCTAATCCTTTAAGAATTGCATATGCTCCTATAAGATAATAATAATAAGATGGAAGTTCCTGCCATTCTGAATATGAAGTGCAATATTCAACAAATCACATTTTTGTAAACACACACTAAAAATTGAACATTATTATATAATAAACATCATTATACCTCATCTTTGATTTTGTGACCAATCAACTTCCAATTTAATAAACTGATGAAAAGCATAAAATCAAAGCATTATTAAAAATTAAAATTAAAATTAAAAAACTTTGAACATCTAGATTATACCTTTTTAGCTGTGTATGCAACGAGCTGCCGGAGGAGGTAATTGAGGCAGGTACAATCGCAACGTTTAAAACAATCATATGGGCAGGTCCATGGATAGAAGGGTCTCGACCCGAAACGTCGCCTATCTCCTTCGCTCCTTAGATGCTGCTGCACCCGCTGAGTTTCTCCAGCCTTTTGTGTACCCATGGATATGGCAGGTTTAGAGGGATATGGACCAAACGCAGGCAGGTGGGACTAGTGTAGATGGGGCATGTTGGTTGGTATGGGCAAGTTGGGCCGAAGGGCCTGTTTCCGCGCTGTATCACTCTATAGTTATCATCATGGTCACATATTGCGGTACATCAGTTCCTTAGACAGACTCGGCAGGATGGTGGCACAGCAGTACAGTTGATGCCTTATAGCGAATGTAGACAATAGGTGCAGGAGTGGGCCATTCGGCCCTTCGAGCCAGCACCGCCATTCAATGTGATCATGGCTGATCATCCCTAATCAGTATCCCGTTCCTGCCTTCTCCCCATATTCCCCTGACTCCGCAATCTTTAACAGCCCTCTCTAGCTCTCTCTTGAAAGTATCCAGAGAACCGGCCTCCATCGCCCTCTGAGACAGAGAAATCCACAGACTCACAACTCTCTGTGTGAAAAGGTGTTTCCTCATCTCCGTTCTAAGTGGCTTACCCCTTATTCTTAAACTGTAGCCCCTAGTTCTGGATTCCCCCAACATCGGGAACATGTTTCCTGCCTCTAGCGTGTCCAAACCCTTAATAATCTTATATGTTTCAATACAATTGCCTCTCATCCTTCTAAATTCCAGAGTATACAAGGCCAGACCCGGGTTTGATCCTGACTACGGGTGCTGTCTGTACGGAGTTTGTACGTTCTCCCTGTGACCTGCGTGGGTTTCACTCCGAGATCTTCGGTTTCCTCCCACACTCTGAAGATGTGCGGGTTTGTAGGTGAATTGGCTTGGTATGAATGTAAAAATTGTCCTGAGTAGGTGTAGGAGAGTGTTAATGTGCGGGGATCGCTGGCCGGCGCGGCCCTGTGGGCTGAAGGGCCTGGTTTTCATGCTGTATTACTAAACTAGATGCCCTCAATGGGGTTGATGTGAATTGAATCGTAAACTAGTTTATGGAAGGACAATTGATCTATAGCTGGCTTGCAAAACAAAGCCTTTTCATTCTACCTCAGTACACATGACACTAATAACCTAAACCTAGTTTTCCTAAATAAAGTTGTTATACAGTATGTTCCCATTAATATATTTTATAAGATTCCAGAATTTTCAGTTTTTTTCCCCATCTTATCAATGTGGGAAACACAAACTAAAGCCATGGGCTGAACAAACGAGAAGGCGACATACTTGTCTTGTTATTGTTGGCCACAAGTCTCTAAACACAGCAGCTGCTGAAAGACTGTGGGAATTTACAGAAATGCAGGGACAATTTAGACCTGTGCAGACGGTTTATAAACTTCCATATGTCTTTACCCAGAACGGCAAATTTCAAATTTACTAGTCAGTCTGCAGCAGGAGTGGAGGCGCAGCGGTAGAGTTGCTGCCTCACAGCGCCAGAGACCCGAGTTCAATCCTGACTACGGGTGCTGTCTGTGCCTTCTCTCTGTGACCTGCGTGGGTTTTCTTTGGGTGCTCCGGTTTCCTCCCACACTCCAACGATGTACAGTTTTGCAGGCTAATTGGCTTTGTTAACATTGTAAATTGTCCCGAGCGTGTGTAGGATAGTGTGCAGGGATCACTGGTCGGCATTGTCTCGGTGGGCCGAAGGGCCTGTTTCCATGCTGTATCTCTAAACTAAACTAGAACTAAACTAAAGGAGTGGATGCTGAGAGTTGAGACCAGGTGTAGTCTTCGGCTGTTGTAAAGGGCCTGTCCCACTTACGCAACTTTTTCGGCGACTTGCCGGCACCCGTCATAGGTCGTTGCAGGTTTCCGAAAAGTCCAGCGGAGACCAGAACAAGGTACGACTCTTTGGACGACTACCCATGACCATACGGGTTTCACCCCGCGACATGTCGCCAGGGTGTCGCCTGTATGGTCGCGAGTCGTCTCATCAGTCGCCCAAAGAGCCGTCGCGTCATTCTGGTCGCCGGCAGTCACCGAGAAAGTCGGGTAAGTGGGACGGGCCCTTTAGGGTCATGGATACTTAGTCAAGGTATCACTTAAACAATTCAATCACCCTTCAAAATCTGTCCACGGTTTGATAATAGCTTTGTGATTTACAAAGCCCCAATGCAGGAGCTTGATCGCCCCGACGCCGAGGGCTCAACCTCCGGCTACGGGAGTCAAGATCGTCCCGTCAACGGAAGGTGAGAGGCCCCCGACCGCAGGAGAACAAAGAGGGGAAGAGATTGAACTTTTTTTTTCGCCTTCCATCACGGTGAGGAATGTGGAGGAGTCACTGTGGTGGATGTTTATGTTAAAATGTGTTTTGCGTGTTCTGTTGCTTTTTACTTGTATAAATGTATGGCAAATCAAATTCCTCGTATATGTTGCCAAACGTACTTGGCTAATGTAATATGGTTACGATGATTACGATGTGACTCTTGTAATGGACTGTTCGAACTACCCCCTTCCGGCAGACGCTACAAGGCCTTCTACGCCCGCACCACCAGACTCAGGAAGCTTCATTCCCAGAGCTATAGCGGCTATAAGTGCCCCCCCACCCCCATGGACTGTCTCCCCCGGCCTCGCACTTTAGTCTGGGTTGATTTTACTGGTCTAATGTTCGTTTTTACAAACCTTGTTCTCAGGTATTTAAACCTAAATTTTATTTGTTGATTAAGTTATGACATCGGATGGAAGTTGCAAACCAAATCTCGTTGCACTTATGTGTAATGACAATGCATATATTATTATTATTATTATTATTTAGAGTCAAGGAGTTACACAGCATGGAAATAGGCCCTTCGGCCCAATGTGTCAATGGCCATTTACGCCATTTAGACATAGGAGCAGAATTAGGCCATTCAGCCCAATCAGTCTGCCCCATCATTTGATCATGACTGATCTATTTTCCCCTCTCAACCCCATTCTCCTGCCTTCTCCCCATAACTTTTGACTGCCGTACTAATCAAGAACTGATCTATCTCCGTTTTTTAAGTGCCCTATGTCTTGGCCTCCACTGCCGTCAGTGGCAATGAATTCCACACATTCGCCATCCTCTGGCTAAAGAAATTCCTCCTCATCTCCACTCTGAAGGTAGGTCCTTTTATTTCTGAGGCTGTCTCTGGCCTCTCCACACTTCAAGCTTTCCTTCTTATCTCCCCTGCAATCAGCCTGAAGAAAGGTCCCAACCCAGAAATTCACCACCCCATGTTCTCCAGGGATGCTGCCTGACCCGCTGAGCTCCTTCAGCACTTTGTGTCTTCTTTTTTGTAAACCAGCATCTGCAGTTCCTTATTTCTAGATTTCGGGTTAGGGTCATTACTGTCACGTGTGCCCGGGTGCAGTGAAAAGCTTTGTTTTGCATGCTATCCAAACAGATCAGACACTGAACATAAATACAATCAGTTTCCTCCCACATCACGAAGGCAGGGCAGTCACGGTGGCGCAGCGGTAGAGTTTCTGCCTCACAGCGAATGCAGCGCCGGAGACCCGGGTTCGATCCCGACTACGGGCGCTGTCTGCGCGGAGTTTGTCCGTTCTCCCCGTGACCTGCGTGGGTTTTCTCCGAGATCTTCGGTTTCCTCCCACACTCCAAAGACGTGCAGGTTTGTAGGTTAATTGGCTTGGTATAAATGTAAAGATTGTCCCTAGTGGGTGTAGGATCATGTTACTGTGCGGGGATAGCTGGTCGGAGCGGACCCAGTGGGCCGAAGGGCCTGTTTCCGCTCTGTATCTCTAAACTAAACTAAATTTATGTAAACTAGACATTGGGTTGATAGGTTACTTGGCGTCTATAAATTGTTTCAAGTATGTAAGGAATGGATGTGAAAGTGGGATTACAGAGAACTGTAGGCAGATAAAAAAAATGCTGGAGGAACTCAGAGGGTGAGGCAGCATCTATGGAGAGAAGGAATAGGCGACGTTTCGGGTCGAGACCCTTCTTCAGGCTGATGTCGGGGTGGGGGGAAAGAGAAAGTAAACAGGCGGAGACAGTAGGACTTGTGGGAGAACTGGGAAGGGGGAGGGGAAGGAGGGCGAAAACAAGGGCTATCTAAAATTAGAGACGTCAAAGTTCATACCGCTGGTACGAACTTCTCCGTTAATAGAGAACTGTTATTGGTTTCTTATTTTCACGTGCACCAAAGTACAGTGAAAAACTTTATTTGAGTGCTATCCAGTCAAATCTTTCTGTGCAAGCGGTGATCGATGGTCAGAATGGACTCAGTGGGCCGAAGGGCCTGTTACCCTGTTGTATCTCCAAAACTAAAACTCGTTAACCAGTCTGAACAAAGGACCTGAGCAGAAGCGTCGCCTGTCCATGCCTGGCCTGCTGAATTACTCCAGCACTTTGTGTCTTTTTTATTCAACCAGCATCTGCAGTTCCTTGTTTCTCCAAATATTTTCCCTGATGTAGGAGGCTACGCTCCTACATAGGGCGGCACGGTGACGCAGCGATAGACTTGCTGCCTTTCAGCGCCAGAGACCCGGGTTTGAGGGCTGTCTGTACAGAGTTTGTCTGTTCGCCACGTGACCTCAAGTTCAAGTTCAAGTGAGTTTATTGTCATGTGTGCCTGATTGGACAATGAAATTCTTGCTTTTCTTCGGCACACAGAACATAGTAGGCATTGACTACAAAACAGATCAGTGTGTCCATATACCATTATATAAATACATACACACATGAATAAATAAACTGATAAAGTGCAAATAACAGATAATGGGTTATTAATGATCATAGTTTTGTCCGAGCCAGGTTTAATAGCCTGATGGCTGTGGGGAAGTAGCTATTCCTGAACCTGGTCGTTGCAGTCTTCAGGCTCCTGTACCTTCTACCTGAAGGCAGCGGGGAGATGAGTGTGTGGCCAGGATGGTGTGGGTCCTTGATGATGCTGCCAGCCTTTTTGAGGCAGCGACTGCGATAGATCCCCTCGGTGGAAGGAAGGCCAGAGCCGATGATGGACTGGGCAGTGTTTACTACTTTTTGAAGTCTTTTCCTCTCCAGGGCGCTCAAGTTGCTGAACCAAACCACGATGCAACTGGTCAGCAAGCTCTCTACTGTGCACCTGTAGAAGTTAGAGAGAGTCCTCCTTGACAGACCGACTCTCTGTAATCTTCTCAGGAAGTAGAGGCGCTGATGTGCTTTCTTGATAATTGCATTAGTGTTCTCGGACCAGGAAAGATCTTCAGAGATGTGCACTCCCAGGAATTTGAAGCTCTTGACCCTTTCAACCATCGACCCGTTGATATAAACGGGACTGTGGGTCCCCATCCTACTCCTTCCAAAGTCCACAATCAGTTCCTTGGTTTTGCTGGTGTTGAGGGCCAGGTTATTGTGCTGGCACCATATGGACAGTTGCTCGATCTCTCTTCTATACTCTGACTCATCCCCATCAGTGATACGTCCCACAACAGTGGTGTCGTCAGCGAACTTGATGATGGAGTTCGCACTATGACCAGCTAAGCAGTCATGAGTATAGAGTGAGTACAGCAGGGGGCTGAGCACGCAGCCTTGAGGTGCTCCCGTGCTGATTGTTATCGAGGCTGACACATTTCCACCAATACGAACGGTCTGTGGTCTGTGAATGAGGAAGTCGAGGATCCAATTGCAGTGGGATGCGCAGAGACCCAGTTCTGAGAGTTTGGTAACCTGCTTGGAGGGGATGATTGTGTTAAATGCCGAGCTTTATCTCTATCTGTTTCCGTGCTATATCTCTATCTATATAACTAAAAGTCTCATTTTGACCACTTCCTGTCTGTGCTTTATATTGTTTTTAGAAAAAATCCTACCCTATATCGCTATGATTTTTGACCATCTTACTCACAGTCCTCCTCTGCTGAGGCAGCCCCGAGGATTTTTCAGATTGATGAAAAATAAAAAAGTTATGTAGGTATGTTACAATACTTACCTTTAGCCACTCTGCAGTTCTGCCACTCCCCGTGTGCGCGACTTTGCCCTGAGTGACTGAGCTGCCAGCCCACCAGGCCTGAGTGAATGAGCTGCCAGCCCATCAGGCCTGAGTGACTGAGCTGCCAGCCCAAGAATCCATTCGGCCCACAATGTCCATACTAAACCTCTGTAAACCAGTCCCTTTGGCCCACAACACCCATACTAATGCTCCAGAAAGACCTCAACCCACCCCCGCCACTGGCCACCAATGTTGGAATTGGTGGAGAGGTGGAATATTGCGTTGGGGGACCAGCCCTCCTGTGTGAACATGGGACCCAACGGGTCCCACTTAGTCTAGTGTATCTCTAAAACTACTCATGATGGTCACAAATTGCAAAGATGGTGAGGACGGTCATACACCTTGTTTAGTTTAGCTTTTAGATACGGCGTGGAAACAGGCCCTTCGGCCCACCGAGTCCGCACACTGACATTGTCCTACTCACGCCAGGTACAATTTACAATAATACCGAAGCAAATTAACCTACAAAATTTTGATTCTTTGGAGTGTGGAAGGAGAAAACCCACGCTGTCTCGGGGAAAACCTACAAACTTCGTACAGACAGCACCCGTAGTCAGGATCGAACCTGGGTTTCTGGCGCTGTGAGGCAGCAACTCTGCTGCTGCGCCACCGTGCCACCCCTTGAGTTGAGCATGATGGAGGTGTGTGGTGCATCTCGCTTGGTTATCGTACCACAGCTTTAAAGCACACAGCACACCATGCTCATAAGGTCAAAAGTGATAGGTGCAGGATTAGGCCATTCGGCCCTTCGAGTCTACTCCGCTATCATGGCTGGTCTATCTCTCTCTCCTAACCCCATTCTCCTGCCTTCTCCCCATAACCCCTGACACCCGTACTAATCAAGAATCTATCTATCTCTGCCTTAAAAATATCCACTGACTTGGCCTCTGTGGTGATGAGTTCCACAGATTCAGCATCATCTATTGCCTGGTATGAGACTACTGTCTCCAATGCAAACACACACCACTCACTCTTACTCTATTGGCAGAAACGCTCACTCAACCCCACAGCACAGGGAACCGGATGTTTCAGGTTTATGTGGTTTTGTCATAAATTGAAGAGATTTTTTTTCTTTTCATCGACCCCAAAGGCACGCCAAGTGAAGCTTGCTTGGGACTACGTCAATAAATCCAGGACCGGTTTATGGCGAGATATTGGAGGGAACGATAGATCAGCCATGATTGAATGCCGGACTGGACCCGATGGGCCCAATGGTCTAATTTCTGCTCGTATGACGTATGAATTTATGAACTGTAGATCAGTGATCAGAACTGCACGCAATACTCCAGCGGTGGCCCACGCATTACTTTATATAGTTCACAAGTTAAAGGAGTAGAATTAGGCCATTCGACCCATCGAGTCCACTCCGCCATTCAATCATGACTGATCTCTGCCTCCTAATCCTATTTTCCTGCCTTCTCCCCATAACCCTTGCAACCCGTTCAAATCAAGAATTTGTCTGTCTCTACCTTAAAGATATCTACTGACTTGGCCTCCACAGCCCTCTGTGGCAACGAGTTCCACCAATGAACTCCCCTCTGGCTAAAGAAGTTCCTCCTCACCTCTTTTCTAAAAGGCGCCTTTTAATTCTGAGGCTGTGACCTCTGGTCCTAGACTCCCCCGCGAGTGCAGGTGGGACTAGTGCAGATGGGACATGTTGGCCGGTGTTGGCCAAAGGGCCTGTTTCCATGCTGTATCTCTGAACCAAACTCTCTACATGTGCATGGTAAAACTTAGAGAGTCAGAGAGCCATACGGAGAGCACAGAATCAAGAGAGAGCTAGATAGGGCTCTTAAAGATAGCGGAGTGAGGGGATATGGGGAGAAGGCAGGAACGGGGTACTGATTGGGGATGATCAGCCATGATCACATTGAATGGCGGTGCTGGCTCGAAGGGCCGAATGGCCTACTCCTGCGCCTATTGTCTATTGTCATCTGCAAAGTCCCTGTTTTTTTTACTGGAAATCGAACGCAAGTTTTAACAAGTATTTAATTAGGTGTACAAGTACTTTCTAACTTCTTGAGAATAGGCCGTGGTACCACTTAAATGTTCTCAAAAATGTTATTTATGAGTCACCTTTAATTAAAATCAATCAATTAATGTTCCCCCCCTGTGCTCCTGAAGATATTGATTGTGTTCACTGGCACATGCTCAAATCAAGACTGCAGAAAGTTGTGGACCACTGCCCAGTCCAACATTGGCTCGGAACTCTCCACCATCAAAGGGTCGCAGTCGCTGCCTCAAAAAGGATGCCTACATCATCAAAGACCCACACCATCCTGGCCAGGCCACACACTCATCTCTCCGTTGCCATCGGGAAGAAGGTACAGGAGCCTGAAAACTGTAACGTCCAGGTTCAGGAACAGCTTCTTCCCTACAGCCATCAGGCTATTAAACACGATATCAAACAAGGTCTGAACAATAAACTATTGCACTTCATCAGTTTATTTATTCTGGGTATATATGGTCTATAGTATGTAGACACACTGAACTTTTATCTCCCGTTCTGTATTTATGTTTATATATTCTGTTGTGCTGCAGCAAGCAAGAATTCCATTGTCCTATCTGGGACACATGACAATAAAACTCTCTTGACTCTTGACAAATGGAGGAACCTCAGGTATATTTGGACAGGTGGCATCTTCAGAACCAAGCTTGACCTTGCAATCATCTGATACTGCGTATGAAGGAACTGCAGATGCTGGTTTAAACCGAAGATTGACACAAAAAGCTGGAGTAACTCAGCGGGACAGGCGGCATCTCTGGAGAGAAGGAATGGGCGACGTTTCCGTTCGGGACCCTTCTTCAGACTGGTTCGGGATAAGGGAAACGAGAGATATAGACGGTGATGTGGAGAGATAAAGAACAATGAATGAAAGATATGCAAAAAAAGTAACGATGATAAAGGAAACAGGTAATTGTTAGCTGTTTGTTGGGTGAAAACAAGAATCTGGTGCAACTTGGATGGGGGAGGGGTAGAGAGAGAGAGATGGGGAATGCAGGGGCTTCTTGAAGTGAGAGAAATCAAAATTCATTCCACTGGGATAGGTACAAAGTGCTGGAGTAGCTCTGCGAGTCAGGCATCATCTCTGGAGAACACGGAAAGGTACAAATTGCCGGAGTAACTCTGCGGGACAGGCAGCATCTCTGGAGAGAAGGAATGGGCGACGTTCCGGGTCAAGACACTTCCTCAGACTGGGGCTCCTATCCACATGTTTCTGAAATGTCACTATTGTCCCTTCTAGCCACCTCCCCTTGCAGTGAAGCCCCAGCAGTAACCACCCTCTGTGTCAAATAACTTGACAAGCACATCCCCTTTCAATTTGGGGGAAAGGGATCTGACAGCCTACCCTATCTGGACAATAGGTGCAGGAGCAGGCCATTCGGCCCTTCGAGCCAGCATCTACCCCTCTCATAATTTGGTACACTTCAATCAGGTCTGCTCAGAAACCTCTGGCGTTCAAGAGATTTAAAGAAAACCAAGTCAGTCCAACCTCTCCCTGTAGCTAATACCCCCCCCCCCCCCTCTCATCCAAAATTAACAGCAGCAGGGAAGTCTAATTTGCACAGATTATAGAATTCCCAGCTGTGTACTGTGTGCCAACGCTGCGGTAAATTGCAAGTAGACGTGTTCTCTGAACCTGCCAGGTTATTACAGTGTTGGTGTTGGGAAGTGGGTCTGGCATTTGAAGTGTTACAACTCAAGCCATCTGATCAATATTACAGCACGCCTGCAGAGGAATACGCCGGGACAAACAGACTGAGTGGCACCAACCTGAAAGTCTTTTCTCCCTCGCGTTTTTCCAGATTATATCCCATGCTTTGTTGGTAGAGTCCTTTATGTGTTCACTGAAGGAACGCCTGAGCCGAGGTCTGCAGTGGTGAGCCATCAGCTACTTGTCACGCTGCAGAGTCCCACACACACGCACACACACCCACCCACCCACTACACATGCCGACACACAGCCTGGGTCTGTCCCACTGCCGACTGAGAGAGACAGGGAGACAGAGAGGGAGAGATAGAGCCACAGAGACACTGACAGACACAGAGACAGCAGGAGAGAAAATCTTCACTAAAGACAGCAGATGCAGAATCTACAGTGTGTCAGTAAAAGGAGGCAGTCAGTAACAAGCCGACCGGGTCAAAGCATTTCCTGATGTGGAGAGGTTGTTTGTAATCTGCTGACACCCTCCTCCACAAACCTCCCTCCCCCCTCATCTCCCCTCCCCTCCAGTGTTCTGGGGTCAAGCCAGGCTGGAAAGGAAACAGCAATCCATCGGGATGCCCCATCCCCACTCCTATCTCTCCCCCCCTCTCTCTCCCTCCACCCTCCCATCCCCTCCCCCCTCTCTCCCCTCCCTCTCCCCCTCCCCTCTCTCTTCCCTCCCCTCCCCTCATTCCCTCTTCCCTCCTCCCCCCTCTCTCCCCTTCCCCTCCCTTCACCCCCTCCCCTCTCCCCTCTCTCCCCTCCTCTCTCCCCTGCCCTCCCCTCTCCTCCCATTCCCCTCCCCTCCCCCTCCTCCCCTCCTCTCCCCTCTCCCCTTCCCTCCCCTCTCCCATTCCCTCTCCCCTCCCCTCTCCCCTCTCTCCCCTCCTCTCTCCCTTCCCTCCCCTCTCCTCCCATTCCCTCTCCCCTCCCCTCTCCCCTTCCCTCCCCTCTCCTCCCATTCCCTCTACTCTCCCCTCCCTCTCCCCTCCCCTCTCCCTTCCCTCCCCTCTCCTCCCATTCCCTCTCCCCCCCACTCTCCCCTCTCTCCCCTCCCCTCGCTCCCCTCCCCTCTCCTCCTCTCCACTTCCCAGCTAAACACAGCCATGTATCTCAGCTGCCACACACTACACACTTGCATGCGAGTCAGACATTTGAAAAAACAACGTTACAACACAATTATTATAATAATATAATTTTTAAAATGTACTAGCCAAGTATGCGTACATACAAGGAATTTGCCTTGGTGCTTTGCCCGCAAGGATAACAGCACGATACACTGTAGACAATTAAAAATAAAACATTACAACTTAAACATGTGAAGAATAAAATAAAATCCCAGCAAGCCAAAGCTTTAAAACTGTGTGAAACAATTGTACGTAGTCATCTACTGGTACGGGACTAGAGTTACGATGCTCCACTCCAGCACGTTTTGTAATATGGAGATGAATTTAGGTTTACCGTAATTTCTGGTGTAGAGATAATACAAATTTTGATAGGGGAAAACTTTGAGGAGAAAAGGCACATTTTTGGACCTTGCAGGTTATGTCGGTTCCGCCCAGCTCAAAAATTATTTTTAAAATCGTGTTGAAAACTAATTCAAAAGGTGAATCCATTGTGTTTGTATTTGGAAATACTGTCAATAATGTTGTAAGCTGGTGAACAGGAACCAAGAGAGAATCAAGCGTCTGTAGATGCTGGAATAGGGAATTAAAAGTAATGCGCCTGTCCCACTTTTTTCAACATGTTGAAAATTTAGCGGCGACTAGAAAGGCGTACGACTTTTTGCGCGACTGAGGAGACAACTCCCGGTGACCACCGGTGAACATGTGGCGGCAAACTAGTCGCCTGTAGTTGCCTAAAAAAAATCGCATAAGTGGGACAGGCCCGTAAGATAGACGCACAGTGCTGGAGTAACTCAGCGGGACAGGCAGCATCCCTGGAGAGAAGGAATGGGTGATGTTTCGGGTTGAGGCCCTTCTTCAGACTTTGTCTGTTTAATGCTGAGTTACTCCAGCATTTTGTGTCGATCTGCGATTTAAACCAGCATCTGCAGTTCCTTCCTGCCACCATTAGGACAACGGGCCTTTAAGTCAAAGCTAAGACGCTAACATTTTTTTAAAATTTTGAAGGGTAGAAGATGGTGCGGAAAATGTGGCCACTCTGATGTAGGGACTTGGTATAGTCTACTATCCCTCTTGAGATCACACCTTCCTGTGCCAATGGGCCTGCCAGGGCACCACCCTGCCTGAGCATTTCTGGTCGATCCCGGTGTTTTGCATCCCCCTTTCTCCCCCCCCCCCCCCCCCCCCCCCCCCCCCACCACTGCCCACATTCAGTCGGAAAAAGAGTCCCTGAATAGGGTGGCCAACTTTCTCACTCCCAAATAAGGGATAAAAGGTCAAAATACGGGACAAATTCCCGACGGCAATTTGTTGACCGACTAGGCCGTGGCTGGGTGAATGATGAGTTGGCCCGGGTGCTGGACTTCACACAAAGCCCAGCCGGCGGGCCAGCTGAGGAGTTTTGGCCCGGGCCGCACGACATCGCCCGCAAAGTCCGGCGCCCCGTCCAACTCGTGAACCGATGATCGGCCATGAGAAGGAGGAGGGGTGGTGGTGTCGGCGGTAAGCGAAGGTCTGAAGGTTGCACAGCTGGCCGGGCCGCCGACCGACGGGGCCACGGGTGAGACGCTGCTGCACTCCATGGGCTGCACTACGTCGGGACGGGTGAGGCGGGGCCGATTGCGGCGCTCCGACCCGACAGTCCCCTCGACCCGAGTAGTAGCAGTCAAATACTGGCGGTCCCGTACGGGACAAACCGATTTAGCCCAATAAACGGGATGTCCCGGCTAATACGGGACAGTGGCCACCCGAGTACCGAACCCAAAAAAGACGCCCATCCTTCTTCTCCAGAAATGCTTGATGGCTGACACGTGTGTTACTCCAGCACTTTGTGTCCGCCTTTGGTGTAAAGCAGCATCTGCAGTTCTATGTTCCTCAAGATGACCCTCAGTCTGCTCTATGTGGCATCTAAAGCAGATTTAAGGGCTTGTCCCACTTGGGCGTCTTTTGCACGTCATTTACGCGACATCATTTACGCGTTGTGACGCGCGCGTGACTCGCGCATGGTGCGTGGTAACGTAGGCAGTGAAACGTGGTCGCTCGCGGCACCCCAGGATTTTGGGATGTACAAAATCTTCGCGCGCTTTCTGCGTGACGTGCAACTGACTCCCAAGTGGGACAGGCCCTTTCATGCCACACAGTCAGTATTCTTGTCTACTTGTTCTGAAAACTTCTCGAAACGTAACAGGTTGTGTGATTTGTGAAATTTGATTAAAAGGAACTTCTGTGTAAACTGAAAGAACCCAAATTTTTCCTCATCATAACCACAACTGTGCGGCTACCCGACCGACGCCGTGGTAACGCAAAGAGTGAAGAAGCAAAGAGTCCTGGCCTGTTTATCGAGTTTCATACATTAATCAGGTCTCATCAGAGAACTCATCCAAATCTCACAGCTAAATGAAAAGAGCGCGTGTTGTTCCTCTTTCCTGGAGCAGGTATTGCATCCGAGTGCGTCACATATTGCGACAATAGACAATAGGTGCAGGAGCAGGCCATTCGGCCCTTCGAGCCAGCAGCGCCATTCAATGTGATCCTGGCTGATCATCCCCAATCAGTACCCCGTTCCTGCCTTCTCCCCATATCCCCTGACTCCGCTATCTTTAAGAGCCCTATCTAGCTCTCTCTTGAAAGCATCCAGAGAACCGGCCTCCACCGCCCTCTGAGGCAGAGAATTCCACAGACTCACAACTCTCTGTGAGAAAGTGTTTCCTCATCTCCGTTCTAAATGGCTTACCCCTTATTCTTAAACAGTGGCCCCTGGTTCTGGACTCCCCCAACATCGGGAACATGTTTCCTGCCTCTAGCATGTCCAAACTCTTAATAATCTTATATGTTTAAAAAACATTCCCTCTCATCCTTCTAAACTCCAGAGTGTACAAGCCCAGCCGCTCCATTCTCTCAGCACATGACAGTCCCGCCATCCCTGGAATTAACCTTGTAAACCTACGCTGCACTCCCTCAATAGCAAGGATGTCCTTCCTCAAATAAGGGGACCAAAACTGCACACAATACTCCAGGTGTGGTCTCACTAGGGCCCTGTACAACTGCAGAAAGACCTCCTTGCTCCTGTACTAAACTCAATGGTGCTCTCTTACATACATGCACATCTGCTGAATACAATCTTTTGGGTCGAGGGTACAAGGGCCTGTGAAAGGCTGGGACAGAGTGGATGTGGAGAGGATTGGTCGTTTCCACCAGAGTTCACAACCACAGAATAAAAAGACGTTCCTTTTGGAAGGAGATGAGGAGAAATTTATTTGGTCAGAGGCTGGTGAATCTGTGGAACTCATTGCCACAGACGGCTGTGGAGGCCAAGCCAGTGTCTAGTTTTAAAGCTATAGATAGATAGATTCTTGATTAGTAAGGGTGTCAGGGGTTATGGGGAGAAGGCAGGAGAATGGGGTTTGGAAGGAAAGATAGATCAGCCACGATTGAATGGCGGAGTAGACTTGATGGGCCGAATGGCCTAATTTTGCTCCTGTTGCTTAAGACTCTCTACTTTCAAGAGAGAGCTAGATAGGGCTCTTAAAGATAGCGGAGTCAGGGGATATGGGGAGAAGGCATGGACGGGGCACTGATTGGGGATGATCAGCCGTGATCACATTGAATGGCGGTGCTGGCTGGAAGGGACCGAATGGCCTCCTCCTGCACCCATTGTCTATTGGCCATTGTCTATTGACATTAGGACCTCCAGGTTGCAGAGTCTTCAGGCTCCTGTACCACTCTGCACAACACCAGGCCCGTCAGGCCTACCACCACACTGAACCACAGCGGACTTTGCACTTTTACGGTTACTCCAAGTAGTTTAGTTTAAAAGTTAGTGCTTGGGTCAGCAATCCCCAAGCACTAAACACTACCCTACACACACTGGGGACAATTAGCAATTGTACCAGGCCAATTCACCTACAAAAGTGGACGTCTTTGGAGTGTGGGAGGAAACCGAAGATCTCGGAGAAAACCCATGCAGGTCACGGGGAGAACGTGCAAACTCTACAAAGACAGCATCCCTGGTCAGGACCGAAGCCGGATCTCTGGCGCTGTGAGGCGGCAACTCTACCGCTGCGCCAAAGTAAAAATTTGACATCTGAGCCATCGTGTTCTGGGCAGATAATTAGTTGCATGTTTATTTGTTGTTAATGTTGCATCAATTCTACCTGTAAAGTTGCATGAGTCACTGAAGTCCCAGTTCATATCCAGTGCATATTGTAAACAAGCACACTATGCTGCCATTCAGTCTACGTATAGTGTGTGCGTTTGTATATGTGTGTGTGTGTGTGTGTGTGCGTTTGTGTGTGTGTGTGTGTGTGTGTGTGTGTGTGTGCGTGTGTGTGTGTGTGTGTGTGCATATGCACAAACTGAACTTTCTTTTCCCTCTCGTTTAATAATAATAATATCTTTATTGTCATTGTACAGGAACAATGAGATTAAGATGGCAACCTCCGCATCGATGCTATAAAATAAATGAATAAGGCTAAAGTATAAATTGGTCCATGTTCACCGAGGTTTAATATTACAGCAGCCGTCGCCGTGTTGAGATATTTAAGAAAGAACTGCAGATGTTGGAAAAACCGAGGTTTCGGGTCCAGATCAGTCTGAAGAAGGGTCTCAACCCGAAACGTCATCTATTCCTTCGTTCCCCAAATGCTGCCTCACCCGCTGAGTTACTCCAGCATTTTTGTCTGCTGTGTTGGGATAGATCAGTTGTGCCGGTTGATAATGGGGGCAAAGGCAGATTAAGGGAGGCGCTTAGCAGACTGATTCAGTGCAGTTGGAGCTCGAGGGGGAAAAAGCTATTTCTCAGTCTGGAGGTGAGGGAGTAAAAGGCCGTATCACGTCTGCCAGACGGAAGAAGTTCAAACAGAGGGCGGCATGGGTGTGTGTGTGAAGTCCTTACAGATGCTGATGGCTTATCTGAGGCAGCGTGCGTGTAGATGTCCTCCAGGACTCGGAGGTGTATCCCAATGATCGTCTGTGCTCTTACAACCCGCTGAAGGGTTCTCCTATCTGTGCTAAGGACCTGTCTCTGAGGGGACCGCGAGTGTATCAGGGTTTAGGAGAGTATGAAAAAGTCATGGTCGTGTTGTATCGTCGAAGTAGAACTCCTCATTCGACCTTCCTCGAGAACCTCCTATGAATATGTTGAAGACTAGCTTCCACTAGCTACGCCTAACTTTGGGAAAATTGGACTCCGAATAGTGGAGAGTGAAGACGACCTCCTTCGATCTCCTTCGACCATGTTGAAGACTGTCTACGACTACCTTTGATTACCTACGAATAGCATTGCGACCTACCACGACTTACCTCGACTAAACCTCCGAGTAAAAAAAATATCGATTTTTCCACGGCGACCTTTTTTTACTCGCGGGCATTTTTCAGCGTGCTAAAAAAAAACGGCGCGACCTAGCTGAGGCCTCGCGTACGCGGGGCCCACTCTCGAGCGCGAAGGAGAGTTACAAAGACCTCGCTAGGACCTCGTGTCGGCCATGCTGCGAGTACGAGTCGAGGGCAAACTGTTCTAAACTCGCCAATTAGGTTCCCACAGTGGGACAGGCCCTTGAAGGTACCACACAGAGATGCAGTATGTCAGGATGCTCTCTGTGCGGGGGGGGTAGCAGCGGTAGAAAGTCACCAGCATCGGTTCGGGCAGACCAGCTTTTTTCAGCATCTTCAGGTAAAACAGCCGTTGCTGTGCTTTTTTGACCAGTGCAGTGGTGTTGCTGGTGCGCATGAGGCCCTCTGAAATGTGTGTGCCCAGAAACCTGAAGCTGGACAGTATTATCTTGTTTACAGTGTACGATGTTTCCATATTCTGTTGTGCTGCAGCAAGTAAGAATTTCCTCTGGGACACATGACAATAAAACACGCTTGACTCTATTATCTGTTTAAGAAGAAACTGCAGATGCTGGAAAATCGAAGGTAGACAAAAATGCTGGAGAAACTCAGCGGGTGAGGCAGCATCTATGGAGCGAAGAAAATAAGCGCCTATTTGCTTCGCTCCTTAGATGCTGCCTCACCCGCTGAGTTTCTCCAGCATTTTTGACTATATAATCTGATTTGATGGTGTAGTTCGCAAACAAAAGCTCTGCTCTTTACTTCAGGCCTCGTGACAACAACAAACCGAAGGGGCGGTCATGGTGGCGCGCAGCGGTAGAGTTGATGCCTCACAGCGCCAGAGACCCGGGTTCGATCCCGAATACCGGTGCTGTCTTTATGGAGTTTGCATGTTCTCCCTGTGACCGCGTGGGTTTTTCTCCGGGAGCTCTGGTTTCCTCCCAAACGCCAAAGACATGCAAGGGTTTGTAGGTTAATTAGCTCCGGTAAAAAAAAAGGTAAAATTGTACGAGTTCATTCCAAGAGCTCTCCCAAGTTTAAAAAAAAATCAAACTCGTGGTCAGCACGGAGAATGAACGTAGCGGGTACTTCGGAGCTCGGGGACGTGTCTTAGCGCTCGTAACGCTAACGGCAGGTACTCGGTGAAGACTCGCTCACGGCAGGTAAGCACGGGAAGACTCGTGAAGATTTTTCAACGTGAGGAAAAATGTCCACGAGAGCCCCGAGTACCGACGAGTGGCCATTACCGTAAATCTCCGAGTTCGAATCAGGGCAAACTCGGGAGAACTCTTGGGATGAACTCGTACCGTGGGACAGGGCCTTAACCATTTTTTTTCCGCTCACGTAAATTCCAGACAAATTCCAGACACGTAAATTGATGTTAACGTTTTAAACATCTAAGTGAATGGATTTTCATTTGGAGTGGTGCCTCTGAGAAAGTTGTTAAAACACCGCAGATTCAGTGATCACTTTGAGCCATGAAATGTTGGACATTTTTTTGTAACTCAAAGAATGCGCGTGGTTCCTCTTTCCTGGAGCAAGTATTACATCCGTGTTGCGACATGCTCTCTTACGCACATGCATGTCTGCTGAATGCAATCTTTCGGGAAGAAAGTGCAGGAACCTGCGAAGCGTGACCTCCAGGTTCAGGAACTCTGCGCAACTCCAACCACAAGTCTACCTCAGCACCAAACCACGTTGGACTTTACACGATTACCGATGTTCTCCGTAGTTTAGTTTAGTTTAGAGAAACAGCACGGAAACAATACCTTCGGCCCCCGAAGTCCGCACTGACCAGCGATCGCCGCACACTAACACTACCCCACACACACACTGGGGACAATTTACATTTACTCCAGGCCAATTAACCTACAAACCTGCACGTCTTTGGAGTGTGGGGGGAAACCGAATATCTCGGGAGAAATACCCATGCAGGTCACGGGGAGAACGTGCAAACTCTGTACAGACAGCACCCGTAGTCGGGATCGAACCCGGGTCTCTGGCGCTGTGAGGCAGCAACTCTACCGCTGCGCCACCGTGCCAGGTAGGGATTGTCAAGTTAGATACAGAAGTTTGCTAGCGTCTCACTAAAGCAGCGATGAAATATTAGCGGATTCCTTGTGGGATCCACATTTCTCGAGCTTAATTGTGGGAGGAATATTGGCCAGGATTATTCCCTGTTCTTCCTCAAGATTTGTCACAGGACCTGATAAAGATCAGATTCATTCCACTAAAACTATGTGTGATGGATCCTGGTCTTTCTCAGAGAGAACCTGAAAAAGTGCGAATTCCAACCGATCACACAGAAATTTAACTAAAAGAATAGTCGGAAGTATTTAAATTCTTTAGTAGGCCCCCCTCAGTCATGACTGACCAGGGGTGATGCATCCTAGTTTGCAGGTGATGTGTGGTCGGATGCAAGCCTGGGCGATGTCACATGGAGGACAGGCTGTTGCCCACGCAGCGCGACCCCCCTCTCCACGTCTCTGATCGATCCAAAGGAACAGCAGGGCCGTTACAGTTTGGCACCAGCGCCATCGCAGGAGCTGCCAGAGCGAGGTTGTAGACAACGACGGACTGCCTTAGGGGCTCCGACTCTGAATTTTCTTGAGGTTTGCTCCAGGAGCCTTCTCCATGACTGGATATGGCCACAAAGCAGTGGACGTTTTAAATCAGAGTTTTCCCTCTCCTAGATGGACTGCCTTCCCAGGCTGACGAGCCCCGAGACTCGTGGGGGCGGGAGCGTCTACCTTCCCGTGCAGGTCTTTAGCACCTGCCCGCTGCCCAATTTAAAATCTTAGGTCGGCACAAATCCATAATAGTCACTTTCAGGCTGCAGGCAATTGCAGAGAGTTGTGTACGCAGCCCAGACCATCACACAAACCAACCTCCTTTCCATTGACTCCATCTACACCTCACCCTGCCTCGGCAAGGCCAGCAGCGTCATCAAGGACCAGCCTCACCCCGGTCACTCCCTCTTCTCCCCTCTCCCATCAGGCAAGAGATACAGAAGTGTGAAAACGCACACCTCCAGATGCAGGGACAGTTTCTTCCCAGCTGTTATCAGGCAACTGACCCAACAATGAAATTGCAACAGTGGCTCAGCGGTAGAGTTGCTGCCTCACAGCGCCAGAGACCCGGGTTTGGTCCCGACTACGGGCGCTGTCTGTACGGAGTTTGTACGTTTTCCCCGTGACCTGCGTGGGCTTTTCTCCGAGATCTTCGGTTTCCTCCCACACTGCAATCACGTACAGGGTTGCGGGTTAATCGGCTTTGGTTTCGCTGTAAAATTGTCCCTGGAGCGTGTAGACTGGTGTTCAGGGTGATCGCTGGTCAGTGTGGGGTCGTTGGGCCAAAGGGCCTCTTTCCGCACTGCAATTCCAAAGTCTGCAGTCTAAGGCAGGGTTATATATCTAATCCCATTTGATTCAAGATTAGTAAGAACCCTTGTGTTACTTGTCATAATTTAGTTTATATTTTTATTTATATTTAGTATAATTTTATATTTAGTTTATATTTATTATGTTTTATGTGGGGGATGGGGGGATATTTTTTCGGCCACTTACCTCGATGGAGATGGGATTTTTCTCCGCTTCGCATCTCCGTCGCCCCCTGCGGCCTAACATCGTGGAGTGGTGCGGCCTTTCCTGGAGACCGGCCCGGAGCTTCTAGCCACGGGCGCGGCCCGGACTTTAACATCGCGGGGTGGGCGATCTTTTGCCGAGGATCGCCAGCGAAAGTGCTCCGACCGCGGGGCCTGTGGACTTTAACACCATGAAGCCCGCGGTCTCCGGTAAGAAGAGGCCGACTCGGGAGCTCCAAGCCGCGGAGTGTTCCGATCCGTCCCGACGCCGGAGTTTCCATCATCCCGACGCGAGGGCTTGAACACGGGACCGTCGGCAGCGGCGACTGCGGAGGGTCCAACAGCCTCGACCACGGGTGAAGAAAGGAAGCAGATGACTGAACTTTATTGCCTTCCATCACAGTGAGGAATGTGGATTAGACAACAGACAATAGGTGCAGGAGTAGGCCATTCGGCCCTTCGAGCCAGCACCGCCATTCAATGTGATCATGGCTGATCATCCCCAATCAGCACCCCGTTCCTGCCTTCTCCCCATATCCCCCTGACTCCGCTAACTTTAAGAGCCCTATCTACCTCTCTCTTGAAAGTATCCAGAGAACCGGCCTCCACCGCCCTCTGAGGCAGAGAATTCCACAGACTCACAACTCTCTGTGTGAAAAAGTGTTTCCTCGTCTCCGTTCTAAAAAAGTGTTTCCTCGTCTCCATTCACTGTGGTGGATGTTTATGTTGAATTTAATTTTATGTGGCTGTGTGTATTGTTGTTTTTCACTTAGTATGGCTGTATGGTAACTCAAATGTCACTGTACCTTAATCGGTGAAGTGACAATAATCGCAAACTTGAACAAGTATATTTTTTGTTGAAATATTCAGCATGGAAACAGATCCTTCAGCCCACTGAGTCCACATCGACCACCAATTGCCCGTTCACACCAGTTCTATGTTAACCCACTCTAGCATCCATTCCCTACACACTAGGGACAAGTTACAGAGGACCAACTAACCAACAAACCCGCACGTCTTTGGGATGTGGGAGGAAACTGGAGCACCCGGAGAAAACGCACGCGAGGTCAGGGAGAACATGTAAACTCCGTACGGACAACACCCGAGGTCAGGATAGAACCCGGGTCTCTGGCGCTGAGGGGCAGCAGCTCTACCTGCTGCGCCACTGTGCCATCTTAATCTAGTCTCAGGCAAGAGGATAGACACAAAAAGCCGGAGTAACTCAGCGGGTCACTGGAGAAAAGGAATAGGTGATGTTTCGGGTCGAGGCCCTTCTTCAGACTTTCCTCGATCCGAAACGTCACCTATCCCTTTTCTCCAGAGATGCCGATCGTCTCGATGACGGGCGGCTTTTTGTGTCCATCTTCGGTGTAATCCAGCATCTGCAGTTCCTTCCTGCACATGGTTTTAAACAAAGTGCAGGAAACATCCAGATACTTTTGTCTGCAATTTAAAGAAGTCAGTTCCCCTTTCTCTGCCCCCCTGGTGTCTCACGATGTCATGATGTTGTTTCCAAGCCAGACGATTAGCTGACATAACAGTTCTCTATCAGAGTTACTTTTGCAGAAAGCTATGAAGACACTTCTACAGCCACGCTGGTAGACGTACTGGCAAACCCACCCGAGTAAACTCAACTACAATTAAACACAGATCACCTGGCCATCATCAACTTGTTGCTTGCGGGATTTAATGTGAAAAATATCCACCATTGCTCTTCTGTTACAGTGGAGACAATATTTGAATTGTACATTGTTCTCTTTAAAATCATTCAAAGTGCTTCAAAGTCTGCCAAGATTGTGAAAGATGCTTTGTAGTTTAGTTTAGTTTAGAGATACAGCGCTGACAACAGGCCCTTCAGCCCACGACTCCGTGCTGACCAGCGATCCCCACACATTAACACTATCCTGCTCAAAGATCCTATAGCGGAGCAAGATAGACCACTCCTTCTAAATGCAATGGGCTGACGTGTAGTACGCAACGGAGCGGAACCTGGGCCTTTTTTTCATCCATCTCCGTAACCCGACCCGACTAACAGTGTGATCAACGTTGCGGGGGAACAGTTTGTGTTAATAAATTATAAGTCTGAAAATGAGGAGAATATTTTTTATATTTACGAGGATGTTTCCGTAACCGGCTTCCGTCTCCGCATTAGTATCCTACGGGATCTTTGGTGCGGAGACTGAAGCCGGTTAAGGAAACGGATCATGACAGAAGCCTCCTGGTGGCGATCCCTGGAAGTGACGACGCGATGCACTCTGTGACGCGTCAGGCAACAATTCCGTCAATATGTTGGACGACGGCAGAAGCCAACAGCGAGCGACATCATCTGACACACGAGCGAACGAACTGAGGACAATTTTACATTTATACCAAGCCAATTAGCTTATAAACCAGTACGTCTTTAGAGTGTGGGAGGAAACCGTAGATCTCAGAGAAAACTCAAGCAGGTCACGGGGAGAACGTGCAAACTCCGTACAGAGAGCACCCGTAGTCAGGATCGAACCCGGGTCTCTGGCGCTGTGAGGCAGCAACTCTACCGCTGCGCCACCGTGCTGCCCTAATACTATGAAATTTTGTAACAACTGTTACATTATTTTTAATCTGTTCGGGGGTAAAATAAATCCCCTGATCAGTGATTTTAATTTCTCCTCTGGGCTTCACTGAAATAGTAGGGACAAGGCGACTTCACTACATATAACAACTCCTGTTGGAATCGCATCTTACTTTTCACCTACTGGAATCACCCACTCATTTTATTGATGCAAAATGGAAGAGATATTTAAAGCAAGAACAATAATCTAGGAATGAAATGAGCAGAGGTGAGGAATCAAATGGCCTTTTCATGTTCCCGTTGTTGGGGGAGTCCAGAACCAGGGGCCACAGTTTAAGAATAAGGGGTAAGCCATTTAGAACGGAGATGAGGTAAATCTTTTTCAGGCAGAGAGTTGTGCGTCTGTGGAATTCTCTGCCTCAGAGGGCGTTGGAGGCCCGTTCTCTGGATACTTTCAAGAGAGAGCTAGATAGGGCTCTTAAAGATAGCGGAGTCAGGGGATATGGGGAGAAGGCAGGAACGGGGTACTGATTGGGGATGATCAGCCATGATCACATTGAATGGCGGTGCTGGCTCGAAGGGCTGAATGGCCTACTCCTGCACCTATTGTCCATTGTCTATTTGCTTCACCTGCTAGAGTCACAGAGTCATACAGTGTGGAAACAGGCTCTTTGGGCCAAGTTACCCATGCTGACCAAAATTCCCCTAGTACACTAGTCGCACCTGCCCACGTTTGGCCGATAACCCACTCCACTTTTCCTCTCCTGCATCCGTCCAAATGGCTTTTGAATGTTTGGAAGAATACCTGCCTCAATTACCTCCTCTGACAGCTCGTTCCATACACACCCACCAACCTCTGAGTGAAACAATTTTCCCTCGTGTTCCTGTTAAATCCTGCTCCACTCACCTTAAACCTGTGTCCACTGGTCTGCCGATTCCCAAACTCTGGGTAAAAGACTCTGCAACCCGATCTATTCATGATTTTGCATTCACTCTTTCTGTTGCCCTCTTGATCACATACACCTGTTCCTTTTCAAATGCAAGATCGGCATATACTTAGACTTTAGTTCAGATTAAGTGTGAAGTGCTACATCTTGGCAGGACAAATCAAAATAGGACGTACATGGTAAATGGTAGGGAATTGAGGAATGCTGTGGATCAGAGGGATCTAGGAATAACTGTGCATAGTTCCCTGAAGGTGGAATCGCATGTAGATAGGGTGGTAAAGAAAGCCTTTGGTGTGCTGGCCTTTATAAATCAGAGCATTGAATATAGGAGTAGGGAAGTCATGTTAAAATTGTACAAGGCATTGGTAAGACCAATTCTGGAGTATGGTGTACAATTTTGGTCGCCTAGTTATAGGAGGATGTCAACAAAATAGAGAGAGTACAGAGGAGATTTACTAGAATGTTGCCTGGGTTCCAGCAACTATGTTACAGAGAAAGGTTGAACAAGTTAGGTCTTTATTCTTTGGAGCGCAGAAGGTTAAGGGGGGACTTGATTGAGGTCTTTAAAATGATGAAAGGGATAGACAGAGTTGACGTGGATAAGCTTTTCCCATTGAGGGTAAGGAAGATTCAAACAAGAGGACATGACATGAGAATTAAGGGACAGAAGTTTAGGGGTAACGTGAGGGGGAACTTCTTTACTCAGAGGGTGGTGGCTATGTGGAATGAGCTTCCAGCAGAAGTGGTGGAGGCAGGATCGATTTTAACATTTAAAAGTAAAGTGGATAGGTATATGGACGTGAAGGGAATGGAGGGGTATGGTCTGAGTGCAGGTAGATGGGACTAGGGGAAAACAAATGGTCGGCACGGACTGGAAGGGCCGAGAGGGCCTGTCTCCGTGCTGTAATTGTTATATGGTTATATGGTTATTAGAGGTACAGCGCGGAAACAGGACCTACGGCCCACCGACTGGCGATCCCCACACATTAACACCACCTGACATACACTAGGGACAATCTTACATTTATACCAAGCCAATGAACCTACAATTGACAATAGACACTAGACAATAGACCACAGGTGCAGATATGGACAATTTACAATGTTACCAAGGCCAATTAACCTGCAAACCTGTGCGTCTTTGGAGTGTGGGAGGAAACCGGAGTGCCCGGAGAAAACCCACGCGGGTCACGGGGAGAACGTACAAACCCCGTACAGACAGCGCCCATAATCGGGATGGAACCCGGGTCCCTGGCGCTGTGAGGCAGCAACTCTACCGCTGCGCCACCGTGCCTCGCCTTGGTGGCGTACAATCCTGTCACACAGTCTGTTCTTCGGCTGGAGTTTCTTACCATGAAGTAGCAAATCTCAGCTGCGGCACTTAGCTTTATTAATATTAAATCTGTTGTGTTTTCTCTCATTAGGCAGCTAATGAGAGTGTTGTGTGGGAGTTGCCATTCCTGGTATCAGGGGAATTAGCAAATGAAGGGGTCTGAGGGCACTGTCTGGTGCTCACTAACATTGTCAGAGTGAGGACTTGTCCTGGCTCTCTAACTGTCTGCAAGGGAATAATGGAATTGGCCCATAAATATTTGCAAGCCACTTATCTGCCGGGTTCAGCTGATGGATCTGTTGCCTGCTGAACCACTCAGTGAGAGCAACAACAATTTACATTTATATTGTGGTTTCGATCCAGAACGTAACATAAAGGTGTTCACAAAGGTGAAGGGCAGGAGTGAAAATGTTTAGGTTAGTTTGGTTTAGACATGCAGTGTGGGAACAGGCCCTTCGGCCCACAGAGTCCGTGCTGACCAATGGATGAATGAATGAGTAAGTTTATTGGCCAAGTATTCACATACAAAGAATTTGCCTTGGAGCTCTGCCCGCAACATGACATACAGTGACATTTTGGAATGATGTATAAAACATTAAACATTGATAATAAAACATTATCGAGTAAACATGTGAATTAAATTACCAGAGCAAAAGGAGGCTACAGATTTTTGGTTATTGAGTACAGCTACGACTCGTGGAAAAAAAGCTGTTTTTATGTCTGGCTGTGGCGGCTTTGACAGTCCGGAGTCGCCTTCCAGAGGGAAGTGATTCAAAGAGTTTCTATCCTACATGCAAGGGGCAATTTACAAAATCCAATTAACCTACAAATCCGCATGTCTTTGGAGTGTGGGAGGAAATCGGAGCACCCGGAGAAAACCCACGCAGTCACACGGAGAACATGGTCACAGAGGGACCTGACTGCGGGTTTGTACGTTCTCCCTGTGACCGTGTGGGTTTTCACCGTGATCTCCGGTTTCCTCCCACACTTGTGCAGGCTTGTAGGTTAATTGGCTTGGTGTGAATGTAAATTGTCCCTAGTGTGTGCAGGATAGAGTCAATGTGTGGGGATCGCTGGCCTACTCCTGCACCTATTGTCTATTGTCTATTGAGCCAGCATCGCCATTCAATGTGATCATGGCTGTTCATCCCCAATCAGTACCCCGTTCCTGCCTTTTCCCCATATCCCCTATCTTTAAGAGCCCTATCCAGCTCTCTCTTGAAAGTATCCAGAGAACCTGCCTCCACCGCCCACTGAGGCAGAGAATTCCACAGACTCACAACTCTCTGTGAGAAAAAGTGTTTCCTCATCTCCGTTCTAAATGACTTACCCCTTATTCTTAAACTGTTGGCAGACCAATTTCCCTCCTGGGATGAATAAAGTTCTATCGTGTGGTATCGTATGGTAAGAAGCAATGGTGTGTAGGAAGCAATCACCAAGGCAAACAACAGAGGTGAAACCCTGCCTGGAATACAATGCTGACAATTACATCCGACCTCCGACTTTGTTGATGGACTTGGCACCTACCCGACTGATGAAGGCCGGAGAGAGGACACATGGGTGAAACTCGAATAGGGTCCCTGATACTAATCACAAACACAAGTTTAGTTAAGTGCTTTTCTTATCACAAACACTTCTTGGACTTCAAGATATTTTTATTTCAATGCCATTTTATTTGTTCTTTTATTAACTATAATTTATGGCTGTTCGGTTAAGTTTACTTGAAACCCGACTAAATGTCTTTTGTGTGCAGGACACAGAACAGAGGACACTACAGAACAGGAACAGGGCCTTCGGCCTACAGCGTTCGTGCTGAGCACAGTGCCAAGTTAAACTAATCCCCTCTGCCTGCACGTGAGCCATACCCCTCCGTTCCCTGCATATCCACACGGCTACTAAAAGCTGATTGAACATCACTATTGTATCTGCCTCCACCACCATCCCTGGCGGCGGGTTCCAGGCATCAAAAACTTGCCCCGCACATATTTTAACTTTGCCCCTCTCACCTTAAAGCTGTGCCCTCCAGCTTTTTGACATTTCCATCAAAATGGCAAAATAGGTTCTGATTGTCAATCTCTCATAGTTTTACGAACTTCTATCACCATAATGTAAAGTTCATAAGTTCCTAGATCGTAGGAGCAGAATGAGGCCAATCGGCCCATCGAGTCCACTCCGCCATTCAATCATGGCTGATCTATCTTGCCCTCTCAACTCCATTCTCCTGTCGCCTCCCCATAACCCCTGACACCCCTACCAATCAAGAATCTATCTATCTCTGCTTTAAAAATATCAACTGACTAGGCCTCCTCAATTCCACACATTCACCACTCTCTGACTAATAGCCCTGTCCCACGGTACGAGTTCATTTCAAGAGCTCTCCCGAGTTTAAAAAAAAATCAAAATCGGGGTAAGCACGAAGAATGAACGTAGTGGGTACTTCGGAGCTCGGGGACGTCTCTTAACAGCTCGTAACGCTAACGGCAGGTACTCGGGAAGACTCGCTAAGGGCAGGTAAGCACGGGAAGACTCGTGAAGATTTTTCAACGTGTTGAAGAATGTCCACGAGAGCCCCGAGTACCGACGAGCGGCCATTACCGTAAATCTCCGAGTTCGAATCAGGGCAAACCCGGGAGAGCTCTTGGAATGAATCTCGTACCGTGGGACAGGGGTGTAAAGAAATTCCTCCTCATCTGCATCCCAAAGGACCGTCCTTTGACCTCTGGTCCTAGACTCTCCCACTAGTGGAAACATCCTCTCCACATCCTCCACTCTATCAGGCCTTCCACTATTTGGTAAGTTTCAATGAGGGTCCCCCCCCCCCCCCCCCCCCACCATCCTTGTAAACTCCAGCGAGTACAGGCCCAGTGCCGTCAAACGCTCATCATATGTTAACCCACTCATTCCTGGCATTCCTACAGATGCAGCCTTTTCTAACTATTTCAGATTGACAGCATCTGTGGCATTTTGCTTTTTAATTGTTGCTGATTGCGTGTTGCACAAATCTTTGCTTGACGTATGAATGGCAGCTGATCAGGAAATGCGCCCCAGCTGTGTGGCGCTAACTTTAACGTTGTACCTAAATCATGATTACTTGCCAAAGGTTAGGAGGTATCAGGATAGAGAAGTGATCTAACTGATTCATTAATTGTTCTCTCGTTTAGTTTAGCTTCGTTTAATTTAGAGATACTGCGCGGAAACAGGCCCTTCGGCCCACTGAGACTATGCAGACCATTGACCACCGCGTACAGTAGTTCCTATGCTATACTCTAGGGACAATTTACAGAAGCCAATTAACCTACAAACCTGCATGTCTTTGGAGTGTGGGAGGAAACCGGACCACCTGGGGAAAACCCACGCGGGTCACGGGGAGAACGTGCAAACTCCGTACAAACAGCACCCGTAGTCAGGATCGGACCCGGATCTCTGGCGCTGTGAGGCAGCAACTCTACCGCTGCACCACCCAAACCAGATGTGACAAATCTGTTCTGGCAAATGCTGACGTCTCTCAGAAGCAGATGCTTCAGACAAGATGAGGTTCACTGAGAAACATGACATTAAAATGGCAACTTGCTTTCCTTACTGATTTGATGGGAAGTGATTTAATCTCTAAATCAACTGGGGAGAAGCAGCATTATGAAGTGTTTGCTGCTGGATGCATGGTTTATGCAGGGCTGATCGATGTTCAGTGCTCGTGCCGTACCACATCTTAAGGTCACTTCTATGGAATCAGAGCTTCAAAGTCATTTCCAAATTTAAATTGATCCCTAATTCATCGGGGAATTGAAAAAAAAAATTCTGGCAGTAAAATAGAAATTGGTCTGAGTCGCTCCTGATCGTAATGTGTGGGAAGGAGCTGCATGCAGATGCTGGTTTAAACCGAAGATAGACATAAAAAGCTGGAGTAACTCAGTGGGACGGGCAGCATCCCTGGAGATCCTCATATTCTGAGGAAGGGTCTCGACCCGAAACGTCACCCGTTCCCTCTCTCCATAGATGCTGCCTCACCCGCTGAGTTTCTCCAGCATTTCTGTCAACCAAGATGATACTGATGCCTGAAGGCTTTTGACATATTTAAGCTCTTGTGATTTACGGAGGAACAATTTAATCAAATCTTTTGTTTTATGCCTTTGCCTCAAGTTAATTTTAATTTACAGTCTTCCTACCGGTTATCATGAGACATTAGTGATAGCTGTTACTGGAAATTTGTAGGTTAATTGGCTTGGTATAAATGTAAATTGTCCGTTTGCTCACAATGTAGCTTAAAGTTTTATCCTTTTGATCATCTCCCTAATATGTCCTGGTACTGCTTGATGCAAAGTTGTAGTTTAGTTTGGAGATACAGCGCAGAAACTGCCCCTTCGGCCCACCGGGTCCGCGCCGACCAGCGATCCCCGCACACTAACGCTATCCTACACACACTAGGGACAATTTACATTTATACCAAGCCAATGAACCTACAAACCTGCACGTCTTTGGAGTGCGGGAGGAAACCGGAGCACCCGGAGAAAACCCACGCAGGTCACGGGGAGAAGGTACAAACTCCGTACAGGCAGCGCCCGTGGTCAGGCTTGAACCCGGGTCCCTAGCGCTGTGAGGCTGCAACTCTACCGCCGCGCCTCCGTGCCGCCCCTTTCTTTGATACCATGGCCAGGAAGCATCATGGGTTGTTTTAATCTGTTTACAATACTGTGGAATACATATGGGAGTTGATGGGTAATGCTTGCTGCATTCTTGTGATCCTAACCCATCATTTAAAATCTAGCTTGTGATTCGATTTATGCTGCTGATTCTATACCAGACTGTCTAATCTCCTCAATTAAACATGATCCAGTCCATTGCGACACTTTTAGTATTCAAATGTGGGCAGGTGATCAGATAGCTGGCTTACAAATAAATAATGTCAATTGAATGACTGTGAGTTGTGTATAGAGTCATAGAGACATACGGCATGGAAACTGGCACTTGGGCCCAACTTGCCCACAAACCAACATGGCCCATCAACACTAGTCACACCTAGAGTCATTGAGTCATTCAGTGTGGAAACAGGCCCTTCGGCCCAACACTGACCAACACGTCACATCTACACTAGTCCCACCTAGAGACATCGAATGAATGAATAAGTTTATTGGGCAGGTATATTCACATACAAGAAATTTGTCTTGGTGCTCTGCCCACAAGTAACAAAACGACCTACAGTAAACAATTAAGAATGACACATAAAACATTAAACATTAATAATAAAACATTATCGATTCAACATGTGAATTAAATGAAATTTTACCAGAGTAAAAGGAGGCTACAGACTTTTGGTTATTGAGTCGAGCTACTGCTCGTGGAAAAAAACCTGTTTTTATGTCCGGCTGTGGTGGCTTTCACAGTCCGGAGTCGCCTTCCAGAGGGAAGTGATTCAAAGAGTTTGTGGCCAAGGTGAGAGGGGTCAGAGATGATCTTGCCCGCTCGCTTCCTGGCCCTTGCAGTGTACAGTTCGTCAATGGGGGGGGAAGGTTGCAGCCAATAACCTTCTCTGCTGCAGCCTCCGGGTGTCGTGTTTGGTGGCTGAGCCAAACCAGACCATGATGGAGAAGGTGAGGACAGACTCTACGATGGCCGTGTAGAATTGGACCATCATTGCCTGTGGGCAGATTGTGTTTCCTCAGCTGCCGCAGGAGATACATCCTCTGTTGTGCCTTTTTGAGTCATACAGTGCGGAAACAGGCCCTTCGGCCCAACTTGCCCACAACGGACACCATGTCCAAGCTACCCTCGTGCCACCTGTCTGCGTTTGGCCCATATTCCTCTTAACCTGTTCTAAAAATGTACCTGTCCAAATATTTCTTAAAGTTCCTGGTCCAATTACCTCCTCCGGCAGCTCGTTCCATACACCCACTGCCCTTTGTGTAAAAAAGTTACCCTTCAGGTTCCTATTAAATCTTTCCCCCCCCACCTTAAAATCGTTTTTAATATAGTATATTTAAATCAAATTGTGACGTTTAATCTTCACACAAACTGATGACACTTGAAAAATGACACATGATGTGCGTTAATATAAGATAAAGACTCATGTTGCTTGTAACTGTTTGAGAAAAAGTAAAGGGGCCTGTCCCACTTTCACAACCTAATTCACAACCTCTGCCGAGTTTGCCCTTGACTCATACTCGCAGCATGGTCGTCACGAGGTCGTAGGTGGGTCGTAGCAGACCGTGATGCTGGTCGTAGGTACTCGTGGCATCAAGCAGGTCGGGGCATTTTTTCTAGCCTGATGAAAAATGTCGAACGAGTAAAAAAGGTCGTGAATTAGGTCATCAAAGTGGGACAGGCCCTTAAGTCTTTGAATGGCAGGTAGTTTAAAAAGGAACTGCAGATGCTGGAAAATCGAAGGTAGGCAAAAGTGCTGGAGAAACTCAGCGGGTGCGGCAGCATCTATGGAGCGAAGGAAATAGGCAACGTTTCGGGCTGAAACCCTTCAGGTAGAATGTTTTGTAAATGTTTTGAACAATACATTTTGTGATATGAGGTATAATGATACTATAACTATGGAAATAAACTTGAGGATTGTCTAGCCTAATGATGATGCAGTTTGCATATTAATTATGGGATCATTAATTGTGCTTGCTGTTCAAGCAATAACGTGTAATAGTTATTTTCAATACCCTTATCCCTGTCAGGAGGATTGATCGCCTAACGGGTAAGTGCAAATTAAACAGCGAGAGCATAATTAGTATTCTGACTTACCTGTTACTAACACCAAACAGATCACACTTCATCATCCAAGGCAGCTATTATGTCTCGGCAAATGTAAGCCTCATATTTCGTCAAACCAAACAACAGAACACTACTTGAAAATCGTTCACGGTGACTCAGCTGTAGAGTTGCTGCCTTACAGCGATTGAGACCCGGGTTCGAGTCTGACTACGGGTGCTGTCTGTGTACGTTCTCCCTTTGATCGCGTGGGCTTTCTCCGGGTGCTCCAGTTTCCTCCCATTTTCCGGGTTTGTAGGCTAATTGGCTTCGGTAAGGTTGTACATTGGCCCGAGTGTGTGGGATAGTGTTCAGTGTACGGGTGATCACTGGTCAGCGTGAACTTGGTGGGTTGAAGGACCTGTTTCCATGCCGTATCTCAACACTAAACTAAACCCCCATAATTTATCCGAACAGATCAAATCAAACCAAACAGATGGGTGGCATGGTGGCGCAGTGCTAGAGTTGCTGTCTGACAACGTTTGTAGCACCTCAGACCTGGGTTCGATCCCGACTATGGGCGCTGTCTGTACGGAGTTTGTAAGTTCTCCTCGTGACATGCGTAGGTTTTCTCCGAGATTTTTGGTTGCCTCCCACACTCCAAAGAATTACAGGTTTGTAGGTAAATTGGCTTTGTTATAAGTGTAAATTGTTCCTTTAGTGAATGTAGGATCGTGTTAATGTGTGGGAATCGTTGGTCGGCGCAGGCCAAAGGGCCTGTTTCCGCGCTGTATCTCTAAACTAAACTAAACTGAATATACCACAAATAGATACAATCAAATCAACCGAGGTGATTTGGACAGTACCCTAGCTTATGGAAGGACCGTTCAGAAGCCTGATAACAGAGGGGAAGAACTCTGCCATGACTAGGGTGTGGTCCCCAGACGCCAGCTTGCAATGGAGACCCACACATCCCTGGATAACTGTGTTGTTATGCAGCCTCTGTAGGATGACGTGTTTGCAGAGTCGACAACCACGAGAGTTTCATTGTCGTATGTTCTGGAAAGGAGTCAATGACATTCTAACTTGCGGCAGCACCACAGATCTGTAAACACAGTACTCTGTAATCCTATCCCCTACCTCCCTCTCAATCACTCCCTCCCTCTCTCCGACTGGAGGCCGAGCCAACCGGACGCTGCGCCGGGCAGAGGCGGACGCCGCCGGTGACTGACAACGGATGCAGCCAATCAATGTGAAGGCGGTGCAGGAAGGGGCGGTGACAGACAGGAGAGGAGACCAATCTGCGCATGTGCTGGTTTTTAGATTTTTAAACCCGTAATAACTTTTAAAATATACCACCGATCGGAACAAAACTTGTTGCACTTGCAGCACAGGAGAATGGTGAGTGAGGTGGCGAAACTGTGGGGGGCTCGGGGGGGCCCCGGCCACGGGTGAACATTGGGGAACATCAGTGAGGAGGTTGACTGGACTTTGGTTCCCTCCCTCACAGTGGGGAACTTTGGTGCCGCTGTGAGGATGTTTGTGTTGAGGACTACTGTGTTCTGTGTTTTGTGTTTTTTCTTTTAATTGTATTTTTTTTTTTGTATGACTGTAATGGAAAAATAATTCCATTGTCTCTTCATTGAAGACAATGACAATAAATTAAATCAAATCAAATCAAAATCTAAATATCATAGCGTTAATTTGTACCATTTTTGCGCAAATGTAAAAACAACGCAAACCAGAAGATAACAAGATGAGAGTTTTAGTTATGTATAGATAACATGTGTGTATGTATAGAAATATATACATATAGATAGATATGTGTGTGTGTGTGCATGTATGAATAAATAAAAGAAGGGTTCGAAGAATCTGAAGAAGGGTCTCGAACCAAAACGTCACCCATTCCTTCTCTGCAGAGATGCTGCCTGTCCCGCTGAGTTACTCCAGCATTTTGTATCTATCTTCGGTGTAGACCAGCACCTGCAGTTCCTTCCTACACTATGCACATATAAAAATACATTGTTTGTTTATTTGACTGTTTGTGTTGATATATATATATTATATTATATATATATGTATAAACACAAACAGACAAATAAACAAACAATAATAGTGGGTACACAAAAGGCTGGAGAAACTCAGCGGGTGCCAGCCTTTGTGTACCCTCGATTCTCCAGCATCTGCAGTTCCTTCTTTAAAACAATAATAGTGCTCTGATTTCCACCCTCTGAATATAATTACAATATTTCCTGCTGTAGATAAGCAGACAATCACACTGCCCATTATTTCTGATGGAATATGAAGCGATTGAAAAACAGCAAAGTCCAGCAACATTCTTGGAGAGATGCCAAACAGACTCCAGCCAAAGTACAAGCTCCTCATCACTTTAAAGGCAGAAGAACTCCCACGGTTTCATTTGGTTATTTTGCGAGTTTTCACTGATGTTCATGAAAGAGCATCAAATATCGCTCCGCAAAGCTCACTCTGCTCTTCCCTGTCAATGGACCTCACATCTCCTGCAGTATAAAATCAATATTTAACTTCCACACCTACCACGCTATTGTGTGTGGAGACTCATACCCAGTTAGAAGCAGCAGGCTGACCATAGAGCGTAAGGAATTGTTGGATTCTTTTTCTGAAATTCACTTCGGTTGAAATCAATAGGTTTCTAGCGAAATTTCTGAGAAGGTGCTCTAATTTGTTTCAAGTGCAGTGCTAACTTACTGTACTGGCAACGGAAAGTTAGTAACGTTCACAGTATTACAAAAATTCTAGGACCACCGGCTGCGGGAGATTTCGACCGCCCCGACGCGGGAGCTTCGACCTCCGGCTGCGGGAGCTTCGACCGCCCCGACAGATGGTTCAACCGCGGGAGAATAAAGGGGAAGAAGTTTGGACTTTATTGCCTTCCATCACAGTGAGGCGTGTGGGGAATCTGCTGTGGTGGATGTTTATGTTAACTTTTATGTAGTTGTGTGTCTTGTTGCTTTTTTTTCGTATGGCTGTATGGTAATTCGCAAATCATGTACCTTCATTGGTACATGTGACAATAAAAGACCTTTGAAACCTTTGAACATGATTTGGATTAGACTCGTGCAGGATCGTTATACAAACGTCAAGTTTAGTTTAGAGATATACAGCGTGAGAATAGACCCTCCGGTCAACCAAGTCCACACTGACCACTGATGACTGGGGAATGACATTGATGTCAAAACATCTCCCATTCCTTCTCTCCAGGGATGTTGCCTGACCTGCTGAGTTACTCCAGCTTTTTAAAAAATATATATTTTTTAATTAGAAGCATATACATATCATAACCAAAACACTATTTGTTTATCAATTACATATTAACACAGCTTCTATTTGTTTATTTTTTTAAATAGATTTTTTAAAGAAAGGAGGGAGAAAAAAGAGAAAAAAAGAAGAGATATTACCAATAACACAATTTTGGAGATGGGTCCGTAGATTATAAATGTAACTGTTCATCCAATCCTGGATTCAAGTTTCAGTCAAGCTTCCGTGCTGGACCAGTTTACCCTTTCAGAAAATCAATAAGCGGAGACCATATTCTAACAAATAATTCTGGTTTGTCAATTAAGACAAGTCTATTTTTTTCCAAATGTAAGGTCTCAGACATCTCCATGATCCACATTTTAATTGTGGGGGTTGTTGGGTTTTTCCAAAATTTTAATATTATTTTTGTCCCAATTATTATACTATAATCAATGACATTTCTTTGGCTTGTTGTAACTTTTAGGCTTTGTTCTGGTATTCCTAATATTATTAGTTTTGGATCAGGATCCAACTGTATATTAACAACTTCAGAAATAATTTTTAAAATAAATTTTATACAGTTTACAAAAGTATGTGTTAGATTAGCTTCTGAATATTGACATTTGCCACAGGCGAAATATTTGGAAAAATTCTATTTAATTTTGTTTTAGAATAGTACAGTCTATGTAGTACTTTAAATTGTATTAAAGAGTGTCTGGCATTTAACAAGCATTGATGTATATGTTGTAGACTTTCATCCCATATATTTTTCATTATAGGTTGACCTAGTTCGTTTTCCATGCTTGTCTATATAATTCCGTCGACGGGACCTCACTATCTAAAAGAATGTTATAAATGTGAGATATTAATTTATCTGTGTTAGGATGTTTATTCAAACATTCATCAAGGGTCTCTGGCTCCCTAGTTCTATATTCTTGTGTATGTGATTTAACATAATCTCTAAGTTGTAAATATCTAAAAAAATTATTTGAATGCAGTCCATAATTCTGTTGTAACTCCTGAAATGGGAGAAAAATACCTTTTCTACTCCAGCTTTTTGTGTCATTCTTCCGATGGTTCTTCCAACCATCGATCACCCGTTCACACTAGTTCTATGTTACCCCGCTTTCTCATCCACTCCCTACTCACTAGGGGCAATTAATAGAGTCCAATTAACCTACAAACCCGCACGTCTTTGGAGCGTGGGAGGAAACCGAAGCACCCGGAGAAAACACATGCGCTCGCAGGGAGAACGTACAAACTCCACACAGATAGCATCCGAGGTCAGGATCGAACCCGGGGCTGCGGCGTGTGAGGCAGCTCTATCAGCAGCGCCACAAATGCAATATTATTATTTTTAGTTGTAAAATTAACAAAATGTAATTTACTTTAGAGATACAGTGCGGAAACAGACGCTTCGGCCCACCTTGTCCACGCCGACCAGCGATCCCCGCACACTAATGCTGTCCTGTACAAGAGGGACAACATTTCACACTCATACCAACCCAAATAACCTACATACCTGCACGTCTTTGGAGTGCGGGAGGAAACCGGTGCACCCGCAGAAAACCCAGGTGGTCAAACTCCGTACAGACAGCACCCGTAGTGAGGATCGAACCCGGGTCTCTGGTGCTGTGAGGCAGCAACTCTACCACTGTGCTGCCCATTTACAAAATGTTTACATAATTCAGTTGTAATTTTCAGTTGTAAGTATTACATTTAACAAGTAACCACTCATTGGCACAGTGTTATCAGAGGAATCACAGAGGGCAAATTAGTGCAACATCTGTTGTGAAAATGTTGGGTCTGTCATTAATTAAAAACATTGGGATTCAATGCAGAGTGGGTTTCATGTTTCCAAATATTCTTAAATGATGAGTGTTCCAACAAATATTTCTGCTCAGAAAATAATAACCTGCAGCTCACATTATCAGCCATTCACAGTGTACAGTTACATGATAAGGGAATAACATTTACTGCAAGGTAAAGCTTGTAAAGTCCGATCGAGGATAGTCCGAGGGTCACCAGTGAGGTCGACACCACTATTCATCTGGCGTAGATACAGCAGAGGTCCATTGTTGATCATTCAACAGAAGTTCAAATGGAATACAAAAACTGGGATGTAATGCTGAGGCTCTATAAGGTGCTGGTCATGCTGTATTTGAGCAAATGTGGGCCCCATATCTGAGGAAGGATGTGCTGGCTCTGGAGAGGGTCCAAAGGAGGTTTACGAGAATGATTCCAGGAATTAGTGGGTTGGCATGTGATGAGCGTTTGACGGCACTGGGCCTGTACTCGCTGGAGTTTAGAAGGTTGAGGGGGGATCTCATTGAAACTTACTGAGTAATGAAAGGCATGGACAGAGTGGATGTGGAGAGAATGTTTTCACTGGTGGGAGAATCTAGGACCAGAGGTCACAGCCTCAGAATTAAAGGGCGCTCTTTTAGAAAGGAGGTGAGGAGGAATTTCTTTAGTCCGAGGGTGGTTAATCTGTGGAACTCATTGCCACAGAGGGCTGCGGAGGCCAAGTCAGTGGATATTTTAAAGGCAGAGACAGACAAATTCTTGATTAGAACGGGTGTCAAGTGTTATGGGGAGAAGGCAGGAAAATGGGATTAGGAGGCAGAGATCAGCCATGATTGAATGGCGGAGTAGACTCGATGGGCCGAATGGCCTAATTCTACATCTATAACTAGTGAACTTGTGAAATTCCTGGAGACACAAGAGATCGCAGATGCTGGAATCCTAAGCAAAGAAAACCCAAAGTGCTGGAGGAACTCAGCGGGTCAGCAGGCATCTGTGGAGGGAAATGGACAGACGACATTTCAGGTTGGGACTCTCCTTCAGACCGATATCTCTCTAAAGAAGGATCCTGACCAGAAACATCACCTGTCCATTTCCCTCCACAGACGCTGCCTGACCCACTGAGTTCTTTGATTTTTTTCAGACCACAAATATATCTTTGACTGGCAGTATTAAAATCATTAGTATTAGCAAGTATTAGTTACTTGTTGAAATCTGCAGATATTTGGACTTAGGTATATCCATGCATTTAGTGTGAGGGGCGGCAGGGTGGCGCAGCGGTAGAGTTGCTGCCTCACAGCGCCAGAGACGGGGGTTCGATCCTGACTACGGGTGCTGTCTGTACGGAGTTTGTGCGTTCTCCCCGTGACCGCTGTATCTCTAAACTATACTAAACTAAAAAGAACATCTCCCTTGTTATTTGCTTTGCATTTAGTATTTACTTTAATACCAGGTTTGCAAACTTTGTTTTCAATATCGTACCTCTCCTCCCCAACTCAAGAATAAAGTGTATGAGATTGTTTTGTTCTGGAGGGCAATGACTCAGAGTGATCTGGTGATTAAACTCGCAACAAAGGGGTACAAGTTCCAGAAATAGTTTGCGACTAATAGCAAGGATGGTGAGGAAGTCAGATTCAGCATGTTTTCAGTCTGTCTGGATTAACTCAATAAAGGGAACTGAAACATCCCCTTTCTGCTTTTCCCTTCTGCTTCTGGTTTCATAGAGCAGCTTGTATTGGAGCCTACCAGTAGAAGACAATTCTGGATTTAGTGTTATGTAATGAACCGGATTTGATAAAGGAACTTGAGGTTAAGGAGCCATTAGGAGGTAGTGACCATAACATGGTTAAGTTTAATCTACAATTGGAGAGGGGGAAGGGTAGATCGGAGGTGTCGGTGTTACAGTCAGTTGAATATAGGGGACAATGGAGCCATGAGGGAGGAGCTGGCCAAAGTTGACTGGAAAGATACCCTAGCAGGGAGGACAGTGTAACAACAATGGCAGGTATTTCTGGGAATAATACAGAAGGTGCAGGATCAGTTCATTCCAAAGAGGAAGAAAGATTCCAAGGGGAGTAAGGGGCGACCATGGCTGACAAGGGAAGTCAGGGACAGTGTTAAAAGTACAACGTAGCAAAGATAGGCGGGAAGCAAGAAGATTGGGTAATGTTTAAAGAACAGAAGATAACTAAAAAGGCAATACGGGGAGAAAAGATGAGGTACGAAGGTAAGCTAGCCAAGAATATAAAGCAGGATAGTAAAAGCTTCTTTAGGTATGTGAAGAGGAAAATATTATGGTGTACAATTTTGGTCTCCTAGTTATAGGAAGGATGTCAACAAAATAGAGAGAGTACAGAGGAGATTTACTAGAATGTTGCCAGGGTTCCAGCAACTATGTTACAGAGAAAGGTTGAACAAGTTAGGTCTTTATTCTTTGGAGCGCAGAAGGTTAAGGGGGGACTTGATTGAGGTCTTTAAAATGATGAAAGGGATAGACAGAGTTAACGTGGATACGTTTTTCCCATTGAGGGTAGGGAAGATTCAAACAAGAGGGCATGACATGAGAATTAAGGGACAGAAGTTTAGGGGTAACGTGAGGGGGAACCTCTTTATTCAGAGGGTGGTGGCTGTGTGGAATGAGCTTCCAGCAGAAGTGGTGGAGGCAGGATCGATTTTAACATTTAAGAGTAAAGTGGATAGGTATATGGACGTGAAGGGAATGGAGGGGTATGGTCTGAGTGCAGGTAGATGGGACTAGGGGAAAACAAATGGTCGGCACGGACTGGAAGGGCCGAGAGGGCCTGTTTCCGTGCTGTAATTGTTATATGGTTATATATGGTTATATAGTTAAGACCAAAGTTGGACTCTTGAAGACCGAAAAAGGTGAATTTATTATGGGGAACAAGGAAATGGCAGATGAGTTGAACAGGTACTTTGGATCTGTTTCACTAAGGAGGACACAAACAATCTTCCTGATATAGTAGTGGCCGGAGGATCTGGAGTGACGGAGGAACTGAAGGAAATCCACATTAGGAAGGAAATGGTGTTGGACAGACTGATGGGACTGAAGGCTGATAAATCCCCGGGGTCTGATGGTCTGAATCCCAGGATACTTAAGCAAGTGGCTGTAAATATTGTGGATGCATTGGTGATAATTTTCCAATGTTCTATAGATTCAGGATCAGTTCCTGTGGATTGGAGGGTAGCTATTGTTATCCCACATTTTAAGAAAGGCGGGAGAGAAAAACAGGGAATTATAGACCAGTTAGCCTGACATCGTTGGTGGGGAAGATCCTGGAGTCAATTATAAAAGATGAGATAGCTGAACATTTGGATAGCAGTAACAGGATCGGTCCGAGTCAGCATGGATTTACAAAAGGGAAATCATGCTTGACTAATCTTCTGGAATTGTTTGAGGCTGTAACTGGGAAAATGGACAAGTGAGAGCCAATGGATGTAGAGTACCTGGACTTTCAGAAAGCATTTGATAAGGTCCCACAAAGGAGATTAGTGGGCAAAAATAAGGCACATGGTATTGGGGGTAGAGTGCTGACATGGATAGAAAATTGGTTGGCAGACAAGAAACAAAGAGTAGGTATTAACGGGTCCCTTTCAGAATGGCAGGCAGTGACTAGTGGGGTACCGCAAAGCTGGGTGCTGGGACCGCAGCTATTTACAATATACATCAATGATTTAGATGAAGGGTTTCCAAGTAACATTAGCAAATTTGCGGATGACACAAAGCTGGGTGGCAGTGTGAACTGTGAGGAGGATGCTATGAGAATGCAGGGTGACTTGGACAGGTTGGGTGAGTGGGCAGATGCAGTTTAATAAATGTGAGGTTATCCACTTTGGTAGCAAAAACAGGAAGGCAGATTACTATCTAAATGGTGTCAAGTTGGGAAAAGGGGAAGTACAAGGGGATCTGGGGGTCCTTGTTCATCAGTCTATGAAAGTAACCATGCAGGTACAGCAGGCAGTGAAGAAAGCGAATGGCGTTTTGGCCTTCATAACAAGAGGAGTCGAGTATAGGAGCAAAGAGATCCTTCTGCAGTTGTACAGAGCCCTAGTGAGACCACATCTGGAGTATCGTGTTCAATTTTGGTCCGCTAATTTGAGGAAGGACATTCTTGCTATTGAGGAAGTGCAGTGTAGGTTTACATGGTTAATTCCCGAGATGGCGGGACTGTCATATGCTGAGAGAATGGAGTGGCTGGGCTTGTACACGCTGGAGTTTAGAAGGATGAGAGGAGATCTTATTGAAACATGTAAGATTATTAAGGGTTTGGACGCGCTAGAGGCAGGAAACATGTTCCCAATGTTGGGGAAGTCCAGAACCAGGGGCAACAGTTTAAGAATAAGGGGGAAGCCATTTAGAACGGAGACGAGGAAACACTTTTTCACACGGAGAGTTGTGAGTCTGCCTCAGAGGGCGGTGGAGGACGGTTCTCTGGATACTTTCAAGAGAGAGCTAGATAGGGCTCTTAAAGATAGTGGAGTCAGGGGATATGGGGAGAAGGCAGGAACGGGGCACTGATTGGGGATGATCAGCCATGATCACATTGAATGGCGGCGCTGGCTCGGAGGGCCGAATGGCCTACTCCTGCACTCTCTACACAGCATACTCCTGTCTATTGTCTATTGTCTATTTTCAACATTTAAGAAACAGTTGGACCTAGGGTTGCCAACTTTCTTACTCCAAAGTAAAGGACAAAAGGTCCAAATAAGGGACAAATTCCTGACTCGGCCATGGGTTGGCCTGAGTGCTGGACTGCACACAAAGCCCAGCCGGCGGGCCAGCTGAGGCGTTTTAGCCCGGGGCACATGACGTCGTGCACAACGTCCGGCGCCCCGTCCAACTCATGAACCGATGATCGGCCATGAGAAGGAGGGGTGGTGGCGGTAAGCGAAGGTCCGAAGGTCGGACAGCTGGCCGGGCTGCCGACCGACCGACGGGGCCACGGGCGAGGCGAGGACAAACCAATTTAGCCCAATACACGGGATGTCCCGGCTAATACGGGACAGTTGGCAACCCTAATTAGATAGGTATGTGGATAGGACAGTTTTAGAAGGATATTGGTCAAACGCAGGCAGGTGGGACTAGTGCAGCTAGTTAGCCGGTGTGGGCAGGGTTGGCCTGTTTCCATGCTGTTTCACTAGCATGCTAATAGAGAAAATAGGGAAAAAGCCTTTAAAGTTTGCTCTTACAAATTATTTATTTTAATTTGTCTCCTTTTAAGAATATTCTGTGATTTGACATCTAAATCAGCTCTGGTAACCTTCTGAGTGAAGAACTTCTCAGTTCTTAATCTCTCACCCAAAACAACCCAGAGAGAGAGAGAAACATTTCCCTCACACCCAGTCAGAATTTGGTACATTTAAAAGGGCGGCAAGGTGGCGCAGCGGTAGAGCTGCTGCCTCCCAGTCTCAGAGACGCAGGTTCGATCCCGACTACGGGTGCTGTTTGTGTAGAGTTTGTACGTCCTCCCGGTGACCGCGTGGGTTTTCTCCGGGTGCTCCGGTTTCCTCTCATGCTCCAAAGACGTGCAGGTTTGTAGGTTAATTGGCTTTGGTACAAATTGTAAATTGTCCCTGGTGTGTAGTTCAGTGCTGGAGTACGGGGCGATCGCTGGTCGGCGCGGACTCTGTGGCCTGCTGGGCCTGTTTCCGCGCTGAATCTTGAGACTAAGATTAAAACAATGCTGTTGCCAATTAATGGAGTTGGCCACAGCATTATGCCTCATCGCCTTTTTAGAGAGACAGCGCGGAAACAGGCCCTTCGGCCCACCGGGTCCGCACCGACCAGTGACCCCGCACACCAACACCATCCCACCCACACTAGGGACAATTTACACTTGCACCAAGCCCATTAACCAGCAAACCTGTACGTCTTTGGAGTGCGGGAGGAGACCGAAGATCTCGGAGATAACCATGCAGAACGTACAAACTCCGTACAGACAGCACCCGTGGTCGGGATTGAACACGGGTCTCCGGTGCTGCAAGCGCTGTAAGGCAACAACTCTACCGCCACGCCACCATGACCGCATAAACCAGGTTTATGTTTGGTTAATATGGGAAAATGCTTAGCTACATTTTTCCCTTCCAGGGAGCTTGTTGAGTCCCATTATGGATCAACAAACCGAACTATCCAACAATTTAAATAAGAGTCCTCTTGTTAAGATATGGATGTGGTTCCAACTTCAGCGGCTGGTTAAAGAGTTATACTGAATTTGTCCAGAGCAGCATGCATAAACCTCTTTCTCTGATTTCGTTTTGGAAGGACACCATGTTCTTAAAAGATGAAAAAGAATTGTATGGAGCAGCTGAAAAATACTTGTGTACTATGAAATGTTTAAGAAAGAACTGCAGATGCTGGAAAAATCGAAGGTAGACAAAAATGCTGGAGAAACTCAGCGGGTGAGGCAGCATCTTTCGAATGAAGGAATAGGTGACGTTTCAGGTCTGAAGCAGGGTCTCGACCCCAAACGTCACCTATTCCTTCGCTCCAGAGATGCTGCCTCACCCGCTGAGTTTCTCCAGCATTTTTGTCTACCTTTGTGTAATATGAAATGCTGCTTTGAAAAGCTGTTTTAAACTCAGCCATTAGAACATCAATTAGCAGAATCCATAGTTTGATTTGATGTGCTTCATGTCAAACATATCCTGGCAGTTGTATATTTATCAATATCATTTTAAATGTATTATTTTTAATGTCACTGTTATATTGGATAATCAAGGACCAGTCACACCCTGGCCACTCCCTCTTCTCCCCTCTCCCACCAGGCAAAAGATGCAATGTGTAAGGGCCTCGACCCAAAACATCACCCATCCCTTCTCTCCAGAGATGCTGCCTGTCCCGCTGAGTTACTCCAGCATTCTGTGTCTGTCTTCGGCAAAAGGTATAGAAGTGTGAAAATGCACACCTCCAGATTCAGAGACAGTTTCTTCCCAGCTTTTATCAGGCAACTGAACCATCCCACCACAACTAGAGAGCAGTCCTGAACTACTATCTACCTCGTTGGTGATCTTCAGACTATCCTTGATTAGACTTTGCTGGCTTAACCTTGCACTAAACGTTATTCCCTTAACATATATCTGTACACTGTATCTATATAATACCACCAGGTGGCGCTTCAATGGCTGCCTCGCCAACAGTCTGTCTGTCCTTTTCGTCATTTTTTTTGTTATTTTTAGTGTGTTTTAATAGCTTGTGTTAATGTTCTCTGGTTCGTTTTATGTGGGGGCTAGGGGAGGGGCCGGGGGGAACCTTTATTTCAATCTCTTACCTTGCCGGAGATGCGACTGTTGTCTGGGTCGTATCTCCTAACATCGTGGAGCTGGAGGCCTCGCTCGGGACTGACTTTGAGCCCCACCGTGGGGCCGTGGACCTTGCCTGGGGTCGACGCTCCAACTACGGGCCTGTAGACGTTTAAAATCAAGGGCTTGCCGTCTCGAGAGAGACTGAGTCGGGAAGCTCCAAAACCGCACGACCTTCGACTAGCCCCGACCCGGGGTAGATCGCCCGGTGCGGGGGAGCTAAGATTCCCCCCCGATGCAGTAGCTCGATCGCCCCGACGAGGAGGCCCGCCGCCGGCTACGGGAGTAAGATCCCGTCAACGGAAGGCTCGAGGCCCTCGGCCGCTGGAGGACAAAGAAGGGAAGAGATTGAACTCTTTTTCGCCTTCCATCACAGTGAGGAATGTGGAGGAGTCACTGTGGTGGACGTTCATGTTAAAATGTATTCTGTGTGTTCTGTTGCTTTTTATTAGTATGACTGTACGGAACATGAAATTCCTCGTATGTTGCAAAACATACTTGGCTAATAAAGTAAGCATGAGTATGAGTATGAGTAAATGGCTCGATTGTAATCACGTATTGTCTTCCCGTTGCCTGGATCGCACGCATCAAAAGCTTTTCACTGTACCTCGGTACACGTGACAATAAACTAAACTGAACTGAATTCTCTGATCCTTGTTATGTACCATTTACCTCGTCACACCTAACATTGCTCCTGCAACAGTCAGGCATCACATCATACAGTGCACCTTAACACCAATACCAACAATGACTGAATGTTCTGAGGAAAACTACAACCTTTGATATTCATGCATCTATAAAAAACAGCTTGCAAGAATGAGATATGTAGGACCAGCACATGCTGGTTTATACTGAAGATAGACACACAATGCTGCAATGTCTCAACGGGTCAGACAGCATCTCTGGAGAAAAAGTCTAGGTCTTTTCCTTTAGTGTAGGTAGGAACTGCAGATGCTGGTTTGAATCCAAGATAGACACAAAATGCTGGAGTAACTCAGCATCTTCGGAGAGAAGGAATGGGTGACGTTTTGGTTTGAGTCCCTTCTTCAGGTTCAGAGTCAGAGCTTGGACATGTTGGCCAATGTGGGCAAGTTGGGCTGCTTCCACACTGTATCACTCTGTGACTCTATAACTCTTTAGGGCAGTCTCGATGGTGCCATGGTAGAGTTGCTGCCTTAAGGGCCAGTCCCACTTTCACGACCTAATTCAGGACCTCTGCCAAGTTTGCCCTTGACTCATACTGGCAGCATGGTCGTCACAAGGTCGTGGGAGGTCGTAGGAGGTCGCAGCAGGCCGTGATGCTGGTCGTAGGTACTCGTGGCATCAAGTAGGTCGGGGCGTTTTTCTAGCCTGATGAAAAATGTCCACGAGTAAAAAAGGTTGTGGATTAGGTGGTGAAAGTGGGACAGAACCTTCACAGCGCTTTCAGCGCCGGCGACCCGGGTTTGATCCCGACTGCGGGCGCTGTCTGTACGGAGTTTGTACGTTCACCCCGTGACCGCGTGGGTTTTCTCAGAGATCTTCGGTTTCCTCCCACACTCCAAAAAGTGCAGGTTTGTAGTTAAATTGGCTTGGTGTACATGCGTAAATTTTCCCTAGGGTAGTGTTAGTGTGCGGGGATCGCTGGTCGGCGTGGACTCAGTGGGCCGAAGGGCCTGTTTCCCCGCTGTATCTCTAAACTAAACTAAACTGAACTAAACTAGACTCAACTGACTCCACAAGCCAGTTATTCCTGTGGTAACTTCTCTGACACCTCGTGCTGAAAACCCTAAAGGTCAGAAGGATCGTGGTGCCACCATGCTGCTCTCCCTTCCTGAGAGTTCCCGACCCTTCTACTCAATGCCCTGGTCAATGAAGGCAAGCACGGTGTCCTCTCTTCACCACTCTGTGATTTATTCACCACAAGATTTCGTGGCACAGTTTCTATCTTGTGGAAGCCATGAAGTTCCAGCACTTGTCTGTTCATAGGGTCATAGAGTGATACAGTGTGGAAACAGGCCCTTCGGCCCAACTTTCCCACACCGGCCAACCTGTCCCAGCTACACTAGTCCCACCTGCCTGTGTTTGGTCCATATCCCTCCAAACCTGTCCTACCCATCTACCTGTCTAACTGTTTCTTGAACGTTGGGATAGTCCCAGCCTCAACTACCTCCTCTGGCAGCTCGTTCCATACACCCACCAACCTTTGTGTGAAAAAGTTACCCCTCAGATTCCGATTAAATCCTTTCCCCTTCACCTTAAACCTATGTCCGCTGGTCCTCAATTCCCCTACTCTGGGCAAGAGACTCTGCAGGAATTGTCAGGAAGACTTGCAGGCATGAGTAACAGAACGATGATTAGTATTTTTCGAGGTCAAAGAAAATCATGAGTGTGGAATTCACAGGCATCCTGGGAATTGGCAGTTTCCTGTAGAATGCTCCAAGAAGCATATCACTTATAGAAAGTACGTCTGCAGTACAGATTGCTTTAGAGATAATTATCCTGCGAGTTTGCACCACATTATTGACCTCCATTGCCACATCTGGGTTCTCCTGTGGTTGAGTTTAGTTTAGCGATTTAGCGTGGAAACAGGCCCTTTGGCCCACCGAGTCCGTGCTGACCAGTGTACACTCAAGGGCCTGGCCCACTTACGCAAACTTTTCTGCGACTGCCGGCGCCCGCCATAGGCCTCTCACGACCATGGAGTCTGAGGAGGGTCTCGGACCGAAACATCACCTATCCATGTTCTCCGGTGATGTGACCTGACCCGCTGAGTTACTAAGCAGAGACGGTAGGGCGTGGCAGAACTAGGAAGGGGGACGGGAAAGAGGGAGAAAGCAAGGGCTATCTAAAATTAGAGAAGTCAATGTACGTACCGCTGGGGTGTAAACTACCCGAGCGAAAGATGAGGCGCTGTTCCTCCAATTTGCGCTGGGCCTCACTCTGGCAATGGAGGAGGCCCAGGACAGAAAGGTCAGATTGGGAATGGGAGGGGGAGTTGAAGTGCTGAGCAACCGGGCGATCAGGTTGGTTAAGACGGACTGAGCGGAGGTGTTCAGCCAAAGCGATCGCCGAGCCTGTGAACGGGTGACCGATGGCTGTTGTGGAGCCGGTGCGGTGAAGGGTCTGTTTCCATGCTGTAACCCAGAACTAAACTAAACTAAACTTGAATGAGTTCGCCGTAAGAAGGAACTGCAGATGTTGATTTATAAAAAGAGACACAAAATGCTGGTTAATTGAGTTAATGGAGGAAGCGTTTAGGTATGGGTATACTGTACTGGACGGTATGTATGAAGAAAGGTTTACTGTGTGTTTACAGAGGTGACAAGAAAAGCACTTTTCAACCATTGAGTAACTCAGCGGGTCAGGCAGCATCTCTGGAGAAAATGGAGGCAGAGGAGGGTATCGACCCGAAACGTCACCTATCCATGTTCTCCACAGATGCTGCCTGACCCGCTGAGTTACTCCAGCACTCTGTGAAACGTCACCTATCCATGTTCTCCACAGATGCTGCCTGACCCGCTGAGTTACTCCAGCACTCTGTGAAACGTCACCTATCCACGTTCTCCACAGATGCTGCCTGACCCGCTGAGTTACTCCAGCACTCTGTGAAACGTCACTTATCCATGTTCTCCACAGATGCTGCCTGACCCGCTGAGTTACTCCAGCACTCTGTGAAACGTCACCTATCCACGTTCTCCACAGACGGGCAGCATCTCTGGAGAAAAGGAATAGGTGACGTTTCGATGTTATGTGACCCACTGAGTTACTCCAGCACTCTGTGAAACGTCACCTATCCATGTTCTCCACAGATGCTGCCTGACCCGCTGAGTTACTCCAGCACTCTGTGTCTCTTTTTGACTAACAACAACAACAACATGAGTTTATTGTCGCGTGTCCCTGATAGGACAATGACATTCTTGCTTTGCTTCAGCACAACACAACATAATTGGGGTTGAGTTGACCAACTCCCAGAAATATAGAACGAGAATGCTTGAGAGAGCAACTGCACTGCTGGCTTGACGATGAAGGAACTGCATTCCTAGGGTCGCCAACTTTCTCGCTCCCAAATAAGGGACAAAAGGTCAAAATAAGGGACAAATTCCCGACGGCAATTTGTTGACCGACTGGGCCGTGGCTGGGTGAATGATGAGTTGGCCCGGGTGCTGGACTGCACACAAAGCCCAGCCGGCGGGCCAGCTGAGGGGTTTTGTTAAATATTTTTATTAGACGTAAGTACATATTAAAAGAATATACTTGTCACATACATTCGTAATATTATTAATATTAACAATTATGTATTATTTGTATTTCTATACATTTTTTTTGTTTTTATTGCAGATAGGAAAAAATAGAGAAAAATAAAATAAAAATAGAAAATCAAAAAAAAAAATGAGTGGAGTGTTAAACAGGTTATCCATCATTGGAGATATATCCATGGTTTGTTATACATGATTCTTCATCCATTCCTTTATTCAGGCTTCAGTCAGGCTCTCGCACCGAGCCATTTTGACCCTTTAAATATTCAATAAATGGACACCATATCCCTTTGAAAAGATCCAACTTGTCCAGTAGGACATGCCTTAATCTTTCCAGATGAAGTCTCCGACATTCCTGTAATCCACATTTTGATTGTGGGGACCTTTCCAGAATTTCAATATTAATTTTTCCCAATTATTAAACTGTAATCAATAAAAATTCTTTGATTTGTTGTTATTAATTGATCGGTTTCTAATATTCCCAATATTATTAATTTTGAGTCAGGGATCAGATTCATATTAACATTTGAAATTATCTTAAATATTTCTGTCCAAAATTTAGTAATTTTTATATAATTTGTAAATGAGTGCATTAAGTTAGCTTCTAAGTGCTGACATTTATCACATATGGCAGATACATTTGAAAAAAATACTATGTAATTTGGATTTTGAATAATGTAATCTATGTAATATCTTAAATTGTATAAGAGAGTGTCTAGCATTTAATGAACAATGGTGTTGTGTTGTAAACTTTCATCTCATACTTCTGGTCTGATTATTTGACCTAATTCGTTTTCCCATGATTGCCTATATATTTCTGTCATTGGGACATCGTTTTCCAATAAAATGTTATAAATATATGATATCAATTTTTCTGTGTTCGGGTGTTTATTTGGACATTCATCTAAAATTTCTGTCTTTCTATTTCTGATTTCTTGTGTGTTTGCTTTTAATTTGTAAATATTTAAAGTAATCTTTTGAATGTAATCCATAAATTTGTTGTAATTCTTGAAATGACATGAAGGAGTTTTCCCTATAGAGATCGCCCATCTTATTAATTCCATAGTTTTTCCATTGTAAAAAACCTTTGTCCATGATTGAAGGTTTAAATGTAACGTTATTTACAATGGTAAGGGGCTAGTGGTATACATTTCAATTTTAATGTTTTCTTTATTTGTTTCCAGATACGTATCCCACTTTCTATTATAGAATTTTCACTATAGATTTTCTTACCTAGTTTAATATTAGCGAATAAAATCGAGCTAATTTCAAAAGGCGAACAAACTTCTTTTTCCATTTTTAACCAGATTGATTGTTTATCTGTCTCTACTAACCAAAAATTCATATTTTTAATATTAACTGCCCAGTAATAAAACAAAGTTTGGCAGTGCTAGACCTCCACTTATTTTTGATTAACATAAATGTTTTTTATTTATTCTATGGCTCTTATAATCCCAGATAAAGTTGGTGACTATAGAATCAACCTTCTTAAAGAAATTTTTAGGAAGATATATCGGAATCAATTGGAAGAGATATAGTAATTGCGGGAGAAAACTCATTTTTATTGCATTAATTTATTCAATAAAAGTGGAAAATTAAATTTAAATAAAGAATTGAATCTTTTTGTTACATAAATTCCAAGATATTTGATTTTTTCATTTGCTATCTTAAAAGGAAATTGCTGTAATATATGTAAGTTATTTACCATTATTGACATAAGTTCACTTTTATTCCAATTAATACTATATCCTGAAAATAATCCAAATTCAGTTATTAATTTTAGTAAATTTGGAATACTAATTTCCGGCTTTGTAATATAAAGTAATACATCATCCGCATATAAGGAGATTTTATTTTCAGTATCTCTGGTGTCATACCCATATATTTCAGGATGTAATCTCACACGTTGAGCTAATGGTTCTATTGCAAGTGCAAACAATAGCGGGGATAAAGGACAACCTTGTCTGCAGCCTCGGAATAAATTAAATTTAGTTGATAGCATTTGATTTGTTAGTATTCTGCCTGTTGCGCACGCTAGAGGCGGGAAACATGTTCCCGTTGTTTGGGGGAGTCCAGAACCAGGGGCCACAGTTTAAGAATAAGGGGTAAGCCATTTAGAACGGAGACGAGGAAACACTTTTTCACACAGAGAGTTGTGAGTCTGTGGAATTCTCTGCCTCTGAGGGCGGTGGAGGCCGGTTCTCTGGATGCTTTCTAGAGAGAGCTAGATAAGGCTCTTAAAAATAGCGGAGTCAGGCGATATGGGGAGAAGGCAGGAACGGGGTACTGATTGTGGATGATCAGCCATGATCACATTGAATGGCGGTGCTGGCTCGAAGGGCCGAAGGGCCTACTCCTGCACCTATTGTCTATATCTATTGTCTATCGCCATGATCCATGTGTATCTTTTATCATCAAAACACCAAATGTACAGCTAATCTCCGTGAAACTGCCCTTTATTTCCGTCCAAATAGATCAGGATTATTTATGTAAGAAGGAACTGTAGGTGTTGGATTACACCGAAGATAGACACAAACTGCTGGAGTAACTCAGCGGGTCAGGCAGCACCTTTGGAGAAAAGCAATAGGGGATGTTTCGGGTCGAGACCCAGACCCTTCACTAGACACATCTATATTTATCAATTCTAATTGTGTAACGAACCAATTCATAAAACTGCGCTGCGGCACAGATCACCGCTACTGCATTCAAATGTAATTCTATTGGGGCCCGTCCCACTTGGGCGATTTTTTAGGCGACTAGGCTGTCGCCACATGGTCGCCGGGGTGTCGCCTGTATGGTCGTGAGTCGTCTCCTCAGTCGCCCAAAGAGTCGTAGCGTCTCTCTGGTCGCCGCTGGATTTTCAACATGTTGAAACATTTTCAGAGACAGTCGGCGACCGTGGGTTTGACGCCAATGAGCGTAGCTTGACTTCTCCGGACGTAGGTGCTGTCGTAGTTGTCGCCAGGTGACGTAGGTTGTCGCCGGTGCTGACGTTGTTTTTTTTTGTTGTTAAGGTAATGGTCAAGTCGCCAGTTTTTCGGTGACCTGCTACGACTATGACAGTCGCCTAAAAATAACCCGTGGGACAGGCCCTTATCTTAACCTCACGCTGCCTCGGCAAAGCCAGCAGCATAACCAAGGACCAGTCTCTCCCCGGCCTCTCCTTCTTCTCCCCTCTCCCATCGGGCAAGAGCTATAGAAGTGTGAAAACGCACACCTCCAGATTCAGGGACAGTTTCTACCCGGCTGCTATCAGGCAAGTGAACCGTCCTGTCACCAACTAGTGAGCGGCAAACGTGCATTCCTGAGGGGTATCTAATATGATATGACTGGCGATATAGGTTGCATGGTGGCGCAGCGGTAGAGTTGCTGCCTCTCAGCGCCAGAGACCCGGGTTTGATCCCGACTACGGGTGCTGTCTGTACGGAGTTTGTGCGTTCTCCCCTTGACCTGCGTGGGTTTTCTCCGGGTGCTCCGGTTTCCTCCCACACTCCAAAGACGTACCGGTTTGTAGGTTAATTAGTTTGGTATAAATGTAAATTGTCCCCAATTTCTAGGACCGTGTTCATGTGCGGGTGATCGCTGGTCGGCGCAGACTCGGTGGGCCGAAGGGCCTGTTTCCGCGCAGTATCTCCAAACTAAAAGACGAAACTAGACTGTGGTGGAAAAGATCTTCAGATGGAAAAGATCTTCCGATGATGCAAGGCATAGAATAATAAGATATATACAGATATTAAACCGTGCAGTTTTGACATTCAGAGATGTGTGAAGATGATTTGTGTAGGAAGGAACTGCAGATGCTGGGTTACACCAACGATAGACACAAAGCTCTGGAGTAACTCAGCAGGACAGGCAACATCTCTGGAGAGAAGGAAAGGGTAACGTTTTCGGGTCGAGACCCTTCTTCAGACTCAACCTGAAAAGTCACTCATTCCTTCTGTCCAGAGATGCTGCCCGTCCCATTAAGTTACTCCAGCGTTTTGTGAAGTTTATATGATGGTAAGAGATAATCTTGAATTTCAGGACGTTTAGAAAAATGAATAAACTACAGGAGATGCCATCAGGGGGGCACACTGATGGCTGCCCTGCCGGCAGTCTGTTCGTTTTTTCATTCTTTTGTTAATTTTTAGTGTGTTAAAAGTTTGTTTTAATGTTCTTCGGTTTGTTTTATGTGGGGGAGGGGGAAGGGAATCGGGGGAACATTTTTTCAGGTTCTTACCTTGCTGGAGATGTGATCAATTTTCGGATCACATTCTCTGGGGCGCTCTGCGGCCTACCATCGATGGAGCTGGAAGCCTCCTCGGACTGATTTTGAGCCCTATCGCGGGGCACGGACTTAACCTCGGAGCTGATCCCTTGCCTGGGATCACTCCCACCGCGGACTTTACCATCAAAAGCTTGCAGTCTTCGGGAGAGGCAAGTCGGGAAAGTCCAACGTCGCGGAAGGTTCGACCAGCCCCGACGCGAGGTTCGATCGTCCGGCGCGGGGTGGAGCCGACATCCCCCTCCATGCGGGAGCTGAACGCCTCGACATGGAGGGCCCGAGCGTCGCCGGCTACTGGAGTCAAGATAGTGCCGTCAACGGGGGCTCGAGGCCCCCAACCAAGGAAGAACTAAGGGAAGGACTTGAACTTTATTTCACCTTCCATCACAGTGAGGAATGTGTGGGAGTCACTGTGGTGGATGTTCATGTCAAAATGTATGACTGACCTAGCCAATGAAATTCCTCATAAGTTGCAAAACATACCTGGCGGATAAAGTGTGATTCAGATTCTGATTCTGATGATGATCACGTCTATAGCTTTGATCGTTTTGTGACAAGTTGAAGAGTTTGACTTTTAGGTGCTTGTTAAAACTCAACTCAATTCACGTTTGTTTCTGACCTCTTTTCTCCACATTGTACCCTGCCAGTATTTCATCCACACGAGAGAAAGGGAGTTGTATTGAAAGAGGGTTGTTTGAAGTTGTCAGTAAAACTGATCACAGTTTACAATCTATAGGCATTCTGTAAAGGCGGTGAGAGGGGAAAAGCTGGAGATGTGCAGGCAAATGTTTTACTCAGAAGGTGGTTGGTGCCTGGAACGCGCTGCCAGGAATGGTGGTGGAGGCCGATACAATAATTATGTTTAATAGATTTTTAGATAGGAACATGGATATGCAGGGAATGGAGGGATATGGATTATGTGCAGGCAGAGGAGATTAATTTTTCTTTCTACGTCAAATGTTCTATGAATCTGGTTAAATCCCTGTCAATCCAGCTAAAGGCTTTAAACAAAGCATTATACATTTCCCTTAACCAATCTACATTTGGACGAATTAAGACCTTTCTCATTACAACTGTGGACAGATGTAGGAAGAAGAAGGAATTCGAGAGCTATGGGCCAAATGCAAGCAAATGTGAATGGCCTAATATGCCAAAGATAGACTCAAAGTGCTGGAGTAACTCAACGGGTCAGGCAGCATCTGTGGAGAACATGGATAGGTGACGTTTCACAGAGTGCTGGAGTAACCCAGCGGGTCAGGCAGCGTCAGTGGAGAACATGGATAGGTGACGTTTCACAGAGTGCTGGAGTAACCCAGCGGGTCAGGCAGCATCTGTGGAGAACATGGATAGGTGACGTTTCACAGAGTGCTGGAGTAACTCAGCGGGTCAGGCAGCATCTGTGGAGAACATGGAGAGGTGACGTTTCAGGACGAGACCTTTCTTCAGACAGTTCCTTTCTACACAGCCCAATATGTCCTTGATCAGCATAGACAAGGCGGGCCGAAGGGCCTGTTTCCATGCTCTATAGCTCTATGAGTAGCTTTATGACACTAAGTATCATTACTATTTAATACATGTATGGGCATGTGAAGGAATGCCATGCTGAGCAATCGCCATGCCGATTGCCCAACACTTTACCTCCCCCCCATTCCCACACCGACCTTTCTGTCCTGGGCCTCCTCCATTGTCAGAGTGGGGCTCAGCGCAAATCGGAGGAGCAGCACCTCATATTTCGCTTGGGCAGCCTAAACCCCAATGGTATGAACATTGACTTCTCTAACTTCAAGTAACCCTTGCTTCCCCTCTCTCTCCGTCCCTCCCCCACCCAAGTCGTACCAGCTTCAAAGTTGGTTTGTTGAGTCTCGTTGTCTGAAACTCGTTTTCTAGCCCACAGCTAACCATGGCCTGTTTCCTTTATCATCGTTACTTTTTTGCATATCTTCCGTTCAGTTGTTCTATACCTCTCGCTATCACCGTCTACATCTCTCGTTTCCCTCTCCCCTGACTCTCAGCCTGAAGAAGGGTCTCGACCTGAAGTGTCACCCTTGTGGCCCTTGTGGCCGAAGGGATCAGGGGGTATGGAGAGAAGGCAGGTACAGGATACTGAGTTGGATGATCAGCCATGATCATATTGAATGGCGGTGCAGGCTCGAAGGGCCGAATGGCCTGCTCCTGCACCTAATTTCTATGTTTCTATTCCTTTTCTCCAGAGATGCTGCCTGACCCGCTGAGTTACTCCAGCGTTTTGTGTCTATCATCAATTGCAGGTCCTACGCAGTCTATTATCTTCCCAGGAGAAGGTCGGAAGTGAGGGAGAACATTAGATTTGAAAATAATGAGGTAATTCAGCAAAAAATCAATGCATGCTTGAAAAATAGACGTAGGGCACTTAAAATTCTTTATGCCATTACTGAAATGGAGGAAATTGAATGGATATCATGGGTATGAATCCTCAGATGAAAAAAACATTAAGCAATAAAAGTAAATTATCAGTTAAACAAAACGATATACAACGAGGAATAACCCAACATGTGGAAAAAGCTTTAAAAAAAATGATTTCAGGATTAGATCCTGTCAATTTGGATATTGTATTTGAGGTGAATTTGCAACAAGAGATGTGTGTGTGATTGTAAGGTAAAGAATGACTTTAGATGTTGAGAAATATATCCTTCCTCAGGCTGTTAAACATAGAAAATAGGTGCAGGAGGAGGCCATTCGAGCCAGCACCGCCATTCATTGTGATCATGGCTGATCGTCCCCAATCAATAACCCGTGCCTGCCTTCTCCCCATATCCCTTGATTCCACTAGCCCCTAGAGCTCTATCTAACTCTTTCTTAAATCCATCCAGTGACTTGGCCTCCACTGCCCTCTGTGGCAGCGAATTCCACAAATTCACAACTCTCTGGGTGAAAACGTTTTTTTCTCACCTCAGTCTTAAATGACCTCCCCTTTATTCTAAGACTATGGCCCCTGGTTCTGGACTCGCCCAACATTGGGAACATTTTTCCTGCATCTAGCTTGTCCAGTCTACGTTAAGGTCAGTTAAGGTACATTAAGTTATGGTATACCTTACTGAAGCACGCCGTGAGATTCTCTAGTTTTACAAAAACGAACCAAGCGTTGTAAACGCTACCCTTTAGTGACGGCGTTAGGCCGGAGAGAGTGCGGGGAAGATTTACAAGAATGCTGCCAGGACTCGAGGACTAGAGTTAGAGAAAGTTTGGGCTGGCTTTAGGCTTTACTTTAGACTTTAGACATGCAGCGCGCAAAGAGGCCCTTCGACCCACCGAGTCAGCGCCGACCAGCGATTGCCGTACACTAGGACTATCCCGCAGAGTAGAGACAATTTGCGATTTTACCGAAGCCAAATAACCTACAAACCCGCACGTCTTTGGAGTGTGGGAGGAAACCGGAGCACCCGGAGAAAACCCACGCAGGGCACAGGAAGAGCGTGCAAATTCCGTACAGACGGCACCCGTAGTCAGGATTGATCCCGGGTCTCTGACGCTGTGAGGCGGCAACTCTACCGCTGCACCACCGTGCCTGTCTGTGTCCGCTGGCTAGGACTTTATTCGTCGGAGGGCAGGAAGCTGAGGGGTGAATAAAATCATGAGGGGAACAGATCAAGTGAATGCACAACGTTTAAGAAGGAACTGCAGATGCTGGAAAAATCGAAGGTAGACAAAAATGCTGAGAAACTCAGCGGGTGAGGCAGCATCTACGGAGCGAAGGAATAGGTGACGTTTCGGGTCTCGACCCTTCTTCAGAGTGAATGCACAAAGTCTTTTACCCAAGGAAGGGGAATCAAAAATCTAGAGAGCTTCGGTATGAGATGAGAGGGAAAAGATTGAATAGGAATCTGAGGGGTGACTTTTCACACAGAGAGTGGTGGCTAAATGGAACTAGCTGCCAGAGGAGGTGGTTGTGGTAGGTGCAATAACAACACTTAAAGGGTATTTTGACGGGTACATGGATTGGAAAGGGGTACACACTGTTTGAGGATACCCCATAAAGGATGGGCCTGGCTCCACTATCGCACAATTTGCCAGTCAGCACCACCTTGTTGCACCACCACATGAGCTCATAAGGGATGGGAGCAGAATTAGGCCATTCAGCCCATCAAGTCCACTCCACTATTCAATCTATCTCTGATCTATCTCTCCCTCCTAACCCCATTCTCCTGCCTTCTCACCGTAACCCCTACAAATCAAGAATCGATCAATCCCCGCCTTAAAAATATCCACTGACTTGGCCTCCACAGCCAAATAATATGGCAAAGAATTCCACAGATTCACCACCCTCTGGCTAAAGAAATTCCTCCTCGCCTCCTTCCTAAAGGTAGGTCGTGTTATTCTGAGAATTACTCAGCAGGTCGGGCACCACCCAACCATCATGGACAGGGTCTTCCAGAGCAGCAGCTTTGACCACAGCCCGAGCATGGAACATCCTGCAGGCAGTTAAATCAATCAAATCATGAATTAATTAACGGAAGGATTTCGTGGGGTGGGGCAGCTGTTATGCTTTGTGTACGCACTATGAAACTATTTGAAGGCAGACAAAAATGCTGGAGAAACTCAGCGGGTGAGGCAGCATCTATGGAGTGAAGGAATAGGTGACGTTTCGGGTCGAGACTCTTCGTCAGACTGATGTGGCTGATATGAAACTATTTGAGGTCTATAACAGAGAGTTGAATTCATGAACTTGCAACTCTTAAGTATTTGGTTATCAGCTGATAAACCAAATATTTTGATAGCCAAAGAGAGCGGGTAAGATCATCTCTGACCCCTCTCACCCCGGCCACAAACTCTTTGAATCACTTCCCTCTGGAAGGCGACTCCGGACTGTCAAAGCTGCCACAGCCAGACATAAAAACAGCTTTTCCCCACGAGTAGTAGCTCTACTCAATAACGAAAAGTCTGTAGCTTCCTTGTGCTCCGATATTTTATTTAATTCTTCACACGTTTAAATTATGTTTTATTTTTAATTGTCTACTGTATACCATGTTGTTACTTGTGGGCGGAGCACCAGGGTAAATTCCTTGTATGTGTAGATTCTTGGCTAATAAAATGCATTCAATTCAATTCGATTCATTATTGGCTGGTGACTAAACCCGAGATCACTACTCGTGTTTGAAGTAACTCAGCGGGACAGGCAGCATCTCTGGAGAGAGAGAATGAATGGGTGACGTTACAGTTTTTTACCCCTCTTTAGGCGCCTCGACCCGAAAAGTCATCAATTCCTTCTCTCCAGAGATGATGCGTGTGTCCCGCTGAGTTACTCCAGTCTTTTGGGTCTATCTTCAATTTAAACCAGCATCTGCAGTTCCTTCGTACATACTGCATATAGTTTGAATTTGGGAAGCAAAATATTTACTTACTTTACAGATAAAGTTGAGCTCAAATTATGAGTGAATTACAAAGTGTGAGCTCAGCTAAAGGATTAAAGAAATATCTATATATCTATCTATCTATCTATCTATCTATCTATCTATCTATCTATCTATCTATCTATCTATCTATCTATCTATCTATCACTAAAGCTCTGATCTTGTGCTCTTCCAGTTTACGCGGCTTTTCTATTTGCGCAAAAACGGTACATGATAGTGCTACAATTTCTCGCCAGCTCACTCACCGTTCTCCTGTGCTGTGAGTGCAACAAGTTTCGTTCTGATCGGTGGTATATTGTAAAAGTTATCGAGGTTTAAAAATCTTAAACAACGGCATGCGCAGATCGATCTCCTCTCCTGCCAGTCAGCGCCGCACGGATTGGTCTCTTCTCCTGTCACTCCCCTGGACGGTCCGCCCCTTCCTGTGCCATTGCGTCTTTACTGGGCCCATCAAGCCTACACCGCCATTCAATCGCGGCCGATCCATTTTGCCCTCTCAACCCCATTTTGCCTTCTCCCTAGAACCCCTGACGCAATATGATCATCTCATCATATTGTATAGACTAAAGGTAACAATCTGCCAAATACTTTTGCAAAGTGTACAACAACAAGAAAAAGGGCGTCACGGTGGCACAGCGCTAGAGTTGCTGCCTTACAGCGCTTACAATGCCGGGGACCCGGGTTCGATCCCGACTACAGGTTCTCTATCTACGGAGTTTGTACGTTCTCTCCGTAACCTGCTTGGGCTTTCTCCGAGATCTTCAGTTTTCACCCACACTCTAAAGATGAACAGGTTGGTGGGTTAAGTGGCTTGGTATACATTTAAAAATTGTCCCTGATGTAGGATAGTATTAATGTATGGTCAGCGCGGACTCGGTGAGCCGAAGGGGCAGTTTCCGCGCTGTATCTCTAAACGAAACTCCTTAATTCCGCGGTCAATAAATACGTGATTCATGATTGAGGGAAATCATGGGAATATTTATAAAAGTTGACTTGATCAATGAGTTGATAAATTTCTCGGCCATCAGTGAGAGTCTTAGGAACGTGAATCCAATAGGAATGTGAATCCAATTGTAGATTAAAGAAATTAGGGAATAATTGAGAGTTATTAACAATTTACTCAGTGGATTGATTGGTAAAATACAAATCTTTAGTTAACAGGGATTACATTACAGTTGGGGCCTCATTGAAGGACAGAAATCAATACATATATAGACCAAGGTACTGATGGGCAGGCAATTGGCCAAACTACAGGAACTATATTCCCTAAACGTTATTCCCTGGTCGTGTCTCTGTACACGGTTAATGGATCGATTGTAATCATGTATTGTCTTTCTGCTGGCTGGTTAGGATGTTATAAAAGCTTTTCACTGCACCTCGTTACACGTGCCTATAAACTAAACTGATATGATAAATTAATCGTCCCTCTTTGACGGATTCAAATCATTTCTCGACTCTCTCGGAAGACTTTGGGGGTGAATTTGGGCTCAGGAATAAACCAGCTCGATAGTGCATCTGCTATCGAAGTTTGCACAACCGGGCTAATGTCTGGATTTAGTTTAGATGCAGAATGGAAACATGCCCTTCGGCCCACTTGGTCCACGTCGACCATCGATCACCTGTGCACCAATTCTATGTTAGAACATTTTCGCATCCGACACGCACTAGGGAGAATTTACAGAAGGCAATGAACCTAAAAACCTGCACGTCTTTGGAATGTGGGAGGAAACCCACGCTGGTCACAGCAGGGAGAATGTACAAAGTCTGTACAGACAGCACCCGTAGTCAGGATCGAACTAGGGTCTCTGGCGCTGTGAGGCAGCAACTCTACCGCTGCGCCATCATGCCGCCCATGAGTTAGAAAGTATTAGCAACAGGGAGAGGTTGGTCAGACTTGAAAGGACTTCAAGTGCTGGAGTAACTCAGCGGGTCAGGCAGCATCTGTGGAGAACATGGATAGGTGACGTTTCACAGAGTGCTGGAGTAACTCAGCGGGTCAGGCAGCATCTGTGGAGAACATGGATAGGTGACGTTTCACAGAGTGCTGGAGTAACTCAGCGGGTCAGGCAGCATCTGTGGAGAACATGGATAGGTGACGTTTCACAGAGTGCTGGAGTAACTCAGCGGGTCAGGCAGCATCTGCGGAGAACATGGATGGGTGGTCTTTCAGGTCGGGACCCTTCTTCAGACCCGCATTGTTTTTTCGGGAATGCCGGGGGTGGAGGGGAAACCTGATGGAAGTATGTAACATTCTGAGAGGCATAAATAGGGCGGTCAGTCAGAACCTTTTTCCCCGCATGAAAATATCAAATTCTAAAAGGTGCAGCTTTAAGGTGAGAGCTGCAATGTTTAAAGGCGATATCCGAGAAAAGGTTTTTGCACACTAACACTATCCTACACGCACCAGGGACAATTTACAATTACACCAAGCCAATTAAGCTACAAACCTGTACGTCTTTGGAGTGTGGGAGGAAAACCAAGATCTCGGAGAAAACCCGCGCAGGTCACGGGGAGAACGTACAAACTCTATACAGACAGCACCCTTGTGAGGATCTGGGATTGGCCGGAATGGGAAGTCCATTCTACTCTGTCGGGAATGGTTGTTGTCAGGAAACAATGGAGGTGCCAGAGGGACAAAAGACGGAACACAACGCAGAGATGAAATATCATTATTGTACCTGCCTCAACTACCCCCTCTTGCAGGTAGACACAAAATGCAGACGGAGTAACTCAGTGGGACAGACAGCATCTCTGGAGGGAAGGAATGGGTGACGTTTCGGGTCGAGACCCTTCTTCGAGACCTAAACGTCACCCATTCCCTCCCTCCAGAGATGCTGCCTGTCCCGCTGAGTTACTCCAGCTTTTCTGTGTCTATCTTCGGTGTAAACCAGCATCTGCAGTTCCTTCCTACACAATGCGGAGAGAGTCTGTTTATCACTAAAACAACTGGATGAAGTGAAAGCTTTGGAGCCAGAGATATCTCTGGGGAATAAACCTTGTGTTTTATCTCAACGCTCAAAGGGAGTGAAAATGACGTATGTGTTTGAAATTCGGCACTGATGAGCGATGCTGTCTAACAGATGAAAAACAGAATGAGGGAATAAAGATAGGCCTAAAGGGCCTGTCCGACTTGGCAATTTTTTCGGCAACTGCCGGCATCATTGACTGATGGCGACACTGATAAGACGCCGGCAGTCGCCGAAATAAATCGCCACGTGGGACAGGCCCTTAACTCTCAGTGCTGGATAAGCCCTTTCATCTTTTGCAGTTTCCTTTGCATTGAAACGTAGTCACCTTCCTGGCTGGGAGTTGTTAATTCATGGAGTGGCAGAATAGAGGATTTGTGTAGGAAGGAACTGCAGATGCTGGTTTAAAGCCAAGATAGACACTAAAAAAAAAACTGGAGTAACTCAGCGGGACAGGCAGCATCTCTGGAGAGAGGGAAAGAAGGAATGGGCGCTGCCTGTCCCGCTGGGTGACTCCAGCTTTTTGTGTCTATCTTCAGAATATCGGGTTTATCAGCTTGCTAGAAAACTACAGAGCTTTTAGACAGTGGGATAATGCTTCTAGGCCCCAGTCTGATTGGCTGTTCTTTCAGCGTGTTCTAAACAGCTTGCTTCAGAGATTATTTCAAAAAGAACCCATGAAAACACAATTATTTAATTTCACACGACTTGTATTTTGATTGCGTTGAGACAAATATGTTTAGCTTCTCCTGTAATTTGCATGTGAAACACATCTTCGGCAGCTGGTAGAGCTGCTGCTTCACTGCGCCAGTGACCCAGGTTCGATCCTGAGCTTGGGTGCTGTCTGTGTGGAGTTTGCACATTCTCCCCGTGACCTTTTTTGTGGGTTTCATCCCACACCCCAAAGAAGGTCAGGTTGTTAGGTTAGTTTTAATTTAGTTTAGAGGCACAGCGTGGGAAACAGGCCCTTCAGCCCATTGAGTCTGCTTCAAGCAGTGATCACACTAACACTATCCTACACACACACACACACACTGCTGCCCCCGAGATACTTCAGCGATAATTAAAACTAATCAGACAATGAAAGCACAGTTATTGCACTGCTTGTATTTTGATTGCGTTTGGACAAATATTTTTAACTTTTCCCTTAATTCGGATGCGAATGAAATACTTCTTCGGCAGTGGGGAGAGTTGCTGGCGCACAGCTCCAGAGAGCTGGGTTCGATGCTGACATCGGCTGCTGCCTGTGACCGCATGGGTTTCCTCCCACATCCCAAAGCAGTGGGGGAATTTGCCTCTATAAATTTTCCCTAGTGTGTAGGGAGTGGATGAGAGAGTGGCATAACATGTGACTCGTGTGAACTCGGTGGGCTGAAGGACCCGTTTCCAAGGTGTACCTGCATCTCTAAATAGAAAACACAACGGTTCTATAGCCGAGCCTAAGCTTGGTGTCTTAAACAGTGGCCCCCGTTTCTGGAATCCCCCATTATGTTCCCGATGTTGGGGGAGTCCAGAACCAGGGGCCACAGTTTAAGAATAAGGGGTAAGCCATTCAGAATGGAGACGAGGAAAACACTTTTTCTCACAGAGAGTTGTGAGTCTGTGGAATTCCCTGCCTCAGAGGGCGGTGGAGGCCGGTTCTCTGGATGCTTTCAAGAGAGAGCTAGATAGGGCTCTTAAAGATAGCGGAGTCAGGGAATATGGGGAGAAGGCAGGAACGGGGTACTGATTGGGGATGATCAGCCATGATCACATTGAATGGCGGTGCTGGCTCGAAGGGCCGAATGGCCTCCTCCTGCACCTATTGTCTATTGTCTATTGTCTATTGTGTCGTGGATGTAAAGGCGATCACATCGAGAACACCGGATGCAGTAGATGAGGTTAGAGGGGACTGTGATGAGGTTAGAGGGGGTTAGAGGGGGTTAGTGACCCTCTGTCTCACCTGGAAGGACTGCTGGGGGTAGGGTTGCCAACTTTCTCACTCCCAAATAAGGGACAAAAGGTCAAAATAAGGGACAAATTCCCGACAGCAATTTATTTTACCCTGACTGGGCCGTGGCTGGGTGAATGATGAGTTGGCCCCGGGTGCTGGACTGCACACAAAGCCCAGCCGGCGGGCCAGCTGAGGAGTTTTGGCCCGGGCCGCGTGACGTGGCGCGCAAAGTCCGGCGCCCCGTCCAACTCATGAACCGATGATCAGCCATGAGAAGGAGGGGTGGTGGTGGTGTCGGTGGTAAGTGAAGGTCCGAAGATCGGACAGCTGCCGGCTGCCCGACCGACCGACGGGGCCACGGCGAGGCGCTGCGCTGCTGCTGCTGCACTCCATGGGCTGCACTGTCGGGACGGGCGAGGCGGGGCCGGACGCGGCGCTCCGACCCGACAGTCCCCTCGACCCGATTAGTAGCAATCAAATACGGGACAAGGGCGGTCCTGCATGGGACAAACCAATTTATCCAATATACGGGATGTCCCGGCTAATACGGGACAGTTGGCAACACTAGGTGGGGACCCTGGATGAAGTCGACGGAGGTGGTGTTGCATCTCCTGTGGTTAGAAACATAGAAAACATAGACAATAGGTGCAGGAGTAGGCCATTCGGCCCTTCGAGCCAGCACGGCCATTCAATATGATCATGGTTGATCATCCAAAATCAGTACCCCGTTCCTGCCTTCTCCCCATATCCCTGGATTACGCTAGCCCTAAGAGAGAAATCGAACTGGGGAAGGGGGAGGAGGTGGTTAGGGTGGGAAGGGAAGAGTTAACCAGGGAGTTGCGGAGATGAGCGGTCTCTGCAGAAAGTGGAAAGGGGTGGGATGGGAAGATGTGACCGGTGGTGGGATCACGTTGGAAGTGATGGAGATGTCACAGGATGGATGTGATGGGCGCGGAGGCTGGTGGGGTGAAAGGTGAGGACCAGGGAACTCTTATCCTTATTCCATCTGGGGGAAGGGGAGCAAGAGCAAATCTATGAGAAACAGAGGAGAACATGGATAGGTGACGTTCCGGGTTGGGACCCTTCCTCACATGTCGAGGAGGCGAGGGATCCATTTATGACAGCGGGGGAAACATGTCCCCCACCATGGGTGGACATCGCTTTTAAAACATGCGGGGGTGGGGGGCACACACACAATGGGTGTGTGTCATTCTAGGACAGGGGTTGGCAACCTACGGCCCGGGGGCCGGACCCGGCCCTTAACTCTAAATCAACCGGCCCGCAGGTGTATTATTTTTCAATTAGTTTTCGTGACCTGGGCTGCTACAGCCAGTCCCGGGGCAGGCCAGCCGACCTGGGCGCGCAGGCGACCTGGCAACTGCAGGTCCTTTGGCCCACCGTGTCCGCATCGGCCAGCCATCACCCCGTACCATCCGACACCCTAGGGACAAGTTACAATTTACCGAAGCACTTTACCTACAAACCTGCACGTCTTTGGAGTGTGGGGCAGGCGAGCCGACCTGGGACTGGCTGCAGCGCCAAGCTCACAAAGCATGGGGGAGGATTGTCCCCCATCTCTCAAAACATGGGGGGGGGGGATAGCCCCCCCGTCCCCCCCAGGATTTCCGCCCATGGCATACCCCATCTCACTCATTCCTTCCCACCTCTCTCTCCTCCCTCTTTCTTACACACACTCTCTCTCTCTCTCTCTCTCTCTCTCTCTCTCTCTCTCTCTCCCTCTCTCTCTCCCTCTCCCTCTTTCCCTGCCCCACCTCCATCATCTCGTACAGCAGCAGGTTTAATCCGGCAACAATATAAATATTTAACATGGACATTTATTGCTACAGGTTCCACAATTCAGCAAATATTTCTCCTGTAAAATCTAATGGCAACTCTATAAAAAGGACGTTCATTCTGCAGGTTTATTGCTGGCATTGTTTCTTCCTCATGTCTGTCCTTGGCAGATTTCATTTAAGGGGGTGTTTATTTTTGGAGGGCAACGTACTTTTGGAACCTATAGTTATCCAGGGATTTACCTGGAACAATAACTGCGGCAGGTATTTTAACACCAGCTTGGCACTTTGTGCCGCTAATTACCAAGTGGCCGGAGTCCACTGGGTTGTTACTGCCGAGTGTAGTCATAGCAGCAAAACAAGGAGCCCCGAGCCATGGGAGTCATGGCAACACCTCAAACTTTCAACAATACTTGGAAACAGAGAAGGCACCATTAACCATCACCTTCCGCAGAGACCGTTCCCTCTGCAACTCCCTGGTTAACTTGTCCTTTCCCACCTAAACCACCCCCTCAGACATAGCAAGGATAGAGGTCCCCTTGGTCCTCACCGTTCCCCACCAGCCTCCGCACCCATTACATCATCCTACGACATTTCTGTCACCTCCAACGTGATCCCACCACCCTTCACAACCCGTTAAAGATGGAACTGCAGATGCTGGAAAATCGAGGGTACACAAAAGGCTGGAGAAACTCAGAGGGTGCAGCAGCGTCTGTGGAGCGAAGGAGATAGGCAACGTTGCGGGCCAAAACCCTTCTTCAGACTGATGGGAGGTGGGGGGGGGGGGGGGGGGCGGGGAGAAGAAAGGAAAAAGGGGAGGAGGAGCCCGAGGGCGGGAGGGAGAGGTGAGAAGGGGAGGAGACAGCAAGGGTTAACAGAATTGAGAAAATTCAATGTTCAAGCCCAAGGTTGCAGACTCCCCAGGCGGAATATGAGGTGCTGTTCCTCCAACTTGCGATGTTGCTCACTCTGGCCATGGAGGATGCCCAGGACAGAGAGGTTCCGATACGGAGTGGGAGGGGGAGTTGAAGCGCTGAGCCACCGGGAGGTCGGGTTGGTTATTGCGGACCGAGGTGGAGGAGGTGCAGGTGAACCTCTGTCGGACCTGGAAGGACTGCTTGGGTCCCTGAAAGGAGTGGAGGGGGGGAGGTAAGGGACAAGTGTAGCATCTCTTACGGTTGCAAGGGAAAGTGCCCGGGGAAGGGGTGGAGCGGGAGGGAAGGGAAGAATTGACAATGGAGTTGCGGAGGGAGCGGTCTTTGCGGAAGGCAGACAGGGGGGAGATGGGAAGATGTGGCGAGTGGTGGGGTCACGTGGAGGGTGGCGAAACTGGCGGAGGACTATGTGTTGTATGTGCCGGCTGGTGGGGTGAAAGGTGAGGACCAGGGAAACTGTAAGGATTCCATCCCCTATTCCCAATTCCTTCCGTCTACGCCGCATCTGCTCCCAGGATGAGGGTGTTCCACACCAGGTCATCACGAATGTCCTCATTCTTCAGAGAACAAGGGATTTCCCCTCCCCCCACTATAGTTGAGGCTCGCACCAGGGTCTCCTCCATACCCCGCAACCACTGCCCTCTCTCCCCCCCATTCCCCCACTCGCAACAAGGCAGAGTCCCCCTGGTCCTCACCTTTCACCCCACCAGCCGGCACATACAACACATAGTCCTCCGCCAGTTTCGCCACCTCCAACGTGACCCCACCACTCACCACATCTTCCCATCTCCCCCCCCCCCCCCCCCCCCCCCGTCTGCCTTCCGCAAAGACCGCTCCCCTCCGCAACTCCCTTGTCAATTTCTTCCCTTCCCTCCCGCTCCACCCCTTCCCCGGGCACTTTCCCTTGCAACCGCAAGAAATGCCACACTTGTCCCTTTACCTCCACTCCTTTCAGGGACCCAAGCAGTCCTTCCAGGTCCGACAGAGGTTCACCTGCACCTCCTCCACCTCGGTCCGCAATAACCAACCCGACCTCCCGGTGGCTCAGCACTTCAACTCCCCTCCCACTCCGTATCCGACCTCTCTGTCCTGGGCCTCCTCCATGGCCAGAGTGAGCAACATCGCAAGTTGGAGGAACAGCACCTAATATTCCGCTTGGGGAGTCTGCAACCTCTGGGCTTGAACATTGAATTTTCTCAATTCTGTTAACCCTTGCTGTCTCCTCCCCTTCTCACCTCTCCCTCCGCCCTCGGGCTCCTCCTCCTCCTTTTTCCTTTCTTCTCCCCCCCCCCCCCCCCCCCCCACCTCCCATCAGTCTGAAGAAGGGTTTTGGCCCGAAACGTTGCGTATCCCCTTCGCTCCATAGATGCTGCTGCACCCGCTGAGTTTCTCCAGCTTTTTGTGTAGCCTTCACAACCTTCCCATCTCCACCCCCCTTTCCACCTTGTGCAGAGACCGCTCCCTCCGCGACTCCCTGACTAACTCGTCCCCTCCCACCCAACCCACCGCCTTCCCCAGGTACCTACCCCTGCAACTGCAGGAGATGCCACACCTGTCCCTTCACCTCCTCCCTCACCTCCATCCAGGGTCCCCAGCAGTCCCTCCAGGTGAGACAGAGGCTCACCTGCACCTCCTCTACCCTCATCTACTGCGTCCGGTGTTCCTGATGTGGCCTCCAGTACATCGGCGACACCAAGCATAGACTCGGCTATAGACCTTACACCATGGAAACAGGCCCTTCGGCCCATCGAGTTCACACTAGTTCTACTACTAGATGCATTCTTAAACCTTGTGTAATTTTCAACAAAAATCATTTTCTGCACATTGGGTAGTTTTTCCATTCATGCACTGGTCTAGAGGGATATGGGCCAAATGTAGGCAGATGGAACTAGTGTAGATGGGACACGTTGGTCGGAGTGGGCAAGTTGGGCCTGTTTCCATGCTGTTTGACTCTGTGATTCTATGACACTGCGTGGAACCTTGCTGCGTTTAGTTTAGTTTAGAGATACAGCGCGACGACCAACGATCCCCGCACATTAACACTATCCTACACACACTTGAGACAATTTTGAATTTTGCGCCAGAGACACTGGTTCGATCCTGACTACGGGTGCTGTCTGTACAGACTTTGTACGTTCTCCCTCCCCCGTGACCTGGTACGTTCTCCCCGTGGGGTTTCCTCTAACACTCCAAATACGTACAGGTTTGTAGGTTGAATTGGCTTGGTAGAATTGTAAAATTGTCCCTAGTGTGTGTAGGATAGCGTTAGTGTGCGGGGATCGCTGGTCAGTGCGATCTCGGTGGGCCAAAGGGCCTGTTTCCGCGCTGTATCTCTAAACTAAACTACTATTGCAAAAACTGCAACCTTCATATTTTGGGTCAGCCATAGAGTCATAGAGTGGTACAGTGTGGAAACAGGCCCTTCGGCCCAACTCCCCCACACTGTCCCAGCTGCACTGGTCCCACCTGCCTGCACTTGGTCCATATCCCTCCAAACTGGTCCTATCCATGTACCTGTCCAACTGTTTTCATGGATATATCTCCAACGATGGATAACTTTTTAATACTCCATTCACTTCTTTATTTTTGATTTCTTATCTCTATATTATTTTTCTCTATCTTTTCTTACTTATAAAAAAAGTATAGAAATATAAATGTCTTAAATGTTAATATTAATAATATTACGAATGTATGTAAGAAGTATTTTCTATTAATATGTATTTACAATTAATAAAAATATTCATCAAAAAAAAACCACAACTGTTTTTTTAAAACGTTGGGATAGTCCCAGCCTCAACTACCTCCTCTGGCAGCTCGTTCCATACACCCACCACCCTTTGTGTGAAAAAAAAGCTACCCCTCAGATTCCATATTAAATCGTTTCCTCCTTCACCTTGAACCAATGTCCTCTGGTCCTCGATTCCCCCTACTCTGGGCAAGAGACTCTGTCGAAGATAACTTTGTAGACAAATACTACAGCATCGACCTAAATCTTAAACGTTTGTGTTATGTCCTGAAATGTATTTGTGCTGGCCAGTATTTCATCAGGACAAGCCAAGAATTACAATGTCAAATCACTACGTCTTGGCAGTTGTCGTAGGAATCCATATAAACAAATGTACACACGCAGATATATGCACACATTTATCACTGTGATGCATGCTTCTTACAAGTTAATTATCTCGGGGAAAAAAAAACCTTATTTATGTTGGAGAGAGTTCTGGCTTTATATTCTAGAATCATGCCAAATTGGAACTTGGACCGATAGTTGTGTTCAAGATAACAAACCTACTAGATACTTGATGATTTGTACATGGGGTTCTCATGCACAACCCAGCAAAGGTAGCTGTAAAGACCTCTGAAGACAGATCTTCACAGAAGAAGAAGGGTCTGAAGGAGGGTCTCGACCCAAAACGTCGCCTATCTCCTTCGCTCCTTAGATGCTGCTGCACCCGCTGAGTTTCTCCAGCCTTTTGCGTACCCTCTTCACAGAAGAAAGTGTCAGTGCGACACACATGCCTCTCACCCAGGCTTAGGGTCGCCCAACTGTCCCGTATTAGCCGGGACAGACGGTTTAAGAATACGTGGCAAGCAATTTGGAACAGAGACGAGGAAACTATTTCTCACTGAGAGTGGCGAGTCTGTGGAATTCTCTGCCTCAGAGGTCGGTGGAGGCCGGTTCTCTGGATGCTTTCAAGAGAGAGCTAGATAGGGCTCTTAAAGATAGCGGAGTCAGGGGATATGGGGAGAAGGCAGGAACGGGGAACTGATTGGGGATGATCAGCCATGATCACATTGAATGGCGGTGCTGGCTCGTAGGGCCGAATGGCCTACTCCTGCACCTATTGTCTATTGACATCCCGTATATTGGGCTAAATTGGTTTGTCCCGTACGGGACCGCCCTTGACCCGTATTTGACTGCTACTACTTGGGTCGAGGAGACTGTCGGGTCGGAGCTCTGCGTCCGTCCCCGCCTCACCCGTCCCGACGTAGTGCAGCCCATGGAGTGCAGCAGCAGCAGCAGCAGCGCCTCGCCCGTGGCCCCATCGGTCGGCAGCCCGGCCAGCTGTCCGACCTTCGGACCTTCGCTTACCGACACCACCACCACCCCTCCTTCTCACGGCCGATCATCGGTTCATGATTGGACTACGCACGATGTCGCGCGGCCCGGGCCAAAACTCCTCAGCTGGCCCGCCGGCTGGGCTTTATGTGCAGTCCAGCACCCGGGGCCAACTCATCATTCACCCAGCCACGGCCCAGTCGGTCAGCGAACAGCTGTCGGGAGTTTGCCCCGTACTTTGACCTTTTGTCCCTTATTTGGGAGTGAGAACGTTGGCGTTCCTACCCAGGCCACACACTCATCCCCTGTCCCAGTCTGTTCCCCCTTCCAATCCACTTTGTGGGCGGCACGATGGCACAGCTGGTGGTGCTGCTGCCTGGATTTAGGAGGCTGTTGCCAGGACTAGAGGGTGTGAGCTGTAGGGAGAGGTTGAGTAGGCTGGGTCTCTATTCCATGGAGCGCAGGAGGTTGAGGGTTGATCTTATCGAGGTGTATAAAAGCATGAGAGGAATAGATCGGGTAGACGCACAGAGTCTCTTACCCAGAGTTGGGTAATCGAGGACCAGAGGACATAGGGGAAAAGATTTAATAGGAATCTGAGGGGTAACTTTTACAAACAGAGGGTGGTGGGTGTATGGAACGAGCTGTCAGAGGAGGTAGGTGAGGCTGGGACTAACCCAATGTTTAAGAGGTAGTTGCATAGGTAGACACAAAATGCTGGAGTAACTCAGCGGGACAGGCAGCATCTCTGGAGAGAAGAAATGGGTGACATTTCGGGACGAGACCCTTCTTCAGACTGAAGTGTTAACTTCAATTTAAACCAGCATCTGCAGTTCTTTCCTACACAGGTGAACCGAAACATGGATAGGACGGGTTTGGAGGGATATGGACCAAACGCAGGCAGGTGGGGCTAGTGGAGCTGGGACATGTTGGCCGATGTGGGCAAGTTGGGCTGAAGGGCCTGTTTCCACACTGTATCACTCTGTGACTCTACTAAATAGCGGGCAGAATGAAATAAACATATTCTGTAAAATAGACCTTTCTCCTGAGGAAGGGTCTTGACCCAAAGTGTTGCCTGTCCATTCTCTCCACAGATGCCACCTGACCTGGCATGGTGTGCATTACGCGTGGATGGTGCGTGGTGACAATTGTGATGTACAAAATCTTTGCGCGCCATCTGCGTGACGCGCAACTGACGGCCAAGTGGGACAGGCCCTTTATGTTTTACTCAGGACTCCAATATCTGCAGTTTTCCGTGTAGGTATTCCTTCCTCATCACCCTGCCACCCAGTGCGACTACATCATTGTAGCCCCCCCCCCCACCCCCCCTGGGTCATGACTGACCATGGGCGATGCATCCTAGTTGTTGCCCACTTGCTCCAAACCTCGGCTGGAGCAGCGTAGCTTGTGGCTGAGTGACAGTCGCTGTGGCAAAGGTCACGTGTGTGTGTGTGTGTGTGTGTGTGTGTGTGTGTGCGTGCGCGTGCGTGTGCGTGTGCGTGTGTGTGTGGTCTCTGGTTTGTTGAAGCTGCCGCACTCCTTTCTACGCGCCCGCTTGTCTGCCGCTGCGGTCAACAGTTTCTCTTCCCCCGTTTTGAGACGTCAGTTCAGGGTACCTCTCCACCACATCAAGGTTCCCTTTATTCCTCAATTTTCCACCCTCACTAAATAGCAATGTTACAACATTTTGAGATTTTTAAAATCAACTCTGCAATTTATCCCATCAGATAAAGCATGAAAAGAAGTTTAATTTGACACCTAATTCACTTTCATATCTTCAGTATTAAAAAAGTTATGGGCATTTTCATACTCAGAAATAAGCATCGTGTTCCCTATTGCTTTTCCATTGACTTAACACAAAAGCTGTGATCGAGGACAGTCAAAAGCCCATAACTTTCTTAAAAATTAAGAGAACTGAATGAAATTTTCAGTTATTATAGATTGAAGTATTCTGAAACAAATATGAAACAACCTTACTTGGATGACCTGAAATTAAAGCACATAATTAGTTAGTTACCCAATTGTAGCCAATTACAAAATTCAATTACTAGATCTAAACATCTATCCATTTCTTAAGAAAAGATTAACATTTTTAAATAGCCTGTGTCCAAATAACATTCACACAAGAATTCACAATATAACATGATTTTAAAACTCATTGTCATGAATTTATAGGCCAAATGGAAGGAATTTAGTGTTTAATTCCCGTAAATTAGTGGGATTTTGTGGAATGCGATCGATTGAAACGTTGCGGTTGCGGTGAATTTAAACCCCATATCGGCAGGAAAAATACTGCCGGTTCGTATCTTTTCTAAGTCACCTTTTTGCAACATGAAATTTTGATTAAAGGCATCCTAAGAAGCAAGTTTATATGAAAAAATAAACGGTGTACCTTGCCTTGTCCCCTACGTGAGTTCCGTCCCGTTTAAAAATAACTTCATAAAACAAATGTCAGAGCAATTTCTCTTCAGCAACTAAACACCCCGAGAAAAATAGATTTGAATAGTCTGAAGAAAAAACGCATTTTAAACCCGCCCCCTTCTCAAAGGCGCCAAAGTCACGCACACACGGGCAGTGGCAAACTGCAACGCCGCTGAAGGTAAGTTTTGTAATATACCTACAATAAAAGACTCAAAGTGCTGGAGTGGTATCTGAGTGGGTAAGGCAGCATCTCTGGAGAGCATGACTTGGCGACATTGCAGGTCTGGACTCTTCTTCGGGCCGATTGTAGGGTTGGGGGAGTTGGTGGGGGCGGGAGGGCGGTGTGGGGGGCACGGAAAGGTGGGGCAGGACGAAGCCTGGCAGCTAATGGGCTGATGCAGGTGAGCGGGACTTTTGATTGTCCACCCATTTGCCAAAGGCCAGAGGTGAAAAGGCAGACTGTGTGAGACAAGAGGATCGAAGAGTTTAGTTTAGTTCAGAGATACAGTGCGGAAACCGGCCCACCGGATCCCCGTTGACCAGCGATCCCCGCACATTAACACCATCCTACAACTGCTAGGGACAATTTTTCCATTCACCAGGCCAATTAACCTACAAACCTGTACGTCTTTGGAGTGTGGGAGGAAACTGAAGATCTCGGAGAAAACCCTCGCAGGCCACGGGGAGAACGAACAAACTCCGTACAGACAGCGGGATCGAACCTGCGTCTCCGGCGCTGCATTCGTTGTGAGGCAGCAACTCTACCGCTGTGCCACAGTGACCGCCCAGTTGTGAATTGTGAATCTGGAGGCTGAAACGGAGCTGGGAGGGGAGACCTTTTCAATTGCATTTGATAATATACGATGAATCAATGGATGACGTAGGCAGGTTCCATTGTAACGAACAATGAATTATGTACTATGAAATGCTGGGCGCCCGTTCCATAATATAATGAGCAAATAATATTCAGAATACTTGCTTAAGCGGAAACCACAGTCCCGATATGCAATTGAGGGATGGATTTAAACAGGAATTGGGGTATTTGTCCTTGCAGGCACTGTAAATAGGCATAACCTGGAGAAATTAAAGAAATACATCAAATGCTGAAATAAATCAGGCAGCATCTTTGGAGAAAAGGAATAGGTGACATTTTTGGTCGGGAAACCTTCTTCAGGCTGGAGAATTCAAACCCAAAGTCACAGAAAAAGGGGGATGCTACCTAAAATTGGAGAGTTTAATGTATACGAGGTTACGGGGAGAAGGCAGGAGAATGGGGTTAGGAGGGAGCGATAGATCAGCCAGGATTGAATGGCGGAGTAGACTTGATGGGCCGAATGGCCTTATTCTGCTCCTATCACTTATGAGCTTGTGAACTGATCCTGAGGTGGCAATTTTTAAGAAAGAACTGCAGATGCTGGAAAAAAAAATCGAAAGTAGACAACAGCAAAAAAATCGAAGGTAGAAGACACTCTGAAGAAGGGTCTGGACCCGAAACGTCACCTATTCCTTCGCTCCATAGATGGTGCCTCACCCGCTGAGTTTCTCCAGCATTTTTGTCCACCCAGGGTTGCAATTAAATGCTGTTGCGACATATTTATTTCTCTGCAGTTCACTCAGATGCAGCTTAATCCACAGATGGTTTGCGCAATTATGTTTTTTTTTAATTTAAAGCTTGGCAGCATTGTGCATGTGCTGTGATTACATCCAGTGCCGTCAGCTACAGAACGGACTGACAGATGGAGACGTTTTCCGTCGGCTATCGCAAAGTTCCTGGAAGGATTGGACCACGTGACTGGCATTAACGGGACATTAATCTTACACAAGAACACATTTCCCTGGGAATTCTGTGTTTGGCTGATTCTTTTTTTTTCCCCCCTCCTGCCCTCGTCTCTGGAACGTGATGGCAGAGAGTTCGGGGTCATTGAGATTCCATCAGAGTTGAAGTAAACAAACCCTCCGAGGACACGCTCGGATATGACGTCGGACGATGATTCACTCAGCGCGGCGCTTGGAGAGACAGGACTATGATCCCACACGAGGCGAGCAGATGGACTGTGTCAATTCCCTTCGTAAATGTCATGGGGATCGCTTTGGGAACATGGGTATAGGAGTGTTCTCAGGCAGATGGTGAAGGTTCGTCACTGATGATAGAGCAAATCATTAGACCTTGGTTGACACTGGGAAGAGATCACATAGTCCCACCCCTTCTGGAGACCACCCAGTGACGGATCGTCCATCACCTGCTGACATGGACGGAGATGAGGAGAAACTTTAACCCAGAGAGTTGCGAATCTGTGGAATTCTCTGCCAGAGTGGAGGCCAATTCACTGGATGTTGGACAGGCTAGATGCAGGAAGACTGTTCCCAATGTTGGGGAAGTCCAGAACAAGGGGTCATAGGTTAAGGATAAGGGGGAAGTCTTTTAGGACCGAGATGATACTTTTTTTTTTTCCCACACAAAGTGTGGTGAGTCTGTGGAATTCTCTGCCACAGAAGGTAGTTGAGGCCAGTTCATTGGCTATATTTAAGAGGGAGTTAGATGTGGCCCTTGTGGCTAAAGGGATCAGGGGGTATGGAGAGAAGGCAGGTGCGGGATACTGAGTTGGATGATCAGCCATGATCATATTGAATGGCGGTGCAGGCTCGAAGGGCCGAATGGCCTGCTCCTGCACCTATTTTCTATGTTTCTAAGAGAGAGCAATGGCCCTGTCCCACGGTACGAGTTCATTCCAACGAGCTCTCCCGAGTTTAAAAAAAATAAAACTCGTGGTAAGCACAGAGAATGAACGTAGCGGGTACGTCGGAGCTCAAGGACGTCTCTTAGCGGCTCGTAAAGCTAATGGCAAGTACTCGGGAAGACTCACTAACGGCAGGTAAGCTCAGGAAGACTCATGAAGATTTTTCAACATGTTGAAAAATGTCCACGAGAGCCCCGAGTACCAATGAGCGGCCATTGCCGTAAATATCCGAGTTGGAATCAGGGCAAACTCGGGAGAACTCTTGGAATTAAATCATACCGTGGGACAAGGCTTTTAGATTTAGCTCTTAGGGCTAACGGAATCAAGGGTTATGGGGAGAAAGCAGGAACAGGGTACTGATTGAGGATGATCAGCCATGATCACATTGAAAGGCGGTGCTGGCTCGAAGGGCCGAATGGCCTTCTCCTGCACATATTTTCTATGTCTATGTTTTATACGGCAGAGTCCCTTGCCCAGAGTAGGGGGATTGAGAACCAGAGTGCTGAGGTTTACATTGAAGGGGGAAAGATTTTATAGGAATCAGAGGGGTAACTTTTTCCACACAAAAGGGTGGTGGATGTGTGGTACGAGCTGTCGGAAGAGGTAGTTGAGGCAGGGACTATCACAATGTTTAAGAAGCAATTAGGCAGGTACATGGATAGAGGGTACACAAAAGGCTGGAGAAACTCAGCGGGTGCAGCAGCATCTAAGGAGCGAAGGAGATAGGCGACGTTAGGACAGGTTTAGAGGGATATAGGCCAAATGCAGGCGTGGTATTAGTGAAGGTGGGACATGTTGGCCGATGTGGGCAAGATGGGCCGAAGGGCCTGTTTCCTATGAATATTCTGGTGAACGAGATATACGCAGCATTTAAAGTTGTCTTTAGTTCGAGAGATACACCACGGAAACAGGCCCTTCGGCCCACCGAGTCTGCGCCAGCCATCAATCACCCATTCTATGCTATCCCAGTTTTGCGTTCTACACACTAGGAGAAATTTCCAGAAGCCAATTAACCTACAAAATTTACGCGTCTTGTGTGGGAGTGTGGGAGGAAAGTCACGGGGAGAACTTACAAATCCGTACCCGAGGTCAGGATCGAACCCGGGTCTCTGGCGCTGCGAGGCCGCAACTCTACCGCTGCGCCACCGTAACGCTTGTGAATGATGAATTTATTTATTTTTAAGGGAGTTTATTTATTTCTTTCAAGCCCACTGAACAAACATAACCCTTATGGAAGTAAACCAAAATAGGGTTGCCCATCAAGAAAATTAGTAAAAATTCAAGATGTTTATTTGTCATATGTACCGGAAATAGAACAATTAAATTCTTACTTACATCAGCATAACAGGCCAGCAAACAGGTCATATATTATAACCAAAAAAAAAAATCAATAAATTATTAACCACAATATTATTGCAAAAAAAACCCCTCCAAAATGCAACCACAGAAGTTGATAGTTGAAGTTGTTTTTGTGGAGTGTTCAAGAGCCTTGCTTCTTGATGGCTGTTGGGAAGAAGCTGTTCCTGAACCTTGACATTAGAGTTATCAGGCTCCTGTACCTTCTTCCCAATGGCAGGCGTGAAACGAGTGCATGGCCAGGGTAGTGTGGGTCGCTGATGATGTTGGCTGCCTTTGATCCAGGGCCTCCTGGAGATCCCTTCGATGGTGGGGAGGTCGCAACCAGTGATGGACCGGGCAGTGTCCATCTGGGCGTTCCAGTTGCTGAAGCAGTCCATGATACATCGACAATGTGTTCTCTACCTTACACCTGTCAAGGGTTGAAGAGAGTATTTGGCAGCATAAGGTCCAAAGGTCATGTGATAGGAGCAGAATTAGGCCATTCGGCCCATCGCATCTACTCCACCATTCATTCATGCCTGATCTATCTCTCCCTCCTAACCTCATTCTCCTGCCTTCTCCCCATAACCTCAGACACCCGTACTTACAAATCAAGAATCCATCAACCTCAGCTATAACATACCCACTGACTTGGCCTCCACAGCCCTCTGTGGCAATGAATTCCACAGATTTTCCACCCTCTGACTAAAAATTCCTCCTCATCTCCTTCCTAAAGGAACGTCCTTTAATTCTGTGGCTGTGACCTCTACTCCTAGACTCTCCCACTAGTGGAAATATCCTCTCCACATCCACTCCATCCAAGTCTTTAATATATTCTGTATGTTTCAATGAGGTACTCCCTCATCCTTCTAAACTCCAGCGAGTACAGGCCCAGTGCCGTCAAACGCTCATTATAGGTTAACCTAATAATTCCTAGGATCATTCTTGTACACCTCATCTGGACCCCTCTCCAGGGCCAGCACATCCTTCCTCAGATATGGTGCCCAACATACGCCAAATGTGGCCCGACCAGCGCCTTACAGAGTCTCAGCCGAAGCTTCTAAGAAACTAGAGGCATTTTATGGACTTTTTGATGATTGTGACCATCAATCTGCTGGTCACAGGACATATCTTCAGAGATAAGCAGGCAAAATGTGCAGGAAGGAACTGTAGATGCTGGATTTAAACCGAAGATAGACACAAAAAGCTGGAGTAACTCAGCGGGACAGGCAGCATCTCTGGAGAGAAGGAATGGGTGACGTTTCGGGTCGGAGCATGAAGTGGTTGTTTCTTGACCGCCAACCCTAAGGCGGTCACGGTGGCGCAGCGATAGAGTTACTGCCTTACAACAAACGCCGTGCTGGAGACCTGGGTTCGATTCCGACTACGGGCGCCGTCTGTGCGGAGTCTGTACGTTCTCCCCGTGGGTTTTCTCTGAGATCTTCGGTTTCCTCCCACATTCCAAAGACGTACAGGTTTGTAGGTTAATCGGCTTGGTGTAAATGTAAAAAATGTAAAAAAAAATTAAACTCGTTGGTAATTACGTAGAATGTACATAGCGGGTACGTCGGAGCTCGGGACGTCTCTTAGTGGCTCGTAACGCTAAAGTAAAGTAAAGTATCCTTTATTGTCATTCAGACCTTTCGGTCTGAACGAAATTTCGTTACCTTGCAGTCATAACATATAATAAAAAACAAAACACACAATAAACACATATTTAACATCCACCACAGTGAGTTCACCAGGCACCTCCCTCACCGTGGTGGACGCAAAAGTCTTAATGTCTTTGTCTTCTTCCCTCCTTGATCTCCCTCTGCGCTGAGGCGATCCAGGCCTCCGATGTTATCGTCCACTAGGCCCGCGGCCGAGACTCCGAAGCCGGGCTGCCGCCATCGCCGGAACGCTGGAACACCGCCACAGCTCTGAAGCCGGGTCCGCCGCTGGAACGCTGGAGCCCCGCAGCTCTGAATCCAGGTCACCGCTGGAACACAACAGCTCTGAAGCCGGGTCGCCGCTGGAACACACCGCAGCTCTGAAGCTGGGTCGCCGCTGGAAACGTCACTGGAGCACCACAGCTCTGAAGCCAGGTTTGCCGCTGGAACGTCAGCTCTGGAGCACCACAGCTCTGAAGCCAGGTTGCCGCTGGAACGCCGCTGGAGCATCACAGCTCTGAAGCCAGGTGCCGCTGGAACCCGCTGACACCGCAGGTCTGAAGCCGGGTCGCCGCTGGAACACCGCTGGAGCACCACAGCTCTGAAGCAGGGTCCGCCGCTGGAGCATCCACAGCTCTGAAGCCAGGTTGCCGCTGGACAACGTCACCGCTGGAGCACCACAGCTCTGAAGCCAGTTTGCCGCTGGAACGTCACCGCTGGAGCACCGCAGCTCCTGAAGACGGGTGCCGCTGGAAGCTGGAACACAGCCATAGCTCCGAGGCCGCCAGCCCCTCGGATTCCTATTAAATGTTTCCCCCCCACCTTAAACCCATGTCCTCGGCTTCTCGATTCCCCGACCATTTGCCTGTCTCCTCATTTTATCATCTCTCCTTGCATCTCCTCCTCCAGTGAAATCGACTGGGCTTATATTCACTGGAATTTAGAAGGATGAGAGGGAATCTTATAGAAACATATAAAATTCTCAAGGGATTGGACAGGCTTAATGCAGGAAAAATGTTCCCCATGTTAGGGGAGTCCAGAACCAGAGGTCACAGTTTAAGAGGTGGACAAAAATGCTGGAGAAACCCAGCGGGTGCAGCAGCATGGTTTCTCCAGCATTTTTGTCTACCTTCGATTTTCCAGCATCTGCAGTTCCTTTTTAAACAACGTCACAGTTTAAGAATAAAGGGTCGGTCATTTAGGACTGAGATGAGGAAAAACTTTTTCACCCAGAGAGTTGTGAATCTGTGGAATTCTCTGCCTCAGAAGGCAGTGGAGGCCAATTCACCGGATGTATTCAAGAGAGTTAGATTTGGCTTTTAGGGCTAATGGGATCACGGGATATGGGGAGAATGCTGGAACGGGGGTACTGATTTTGGATGATCAGTGATGATCACATTGAATGGCGGTGCTGGATCAAAGGGCTGAATGGCCTACTCCTGCACCTATTTTCTATGTTTCTATGAAATGCAACGAGCTGGGGGAGCTTGGCGGGTCAGGCAGCATCTATGGGGGGAAGAATGGGCTGATGATGTTTTGGGATGGGATGCTGATTCCAATTTTTGACTTCTACAGAAATGTCCCAACGCAAAGCGTCGCCTGTACATTCCCTCCACGGACGCCGCCTGACCCACTCAGTTCCTCCAGCACTGTGTTCATTAGCTCATAAATGATCAGAGCAGAATTTGGCCATTCGGCCCATCAAGTCTACTCCGCCATTCAATCATGGCTGATCTATCTCCCCCTCCTAACCCCATCCTCCCGCCTTCTCCCCATAACCCCCGACACCCGTACTAATCAAGAACTGTGTTCTCTGCTCAAGATTCCTGCATCTGCAGTCTTGTGTCTTCTTTTCCAGCCAGTTTAGTTAAGACTTGTTTATCATGGTTAGGTGGGCCAAGATGCAGTGAAAATCTTTGTTGCGTGCTATCCAGTTAGCAAAAAGACCGACTTATAGAGGCGTATAAAATTGAGAGAGGAATAGATTGGGTAAACGCACAGGACAGAGTCTCTTGCCTAGAGTAGGGGGAATCAAGAACCAGAAGACATACGTTTAAGAAGGTGGGTGGGGGGGGAGGGGGGGGGGTTGCCCTCATTTCCGAGGCCTCTCCTTATTCCCTTTTAGTTTTGTCTAGTTTTGAGATACAGCGTGGAAACAGGCCCGTCAGCCCACCGGGTCTGCACTGACCAGCGATCCCCGCACATTAACACTACCCTGCACACACTAGGGACGACTTCTTATCACACCAAGCCAATTAACCTGCAAGCTTGTACGACTTTCGAATGAAGCCCACACAGGTCACGGGAAAGTAGACACAAAATGCTGGAGTAACTCAGCGGGCGAGGCAGCATAGTTACCCATTCGAGACCCGAAACGTCGCCCATTCCTTCTCTCCAGAGATGCTGCCTCACCCGCTGAGTTACTCCAGCATTTTGTGTCTACCTTCGATTTTACCAGCATCTGCAGTTCTTTCTTACACAGGTCACGGGGAGGACGTGCATGCATACTCTGCACAGACAGCACCCATAGCCAGGATCGAACCCGGGCCTCTGGCGCTGTAAAGCCAGCGACCCTACCGCTGCGCCACCGTCCCACATGTTTGTTTTCCCTTATTCCTGTAATGGCCCTGTCCCACTTTCCCCAGTTACTCACGAACTCCCCCGAGTTTTCCCCTCGATTCGAACTTGGAGAATTACGGTAATAGCCATTCGTAGGTACTCGGGGCTATTTTTTTAAACTCGTGGACATTTTTCAACATGCTGAAAAAACGTCCAGACTTACCCGATGCCCCGAGTTCTTACGGCTGGCATTACCAGCCGCTACAAAACATCTACGGACTCCTACCGACATTCCCCGACATTCCCCGAGTTCGAATCAAGGGGACATCTCGGGAGAGTTCGTGAGTAACTCGGGAACGTGGGACAGGGCCTTTATTAGGAAATTAGGAAACCTCTTGTGGCAACAACTGGTTAATGCAGAAACGTTAAGAAATGGGACGCGTCCTTGTGTACTTGCCAAATCTTCCCCAATACAAACCCCACAGCAACCAGGAGACTTGTGCAACCTGAAACCCGAGCTTCAGCAGCCCTTTTCGCATCACACACTTGCCACAATTTTGCCAGTAATCCGTCTTGTATGTGAAATCCATCAGTAACATATTTATGCGGAACAAAGACACACTTTTAATATCTGCCCGGACTGGGCAGAATGGGGCCCAGAACACTGAAAAATTCCACAGCGGCCTTCCCACGTAATATTCTCTCTGCTAATCATTCCTCGGGCCTGGCAGGGTTATTTCTCCGAGGAAAGGATTAGGAGAATGCAGAAACCCTTCGCGCTAGTTCATGTTTGACGTTGGTGCAAGGGCTGTTTGTGGTGGGATGTGGAAGAGGGTTGAAACTTGAAACAAAGTCAATATTTTATTTGACCCAATCACAATAAAAACGACACACACTGTCTGCTTTCAATTAAAAAAGAATGAGTAACAGGTTAAATTTCATTTGTAAAAAGAACTGTAAAATGCTGGATTAAGCAGCATGATATTTTTAAATACAAATAAGTTGAACTCTCGTTTTGCAATCAATTTTAAAGTTCATTTCCACCTTCCTGAAATGCCCACTATCTAAACAATAGACAATAGGTGCAGGAGTAGGCATTTCGGCCCTTCGAGCCAGCACCGCCATTCAATGTGATCATGGCTGATCACCCCAATCAGTACCCCGTTCCTGCCTTCTCCCCATATCCCTTGACTCCGCTATTTTTAAGAGCCCTATCTAGCTCTCTCTCTAAAGCATCCAGAGAATTGGCCTCCGCTGCCTTCTGAGGCAGAGAATTCCACAGACTCACAACTCTCTGGGTGAAAAAGTGTTTCCTCGTCTCCGTTCTAAATGGCCGCCCCTTTATTCTTAAACTGTGGCCCCTGGTTCTGGACTCATCAAATTGGCTGTTGATTTTTGCTCTTTGTCGTTTTGTTTGATATTTACAAAGCTCACACCGAGTAATGGAAACCTTCCACTCTCTGCTTTCAGCTCTTGGAGTGGAGTATTCCCACGTCGGTCTTGGCAAGGGATAGACGCACAGTAAAGGAGCTGCACTTGTGTGCTCTTTGTCCTTAACCCTCCGACTCTGGGCAAGAGACTCTGTGCATCCACCCGATCTATTCCTCTCACAATGTTGTACACCATCTTTTCCCCTTCACCTTAAACCCATGTCCTCTGGGCTTGTACACTCTGGAATTTAGGATGGGAGGGGATCTTATTGAAACATATAAGATTATTAAGGGTTTGGACACGCTCGAGGCAGAAAACATGTTCCCGACATTGGGGGAGTCCAGAACCAGGGGCCACAGTTTAAGAATAAGGGGTAGGCCATTTAGAATGGAGTTGAGGAAAAACTTAAGATTATATGCCATATGAGCATCTGTCATAGCCAGCTACCTGGTAAGTCCTACAAGTTAGATTCAAGTACTTTGTGCTGCAGGATAGGTCACCGGGAACATTGGAGTGAACAGGGTATCCGGGTCATTACCCATCGCACTAACCCAATGCAAGAGGTTAATTGTCACATGCACCAACAATGGAACAGCATTGCCTCTCTCGGGAGTGGATGAGAAATGGGTGTAGGGGTAACGTAGAACTAGCGTGCATGGCTGATCGATGTGACCCTCTAAACTAAAACTAGGAAAAAACCATCTTCCTCCATCCCAATGTTGGCATGCCTTCCCTCCCATGTTTCCCCATAACCCCATGACAACTCCGACTGGAGGGGTCAATTTGGCATTGAGACTTGATGGAGTAGTCAGCTCTTGCAGCCAATGCCAAGAAGAATGGTTGAGGTAATATCATTGACGTCATATTTTCTTTTTTCTTGCTTGCTGCAGGGCTCACAAAAACCCGACGTTTCTTCACATAATATCACATTAATCAGGAGGACAAAGTTGGAAAAGGCAGATAGTTCATTTAAAATTGATAAGTCAACTGAAGAGATTGCCGTTCACCAGTAGTCCGCTCTCAACCGAAAGGTACAGTCCAATTCAATGGTTGTACACGTTTAAGAGCTTGAGGAGATTGAGCTGTTCCCACTGAACCTGGGGCCACTCATCCGTTGCCCACCCAGTACCGCCCCCCTCCCCAGGTACATGTCCCCAGCAACCGCAGGAGATGCAACTCCTGTCCCTGCACTCCCCCACTCCTGCATGAAGCATGTGACTTTGCACTTACCAGCCCTTCCAGGTGAGTCGGAGATGACAGGCGCCTCCTCCAACCTCATCATTGCATCCAATGTGGGCTGCTCCCATGTGGCCTCCATTGCCCTCGGCGAGACCAAGAGGTGGACCAGGCGACCATTTTGGGGGGGGGGGGGGGAATCGAGTAGTTAGGGTCTCCCACGCCCCCCCCCTCCCCCTTGGGGGGGGACTTGTATCCATCAGTTGCAATCAGTTTGAAGAAGGGTCTCGACCCGAAACATCGCCTGTCCATTCCCTCCAACGATGCTGCCTGACCCGCTGAGTTCATCAAGAATTTTGTGTGTTTTCTCAATTAAATGGGCAGTTTAGCCACAGTGATATTCTTTGCTTTGCGTACCCAAGGTATGCAAAGAGTCGCAACATAAAGGGTGGCAATAATGTTACAAAGTATTCCACACCGGGCCCTCGGTTCTCTTCTTCACCCACCCCCCCATCTCACGGCAGTCCCCCCCACGCCGGGTCCTTCTTAGTTCTCCTCCCTACCCCCACCCTCCACCCCCACACAGCAGTCCCCCCACCCCCCCCCCCATGCCGGATCCTCCTTATTCTCTGTCTCTCCTCCCGCCCCTCCCCCCCCCCCCCCCCCCCCCACCCAGGTCGGCAACATGCCCCACGTCCAGCACCCACATTGGAAGCAAATGAATTGAGAGTGTCTCGAGCATGGCGTGGGCTGGTAAGTGGCAAAGTCACATTTGCTTCACAATGGGGGTGGATCAGGGCATTCCCGGTTGTGGGGACACTCGCCTTTTAAAAACTTTCATTGGGGGGGGAAAAGGTGCTGGAGCTGAGAGCCGTGACCTCCAGGTTCAAGAACAGCTTCTTCCCAGCAACCATCAAGCTCTTGAACGCTGCACAACACTAACCTCAGCAACCACGAGTTTCATGGACTGTACCTTCGGTTACACTACAGACCTTGGTTTTTGCATTAGCATTTCAGTTGACTTATCGAATTTTTAAATAGAACTATATCTCCTAATTCTCCAACCAGTTACATTGTCCTCCTGATTATATATTATGTATGCCTCGCTGTCACCTTCCCCTCAGCTAACAGTCTACATTTGCTTGTTCATCGTCCCCTTTGATCTGTGTTTTCACACCTTACCCTTCCATATCTTTGTCTCCCACTCCCCTGAATCTCAGTCTGAAGAAGGGTCTCGACTCGAAACGCAGACCTTTTTCCACCTGTCTTAGTTGATAAAAGGCTGTGGAGGCCTAGTCAGTGGATAATTTTAAGGCAGAGATAGATAGATTCTTGATTAGTGCGGGTGTCAGGGGTTATGGGGAGAAGGCAGGAGAATGGGGTTAGGAGGGAGAATAAGATCTGCCACTATGATAGCAAAGACATTGCGGAGTAGGCCGACTTGATGCGGTCCGAATGGGGCCAGGGTGCAATTCTGCCTATCACTTATGACCTTATAACAGAATGGCGAAGGCTTTGCCCAATCAGAACTCAGTGTGGGAGGATCCAAGTCTAAAGGGTCTCGTAACCCGAAACAAGAGTTCTCAACCCATTCCTTCTCTCCAGTGAATGCTGTTGTGCCCGTCCCGCTGAGTTAGCGGCTCGTACAGCATTTTGTGTCTATCTTCGTGTAAACCAACATGTGCAGTTCCTTCCTACACAACGTATATTGTGTTTACGGGGCCGGGACATCCACGAACTCTGCTGTTTGCAGGGGAAAACTCGGGAGAACTCTTGAATTACCTCGTACAGTGGGACAGCCCCTCAAGTCAAAGGTTACAGAGAAGGCAGGGGAATTGGGCTGAGAGGGAAAAGTAGATCAGCCATGATCAAATGGCAGAGAAGACGCGATGGGCCTAATGGCCTAATTACGGTCCTGTCTTAAGAACGCCACACTGATAGCCCCCAAGGTTCTCCCAGCTGCCCATTGTTCAGGGACATTTTTCAGTGTATGTCATTTCTCAAACAGTTCCATGTTGCCGAGCGGATTGATGAAGAACCACTTTGAGAATTGCGTCAAAAACTGACCACCACCCAAATGCTGCAGAAAACTCTCTACGATCTTGTCACTGCCTCGAGTGATTCAATTTGTTGCCCGGGCCATCCTTGGATGGTTTTCGCAGAAGGCAGCAAGAACAGCAGAAAGGCACAAAGAGCTGGAGTATCTCAGGCAGCATGTCAAGGAGAGAAGGAATGGGTGACGTTTCGGGTCGAGACCAGTCTTCAGACTGGTTAGGGATAAGGGAAACGAGATATAGATGGCGATGTGGAGAGATATTGAACGAATGAATGAAAGATATTCAAAAAAGTAACGATGATAGAGGAAACAGGCCATTGTTAGCTGTTTGTTGGGTGAAAACGATCTATCAAAAATAACATCTTGTTCAGTGGGTCTGAAGAAGGGTCTCCACCCAAAACATCACCTATTTCTTCGCTCCATAGATACTGCCTCACCCGCTGGGTTTCTCCACCATTTTGTCTGCCTTCTTTCTTTAACATCTTGTTCATCACAGCACCAAAACAGGCCCTTCAGCCCACTGAGTCCACACCGACCAGCGATCCCCGCACACGGACAATTTACAATTTTACTGAAGCCAATTAACCTACAAACCTGTACGTCTTTGGAGGAAACCAAAGATCCCGGAGAAAACCCACATGGGTCACGGGGAGAACGTGCAAACTCCGTACAGACAGCGCCCGTAGTCGGGATCGAACCCGGGTCTGCATTCACTGCAGGGGAGCAACTCTACCGCTGCGCCACCGTGCCACCCTGTAAACTGTTCTGGAGCTGCAAGGAACTGCAGGTGCTGGAAGTTTTAGCAAACACAAAGTGCTGGAGGATCTCAATGAGTCAGGTAGCATCTGCGGAGGGACGTATGCAGGTGACGCTTTGGGCTGAGAGCCTCCCTTAGACTAATGAAGAAGTACTGATGACAGATATTGCCTGACCCATTAAGTTCCCAGTTCCTCCAGCACTTTGGCTTTTGATTATCTAAACTCTCTTGCTTCTGATGCGGGGGGGGGGGGGGAAATCACAACGATAATATTTTAGTAGTGTCAGTACACTGCCTCACAGCGCCAGAGGCCTGGGTTTGATCCCGACCTCGGCTGCTGTCCGTTAGGAGTTTGCATGTTCTGTTTGACCTGTTGGGTTTCCTCTGGGTGCTCCGGTTTCCGCCCACATCCCAAGGGCGCGGGGGTTTGTAGGTTAATTGGCGCTCCGTAAATTGTCCCCCGGTGTGCAGGGAGAGGGTGTGGGAGTTGGATAACACTGAACTCGTGCGAACGGGTAATCGCTGGTTTTGGTGGGCCGCAGGGCCCCGTTTCCATGGTGAGTCTCCAGGTTAAACTAAACATGGAGCTTATTCTTCAAAACACACTTGACAGAAGTTTGGATGAGCTCAAGTCTGAAGTAAATTTATTGGAAGTCGTGACGCAGGCAATGCTGAATAGTGCATCAGTTGATAGCAGAGTGCGAATGTCTGACAGCACCCGAGTAGCCAGGAAGATGCACGGGCCTATGGTGTGGTAAGGCAGCAACCCGCCCGCTGTGCCATCATGCCACCGGCTGTGAGGTTTTGGTCTGGACCCTTCTTCAGACGGCTTGTGGGGGCGGGGAGCGGCGGGGTGGGGGTGGGGAGGTGTTGGACACAAGACCAAGCCTGGCGAGCGAAAGGTGGCTACAGGTGAAGGGGGTGGGGAGTATAAAAACATAGAAAATAGGTGCAGGAGGAGGCCATTCAGCCCTTCGAGCCAGCACCACCATTCATTGCGATCATGGCTGATCGTCCCCTATCAATAACCCGTGCCTGCCTTCTCCCCATATCGCTTGACTCCACCAGCCCCTAGAGCTCTATCTAACTCTCTCTTAAATCCATCCAGTGATTTGGCCTCCACTGTCCTCTGTGGCAGGGAATTCCACAAATTCACAACTCCCTGGGTGAAAAAGAGGCGAGGGTTTTCTTACTGAATGCAGGGCAGCGATCGCTCAGTAAAATAAACAAAAAGACAAAGTGTAATGAGACACGCATGAAATCTCGGGGGAACCGAAGATCTCGGGGGGGAAACCCACGCAGGTCACGGGGAGAACGTACAAACTCCGTACAGACAGCACCCGCAGTCGGGATGGAACCCGGGTCTCCGGCGCTGCACTCGCTGCAAGGCAGCAACTCGACCGCTGCGCCACCGTGACTGCCCATGCGTGTGTGCGTATATACATTATGTGTACACACGCACACGGGGAACTTTTTTTCCAGTCTCGTTTATTATATTGTCCACTGCGGACTATGTTTACATATTCTGTGGTGCTGCTGTAAGTAAGATTGCCATTGTTCTATCTGGGACATATGCCAATAAAACCTCTCACAAATGTCCTTTAAAATGCGGTCATTGTACCCACCTGCCGCTTCCTCTGCCTGCTACCCCCACATGCCCAACACCTTCTGTGTGAAATGTTTGCCCTCAGATCCCATTTAAACTCCCCCCCCCCCCCCCCACTCACCTGAAATCTATGTCCCCCAGTTTTAGATTCCCTATGCTGGGAAACAGATGGTGAAAGGTTATGTTTAAGAAAGAACTGCAGATGCTTGAAAAATCAAAGGTAGACAGAAATGCTGGAGAAACTCAATGGGTGAGGCAGCATCTATGGAGCGAAGGAATAGGTGACGGTTATGAGCATTGTCTTCTCCAATTTCAGGTAGTCCTTGCTTTCTCCCTCCTTCCCCTCCCCAGCTCTCCCACGGCCCAGTCTCCGACTCTTCCTTTCTTCTTCCCCGCCCCCCTCCCCCCCCCCCCACATCAGTCTGAAGAAGGGTCCCGACCCGAAACGTCACCTATTCCTTCGCTCCATAGATGCTACCTCACCCGCTGAGTTTCTCCAGCATTTTTGTCTACCAAGTGAATAGTCATGGTCTGTGCCTCCTTTTGAGTTTGTACACCTCTATAAGGTTGGCCAAGGGAATTCACTGCCACAGACGGCTGCGGAGGCCAAGCCATTGAGTATTTTTAAAGCGGAGATTGATACTGTAGATTTAAGAAAAAACTGCAGATGCTGGTAAAATCGAAGGTAAACACAAAATGCTGGAGAAACTCAGCGGGTGAGGCAACATCTCAAACAAGTCAAGTTTATTTGTCACATACACATACGAGATGTGCGGTGAAAGGAAAGTGGCAATGCTCGCGGATTGTGCAGAAAACACTACAAAACAGAATGGAACAGAATCAGTAATTACATATTGGTGAGAAAAAACTCCAGCAATGTTAAAAAGACACAACGCTACAGTAGTTTGGTACAGTAAGTTAGCCCCTGGTAAGATAAGAGTTTACAGTCCTAATGGGCTGTGGGAAGAATCTCCGTCTCATCATCTCCGATTTCGCAGCGTGACAGCGGGGGCGTTTGCCTGACCGTAGCAGCTGGGACAGTCTGTTGCTGGGGTGGAAGGGGTCCCCCCATAATGTTGCTGGCTCTGGAGCTGCACCTTCTGGTGTATAGTTCCTGCAGGGAGGTGAGTGTAGTTCCCATAGTACGTTCGGCCCTAGCGCACTACTCACTGCCGAGCCTTCTTGTCCTGGGCAGAGCAGTTCCCAAACCAGATTGTGATGTTTCCGGACAAGATGCTTTCCACAGTCGCTGAGTAGACGCACAGAAGGGTCCTCGGAGACACTCTGAATTTCCTCAGCTGAGGTGGTGAAGGCGCTGCCGTGCCTTTCTCACCAGTGCGGCAGCGAGCGATGTCCGTGTCAGATCGTCAGATATGTGGACCCCCAGGTATTTAAAGCAGTTCTATGCAGCAGCAACTCTCCATGCTGAGTTTCTCCATCATTTTGATGGTTCTTGATTAGTAAAAGCTTCAAAGGTTACGGGGAGAAGGCAGGAGAATGTAGTTGTGAGGGGGAAAATAGATCAGCCGAGATCAAATGGCGGAGCAGACCCGGTGGGCCAAATGGCCTAATTCTGCTCCCATTTCTCATATCAATTAAAAATTAAGTTATATTTGTCAACAGCCTTTCCAACAATATACACATCTCGGCTCTTTTCAGATCCACATTTTTCCCCATTTCGGGCAACTTCAGCACCATCACACCTTCCCTTTCATGTCATAAGGAATAGGAGTAGAATTAGGCCACTCAGCCCATCAAGTCTACTCTGCCATTCAATCATGGCTGATCTACCTCTCCCTCCCAACCCCATTCTCCTGCCTTCTCCCCGTAACCCCCGACACCCGAGCTAATCAACCGTGTAAGTTTTTGTTTTATAGTTTAGTATGATCATGCAGAACAGAAACAGGTCCTTCGGCCCACTGAGTTCATGCCGCCATCAGGGATCGTACAATAGCTCTGCGTTGTCCGTTGAATCCAGATGTAATTTTGCAGAGTCGTGGTGGAGAATCTGCGTCTATTAGAAGCACGCACTTTAACTCACCCAGCACGACCTCATCCCATCACAAACCAACCGTGTTCCAACAGAATACCCACCAACATTATTCACATCATGCCTCATATCATGTCCCATACACTGTAAACGGCTCGATTGTAATGTGTAGGGAGGAACTTGCTATTGAGGGAGTGCAGCGTAGGTTTACAGGGTTAATTCCCGGGATGGCGGGACTGTCATATGCTGAGAGAATGGAGCAGCTGGGCTTGTACACTCTGGAATTTAGAAGGATGGGAGGGGATCTTATTGAAACGTAAGATTATTAAGGGTTTGGACACGCTAGAGGCAGGAAACATGTCCCCGATGTTGGGGGAAGTCCAGAACCAGGGGCCACTTGTTTAAGAATAAGGGGTAAGCCATTTAGAACAGAGAAGAGGAAACACTTTTTCCTCACAAAGTGTGGTGAGTTTGTGGAATTCCCTGCCTCAGAGGGCGGTTCGCTTGATGCTTTCGAGAGAGAGCTAGATAGGGCTCTTAAAGATAGCGGAGTCAGGGGATATGGTGAGAAGGCAGGAACGGGGTACTGATTGGGGATGATCAGCCATGATCACATTGAGGCAGAGGGCGGTGGAGGTCAACGAATTGCCGTGGGGAATTTGTCCCTTGTTTTGACCTTTTGTCCCTTATTTGGGAGTGAGAAAGTTGGCGACCCTACTTGTGGTAATCGGGGAGTTGGTCACATATCTAGCTGAGACAAGAGGAGGGGGGAGATCAGGGCAGAGGGGGTGTGGGGGAGAGGATGGTTGGTAGCCCAAGAGCCCCTTTTCCCCCAACAATCATTCATGCAACTCAGTGGGTCGGGCAGCATCCTCGGAAAACATGGATAGATAACGTTTCGGATCAAGATCCTGATTCAGTCTGAAGGGGCCCCAACCCAAAAGGCCACCTGTGCATCTTTTCCCCAGAGGTGCTGCCTGACCTGTTGAGTTACTCCAGCACTTTGTGTGTCTTTCCTTGGTAGACCAACACCTGCCGTTCCTTCTTTCTTCAACCATTCAAACATTAACAGTGCACGCATGTGTTAGGAATGTGCGCGCTGTGTGTCTGCCAACATGCTCTCGCAGAAACAGATGGATTTATATCCTGGTAAGCAGCCTCAAGTGCTGACTGTTTTTTGTGCTTGGCAATGGCATGCCCTTACGTAGACACGGCGCCGAGACGCACCATTAATAAATCTACGTGGCCAGAATACAAACATCAAGGAGACATGCAGTCCGAGTATTACATGCACGAGGGCGGTGGGTGCCTGGAACGCGCTGTCAGGCGCGGCGGCGGAGGAGGCAGATACGATAGTGGCATTTAAGGGGCTTTTAGACGGGCACGTGGATATGCAGGGAATGGATCACGTGCAGGCAGAGATTAATTTCAACTTGACTGAATGAACAGGTTTATTGGCCAAGTATGTTCACATACAAGGAAATTGCTTTGGTGCTCCACTCGCAAGTAAGAACACGACATACAACATACAATAACAAACAAGAATGACACGCAAAACATTAATAATAAAACATTACAGTTTAAGCATGTGAATGAAATAAAATACGAGAGCAAAAAGAGGCTGCTGGCTTTGGTTATTGAGTAGAGCTACTCCTCATGGAAATAAGCTGTTTTTTTTTAATGTCTGGCTGTGGCAGCTTTGACAGTCCGGAGCCGCCTTCCAGAGGGAAGTGATTCAAAGAGTTTGTGGGCAGGGTGAGAGGGGTCAGAGATGACCTTACCCGCTCGCTTCCTGGCCCTTGCAGTGTACAGTTCGTCAATTGGGGGGTGGGGGCAGTGTGTTCCAGGCACCCACCACCCTCGTGTACATAATACTTGCACTGCATGTCTTCTTCTTTATGTTTGTAATCTGGCCACATAGATTTATTAACGCCCGTGCCAGTCGGCTGCTTAGCAAGGGCATTGTGGGCCGAAGGGCCTGTTTCTGTGCAGAATACCGTTCTACGTACTCTGATGTTTTAGAGGTGAAAAGTACACCATAAAAGATCACAACACGAAAAAAATCCACCAATCTCTGGTCAATACTATTTGAAAGTTGAATAAAACAAAGAATCAAACCAGCAGCTCAAATGTTGGATTAAATTATGATTAGAGTACAGTCTGAAGTATTAGGGTGGCGATATGGGATCAGATCCCATTCTGGCAGATGGGAGGTTATTAAATAAAATAGGAATTTAAGAACAGATTTGAATTGTTTTCTCTTGAAAGTGGAAGGATACATGATAGAAGTATATAAAATTATGAGGCATAAAGACAGAAGACAGTCAGTACCTCTTTTTAGCTTAGTTTAGAGATGTATTGCAGAATCAGGCCCTTCGGCCCACCAGGTCCATGCTGACCAACACACTAACACGATCCCACACATACACACACACACACACACACACACACACACACACACACACACACACACACACACACACACACACACACACACACACACACACACACACACACACACACACACACTAGGGACAATTTCCAATTTTACCAAAGCCAATTAACCTACTGTCTTTGGAGTGTGGGAGGAAACCGGAGCACCCGGAGAAAACCCACACAGGTCACGTGAGAGCGTACAAACTCCATACAGACAGCACCGGTAGTCAGGATCGAACCCAGATCTCCGGCGCTGTGAGGCAGCGACTCTACTGCTGCATCACACAAGAATGGATTTGATAAACAATGTTGACTGTCCTCTGTCTCGAGATATTCAAAGACCTTTGAAAAATGCTGGAAAAACTTAATAAAAATCACATTAAAATGCTGGCAAATAGTTCAGAATACTAAAAAGAAATAACTTACCTTTCCTAATCTCAACAAGGAGCCCATCTCGTTCCAGACATACGTGCGGAATTGACCCATCTTTTGTTTTTTCTCCCTCTCCAGAGATGCTGCCTGAGATACACCAGCACTTTGTGTCTATCCCTGATGTAAACCAGCATCTATGGCTCTTGGTTTCTGCGTACATGTGGGGTGATCCTTCGTGAGCGGCTGGACACTGTGACGGCCACAGAATCACCAGCTGACAGGTATCTCAATCAGTTAGTTAACTAATGGCACAACAGCTGAACCAGTTTAGTGTTAAATAGATCATCAACAACAGAACAGCAACCGTTCACCGTTCTACTCCTGTGGGCTTGTGTGTTTTATAATTATATTTTTTGTACTAATGACCTGTTTCTTTTCAAATTTGTATGCATCATTTATGTGTAATTAATGTATAATAATGTTCATATTTCTGCATAATGTCTCTAAACCAAACTAAACAATAATTGATGTATAGGTTGTGTTGGGCTGAGTCTGTGGCTATGATGACACAGTGCGGGAAAATTGCCCTTTGTCCCACCGAGTCCCTGGTGACCAGCGACCGCCCCCGTCCACTAGCACTACCCTACACACACTGGGGACAATATAAAATGTCACCAAAGCCAATTAACCTACAAACCTGTACGTCTTTGGGGTGCGGAAGGAAACCGGAGCAGCCGGAGAAAACCCACGTGGTCACAGGGAAAACATGCAAACTCCGTACAGACAGCGCCCGTCGTCAGGTTCGCACCCGGGTCTCCGGCGCTGTGAGGCAGCAACTCTACCGCTGCGTCGCCATGCACGGTAAGCAAGACAGAGAGAGACAGGGAGCACAAATAAACATTAATGGCAGGAGTCAAACAAAGTGCCTCATTGGTGACCCTCGGACTATCCTTGATCGGACGTTGCTGGCTTTACCTCGCACTAAACATTATTCCCTTATCATCTATCTGCACACTGTGAACGGCCCCACTGTAATCATGTATTGTCTTTCCGTTGACTGGTTAGCACACAACAAAAGCTGTTCACTGTACCTCAGTACGCGTGACAATAAACTGAACTGAACTGACTAAATGAAGTCGAAATTCTCTCCAAAATGGACGGGGAGGAAAGAGAGGGTCAGAGAGAGAGAGTGTGAGAGAGAGAGAGAGAGAGAGAGAGTGAGAGAGAGAGGGAGAGAGAGAGAGAGAGAGAGAGAGAGAGAGAGAGAGAGAGAGAGAGAAATAAAGAAGGTTTAATTGAAGAAACGAGGGAAGTTAGGCAGATATCTAGATGGAGAGAGGGAATGACACAAAGGAGAGTTCATAAGATCATAAGATCATAAGGTCATAGGGTCGTAGGGTCATAAGGTCATAAGATCATAAGATCATAAGGTCATAAGATCATAAGATTGTAGGGTCATGATCATAAGGTCATAGGATCGTCATAAGGTCATAAGATTATGATTAAAAGGTCATAAGGTCATTAGTGATCGGAGCAGAATTAGGCCATTCGGCCCATCGATAATGGCTGATCTATCGCTCCCCCCTAACCCCATTCTCCTGCCTTCTCCCCATGACCTCCGACAGTTGTAAGTAGGGATGTAGGGGTGGAGGGGAGAAAAGGAAAGGGATGTTGTGGAGAAGCGCGAGCCAATGGGGGAAGGTGTTGAGAATGCGCTCACATTCACAAGGCAATGACACCCTCTGTACACTAGTGTTGTCCGTCAACACTAATGTGCAAACAAACGAGACAGGAAACGTTTCACAGACATTGCTCCTTCACCTCTTAAGGCTGACGGAATGAAGGGATATGGGGAGAAGGCAGGAACGGGATACTGATTGTGGATGAGGAACTGCCTAGGGAACTGCTCAATCAATATCACAACAATCTTCCAGAGCAAAGGTGAGTCATTTATTGGATAACATGGATAGGTGACATTAAGGGTTCTTCAGTTTGAAGAAGAGGCTCAACCATTAACGTCACCTATCGGTCTGATGACTCGCTTGAACTGAAAACTCGCTTATCCATGTTCTCCAGAGATGCTGCCTGACCCGCTGAGTTACTCCAGCACTCTGTGAAACGTCACCTATCCATGTTCTCCACAGATGCTGCCTGACCCGCTGAGTTACTCCAGCACTCTGTGAAACGTCACCTATCCATGTTCTCCAGAGATGCTGCCTGACCCGTTGAGTTACTTTCCATGTATTAACCGTTATCTTAACCTTGTTTCTCCAAGTGGTACTGATTTTGGATGATCAGCCATGATCACATTAAATGGCAGTGCTGGCTCGAAGGGCCGAATGGCCTACTCCTGCGCCTATTGTCTACGTATCTATATTGTACTCTCAATTGAAGGAAGGTGGGCGAGCCCCCGGCCGGCCAAAGAAACGCTTCAAGGATAACATCAGGAACAGCCTGAAGAAATTCCACATCACATCGAGCAACTGGGAGCACATTGCCCTGGACAGGCGCTCCTGGAGGAAATCCGCGCGGGAAGGAGCCGCACGTCACGAAACGGAACTACGCCGTGTCACAGAGACAAAGCGACAGCACCGTAAGGGAGAGAGAGAAGGGGGCTCGACGACTACCGACCACCGCCAGTCTCCACTGCCCACGTTGCACCAGGGTGTGTGGATGGCCGATCGGCCTCTACAGACATCTGCAGACCCACAAGTAGACGGCCCTGTGGAGAGGAGAGGAGAGGACAGTCATACTCGTTTCGAGTGACCGCCCATGATATTTGACTGTTACTGTGTCAAAACAGCAGTAAATGGATGGATAGGATGCAGTGGGACATCTACACTGGTGCACTCTGACTGTGTCACATCATACAACGTGTTTATCTTCGGGAGTTAGCGTCAATCTTTGCTGGCTGTCTGGTACGGATCAGGAATCTGGCCTATTCTCCTGAAATTCGTTAACTTTGTGAAGGACTGCATTACAGCTCTCTGTTATAAAAATCCAGCACGTCCCTTCACTTTTGTATAACCATTTATTTACTGCTGAGGCAGAGCGTTCCTTCATCTGCTCCTCAAGGGTCCTGTCCCACTTGGCGATATATTCAGCGACTGCCGGCATCATTGACTGACGTATCAGGCCACTGAATAATTTATGGCGTGGAGCGGCGGTGACGACGTAGTGACGCGCGGTGTTTTTTTTCAAGTGTCGCAACATTTTATTTGTCACCGCTGGATTTTGAAATGTTCAAAATCTTTTGGCGACACTGATACGACGCCGGCAGTCGGCTAAAAATCGGCAAATGGGACAGGCCCTTCAGGCTTGAGAACCCTGCAGTGGAACTATCCTCCGGGCACGACTGCAGAAACAACAATGGCTGGAGTTTTCCGGCTGGTCTTGAGTCATAGAGTGATCATAAGGCCATAAGGAATAGGAGCAGAATTAGGCCATTCGGCCCATCAAGTCCACTCCGCCATTCAATGGTGGCTGGTCTATCTCTCTCTCCCAATCATATTCTCCTGCCTTCTCCCCATAACCCCTGACACCCATTCTGATCAAGAATCTGCTATCTCTGCCTTAAAAATATCCACTGACTTGCCCTCCACCGTATTAAAAGTTGGGCATCACTGGTGGCGCAGCGTGAGTTGCTGCTTCACAATGCCAGAGTCCCAGGTTCGAATCCTGACTACGGGTGCTGTTTGCACGCTCTCTCCCTGTGACCTGCGTGGGCTCCAGTTTTCCTCCCACATGCAGGCTTGGAGGTTAATTGCCTTTGGTACATTGTTCCCAGAGTGTGTAAGGTAGAACGAGTGTATGGGTGATCTTTGGTCAGCTCAGATTTGGTGAGCCAAAGGGCCTGTTTCCACACTCAACATCTAAAACAAAAAAAACTAAGCACAGAATGATATGCACGGCAGTCATTTCATAGAGTCACAGAGTGATACAGTGTGGAAACAGGCCCTTCGGCCCGACTCACCCACACCGGCCCACAATGTCCCATCTACCCTAGTCCCACTTGCCTACGCTTGGTCCATAACCCTCCAAACTTGTCCTGTCCATGTACCTGTCCAACTGTTCCTTAAACGGTCGGATAGTCCCAACCTCAACTACCTCCTCTGGCAGCTCGTTCCATACACCCACCACGCTCTGCGTGAAAAAGCTACCCCTCAGATTCCTACTAAATCTTTTCCCCTTCACCTTGAACCTATGTCCTCTGGTCCTCGATTCCCCTACTCTGGGTAAAAGACTCTGTGCACCTACCCGATCTATCCCACTCATGATTTTGTACACCTACATAAGATCTCTACTCATCCTCCTGTGCTCCATGGAATAGAGACCCAACTTACTCAACCTCTCCCTGTAGCTCACACCCTCTAGTCCTGGCTACATCCTCGTAAATCTTTTCTGAACCCTTTCAAGCTTGACAAGATCTTTCCTATAACGTGGTGCCCGGAACTGAACACAATATTCTAAATGCAGTCTCACCAACGTCTTATACAACTGCAACGTGACCTCCCAACTTCTATACTCAATACTCTGACTGATGAAGGGCAAAATGCCAAAAGCCTTTCTCACCACCTTATCTACCTGCGACTCGACCTTCAAGGAAAGAGGATTGCCCATTTTAGACGGAGGTGACATGGAATTCCTTCTCTTGGAAAGGTCATGAACCTTTGAAAATCTCTGCCCCAGAGAGTGATGAACGAAGTCATTGAATTTGAGGTGGAGAGTGACATTTTTGTAATCGTGTATTGTCTTTCCGCTGACTGGTTCGCACGCGACAAAAGCTTTTCACTGCACCTCGGTACACGTGACACTAAACTAAACAGAACTTTTTTGAGTGATTGATTGAATGATACAGCATGGAAACAGGCCCTTCGGCCCACAGAGTCCATGCCAACCTTCCATCATCCAATCGATATTAGTCTATGTTCTATATATCAGTTCTATGTTATCCCATTTTCTCATTGAGGGGCCATTTTACAGCAGCCAATTAAATGAATGAATAGGTTTATTGGTCAAGTATTCACATACAAGGAATTTGCCTTGGTGCTCCGTCCGCAAGTGACAACGTGACACACAGTGACAGTTAAGAATGACACATAAAACATTAAACATTAATAATAAAACATTATTGATTAAACATGAAAATTAAATAAAATCCCAGAGAAAAAGGAGGCTACAGATTTTTGGTTATTGAGTGGACCTACTACACGTGGAAAAAAGCTACAAACCTGCACATTTTTGGGATATTTTTAAGACAAAGATAGATAGATTCTTGATTAGTTGAGGTGTCAGGGGTTATGGGGAGAAAGCTGGAGATTGGGATTAGGAGGGAGAGATCGATCAGCCATGATTGAATGGACTGGAGCGAATGGTCAAATTCTGCTCGTATTACTCATGAGCATACGAACTTATGGATGTGCAAGGAACCCGGGGAAACCCTCATGGTGATGGGCAGGGCCTGCAAACTCCACACAGGCAGCAGCTGAGGTCAGGATCGAACCCGGGTCTCTGGCGCTGTGAGGCAGCAGCTCTACCTGCCTGAGGGACGTTGGACAGAAGGGGGAAGAGAGTGGGATTGATGTTGAGGCCAAGATTGGATCAGCCACGAGGTGTGATGAGCAGACCGGGCTATAGCTGCTCCTACTCTTTGTGTTCTTTACGTCTTGGCAGGGCCAAGGTAAATAGCGGAGCACGGCCGGCCTGAGGCCAAGCACTGAGAGGATTATTTGGACATCTCAGTTCCACATTCCTGTTCTACTTGACCCTCAGCGTCAGACGCTGGAGCAGTTCCACTCAGCAGGAGAACATTCCACTCCTACATCTCTGTCTTTAGTTTAGCTCGGTTTAGTTTAGAGATACAGCGCCGAAACAGGCCCTTCGGCCCACCGGGTCCGCACCGACCAGCGACCCCCGCACACTAACACCATCCTACACACACGAGGAACAATTTACATTCGTACCAAGCCAATTAACCTACAAACCCGAACGTCTTTAGAATGGGGGAGGAAACCGAAGATCTCGGAGAAAACTCACGCAGGTCACGGGGAGAACGTGCAGACTCCGTACAGACAGCGCCCGTAGTCGGGTTCAAACCCGGGTCTCTGGCGCTGCAGGTGTTCTAAGGCAGCAACTCTACCGCTGCGCCACCGTGCTGCCCTTGTCCCTGGTTACTCTTGTCCCTGTAAGCTAAACAAGACTACGTGAGTAGTCGCCCAAATTACTCTTTGGGCGACTACTCACGACCATACACGCGTCACTCCGCGACATGTCGGCTGTATGTTCGTGAGTCGTCCCCTCAGTCGCCCAAAGAGTCGTAGCGTCTTTCTGGTCGCCGCTGGATTTTCAACATGTTGGAAATTTTCGGCGACCTGCAACGACCTACGACGGGTGCCGGCAGTCGCCAAAAAGTCGCGTAAGTGGGACAGGCCCATCAGTTCTCCAGCTCGATGGTCTGTCAAATGACAAAAAGAGTGGATGTGGAGAGGATGTTTCCACTAGTGGGAGAGTCCAGGACCGGAGGCAATAGCCTCAGAATTAAAGGACGTTCTTTTAGGAAGGAGATGAGGAGGAATTTCTTTAGTCAGAGGGTGGTGAATCTATTGGATTCTTTGCCACGGAAGGCTGGAGAGACCAAGTCAGTGGATATTTTTAAGGCAGAGATAGATAGATTCTTGATTAGTGCATGTGTCAGGGGTTACGGGGAGAAGGCAGGAGAATGGGGTTGGGAGGGAGAGATAGATCAGCCACGATTGAACTGTGGAGTAGACTTGATGGGCCGAATGGCCTAATTCTGCTCACGGAATGTATGAATCTACAGCAGTACATGTACATTACAGCAGGCCGGATTGTCGACAGCTGACTGTGGCCGCAAGAGGGGTTGTGGGGGAGATTGTTGGTGGGAATGGGGATCGTGGTAGGGTCCGGGTATGCTGGTAGCGATGAGGAGCCGTTAAGTTAACGCCTCAGTGTTGAGAACTCGTGATTTGTGTTCATCCCTCTGCCATGAAAGTGAATCAGCAGCTCATTTGGTAGGTTAATTTATAGTTTATCCTATGATGAGCGTTTGTCGGCACTGGGCCTGTACTCGCTGGAGTTTAGAAGATTGAGGGGGGCACCTCATTGAAACGTACAGAATAGTGAAAGGCTTGGATAGAGTGGATGTGGAGAGGATGTTTCCACTAGAAGTATAGAAACATAGAAAATAGGTGCAGGAGGAGGCCATTCGGCCCTTCGACCCAGCTTCGCCATTCAATATGATCATGGCTGATCATCCAAAGTGAGTACCCTGAGTACCCTGTTCCTGCTTTCTCACCATATCCCTTGAATCCATTAGACCTCAGAGCTTTATCTAACTCTCTTTTGAATGCATCAAGTGAATCGGCCTCCACTGCCTTCCGAGGCTGATAATTCCGCAAATTGACAACTATCTGGGTGAAAAAGTTTTCCCTCGTCTCAGTTTTTGGGAGAGTCTAGGAGTAGAGGTCATAACCTCAGAATTAAAGGACGTTTTTTTAGGACGGAGATGAGGGGGGTTTTCTTTAGTCAGAGAGTGGTGAATCTGTGGAATTCTTGGCCACAGAAGGCCGTCAATAGATATTTGTAAGGCAGATAGATTCTTGATTAGTACGGATGTCGGGGGTTATGGGGAGAAGGCAGGAGAATGGGGTTGGGAGGGAGAGATAGATCAGCCAGGATTGAACGGCAGAGTAGACTTGATGAGCCGAATGGCCTAATTCTGCTCCTATCCCTTATGACCTTAACCCATGTTCCTACCATTGAGAACCAATCCTTCATTCAGATAAGGGCTTCAACTGGATGAGGACCAGGCAAGCTTTTCGTACGACGTTTACGCGCTAAAGTGTGTGGGAATGAAAAGCAAAACAAGAAAAACTGATGAACGCGTTCCACTAAAATACCATTGACAATTTTGACTATAAATGGAAAGCAAGAGCCTGAACTGTTGCTCGAATATTTGAACTATGTCCAAACATAATCCTTGTTTAAAATGAGTAGCTGCTGCTCCACCCTGCTGCCCAAATAACACAGCCAAGGGTACGGACTAATTTCTCACACAAGGCAATCTTGGCAAGGGTACAACTTCATATAAAGAGCGACTTAGGAAGAGGAACATTTAACTTTAATCATGTTTGCCCTCACTATATTTTTCTCCATTATAATTGCCTTCATTGCTGGCACCCAGTTCTTAGAATCATAGAAACATAGAAATTAGGTGCAGGAGCAGGCCATTCGGCCCTTCGAGCCTGCACCGCCATTCAATATGATCATGGCGGATCATCCAACTCAGTATCCTGTACCTGCCTTCTCTCCATACCCCCTGATCCCTTCAGCCACAAGGGCCACATCCAACTCCCTCTTAAATATGGCCAACGAACTGGCCTCAACTACCTTCTGTGGCAGAGAATTCCACAGATTCACCACTCTCTGTGTGAAAAACGATTTTCTCATCTCGGTCCTAAAAGACTTCCCCCTTATCCTTAAACTGTGACCCCTTGTCCTGGACTTCCCCAACATCGGGAACAATCTCCCTGCATCTAGCCTGTCCAACCCCTTAAGAATTTTGTAAGTCTCTATGAGATCACCCCTCAATCTTCTAAATTCCAGCGAGTACAAGCCTTCTTCTTGTCGAGTCCACACACTAGATTAGAGGTTGTCCAGCCAGAGCTGAACACACGTCTCGGCGTCTGCACACAGTGGTGTCTGTCTTGCCGCTTCTTGTCCTTCTTGTGTGTGGTGGTGGAAAGATTGGTGGAGACAGGGCCGCGACGTGAACGCTCTTCCCTTGACCCCGGTGCCCAGTTAAACCCGCCGGTATCTCATCATTAAATAGTGAATGTCTAATCTTAAGGTATCCTTCACCGTATTTTCGTTTATTGAGGGAACAATATTAAAGTTAAACATCCACTGCACAACGGTGAGCTACTTTAATAGACACAAAGTGTTGGAGTAACTCATTGGTTCATAGGTTCGAGGAGCAGAATTAGGCCATTCGGCCCATCAAGTCCACTCCGCCATTCAATCATGGCTGATCTATCTCTCCCTCCTAACCCCATTCTCCTGCCTTCTCCCCATAACCCCTGACACCCGTACTAATCAAGAATCTATCTATCTCTGCATTAAAGATATCCATTGACTTGACCTCCACGGCCTTCTGTGGCAATGAATTCTGCAGATTCACCACCCTCTGGCTAAAGAAATTAGAATAGAATAGAATGCCTTTTATTGTCATGCAAACAGACATGGTTTGAACGAAATTTCATTCCTACAGTCATGACATTACAAAAAAAACCCAAGACATCTCATCTCATTCCATCTCATCTCATTTCTAAAAGTACATCCTTTCATCCTGAGGCTATGCAATCTAGTCCTAGACTCTCCCACCAGTGGAAACATCCTCTCCATATCCACTCTATCCAGGCCTCGGCATGTCAGGCAGCATCTCTGGAGAACAAGGGTCGGTGACGTTTCAGATCGACAGCCTTCTTCAGAATGAATTGCTCCAGCACTTAGTGTTTTACGCAAGTTTCCCAGCATCTGCAGTCCCTTGTGTCTCCAAACGTTTTCTAGATACGAATTTTGGATGATTCTAGTTTTAATTCCCAATCCGTAAATGGGCAGGAAATATCCTTGGATCTCATGAGACACCGTAGAATCGGCCGCTGAAAATGTAACTTGAATTCATAATATATTTGTTCGAACTGATGCAAATTTGACATTGCTGAACTAGAGAAATGTTGGCTATTAAACTCAATACGGGACAGGGTGGAGTAACAAGAGGAAGCTCAGTGGGATTGCCAAAATGTATCTCGGTTTCATCTTTCTTTGCTTATCATCAAAGACAGATTGATAAGAAATCCAGCGGGTGAGGCAGCATCTATGGAGCGAAGGAAATGGGAAATGTTTCTGGTCGAAACTCCAACACTTTGTGTCTATTTAAGTAGCTCATCGTTATACAGTATATGTTTTACTTTAATATTGTTCCCTCAATAAATAATAGACGAGGAAACACTTTTTCTCACAGAGAGTGGGGAGTCTGTGGAATTCTCTGTCTCAGAGGGCGGTGGAGGCCGGTTCTCTGGATGCTTTCAAGAGAGAGTTAGATAGGGCTCTCAAAGATAGCGGAGTCAGGGGATATGGGGAGAAGGCAGGAACGGGGTACTGATTGGGGATGATCAGCCATGATCACATTGAATGGCGGTGACCAGTTGTCACCCCGTACACTCAAAGGACAATTTTACAACTTACTGAAGCAAATTAACCTATAAACCTGCACGTCTTTGGAGTGTGGGAGGAAACCGGAGATCCCGGAGAAAACCCATGCAGGTCACGGGGAGAAGGTACAAACTCCGTTCAGACAGCACAAGTAGTCAGGATCAAACCCAGATCTCTGGCGCTGTGAGGCAGCAACTCTACACTGTGCCAACAGTCCCCACCAACTTTTTGAATATTTTAATTTGACTCCAGAGTAAAACTCAGAGTGAAAAAAAAAAGACTTTGTAGTCTGTTTTACTCAAAAAGTCCCCAAAATCAGATGCTCACTTTAATGCGTAGGAAGGAACTGCAGGTGCCGGTTTACACCGAAGATAGTCCCAAAATGCTGGAGTAACTCAGCGGGCCAGGCAGCATCTCTGGAGCAAAGGAATGGGTGACGTTTCGGGCCGAGACCCTTCTTCAGACTGAGAGTCAGGGGAAAAGACGAGAGATATAGACGGTGAAGTGGAGAGATTGGTGAAGGATCTCGACCCGAAACGCCACCCATTCCTTCTCTCCGGAGATGCTGCCTGTCCCGCTGAGTTACGCCAGCTTTTTGTGTCGATCTTCGGCGCTCACTTTAATAGTTCTCCGCGTATCCGAAAAAACTCTCTGCATCGTATATTCTGTGGATGCAACAAATCACAACTGAATTATCTTAATGGCGGAAACAAGAAGAAATAGTCAGTTCCTGCCGGCGGGTATTGACCTTGCGGTGACCGACCGAGCTTGTCCAGATAATACTAAGAGGAAGCAGGCAGTTGTCAATCTCAATAAAGGTTCGACACAACAAAGATTTTCCTCCCATTGATCTCGTGAGCACTTCATATCTTAGATATGGAGGAGCTATCTTAGAAATGGTCTTAAAGACAGAGGCTTCATCACTAGGTTCGTTTATAGTTTAGTTTAGAGATACAGTGTGGAAACAGGCCCTTCGGCCCACCGTATCTGTGCCGGCCAGCGATCCCCGCACGTTAACAATATCCTACACACACTAGGGACAATTTACTATTTACATCAAGACAATTAACCTACAAACCTAGCCGTCTTTGGAGTGTGGGAGGACACAGAAGATCTCGGAGAAAACCCAAGCGATCACGGTGAGAACGTACAAACTCCACGCAGACAGCACCCGTAGTCAGGATGGAACCCGGGTCTCTGGCGCTGTGAGGCGGCAACTCTACCCGCCTGCGCCACCGTGCCTCCCTTAATCTTATGCTTTCATGGATGTCTCATTATATTTTGTCTTTAATTTTGGACTGCAAATTTTAATTATGTGCAAGAAGGAACTGCAGATGCTGGTTTAAACCGTAGACACAAAAAGCCGGAGTAACTCAGCGGGACAGGCAGCATCTCTGGAAAGAAGGAATGGGTGACGTTTCGGGTCGAGACCCTTCTTCAGTCTGACCCGAAACGTCACCCATTCCTTCTCTCCAGAGATGCTGCCCGTCCCGCTGAGTTACTCCGGCATTTTGTGTCTAATTTTAATTTTGTGATCTGTTTCAAAGGTTGTTGCAGAAGCGATGTCAACAATTTTTTAATGTTGAAAATAGATTTTAAGCATTTTTTGTTTTTTAACACCTTGTTTTATCAATTTTAACACGTTTCAACCTGTTTTTCTCACAGTTTAACGGGGTGGGAGATTGCAACATTCACATGGTCCACCCTGTTTCGACTAATGCAATCCACCTGACGTGCAAGAACAGATCAAATAGAACGAGTTGACCTACAACTTTAGGCTGTGCACGCCATACGCAAGAAGAAGAAGATGACACGGTTTAACGGTTTTTTAGAATAGAACCCGGGTCTCTGACGCTTTGAGAGAGTGGAGCAGCTGGGCTTGTACACTCTGGAGTTTAGAAGGATGAGTGGGTACCTCATTGAAACATATAAGATTGTTAAGGGCTTGGACACGCTAGAGGCAGGAAACATGTTCCGGATGTTGGGGGAGTCCAGAACCAGGGGCCACAGTTTAAGAATAAGGTGTAAGCCATTTAGAACGGGGAAACACTTTTTCTCACAGAGAGTGGTGAGTCTGTGGAATTCCCTGCCTCAGAGGGCAGTGAGGCAGAGAATCTCTCTGGATGTTTTCAAGAGAGAGCTAGATAGGGCTCTTAAAGATAGCGGGAGTCAGGGGATATGGGGAGAAGGCAGGAACGGAGTACTGATTGTGGATGATCAGCCATGATCACATTGAATGGCGGTGCTGGCTCGAAGGGCTGAATGGCCTCCTCCGGCACCTATTGTCTATTGAGGCAGCAACTCTACCGCTGTGCTTCCGTGCCACCCTGCAGCCCGATAAGGGGAAGACTTTGCAAGGTTTACTAGGCTGGGGGTGAACCTAGTTGTGTCTGGAATCGATGCAGGAACAGTGCTGGCTGGTTCACTGTCACGTACTGGTGTACTATGGCGTACTTTAATGGAATGTGCAGCATCAGCAGAGCCACATTCAGGCTTCATATCGTCAGTCCTTGAAGCTGGGTGTGGTGCAGTCTCTGCTGGCAAAATCTCAGCCCAGCTACTCAAAGGTCAAGAGAATGTAATTGTCATATGGGCCAACAACACAACAATGAAATGAACACTTATGTCTGAAGTGTTTAAGAAGGAACTGCAGATGCTGGAAAATCGAAGGTAGACAAAAGTGCTGGAGAATCTCAGCGGGTGCAGCAGCATCTATGGAGCGAAGGAAGAGGAAATAGGCAACGTTTCGGGCCGAAACCCTTGGGTTTCGGCCCGAAACGTTGCCTATTTCCTTCGCTCCACAGATGCTGCTGCACCCGCTGAGTTTCTCCGGCAATTTTGTCGACATATGTCTGAAGTTTAGTTTCGTTCAGTTTAGAGACACAGCGCGGAAACACCTATTCCGTCACCTATTCCTTCTCTCCAGAGATGCTGCCTGACCCGCTGAGTTAAGGGCCTATCCCACTTGAATGCGTTTGCGTGCGTTTGGCGCGACGAAACGGTAGCGGAGTTCACGCGAAGTTCGCGCTAGGTTCGCGCTAAGTACGCGCTAAGTTCGCGCGTGACGTCATTTGCGTCATGCTTACCAATCAGCCGGGCAGGTGGCGGGCCAACTGAATTTGGGCGTCGCACGCCGTCGGGTGGTGACGTCATCACCAAACGCCACGACCGCAATGCGCCTGCATGACCGTTGGCATGCGAAGATTTCGGCCACTGCCAGAATTTCTGAGCCCCGCGCGATGTCGGGACCAGCCCTGTACAGCTCCGCGCTTCTAAGTGGGACCGGCCTCGCGCGGCCATACGGTGCCCGTACACCTCAAGCGACCATGAGGTCGCGTAATTTGCGAGCCAAGGTCGTGTAAGTGGGACAGGCCCTCTACTCCAGCATTCTGTGTCTGTCTTCAAGGATATTCCCACGTGAGGCAGCTTTACACGATCATTCACACGAAGAGCGTGCAACCAGCAACAATATAAAAAAGTCATGATCAGTAATAGTAGATAACCAGAGCAAGACCAATGTCCGCAGTTCAAACAAAACAAAGTTGGCCATAGTAAAACGTAGTTGCTACGGGAGTGGTGGTACACTGACCATGTGAAGCCTGAATGTTTAAGAAGGAACTGCAGATGCTGGAAAATCGAAGGTAGACAAAAATGCTGGAGAAACTCAGCGGGTGAGGCAGCATCTATGGAGCGAAGGAAATAGGCAACGTTTTGGGTCGAGACCCTTCTTCCGACTGATGTGAGGGTGGGGGGGAGGAAGATGGAAGGAAGAGGAGGAGCCAGTGGGCTGAGGGAGAGCTGGGAAGGGGAGGAGAAAGCAGGGACTACCTGAAATTGGAGAAGTCAATGTTTATACCGCTGGGGTGTAAACTGCCCAAGCAAAATATGAGGTGCTGCTCCTCCAATTTGCGGTGGGACTCACTCTGGCCATGGAGGAGACCCAGGACAGAAAGGTCGGATTGGGAATGGGAGGGGGAGTTGAAGTGCTGGGCCACCGGGAGATCAGGTTGGTTATTGCGAACCGAGCAGAGGTGTTGGGCGAAGCGATCGCCGAGCCTGAACGTGGCTCTGCTGAAATAGAAAATTCCATTAAAACATGTCGTAATATACCAGAGCATAATAGTGGACCAGCCAGCATTGTTCATGCTGAACCTGATTCCATAAGTTCATAATTGAAAATATTTTATTCTTAATGTTTTAATGTTTTATGTTTTATTCTTAATTGTTTACTGTATGTCGTAGCAGAGTGGAGCATCAAGGCAAATTCCTTGTATGTGTATATACTTGTCCAATAAACGTATTCATAAACTTCATAAGAGCAGAATTAGGCCATTCGGCCCATCAAGTCTACTCCACCATTCAATCATGGCTGATCTATCTCTCCCTCCTAACCCCATTCATCTGTTTTCTCCCCATAATTTGAGGAAGGACATTCTTGCTATTGAGGGAGTGCAGCGTAGGTTCACCAGGTTAATTCCCGGGATGGCGGGACTGACATTATAAAAATTATAAAAGGACTGGACAAGCTAGATGCAGGAAAAATGTTCCCAATGTTGGGCGAGTCCAAAACCAGGGGCCTCAGTATTAGAATAAAGGGGAGGCCATTTAAGACTGAGGTGAGAAAAAACCTTTTCACCCAGAAAGGTGTGAATTTGTGGAATTCCCTGCCACAGAGGCCAGTGGAGGCCAAGTCACTGGGTGGATTTAAGAGAGAGTTAGATAGAGCTCTAGGGGCTAGTGGAGTCAAGGGATATGGGGAGAAGGCAGGCACTGGGTTATTGATTGGGGACGATCAGCCATGATCACAATGAATGGCAGTGCTGGCTCGAAGGGCCGAATGGCCTCCTCCTGCACCTATTTTCTATGTTTCTATGACGTATGAGGAAAGAATGGGTTGACTGGGCTTGTCTTCACTGGAATTCAGAAGGGTGAGAGGGGATCTTATTGAAACATATAAAATTCTAAAGGGATTGGACAGGCTAGATGCAGGAAAAATGTTCCTGATGTTGGGGGAGACCAAAGGTTCAAAGGTCAGTTTATGGTCACATGTCCTGATTAAGGTACAGTGATGTGCAAATTACCACACAGCCATAATAAAAAACGCCACAAGACACACAACTACATAAAAGTTAACAAAAATATCCACCACAGCAGATTCCCCACAATTCTTGCTGTGATGGAAGGCAATAAACTCCCCCGTGGTCGGGGCAGTCGCAACTCCCGCATTGGGGCGATCGAAACTCCTGCGTCGGGTTCATCGAAACTGCCGCGTCGGGGGTGGTCGAAGCTCCTTGGACTTCTCAAAGTCGGTCTCTAACTGTAGACCGCGAGCTCCAGGATGTCAAAGGTTCCCGCGGTTGGAGCTCCGGAAGTCGGTCTCCAGCAGAGGCCGCCAGCTCCTCCGTGTTAGGCCGCAGTGCGGACGGAGATACAATACGGAAGAAAATCACATCTCTGTCGAGGAAAGGGGTTTAAAAAAAGTTTTCCCCAACTCCCCCTGCAAAGACGAGACAGACTGTTGGCGAGGCAGCCATTGCTGGCTCCACCCGGTGACCAGGGCTCACAGGTTAAGAATAAAGGGTCGGCCATTTAGGACTGAGATGAGGAAAAACATTTTCACCCAGAGAGTTGTGAATCTATGGGATTCTCTGCCACAGAAGGCAGTGGAGGCCAATGCACTGGATGTTTTCAAGAGAGAGTTAGATTTAGCTTTACATAGACTACATTACTCAAAATCCAAACTACATAACATATTTTCAAATGTATCTGCCATATGTGATAAATGTCAGCACTTAGAAGCTAACTTGACACACTCATTTACAAATTGTGTAAAAATTACAAAATTTTGGATAGAAATATTTAGGATAATTTCAAATGTTGTTAATATGAATCTGACTCCTGACTCAAAGTTAATAATACTGGGAATACTGGAAACAGATCAATTAATAACAACGACTCAAAGAATTTTTATTGATTATAGTTTAATAATTGGGAAAAAATTAATATTAAAATCCTGGAAAGGTCCTACATCCCCCACAATCAAAATGTGGAATACAGGAATGTTCGGAAGACACTCCATCTGGAAAGATTGAGGCTTGTCCTAATGGACAGGTTGGATCTTTTCAGAGGAATATGGTCTCCATACATTGAATATCTAAAGGGTCAAAGTGGCTCGGTGCGAGAGCCTGACTGAAGCCTGAATAATGGAATAGATGAAGAAATACGTATAACAAATCATGGATATATCTCCAACGATGGATAACTTTTTAATACTCCATTCACTTCTTTATTTTTGATTTCTTATCTCTATATTATTTTTCTCTATCTTTTCTTACTCATTAAAAAAAATGTATAGAAATATAAATGTCTTAAATGTTAATATTAGTAATATTACGAATGTATGTAAGAAGTATTTTCTATTAATATGTATTTACAGCTAATAAAAATATTCATCAAAAAAAAAAAAAAAGATTTAGCTCTTGGGGCTAACGGAATGTAGGGATATGAGGAAAAAGCAGGAACGGGGGGGTTTTGGATTTTGGATGATCAGCCACGATCATATTGAATGGCGGTGTTGGCTCGAAGGGTCGAATGGCCTACTCCTGCAACTATTTTTTGTGTTTATAATGTACAGAACAGCCCACATTTGGTGCCATGTTACTGTCCCTGCTGCAGTTGCTTTGGTCATCCGCGGACTGTAACCTGCCCAAGTCATGACCTCCTTGACCGATGTAGCACGCTCAGGCCACTCCTGCCTCCATTGTAGACTAATCTGAGTTGCTGTGATCACAGAAAGCACAATCAGGACCCTTCTTCACACCCTCACCTGAAAGACTCGAAAGGGGCCGCACGGTGGCACAGCGGTAGGGTCGCTGTTTACAGCGCCAAAGACTCGGGTTCGAATCCCGACTACGGGGGCTGGCTGTACGGAGTTTGTACGTTCTCCCCCTGACCACGTGGGTCTGTGGCTTGGTTATAAATGTAAATGGTCCCCAGTGTGTGTAGGACAAGGTTAATGTGGGGGATCGTCGGTTGGTACGGACTCGGTGGGCCAAAGGGCCTGTTTCCGTGCTGTATCTCTGAACTAAACAAAACAAAACTAAACTAAACGGGTCGTGATCAAAAAGGTCACTGATCCACTTTCTCCAGTGATGCTGCCTGAGCCGCTGAGGTCATGGAGTCATTGACCTCATATTCAGTGTGGAAACTGACCCTTCGACCCAACATGGCCACGCCAACCAAAATGCCCCATCTATCCTAGTCTCATCTGCCTGTGTTTGGCCCATATCCCACTAAACCCAGTCTATTCATGTACCTGTCCAAATGTTTCATAAACATTGCAATAGTCCCTTCTCTGGCAGCTCGTTTCTTACACCCACCACCCTCTGTGTAAAGAAGTTAACCCTCAGGTTCCCCAACCCCCCCCCCTCCCCACCTCACCTTAAACCCATGTCCCCATTGTTCTCGATTCCCCATCTCTGGCAAAAGACTGCATTTATCCAACATGATTTTATACACCTCTATAAGTCACTCCGGCACTTTGTGTTCCTTGTTTATGACCCTTGCAATGAGGGAAAGTTCCCAACCAATTCTGGACCCGTTATCCGTTCACGGTAACCAAACTGAGTCATTTTGCTCTTTGATTGGCCACGAGATTGGAAAACATTGGTCGTGAGGCAAATCGATCTGTCGGGCAGCTCACAGTACAACACAAGGGAGGAGAAAGCCAAGCGACTCAAAATCCTCGCGCGCCACCTGCGTGACATATCCCTTGCGCACGCTGACGTAATGATGGTGACGCATGGGTAGCGTGTGGTGACGCATGGTTCCGCACGGTGACGCACGAACGTTGCCTATGCTAATTTATTATGCGTCGCCGTGCATCAACGTCCGTAAAACCATACGCTGCCCGCACGCCGTCGACGCACCATTTGCGTGTCAGTTGAGCGCCGCACCACGTGACCACCCGGGTATAAAGCGCGCGTGGTTTTGAAAATGCTTCACTGGGAAAATCCTTGCCGCGGAGATCGGACTAAGTACAAACGACATCGCAAATGGCTCCCGAAAGAAGCAGGGCCCTCAAGAGCACTTGGCGCGCGGCTGTCGCGCTGCTAGACGATTTTCACGCGTCAGTCACTGTCGCGTAAATCGCAGGCAAATGACGCCCAAGTGGGACAGGCCCTTAAGCAAGAGAGCACACCCTGCAGCGCAAAGGGATTAATTAACTACTGCATGCCATTACAATAGCTTAATTGACTCCTGCAATCCACAGTAATTTGGGTGCCATGGACAAGGGTCATTTTTCTTCCAATCCCAGGTTAATCACGTTTGGAAGTATACTAATAAATCACAGCAGGGCCGAGTTTTCATTTGTAAATCCCCAATATCAGGATGAAAAAAAATATATAACACGAGACAAGTCTAGCAACACAAACCCTTGTCAGTTCAACGTTGAGTCAATCATTCTGTTATATTACTTCAAGAGACAAGAGACATTTATTTGTCACATGTACCAATTGGTACAGTGAAATGTGTGGTCGCCATATAGCCATACGAATAAAAAAGGGCACAGAACACTATAGTCTTTAACATAAACTTCCCCACACAGCGGACTCAATGTTTCCCACTGAGAGGGAATGCTCCAAAATTCAGTCATCTTCCTCTGTTGTCCTCTGTTGTTCACCCGCGATCGGGGGGCTCCCGAACCCCTCGCTGTCACCACTTATATCTCACCTTCTGTTTTTGAGTTCACCTACTGCTTGTTTCGTTTTATTTACTGGACACAAAATGCTGGAGTAACTCAGTGAGACAGGCAGCATCTCTGTAGAGAAGCGATGGGTGACGTCACCGATTCCTTCTCTCCAGAGAGGCTGCCCGTCCCGCTGAGTTACTCCAGCATTTTGTGTCTATCTTCGGTTTAAAACAGCATCTGCCGTTCCTTCCTGCACATGTTTCGTTTTTTAGTTTAGATGCAGCGCGGAAACAGGCCCTTCGGCCCATCGAGACTGCGCCGACCGGCGATCCCCGCACATTAACACTATCCAACACACACGATTGAAAATATTTTACATTTACCAAGCCAATTAACCTACAAACCTGCACGTCTTTGGAATGTGGAGGAAACCGGAGATCTCGGGGAAAAGTCACGGGGAGAACGTACAAACTCCGCACAGACAGCGCCCGTGGTCAGGATCGAACCCGGGTCTCTGGCGCTAGGAGGCAGCAACTCTACCGCTGCGCCACCGTGACCCCCTTGTGTCACGTTCTATGTGATCTATGGCGTTTTAGTTAAGTCTAAGTTTAGGTCTAGGTTTAGGTTCAGCTTAGTTCAGAGATACAAGATGTAAAGAGGCCCTTCGGCCCACCGAGTCTAATCTGTACACGAAGTTGTCCACGGACAAAATGTCGCCACCATGACCGTTTCTGTGAGGTTGTCTCCTGTCCGGATTTCACAATCATGATGCCGGGGAAACCGTTTCAGAACGTCAAAGAATTCCACCGGAATTCTCCCATGTGCTGGCCAACAACACGGCGAAAAACCCGAGACACGAGACATGGAAGGCATTACAAAGAGTGGCGCAGCGGTAGAGTTGCTGCCTCACAGCGCCAGAGACCCGGGTTCGACCCTGACTACGGATGCTGCCTGCACAGAGTTTGCACGTTCTCCCTGTGACCTCGTGGGTTTCCTCCGGGTGCTCTGGTTTTCTCCTACACTCCAAAGACGTGCAGGTTTGCGGGTTAATTGACTCCTGTGAATTGTAAATTGTCCCGCGTCTGTGTAGGGTAGTGTTTTTAAGCCCCTGTCTCACTTAGGAGACCTAAACAGCAACCTCTGGTGACCTTGTCCCGCCACCCAAAACAAAGTTCAAGGTGGAGGTGACGTACAACCTCCTACCACCTCCCGCGCATGTGTTGAAAACCTTCCTCGACTATGAAGAAAACCGTCTTCGACTAGACCTGCGTCTAAAAAATCGGTTTTTAAAACGACAACCTATTTTTAGTTGAGGCCGGTTTTAAACATGATGAAAAAATAGCAGCAACCTAGACGAAACCTCGACCACGCGGAAACCACTTAGACCATTAGGGAGAGTGACCAAAACCACCGGTGACCTCATGGAAACCTTGGGTGGCGGGCAAGGTCACCAGAGGTTGCTGTTTCGTCTCCTAAGTGGGACAGGGGCTTTAGCGTACGAGGTGCCCACTGGTCGGTTTTTGCATTGTATCTCTAAAATCTAACGTCTAAAGACTGCAGGTGGTGAAATCCTGAGTAAAAAGAAGAGGAATGGTTCCAGTCTAAAACTTTGTCTATTCTTTCCACAGATGCTGCCTGACAATAGACAATAGACAATAGACAATAGACAATAGACAATAGACAATAGACAATAGGGTCAGGAGTAGGCCATTCGGCCCTTCGAGCCAGCACCGCCATTCAATGTGATCATGGCTGATCATCCCCAATCAGTACCCCGTTCCTGCCTTCTCCCCATATCCCCTGACTCCGCTATTTTTAAGAGCCCTATCTAGCTCTCTCTTGAAAGCATCCAGAGAACCTGCCTCCACCACCCTTCGAGGCAGGGAATTCCACAGACTCGCCACTCTCTGTGAGAAAAAGTGTTTCCTCGTCTCCGTTCTAAATGGCTTACCCCTTATTCTTAAACTGTGGCCCCTGGTTCTGGACTCCCCCAACATCGGGAACATGTTTCCTGCCTCTAGCGTGTCCAAGCCCTTAACAATCTTGCCCACTGAGGTTCTCCAGCACTTTGTGTTTTTGCCCACTAATTAAACCTGAAGTGGGCGATGCACAAAGGTCTTGTGAATGTGCATCCTTGACATTGTAATTAGCCTGACTACAAATTCCTCCTTGTTGCATCAGATAACCTCGCAACCTCCTGATATACTCCGACAGCACTGGAATAAATCTTATAGGTCATTGTAAGAAACCTTATTTATAATTCATGACACTAGCAAACTCACCACTATATAAAGCATATAGAGCATAGAACAGTACCACACAAGATAGACACAAAAAGCTGGGAGTAACTCAGCGGGACAGGCAGCATCCCTGGAGAAAAGGAACGGGCGACGTTTCAGGTCGAGACCCTTCTTCAGACTGATGTCAGGCGTGAGGGTGATACATAGACAAGGAAGTGTAAGGTGTGAAAACAGATCAAAGAGAATGGGGATCAAGGAAAATGTAGACTAGATCTTTGGGAGTTGGGAGAAGGCAACGATAAAATGTGGTCGGAGACAGTCAGACCGGTGGGAGAACTAGGAAGGGGGAGGGGATGGAGAGAGAGGGAAAGCAAGGGTTACTTGAAGTTAGAGAAGTCAATGTTCATACCGCTGGGGTGTGAGCTGCCCAAGCGGAATATAAAGATATAACAACACAAGAACAGGCCCTTCAGCCCACAATGTCTGCGTGGAACACGATGCCAAGAACATGATGCAGGTCACGGGGGAGTTTGCATGTTCCCCCCCGTGACCTGCCACAGGTTTGTAGGTTCATTGGTTTGGTAAATGTAAAAATTGTCCCTAGTGGGTGTAGGATAGTGTTAGTGTGCGGGGATCGCTGGTCGGCGCGGGCCCGTGGGCCGAAGGGCCTGTTTCCGTGCTGTACCTCTGAACTAAACCTATTGACATACACATAATCCATGACCCTCATTCCCTACATATCCATGTGCCTACCCAAATGTCTTTTTAAAGTCTTTTATTGTATTTGCTTACACCACCACCCCCAGCAATGCGTTCCAGGCACCCACCATCCTCTGTGTAAAATACCTCCCTCGCTCATCTCAGTTAGACGTTGCCCCTCTCTCCTTAGAGCTACTTAAATGTCACACACACACACACACGCGCACGCGCACGCGCACGCATGCACGCATACACGCACACGCACACGCACACGCACACGCACCAACACGCACACACGCACACACGCACACACGCACACTCGCACACACGCACACACGCGCACACACACACACTCACGCACACTCACGCACACGCACACCTCACGCGCACACACACGCACACTCACACACACGCACACACACACGCACACACACACACACACACACACACACACACACACACACACACACACACACACACACACACACACACACACACACACACACACACACACACACACACACACACACACGCACATGTTGAGCAGGCTGGGACTCAATTACTTGGAGCGCAGGAGGATGAGGGGTGATCTTATAGAGGTGTACAAAATCATAAGAGGAAGAGATCGGGTAAATGCACAGAGTCTCATGCCCAGAGTAGGGGAATCGAGGACCAGAGGACATAGGTTTAAGGTGAAGTGGATAAGATTTAATAGGAATATGAGGGGTAACTTTTTCACACAAAGGGTTAATGGGTGTATGGAATGAGCTGCCATACTGAAGGGCCTGTTCTTGTGTTGTTATATCTTTATATTCCGCTTGGGCAGCTTACACCCCTAGCTGAGGAAGTAGTTGAGGCAGGAAACATGGATAGGACGGGTTTGGAGGGATATGGACCAAACACAGGACTAGCGTTTAAGAGAGAACTGCGGATGCTGGTTAAATCGAAGGTAGACACGAAATGCTGGAGTAACTCAGCGGGTGAGGCAGCATCTCTGGAGAGAAGGAATTGGCGACGTTTCAGGTCGAGACCCTTCTTCAGACTGAAGAAAGGTCTCTATCCGAAACGCCGCCAGTGCAGGACTAGTGTAGCTGGGACATGTTGGCCAGCGTGGACAAGTTGACTCTGGAGCAAAAAGACCAAACCAATGTGCACAAGTCAAGAGAAACAAGCATTCAAAGGTGCAGACTTCAAGGAAACAACAATCTTTATCATCAGCTATGAACCATGTCAGCGGAAGCGATGACCACGCGGTAATAGTCGAGTTGTGGGTAAAACATTTGTTGAAAATAACAGAAAATGACAGGTGCATGGACAGCATTGAGTCGCTGCAATTGTTTGATTTTCCAGGAGGTGGCAGCACTTTACCAGCTATGTTCATCAAGGCAAATGCATTGGAAGGTCCAAATGTGCATTTGTGCAGGCTCTTTCCGGAGGATATCAGCTTTGGAATGATACCGAGCGAAAGGGTGACATTCCAAATGACAATCATCATTAGCTATAACTCATCACAGATGAGGGAATAGATGGGGTAGATACACAGAGGCTTTTGCCCAGAGTAGGGGAATCGAGAACCAGAGGACATTGGTTTAAGGTGAGAGGGGAAAAATTTAATAGGAACATGAGGGGCACAGAGGATGGTGGGTGTGTGGAATGAGCTGCCAGAGGAGGTAGTTGAGGCAGGTACTATAGATAGAAAAAAATGTGCAGGAGGAGGCCATTCAGCCCATCAAGACTACTCTGCCATGCAATCATGGACGATCTATCTCCCCTGTTTCTCCCCATAACCCCTGACGCCTGTACTAATCAGGTATCTATCTATCTCTGCCTTAAAAATACCCATAGACTTGGCCTCCACAGCCTTCTGCGGCATGGAATTCCACAGATTCACCACCCTCTGACTAAAGATCTTGGTCAGCACGGGTAAATTGGGCTGAAGGGTAAAATAATACAGATAATAGATAAGAAGGTCTTAGAATTAATATAAAAAGATGTAACTAAATACACCAGTCTGAAGAAGGGACCCGACCCAAAATATCGTCTGTCCATTTTCCTCTATAGATGCTGACTGACCCGCTGAGTTCCTCCAGCACATTGTGTTTTCCAGCATCTGCAGTTCCTTGAGTCTCTCTAAATAAACTCACCGTTCCGTAACTGAATTCTTCCTGCACGACCTGGGTCAAGGCAGGCTGCATCAGTGAAAATGGACCTTTATCGTTTTATTTCAGTTTAGAGATACAGCGCGGAAACAGGGCCTTCGGCCCACCGAGTCCGCGCCGACCAGCGATCCCCGCACACTGACACCGGAGCACCTGGAGCAAACCCATGCGGGTCACGGGGAGAACGTACAAACTCCGTACCGACAGCACCCATCGTCGGGTTCGAACCCAGGACTCTGGCGCTGTGAGGCAGCAACTCTACCGCTGCGCAGGTGAGCCTCTTTTGCTCTTTATGTCCCCAGCAGAGATCTGGTCCGCAGTGTCTCATTGGATACGTTCACTAATTATGTCAGAATAGTTTTGTTCTGGGGGAACTATTTTCCACTCTTTTTGTATAGATCAGTTTGAAAACATTTCAACTATTGTGCCTCCATTAGCCTGGAGAAGGGAGAGGGGAAGAATGGATGATGGGGGAGTTTAATTAGGGCCCTAGCCCCGGGTTATCCATCCAGCAATAGTCAGGCCATCTGCTTCACTTGGCAGTAGACAACCTGGCTCACTGCCCACAGATGATGGGCACACAATGCTGGAGTGACTCAGCGGGACAGGCAGCATCTCTGGAGAGAAGGAATGGGTGACGTTTCATCTCGAGACCCTTCCTCAGACTGGTTAGGGATAAGAGGAACGAGAGATGTAGGCGATAATGTAGAGAGATAAAGAATAATGAACACAGAAATCTTGTCGGAAAGAGGAGGGGAACTCCATCAAAGTAGACCCTTCTTCACACCAAGTGAGTTTGTACGTCTGCATTAACTTTGCATAAAGATAAACTTACCTGGTATTTCAAATTAAGTGTTAACACCTGTGTGAAAGGTATACATCTTCTAGATGCGCTGGGACGCATCCCCAGTGATGTGACCTGGGGTCATCGGGTCTCACAACATCAGACACCCTCGCCAAGGCGACCCAGCCGGGGTTGATCCGGCCCCGACTTGTGTCCCAGCAGCGACCGCCCACGGATCAGCCATCTTAGTAACCACTCTGCAGGGGTTGGGAGGCTCTAGTGCGTGGAGGGACTGGGCTCTGTGGGGTGAGTCCCGGCTGGCCTCCTCCTGCGTCTCACCAGCTTCAAGGCCAGTGTGTGCGCTGCACCTCTTTCTCCTTCTCCGAGCATTTCAATCTCGCCTGATGGAACACTGCACAAAAGAACTTTGCACAAATACTGAAAACCCTTCCCTTTAAGGCTTTGAGGACATGCCACCATCAACATGGTGTCATTTTATTTTATAATATCCTTTTTTAATTTTATAATATCCTTTTCAGAGAAAAAGAAATGTTACAAGCGAAACGTATCAATCTTAAATTAAAAGCAAACACAAAAGAATTGTCGCACTTAAGCATTAATTTCACGGTGCGTAACTTTGTAATATGCTGCGGGAAAACTGTTTGTAACTGTAGTGGATGTTGATTGAGTTACCTTGGGATAAGGTGATATAAAATAGGTCACGCCATTACAGGCTTTTGCTAGAGGTGAAGCTCTGTTATTGAATGAGTGCTTCTCTCTGCAACATACAAGCATCACACTTAAGGGCCTGTTCCACTGTACGAGTTCATTCAAGAGCTCTCCCGAGTTTAAAAAAAAAATCAAACTCGTGGTAAGCACGTAGAATGTACGTAGCGAGTACGTCGGAGCTCGGGACGTCTCTTAGCGGCTCGTAACGCTAACGGCAGGTACTCGGGAAACGCGGTAACTCGTGAAGATTTTTCAACATGTTGAAAAATGTCCACGAGAGCCCCGAGTACCGACGAGCGGCCATTGCCGTAATTCTCCGAGTTCGAATCAGGGGAAACTCGGGAGAACTCTTGAATTAGCTCGTACAGTGGGACGGGCCCTTAAGCCACTGTGCCCTACCTTAACAAGAGTCAAGAGTGTTTCATTGTCATGTGTCCCGGACAGGACAATGGCATTCTTACTTGCTGCAGCACAACAGAATATGTGAATATGTAAACATTGTATATAACGGGAAAAAAAAGAAAAAGTTCAATAAATAATAAATATGGAGTCAAGAGTCAAGAGAGTTTATTGTCATGTGTCCCAGATAGGACAATGACATTGTTGCTTGCTGCAGCACCACAGAATATTGTAGGCATAAATACAGATCAGATCAGTGTGTCCATATACCATAGAATATATATATATATATATATATATATATTATATATATATATATATATACACACACATAAATAAACAGATAAAGTGCAATAGGCTGTTATAGTTCAGAGTTTGTATGAAGTTGTGTTTAATAGTGTGATGGCTGTGGGGAAGAAGCTGTTCCTGAACCTGGATGTTGCAGATTTCAGGCTCCTGTACCTTCTACCTGATGGCAGCGGAGAGATCAGTGTGTGGCCAGGATGGTGTGGGTCCTTGATGAAGTTGGCAGCCTTTTTGAGGCAGCGACTGCAATAATCCCTTCGATGGTAGGGAGGTCCGAGCCAGTGATGGACTGGGCAGTGGTTACAACTTTCTGCAGCCTTTTCCACTCCTGCACACTTAAGTTGCCGAACCAAGCCACGATGCAACCGGTCAGCAAGCTCTCTACTGTGCGCCTGTAGAAGTTCGAGAGAATCCTCCTTGACAGACCGACTCTCCGTAATCTTCTCAGGAAGTAGAGGCGCTGATGTGCTTTCTTTATAATTGCATCAGTGTTCTGGGACCAGGAAAGATACTGCAATATAGTGCAAATAACAACTAATAATATATTTTACTTCGGAGTCACGTGAGTGACTACGTGAAGAAGCACCGCCAGGCGCATGCGCGTCATTACGCCTGCGCATGTCGCACTGAACGGGCTGGAGAGCGCAGCTCCACCAGCGGGAAGTAGAAACTTCACTGGTAAGTGGTTTTGAAAACTTTACCTGTGAGTATCTAACTCCGTCAAACTGGCTCGAGCAGTCAGTAGGAGTCCGTGATATGGAGCGTAAGGTAAGAAAGTTCGTAGTAAGTGTGGGATTCACAAATTAGATCGGGTCGGCAGATTAGCGCAGCACCGCCGGTTCCGATACCGGGTGCCGTTTTACCGACAGACGTTAGTCTAGAGTATGAACTTTCTACACCAGCTCCAGAAACTCAGGAGCTTGAGGCCAACTGATAGCCACAGGAAGGCAAAAAGAAAGTCTTTCAGACCAGTGTGTCAGAAGAGTCTGAAGAACAAGGAGACTCCCCTCCAGATAATAAAAGAATGTGGGGGAGGATGCAAAATATGGAGAAGATGCTCCAAACATTGATAAAGCCAGGGTCAAAGACCCCAGTGATTCCCCAGACAGCTGTTCAAGAAGGCCCATATCAAGAAGAATATGTGCAGTATCAGCAAGGGGATTTCCTTCCAGCACCTTGTTTAGGACTGGAGGATGCCTCCCTACAGTATGACTTGGGAGAAGCAGGGCAGGATGAAGCTGACCCTGATTCTGGTGTCCCTGCTCATGTGCATACACCAGAGCACAAGAGCCACGCTCCGGGTGTCCCGGAAATAGCAATGAGTTTTGCTATTCCGGAGGGGACTGGTGAGGCAATGGAAGAATATCTTGCCAGCAATATCAATTATGTAGTATCTCACCAGCTCCAGCAAGCTATGATGCAAGAGACTACAAACAAATATAAGACACCTGTTTAATGTGCATCACTGAAAGTGCCCACGGTGAACCCAGCTATCTGGGCACCCATGAGTCCTTCTATGAGGGGACAGGAGGTTCGGTATCAACACGTCCTCCAACTGGTGGCTGCAGCAATTACTGCATTTGGCACTATGGTCAAAGGGACAATCATTACTCAAACTCAAAAAAAGATATATTGGCTATTTTATGCAATGCATTTTTGAGGTAAATTGCATCAGGGAAAATCACCATCAGGCCAGCACCCAACCAAAATTTGCTGCTATGTAAGGCGACTAATGTACAAACGCCTGAATTCCTGTTTGGAACGGGCCTTGTCAAGAAAATTTGTGAAATTAATGATGAGGCCAAAACAATTGGTTTAAAGTAGCCAAGCATTTCAAGGACACCGATTCGAAAACCTGGGTTAATATACCAAAGGTCTGATCCAGGTGCTGGGCCCAGCAGGGGGAGGCCAGTGGGGCAACGAGGGTACCCACCGAGACAGACCGGCTACAACCCCAATACGGGCAGACAACAGACTTACAGGCCAACTGTAGAGGTACAGGGAATTTTGTTAACAATAAAGTTTCTGGTGGACAATCTCCTATTGGAGGTAGATTACAATTGTTTTTATAATGAATGGTGCTGTATAACGTCTGATATGTTTATACTAAATACTGTGCCAGGTCTACCATGTGGTTTATCTCAGGGATAGATCCACCTCAACAGCACAAGCCTAATAAAATGTTGGTGTTTTCTGCTCCAGAGACTGAACAGGTAAACGAAGATGATTGAGAAAGCCATTAATCATCCTCAACAATTTGTGTCTAATATATTCCCCAGACCTAAAAAAGATGGAGGTAGTAGAGTATTCTGGACCTCACTCACTTAAATTCTTCAGTTCTCTATAGGCATTTTAAAATGGACACCTACATTACTGCTAAACAGCTGGTATCACAGGGCTGTTATATGGCAACTATTGATTGGCAAGATGCATACTATTCAGTTCCAATTCATGCTCATTATCGCAGGTATTTGAAATTTAATTGGATGGGACAGCTGTGGCAATACAAAGCATTGCCTAATGGATTAAGTTCAGCACCTAGGCTATTTACTAAATTGTTAAAACCTGTGCTGGGGCTACTGAGGGCCCATAATCACATTGTCATGGCCTATTTATATGATATCTTAATTATCAGCAACACTAAAGAGTCAGCTGAAGAATCGGTTGCAGTAACCAAAAATGTGTTTAAACATTAGGGTTTGGTCCATCCAACTAAGTCCAAGTTACAGCCAACCCAAAATATTGAGTATTTGGGATTTCTTATTGATTCAGTTCATATGACAGTAACATTACCAACAGCCAAGGTTGTGGATATTGCAAGTGTCTGTACTTGCCTCACACAAAAACCTTATTCCTCCATCCGAGAAGTCGCTAAGGTCATTGGGGAATTGGTAGCAGCTTTCCCTGCAGTACAGTTCGGACCTTTGCATTATCAACATTTGCAAAGAGAACAAGCACTAAAAGAGCATGCAGGCCATTTTGATTGGGTTATGCAATTACCAACCACAGCTCTAGCAGAATTGCAGTGGTGGATTGTTAATGTTAGCCATGCTACCAATAACATTTTGGTACAAGAACCTTCAGTGATCTTACAGACTGATGTTAGCGCTCTCGGATGGGGGGGGGGGGGGGGGGGGGGGGGGGGGGGTACGGACACAGAGGCTAGCTGTGGGGGTAGATGGAATGAACAAGAAGGTTTGATTCTTCACACACAAGGGATAAATTATTTGGAATTATTGGGGACATTTTATGGGTTAAAGGCATATAGCTCCACAATGAATAATTTACACGTTCAACTCCAGATTGATAACACCACAGCAGGGCATATATTAATCATATGGGAGGAACAAGATCATGTGAGAACTTGGCTAACCTCATGTGGCAGTGGTGTACTTCGAAGAACATCTGGGTTTCAGCCATCTATCTACCAGGTATAGACAATGTGGTGGCAGACCATAGGTTGCAAAAGTTTAATGACAATATCGAATGGATGTTGAATTCTGAAATTTTTCAAACTATTGTCACTCGATTTGGGTTGCCAGATATTGATCTGTTGCATCAAGAATCACCAGTTGCCTAAATATGTTTCATGGGAGCCAGATCCAGGAGCAGTAGACGTGGATGCATTCTCGTTACATTGGGGGCACTCATTTTTTATGCATTCCTCCATTTTGTCTGATCACGAAATGCCTCACCAAAATAGAGCGTGACTCCACTACAGGCGTTTTTTGGTGGTCCCAGATTGGCCAACACAACCATGGTTCCCATTAGTACTCAGAATGATGGCTCAGCCAATTGTTGGTGCATCCGGTTACAGGAGAAAGTCACCCATTACATGACCGTATCAAATTGTTGGTCTGCAGGTTCTGACCAGACCATTCCAAGGCCTTGGATTGTCGAACAGGACCATGGAGGTTATCACTGCAGCCTGGAGAAATAGCACTCAAAAACAATATGTGATTCACATAAAGAAATGGGAGATGTTCTGTGTACAATCAAATATATCTTATCATACTACAAGCATATGTGATGTGTTGGAGTTCCTTGCTAAGTTGCATTTTGATGAGCACTTGAGTTATAGTGCCATTAACAGTGCTCGGAGTGCTTTGTCCTCCTATTTAGGGAAGTCTTCAGAACAACAACCTATCGGGTCTCACCCGTTAGTATGCCGATTTATGAGAGGAATTTTAACAAAAACCCTCCTTAACCTAGATATACAGAAATCTGGGATATCAGTATAGTTTTCACACCGCTTTGGCAATGGGTTCAAATAGATAATGACGTATTATCTATGCAGAGATTATCTCTTAAAGTGGTTATGCTAATGGCGCTGGTGTCAGCACAACGTGTACAAACATTACAATAGTTACGAATAGATTGTATGCATTTGTCTGAGGATGACATTACATTTTATGTCTATGATTTAATCAAACAAAGCAGGCCATGTATAGCAGGAACCAAGGTGACGTTTAAAGCATATCCTGTTGACCAAATGTTATGTGTAGTTAAACACTTAAGCCAATATATTGAGGTAACAAGGAGTCTCAGAGGTTCTGAGACAGGACTGCTCATTAGTCACAAAAAAGCCATATAAAAAAAGTGTCAGTACAAACTATTTCTAGATCGTTGAAACAGGTTCTCAATTATGCTGGAGTCGACACTCATGTATTTAAATCTCACTCCACCAGGGCGGCATCAACATCCATGGCGAAGGCTCAGGACGTGCCGCTAGATCAAATCGTTGCGGCCGCAGGATGGTCTAGAGAATCAACGTTTTCTCAATTCTATGACAAACCTGCACAGACAGTGCCATGGGTTAGGCATGCTGTTTTGGGTTCCACTTAATTCATTTGCTTTGTTTTATATCATTGTTGTAATTTCCCCCTGGGACAGAGGGGTTATTACTGTTTTTGTTATTATTACAAATAGTTATTGAATAATTTGAAGCAATGTTCAATATATTATTCACTACTGTGTCAACCGAAGCAGATTGTCGTATGGAGTGCACCTACGGCATGAAAACACAGAGCTTTGAAATCTTCACACAATCACTCACGTGACTCTGAAGTAAAATAGTAAGATTAAACGAGAACTTGCCAGTTCCGTTTGATCCTTATTTTATGAGGAGTTACGTTGAGGGATTACGTGCGCACCGCTCCCACCCTCATAATCTAAGAGATCATCTGGTAGTTCTAGTCTTCTTAAAGCCTTACTATGTTACTTCAGCTATTTGTTTTCTGTGTTTTCACGCCGCTGCTTTGAAGTATGACGCGCATGTGCCTGGCGGGGCTTCTTCACATAATCCCTCAACGTAACTCCTCATAAATAAGAAGTCCAGATACGACCTTGGTAAGGCCATCAAAAAGGCCAAAAGGAACTTCTGCTCCAAACTGGAGGATGAGACAGATGTTCGGCAGCTGTGGAGGAGCTTGAATGCAATCACCTCCTACAAGGCGAAATCAGGAGGCAGCTCGGAATGTCGGCGAAACATCACTCCCTGATGAGCTCAATGCATTTTACGCACGCTTTGATAGGGAGAACACCGATGTGCTTTCCCGAGCCCCCATTCGCTGTGATGGTATTTCAGTCTCAGTCACAGAGGCCGACGTCAGGAAATCCTTCAGAGGGGTGAACCCTCGAAAAGCGTCCGGACCTGATGGCATACCTGGTCGTGTTCTAAAAACCTGTGCGGACCAACTGGCTGGAGTTTTTTATGGACATTTTTCAACCTGTCACTTTCTGAGGTCTGAGGTTCCCACCCTGCCTCAAAAGGGCATCAATAATACTGGTGCCCAAGAAGAGCAAGGTGACGTGCCTCAATGACTATCGACCTGTGGCACTAACGCCTGTGGTGATGAAGTGCTTCGAGAGGTTGATCCATGGCGCAAATCAACTGCCTACCTCGACAAAATCCTGGACCCACTGCAGTTCGCTTACCGCCACAACAGATCAACGGTGGATGCGATCTCGCTGGCCCTCCACTCCGCTCTGGACCACTTGGACAACAAAAACTCATATGTCAGGTTGTTATTCATTGACTACAGCTCGGCATTTAACACAATCATCCCCTCCAAGCTGGTTACCAAACTCGCAGAACTGGGGTCTCTGCGCATCCGTCTGCAATTGGATCCTCGACTTCCTCATTCACAAGACCACAGTCTGTTCGTATTGGTGGAAATGTGTCAGACTCGATAACAATCAGCACGGGAGCACCCCAAGGCTGCGTGCTCAGCCCCCTGCTGTACTCACTCTATACTCATGACTGTGTAGCCGGTCATGGTGCGAACACCATCATCAAGTTCGCTTATGAACAGCCATTGATCATATAGAATGGCGGTGCAGGCTCGAAGGGCCAAATGGCCTACTCTGCACCTAATTTCTATGGTTCTATGACACCACTGTTGTGGGACGTATCACTGATGGGGATGAGTCAGAGTATAGAAGAGAGATCGAGCGACTGTCCATATGGTGCCAGCACAATAACCTGGCCCTCAACACCAGCAAAACCAAGGAACTGATTGTGGACTTTGGAAGGGGTAGGATGGGGACCACAGTCGCGTTTATCTTAACAGGACGATGGTGAAAGGGTTAAGAACTTCAAATTCCTGGGCGTGCATATTTCCGAGGATCTTTCCTGGTCTTTCCTGGTCCCAGCACACAGATGCAATTATTAAGAAAGCACATCAGCGCCTCTACTTTCTGAGAAGATTATGGAGAGTCGATATGTCAAAGAGGACTCTCTCGAACTTCTACATGTGCACAGTAGAGAGCACGCTGACCGGTTGCATTGTGGCTTGTTACGGCAACCTGAGCCTCCAGGAGCGGAAAAGACTACAAAAAGTAGTAAACACTGCCCAGTCCATCATCAGCTCTGACCTCCCTACCATCGAGGGGATCTATCGTAGTCACTGCCTCAAAAAGGCTGCCGGCATCATCAAGGACCCACACCATCCTGGCCACACACTCATCTCTCTGCTGCCATCGGGTAGAAGGTACAGGAGCCTGAAATCTGCAACATCCAGGTTCAGGAACAGCTCCTTCCCCACAGCCATCACACTATTAAACACGCCATCAAACAAACTCAGAACTATGACAGCCTATTGCACTTTATCTGTTTATTTATGTGTGTGTATATATGGTCTATGTTATATAGACACACTGAACTGTTCTGTATTTATGCTTACAATAGCCTGTTATGCTGCAGCAAGCAAGAATTTAATTGTCCTACCTGGGACACATGACAATAAACTCTCTTGACTTGACTAGATAGATCCCTTCGACAGTGGGGAGATGAAAACCCGATGAGCCGATAGAGTGAGTGAAGCAGAGGGCTGAGCACGCAGCCTTGAGGTGCTCCCGTACTAATTGTCACTGAGGATGAAGTAACAATGAGTCCCATGGGCACTCATCACCTAAAATATCAGTGTTGCTTACTAAGAGATCTTAAAAATGTATTACATATTTGATGCAGGAAGTTAACTGCATGCTTTGAAGAATCTTTTAAAGTGCCCTGAGATTTGGAATTCTCCCCTGGTAAGTTCCCAGTTAAAGTAGCATTCTCTTGTCTCATTAATGATGTGTCAATACTCCAGACATAATCTCCCGCCTCATCTATCACAGGTCAGTGATTGCTTTGTTGTTAGTAATATTATTATTGGTTGCCTTGTAATGAATCGGGCTCGTGAGCTACTGGGACCTGTCTAGAGAACTAATAATAAATGACGGATCCTTCAACCACTGTTAAACGTGATTATCAACGAGTTAGAGCACATTCATCATAATCAGGCAAGAATCCAGAAACACAGCTTCCTGCCGAGGACAGACACAAAATTCTGGAGTAACTCAGCGGGACAGGCAGCATCTCTGGAGAAAAGGAATTGGCGACGTTTCGGGTCGAGACCCTTCTTCAGGCTGGAGAGGTCTGCAGTCTGAAGAAGGGTCTCGACCCGAACGTCACCCATTCCTTCTCTCCCGAGATGCTGCCCCGTCCCGCTGAGTTACTCCAGCCATTTTGTGTCTATCTTCGGTTCCTCCCTACACAAAATGGAGTTCCTTCCTACACATCAGCTTTCTCCCCTCTGCTATCAGGCTTCTGAACGATCCTTCCATCAGGTAGACACAAAATGGGTGTCAGGAGTTATGGGGGGAAAGGCAGGAGGAATGGATTGAGAGGGAGAGATAGATCAGCCATGATTCAATCAATGAATCAGTCAGATTTATTCCTCACATACACAATAAGGTGCAGTGAAATGAACTTGCCAGCAGCGGTACAATCAAAAAGAACACACAATACACAATAGAATGTAACACAAACATCCACCACAGCATTCTTCACTGTGGTGGAAGGCGCAAAGTATAGCCAGTCCTCCCTCCTTGTTCCCCCGTGCTCGGGGCCATAAACCTCCACAGTCGCCGCTGCGGGCGGCTGGATGTACGGGCCCTCTCGACGGGACGGTAAGTCCCGAATCGGTGCTTCCCTACCGGAGACCGCGCCTTCGGGATGTTGTAGGCTGCAGGCCGGCGGTCGGAGCTCTTCGGTGATCCCCGGCGAGGGATCCCGCTCCGGATGTTAAAAGTCCACGCCACGCCCGCGGCTAGAGGCTTCCCAGACCACAGACCTCGGCTTCAGGATGTTATCGGAGATTGAATGACCTTATGGGCCGAATGGCCTAATTCTGCTCCTAGAACATATCAACCAGATATGAAATGCCGGAGTAACTCAGCGGGTCAGGCAGCATCTGTGGAGAACATGGATAGGTGACGTTTCACAGAGTGCTGGAGTAACTCAGTGGGTCACATAACATCTCTGGAGAAAAGGGATAGGTGACGTTTTCGGGTTGAGACCCGGGGGGCGTGAGCGGGGGGCGTGACCCGAAACGTCACCTATTCCCTTTTCTCCAGAGATGCTGCCCGTCTGTGGAGAACGTAGATAGGTGACGTTTCACAGAGTGCTGGAGTAACTCAGCGGGTCAGGCAGCATCTGTGGAGAACATGGTTAGGTGACGTTTCACAGAGTGCTGGAGTAACTGTGTGCAGTTTTGGTCCCCTAATTTGAGGAAGGACATTCTTGCTATTGAGGGAGTGCAGCGTAGGTTTACAAGGTTAATTCCCGAGATGGCGGGATGGTCATATGCTGAGAGAATGGAGCAGTTGGGCTTGCATACTCCGGAATTTAGAAGGATGAGAGGGATCTTATTGAAATATATAAGATTATTAAAGGTTTGGACACGCTGGAGGCAAGAAACTTGTTCCCGGTGTTGGGGGAGTCCAGAACCAGGGGCCACAGTTTAAGAATAAGGGGTAAGCCATTTAGAATGGAGATGAGGAAACACTTTTTCACCCAGAGAGTTGTGAGTCTGTGGAATTCTCTGCCTCAGAGGGCGGTGGAGCCTGGTTCGCTGGATACTTTCATGAGAGAGCTAGATAGGGCTCTTAAAGATAACGGAGTCAGGGGATATGGGGAGAAGGCAGGAACGGGGTACTGATTGCGAATGATCAGCCATGATCACATTGAATGGCCGTAAGTCATTGGAGCACCCTTGCGGCACAGTGATGCAGTGTGTATGGAGCAAGCTGCCAGGGCAGGTAGTTGAGGCAATACAATAACAACATTTTAGAGTCACACAGCGTCGAACCTTTTCGGCCCAACTTGCCCCCACTGAACAATGCGCCCCATCTACACTAGTCCCACCTGCCTGTTTTTGCCTCATCTATCTATACAAATATTAAAACTCTCATCTTGACCACTTCTGGTCTGTTTTGTTTGTAAATTGGCGCAAAAACGGTACCCTATATCGCTAGGATTTTTTCGCCACCTTACTCACTATTCTCCTCTGCTCCAAGCGCATCATGCTTTGTTCCGATCGGTGAAATATTACTAAAGTTATTGGTCTGTTATTCGCCGGGACGGTGACGCCCCTTCCGGCACCCGCTGTCATCACCAGCGCCGAGAATAAAGCTGAAGGAGCGGAGAGTGGGCTGTGCTCGCGGGCGGGGGCTGGTGTTCTCGCGGGCGGGGGGGGCTGTGAGCGTGACAGGCGCTGGGACGGGAGCCGCTGAGTGAGTCCAGAGCCGGTGAGTGTGGCCGGGAACCGGTGAGCCCCACATCCCCCTCCCCCACACCCCTCTCCCCCAAACCCCTCTCCCCACACCCCTCTGCCCACACACCCCTCCCCCACACCACTCACCCCACACCCCCCTCCCCCACACCCCTCTCCCCACGCCCCTCTTGCCCCACACCCCTCACCCCACACCCCTCCACCACCACACCCCCCTCCCCCACACACCCTCTCCCCACACCCCTCTGCCCCACACCCCCTCCCCCACACCCCTCACCCCACACCCCCCTCCCCACACCCCTCTGCACCACAACCCCCTTCCCCACACCCCCCTCCCACACACCCCTCCCCGATATCTTGTTTCCACCAGTGGAAACATCCTCTCCCCATCCTCTCTATCCTAACCTTTCACTGTTCGGTAGATTTGAGTTGCTTGGTCTCATTCCTAGAGAGCTGCCCATATTGACAACATGTTTTTTTGCATTCAGATAAGGCTGGCAACACATGGCGGGGCTGACGTGAAACGGCCTTATCGCTGCCAGGTCACCAGCCACCTTATCACCTGCACGCTGATGCAGTGAGACCGCATTCAAGTCACAGAGGCAGGTTAACGCCAACAATGATCAGGGCAGCGCTAAAATGCTGCTCACCTACTCAGTCAGAAACCCCCAGTCACCAGGAACTGCAGATACTCCCCCCAGGCACAGTCATAGAGTGGTACAGCGTGGAAACAGGCCAACTTGCCCACACCGGCCAACATGTCCCAGCTACACTAGTCCCACCTGCCTGCGCTTAGGTCCATACCCCTCCAAACCTATCCTATACATGATACTCCCTGCCTCAACTACCTCCAAGGTTGGCCATCATGACCTTGGATTCGAGATGAGGAGGAACTTCTTTAGCCTCCACTCAGTCCGTCTTAACCAACCTGATCCTCCGGTGGCTCAGCACTTCAACTCCCCCTCCCATCCCCAATCTGACCTGTCTGTCCTGGGCCTCCTCCATTGTCAGAGTGAGGCCCAGCGCAAATTGGAGGAACAGCACCTCATATTTATTTTGGGTAGTTTGCACCCCAGCGGTATGAACATTTGACTTCTCTAACCAAATAACTCTTGCTTTCCCTCTCTCTCCATCCCCTCCCCTTTCCCAGTTCTCCCGCTGGTCTTACCGTCTCCGATTGCATTCTATCTCTGTCCCGCCCCCTTCCCTGACATCAGTCTGAAGAAGGGTCTCGACCCGAAGCGTCGCCAATTCCTTCTCTCCGGAGATGCTGCCTGTCCCGCTGAGTTACTCCAGCATTTTGTGACTAACCTGTTTAGCCTAAGTTTGCCTTGTTGCCCAGGAGTTTCGAAGGATGATGGGGGATTTCATTGGAACCTACTAAGCAATTAAAGGCTTAGATAGAGTGGATGTGGAGAGAATGTTTCCAAAAGTGGGGGAATCTAGGACCAGTGGACACAGCTTCAGGACAAGAGGATGTACTTTCAAAATGGAGATGAGAAGGAATTTCATGAGTCACAGGGTGGTGAATCTGTGGAATTCATTGCCACAGAAGGCTGTGGAGGCCAAGTCAATGAACATTGTTAATACGGAAATTGACAGATTCTTTATTAGTAAGGGTGTCAATGGTTATGGGCAGAAGGCAAGAGAATGGGGTTGAGAGGGAAAAATAAATCGGCCAAGATCGAATGGTGGAGTAGAGTTGATGGGTTTCTTCTCCTTCTTCTTGCGTATGGCGCGCACGGCCTAAAGCTGTAGGACAACTTGTTCTATTTGATCTTATTTGATTGTGCACGCCGGGTCGATTGCATTCGTCGAAACAGGGCGGGCCACGTGAAGGTTGCAATCTCCCGCCCCAACTTGATCGCACAATCAGTCCGAAGAAGGTTCCCGACCCAAAATGTCGCCAACCCATTTTCTCCAAGGACGTTGCCTGACTCAAAGATAGACGCGAAAATACTGGAGTAACTCAAGTGGCATTTCAGAGAAAATGGATGGCCGATGTTTCAGGTCGGGACCCTGCTAGAAAATCTATCCATTTTCACCAGACGTGCTGCCTGACCTGCTGAGTTACTCCATACCGCATTTACTGTCTATCTTTGGTATAAACCAGCGTCTGCAGTTTTTTTATTACACGTTGCCTGACCCGCTGACTTACTCCTGCACTTTGTGTTTGATGTAGACTTCTCTATCCTTTAGGATTCAAAAAGAATCGTGTAGCTAATGAGGTTTTCCATTACCGGTAATTATTTTTCTTAAAAAAAAATCCAGTCCTTTGTTTATCTTCGAGATACAACGTGGACACAGGCCCTTTGGCCCACCAAGACCGTGCTGACCATCGATCACCCTTGTGGGCCTGTCCCACTTGGCGATTATTTTAGGCAACTGCCGGCGACTGTCATGGTCGTAGAAGGCCGCCGAAAAACCGGCGCCAACCTACGTCATCCCGGCGACAACCTAGGACAGCACCTACGTCAGGCGAAGTCAAGCCACGCACAATGGCGTCAAGCCCACTGTCGCCGAAAATTTAGCGGCAACCGGAAAGGCGCTACGACTTTTTGCACGACTGAGGAGATTACTCCCGGCGACCACCGGCGAACATGTGGCGACAAACTAGTCGCCTCTAGTTGCCGACAAAAATCGCCAAAGTGGGACAAGCCCATGACACTAGCTCTAGCGTACTCATGTACAGAGGCCAATTAACGTACAAACCCACACGTCTGTCTTAAGGATATGGAAGGAAACCGGAGCAACCGCAAGGTCACAGGGAGAACGTGCAAATTCCCCCGTAGTCAGGATCGAACCCGGGTCTCTGGCGCTGAAAGGCGGCAACTCTACCGCTGCGCCACCGTGCTGAAATTGAGAATCTCAAGGGCCTGTCCCACTTGCCGATTTTTTTTTTGGGCGACTGCCAGCTTCATTGACCGACGTATCAGGGTCGCCGAAAGATTTTGAACATTTCAAAATCCAGCGGCGACAAAAGAAATGTCGCGACACTTGAGGAGACACCGCGCGCCATATGTCAGCACGCCGCGTCACGCCGCATCACCGCCGCTACTTTTTCGGTGACCGGATACGTCAGTCAACGATGCCGCCAGTCGTCGCGAAAAATCGCCAAGTGGGACAGGCCCTTTAAGGTTTTTCCTTAATCCCGCACAAAGTTGGAAAACCGCTATGTCAGCGTGATTAAAGAGATGTGCCTGTCTGAAGCAATCATTGTCCAGTCCTCTCCGAGTTGGGCTGCTAAATGACATTGCGTGTTTGAGCAGTAGTGACAGCTGGAAAGTCTGTGTGCTCTAAGTAGTTACGCCGTCACTCCTCACGGTCTAATTAAATAACAGCCAAGGGCACACACTGGCACAAATCAACATCCATGAATGTCAACAGATAAATGTCTAATATACAAAGGCAGCATATCTGTAGGAGCCTTTATCAGCCCTGTGAGCGCCTAATTCTAATTACATTTTAATAGCACACAGCGTATTCTGTTTCCCGCATAAACAATTGGACTTCCATTAAACAAAGCAAAACACTGGCGGATGAACTTTTTCAAATCGTTGCTTTCCGGCTTTTGAAAGTCGACTGCTTTTCTTGCGAAAAAAAAAATATTTCCTTCATGGCTCAGTGAAGAGATACGAAGAGTCAAGCGGGCGGTACGGTGGCGCAGCGGTAGAGTTGCTGCCTCACAGCGCCAGAGGCCCGGGTTCCATCCTGACTGCGCGTGCTGCCTGTGCGGAGTTTGTACGTTCTCCCCGTGACCGCGCGGGTTTTCTCCGGGCGCTCCGGTTTCCTCCCGCACTCCCAAGGCGTACATGTTTGTAGGTCAATGGGCCTCGACAAAACTGTAAATTGTCCCTGGATCTTCTTCTTCATTCGTGTGGCGTGCACGGCCTAAAGTTGTTGGACAACTTGTTCTATTTGATCTTCCGTTTGCGCACGTCGAGTTGATTGCATTAGTCGAAACAGGGCGGACCACATGAAGGTTGCAACCTCCCACCCCGTCCCTGGATCCAAGATTCAAGATTCAAGAGAGTTTATTGTCGTGTGTCCCAGATAGGACAATGACATTCTTGCCTTGCTTCAGCACCACAGGACATAGAAGGCATGAATACAGCACAGACCAGTGTGTGTAGGATGGTGTTAGTGTGCGGGGATCGCTGGTCGGCGCGGACTCAGTGGGCCGAAGGGCCTGTTTCCGCGCTGTATCTCCAAACTACACTAAACTAATGTAAAATGCAAGGTCCCCTTATGCTTCCAGCTTCTCTTTTGGGCATTGTATTAGACTGAACACAATGTGGTTAAGATACTGTAGTTAAGGGGAGGGATTTAATAAGACTGCATCGTAATTATTATGAAGTATCACTCCGGAGATTGCATGCAGCAGTTGTACTCATGTGAAGGGCTTCGAGTGCAAGGCTAAACCTTCCATCACACAGCTTAATGAACAGTTTAATTAGCCAAAACTGAAGCCGCACTCTTATGCAGAATAACAGAGCTTCTGCAGATTGCCAGTTAACTTGCGATGGAAGCCAGATATGTCGTGACAGCCAATGTGCGCAGGTTACAAATGTTTAGTTGGACAACAGCACGGAGCGGAGGCCACAGCCTCAGAATAAAAGGACGCAACTTTTAGGTGGATGGATGGGATGGATGGATGGATGGATGGATGGATGGATGGATGGATGGATGGATGGATGGATGGATGGATAGATGGATAGATGGATAGATGGATAGATGGATAGATGGATAGATGGATAGATGGATAGATGGATAGATGGATAGATGGATAGATGGATAGATGGATAGATGGATAGATAGATAGATAGATAGATGGATAGATAGATAGATAGAAAAAAATATCTATAGCCCTGCCCCACGGTACGAGTTCATTCCAAGAGCTCTCCCGAGTTTAAAAAAAATCAAACTCGTGGTAAGCACAGAGAATGAACGTAGCGGGTATGTCGGAGCTCGGGGACATCTCTTAGGGCTAACGGCAGGTACTCAGGAAGACTCGCTAACGGCAGGTAAACACAGGAAGACTCGTGAAGATTTGTCAACGTTGAAAAATATCCACGAGAGCCCCGAGTACCGACGAGTGGCCATTACCGTAAATCTCCGAGTTTGAATCAGGGCAAACCCAAGAGAGGGGTTTTAGAAAGGAGAGGAGGAGGAATTTCTTCAGTCAGAGGGTGGTGAATCTGTGGAATTCATTGCCACAGACGGCTGTGGACCCACGTCAGTGGATACTTTTAAGATAGAAAGATTCTTGATCAGTACGGGAGTCAGGTGTTTTCAAGTTCAAGTGAGTTTATTGTCGTGTGTCCCTGATAGGACAATGACATTCTTGCTTTGCTTCAGCACACAGAACATAGTAGGCATTGACTACAGAACAGATCAGTGTGTCCATATACCATTATATAAATATATACACACATGCAATATATGCACACATACAATATACACACATACATATAAACATGCTATATATACACACATACAATATACACAATAAACTGATAAAGTGCAAATAACAGATTATGGGTTATTAATGTTCAGAGTTTTGTCCGAGCCAGGTTTAATAGCCTGATGGCTGTGGGGAAGTAGCTATTCCTGAACCTGGTTGTTGCAGTCTTCAGGCTCCTGTACCTTCTACCTGAAGGTAGCGGGGAGATGAGTGTGTGGCCAGGATGGTGTGGGTCCTTGATGATGCTGCCAGCCTTTTTGAGGCAGCGACTGCGGTAGATCCCCTCGATGGAAGGAAGGTCAGAGCCGATGATGGACTGGGCAGTGCTTACTACTTTTTTCACTACTACATAACTACTTGTTATGAGGAGAAGGCAGGAGAATGTGGTTGAGAGGGAGAGATAGATCCGCCATGATTGAATGGCGGAGTAGACTTGATGGACTGAATGGTATTGTGTGTAGATTGATGATTGGAAAAAAAAAATAATTGAATTTGTTTTAGAATAAGGCTGTAACGTAACAATATGTGGAAAAGGTGAGGGGGTCTGAATACTTTCGGAATGCACTGTATAGTTCATACAGGTAAGTTTATGTTCTAAGTGCAGAATTAGATCAATCGGCCCATCAAGTCTACTCCCCCATTCAATCATGGCTGGTCTATCTCTGCCTCCTAACCCCATTCTCCTGCCTTCTCCCCATAACCCCTGACACCCGCACTAATCATAGTTTCTAGTTTCTCCATTTTACCTCTCTCATGTAAAATCTCCTCAAGGTTTGTAGGAAGGAGCCACAGATGCTGGTTTACACCGAAGACGGACACAAAATGCTGGAGTAACTCAGGGGGTCAGGCAGGGTCTCTGGAGAGAAGCAATGGGTGACGTTTCCTTTGTGACCCTTGTGGGCTCCACCTTTCCTGGGTCATCGGTGCCGGCTCTGATTAGTTCTGTACCTTTTCATAGATCCTTAATGTATGTCTATCTTGGAGATGGACAAAAATGCTGGAGAAACTCAGCGGGTGAGGCATCATCTATGGAGCGAAGGAAATAGGCAATGTTTCGGATCGAGACCCTTCTTCAGACTGATGTGAGGGTGGGGGGGGGGGGGGGGGGGGGGGGGGGGGGGGAAGAAGAAGAAAGGAAGAGGTGGAGCCAGGGGGCTGAGGGAGAGCTGAGAAGGGGAGGAGAAAGTAGGGACTACCTGAAATTAGAGAAGTCAATGTCCATACTGCTGGGGTGCAAACTGCCCAAGCGAAATATGAGGTGCTGCTCCTCCAATTTACGGTGGTCCTCACTCTGGCCGTGGAGGAGGCCCAGGACAGGAAGGTCGGATTCGGAATGGGAGGGGGAGTTGAAGTGCTGAGCCACCGGGAGAACAGGCTGGTTATTGCAAACCGAGCGGAGGCGTTCGGCGAAGCGATCGCCGAGATGACCTTGGAGATGTTTGCCTCCTCTTCCTCCAGCACTTTGGGTTTTTTTTTTTTACAAACAGTTGCAGCATCTGCGGTTCATTGTGTCTTCAGAGAGCATTAATCAGTCTGCCCGCTATTAATCAGCCTTTGTGACCCTTTTGCTTAGCCCATTTCGACTTTGGTGAAATCTCATTAGCACATCGAAACCTTGCACATTAGCACATCGATGGGGTTAGCAACCCATTAGGTGAGCAACATAAAAATTAAAAAAACATTAAAAAAATGAAAGTATAGCAGGGTTGAAATGCTCAACTCGATGGGCGACGTTTGCGGGGAAAATCAATTCCCTTGACCTTCGATGCAGCAGGAAATTAGAGAATTAAATTAGAGAAGAGAATGCTCTAAGATTTGGAGAACGCCAGCAAATGGCGACATTGCTAAATCAAGAAGCAAAGGTTTGCAGTGGGAGTTGCTGCCTCACAGCGCCAGGGACCCGGGTTCGGTCCTGACTACGGTTGCTGTCTGTGTGGAGTTTGCACGTTCCCCCTGTGACCGTGCGGGTTTCCTCCTGGTGCTCCGGTCTCCTCCCACACTCCCAAGACGTGCAGGGTATGGTCTCTCTGTAGTCAGGGTCGATTGACTTCTGTAAATTGTCACTAATGTGTAGGATAGAATTAGTGTGTGGGGATCGCTGGTCGGTGTGGACTCGGTGGGCTAAAGGGCTCGTTTCCTTGCTGTATCACAAAACTAAACTAAACTAATCTCTTACTTAGGCCCCCTTCGGTCATGACTGACCAGGGTTGGAGGACGCCTGTGCGTGACTTTGTTTAACGTGGGGAGACTGGTGCACAGACAGCCACCCCACGGTCCTTGACAGATCTGGGTCAGGATCCAGTGGCATGGAGTCCAAGACGACCGGAGACCCTTTTCTGCTGCAGCCTTCATCCGCCTTCCCAGCCGTTGTGACGCTCCACTAAGGTCAGCCGTCGTCCTCCGCCTGTTCCACCGTTGAGGTCTTGGTTGGATTGGCTCTTTGTCAGAGACCTCACCCTTGACCTTACCGCCATGGGTGGCCCTACCAGGAGCGTAGCTCCAGACGGCATCGCTCTCGGGATCTCAGGTCCACACAAGCTTCTCCATCACGACAAGGTGACAATCCACGGAGACGTGGGCTGAACTAAACTAAACTAAGCTAAACCAAACCAAACTAGGCACAGAACCAATTCACTGTTAACGGCCACGCACAGGGTGAACGAGGTTGGAATCAGGACAAATAAAGAAATAAAAAAGCATTGGTCCAGCCAACAATATAAATGAGAGAAATGGGATCATGACCTGAAATTGATAAGGCCTTTTGCTGAGGCTAAGAAGGTCTAATGGAATAGAAAATAGTGCAATTACTCAGGCAGCAGCCGGGGAGGGTGAGACTGAATTAATGTTTCAGGTAAATCCTGATAAGAACTGACTGAAATTGGCTTGAACAAATGACCGGTTACGGGCCTGTCCCACTTGCCGCTTTTTAGGCAACTGCCCACGACTGTCATAGTCATAAGCAGGTCGCCGAAAAATCGGGCGACAAACTACGTCACCCTGGCGACAACCTACAACAGCACCTACGTCAGGAGAAGTCAAGCTACGCTCGTTGGCGTCAAACCCACTGTCGCCGAGCATTTTTCAACGTGTTGAAAACTTAGCGGCAACCAGAAAGACGCTACGACTTTTTGAGCGACTGAGGAGACTATTCCCTCATCAAACGCCAGCGAACATGTGGCGGCAAACTAGTCGCCTGTAGTTGCCTAAAACAATCGCCTAAGTGGGACAGGCCCGTTAAAGAATTGCAGGAGTCTCTTGGTTTCAGAGATCCAGTGGAAATGGGCCTTTTGGCCCACCGAGTCCCTGCTGACCATCTAGACTGCACACGAGGGACATTTCACAAAAGTCAATTCACCTACAAACATCGGAAAGTATATTTTAGATGTTAGACTTTATGGATAGAGCATGGAAACAGGCCCTTCGTGCCACAAGGCAGCGATCACCCCACACACTAGCACCATCCTACACACTCCAGGGACAATTTGCAATGTTTAACTAAGCCAATTAACCTACAAACCTGCACGTCTTTGGAGTCTATGAGCGCTGCATGATGGCAGCCTCTGCCTATAGTCTCTGTTTTTCCAAGTTTTTTAAATTTTTAGTCCAACATTAAATAATTATGGGTACACAAAAAGCTGGAGAAACTCAGCGGGTGCAGCAGCATCTAAGGAGCGAAGGAGATAGGCTTCATTAAATAATTATGTGTTGGAGTATTTCTTAGTATTTGTATGTGGGGGAGGGGGGCAGGGTAAGGGGGGAAACCGTTTCCCAGTCACTTCCTGGCTAGGATGTGACTATTCTCCGAGTCGCGTCATCGCCGTCCCCCCTCGCGGCCCACCTACTGGATTGGCGCGGCCTTTCCTGCCGGGGACCGGCCAAAGCTTCAGCAGCGGCGGAGCAGCGCTGGATTCATTGCGGAGCGGGCGATGCCTTCCCTGGGATCGCCGTTTGAAGCCCCGGAGTGTTGGGCCTGCTGCACCAACATCCTGGAGCTGTGGTTTGCGGAGCTCCCATCCGCGGGCGGCGCTGACTTCAACATCGCGGAGTCCCGGGATCCTTTTGCCGAGGGCCGCCAGCGTGAATCTCCGCCCAGCGCGGCCTGTGGACTTCAGGAGCCGCGGTCTCCGGTAAGAAGTGGCCGATTCGGAGTCCAAGCCGCCGAGAATGTTCTTCCATTCCAACGTCGGAGTTCCACCATCCCGGCGAGAGGGCCTGAACATCGGGCCGCCCGTAGTGGCGACTGCGGGGGGACTCGGGAGGCCGTGACCACGGGTGAACAACAAAGAGGAGGATGACCGCACTTTGGTGCCTTCCCTCACATGGGAAACTTTGAATCCGCTGTGTGGGGATGTTTGTGTTAAAGTCTATCGTGTTCTGTGCTCTTATTTTATTCATGTGGCTGCCTGGTGACCCCAAATTTCACTGTACCGGTTGGTGCATGTGACAATAAATGTCTCTTGAATCTCGAATCTTGAATCTTGAGTGTGGGAGGAAACCAGAGCACCCGTAAAAAAACCCACGCGGTCACAGTGAGAACGTACAAACTATTTACGGACAGCACCCGTAGTCAGGATCGAACCCGCGTCTCTAATGCTCTAAGGCAGAAACTCCATAATATGCCTGTGTCCTTTCCTTAACTTGTTAAAGGAGTCGGTCTGACTGTTGGTCACCTCCGTTTCTTTCAATTGGGATGTGGGAGGGATGAAGAGAGAGGGAAAACACGGGTGAATTTCCCTCTCTCTCCATCCCGCTCCCATCCCAATTCTGCGACCAGCCTGACTGTCCTCCTGCTTAAATTCTACTTTGTACGACTCGGTGTCACTTTCCGCTAGCTAACAATGATCTATTCTGCGTTTTCAAAAGACAATAGACAATAGGTGCAGGAGGAGGCCATTCGGCCCTTCGAGCCAGCACCGCCATTCAATGTGATCAAGTCTGATCATCCCCAATCATTCCCCGTTCCTGCCTTCTCCCCATATCCCCTGACTCCGCTATCTTTAAGAGCCCTATCTCGCTCTCTCTTGAAAGTATCCAGAGAACCGGCTTCCACCGCCCTCTGAGGCAGAGAATTCCACAGACTCACCACTCTCTGTGAGAAAAAGTGTTTCCTCGTCTCCGTTCAAAATGGCTTACTCCTTATTCTTAAACTGTGGCCCCCTGGTTCTGGACTCCCCCAACATCGGGAACATGTTTCCTGCCTCTAGCGTGTCCAAACCCTTAACAACCTTATATGTTTCAATGAGATCCCCTCTCATCCTCCTTGAGCTTCGTCCCCTTTGATCTCTCGTTTTCACACCCAACCCTTCCATATCTCTAATTTTTCTCTCTCTCCCCTGCCTCAGTCTGAAGAAGGGATCTCGACCCAAAACATCACCCGATCCTACCCACCAAAAGGACTTGGAAACTGAGGTCTAAGAAGGAACTGCAGATGCTGGAAAATCAAAGGTAGACAAAAATGCTGGAGAAACTCAGCGGGTGAGGCAGCATCTATGGAGCGGAGGAAATAGGCCCCCTTTCGGGTGAGACCCTTCTTCAGTCTGAAGACCCGAAACGTTGCCTATTTCCTTCGCTCCATAGATGCTGCCTCACCCGCTGAGTTTCTCCAGCATTTTTGTCTACCTTTGATTTTCCAGCATCTGCAGTTCCTTCTTTAAAATGTTAAAAATCAAAGATCTCTGTGTTCACCGCCACCTTTCAAGAAATCTGAACTGTGAGACATTCTAATAAAAACATTAAAAAATTATCACAATTTTCTGAGCTTCCTTATCTCAGCCAGTAAATTAATAACTTGTTGAAATGAGCTGAAAGCTTTTAATTGAAATATTTCTCGGTTAAAAGCTTCTGAATATATCTATCAAGGTTAATAGGATTTTAATTGTGTTGCTGGATAGCGGATTTGATGGATGAGGAGGTAATCTGAAGATCCACATTTATTCCCCTGAGAACAAGTGCATTGCGTATAATCTTCTGATAACATTGTGTTGAATAATCTACTGTCAAAGGCTTGCGTTTAATTTACTGAGATGAGAGAGAGGGAGATATGTGTATTACAATGTGCCATCTACCCTCGTGACTGCCATTACCACTGCCGTTATCCACATCATTATGTCCAGTGTCATAAAACGGATGCAGGACAACAAATCTTTCTCTTCAGCTTTGGCCCGAAAAAGAATAAATGTTTGTTGATGAAGACGGCTACAATGAATTCAGGTCACACCCTCACCTTTTCTGCAAGGCATTGTCTGATAATGATACTGAGATCGGCACGAAAGCAAATCGTGGAGGACACGAGGCGGCTGCTGGAGGATATAGATGGTGTACCGCAGTGGGGAAGGTCTACCACCATCAACGAGGCTCTGAATTTACATTTCTTAGGCTACATGTGGCGGAATTACCATGAGATGGCTTCCGAATGGGAATTAAAATGTAGAAACAAGGAACTGTTTCTACACGAAAGGACACAGAGTGCTGGAGTAACTCAGCAGGTCAGGCAGCGTGACTGGGGAATGTGGATCGGTGACGTTTCAGGTCAGGACAAGTCTCCAATCTTCCCGAAACGTCACCTATCCATGTTCTCCAAAGTTGCTGCCTGACCCGCTGAGTTACTCCAGCACTCTGTGAAACGTCACCTATCCATGTTCTCCACAGATGCTGTCTGACCCGCTGAGTTACTCCAGCACTCTGTGAAACGTCACCTATCCATGTTCTCCACAGATGCTGCCTGACCCGCTGAGTTACTCCAGCACTCTGTGAAACGTCACCTATCCATGTTCTCCACAGATGCTGCCTGACCCGCTGAGTTACTCCAGCACCCTGTGAAACGTCACCTATCCATGTTCTCAGAGATGCTGCCTGACCCGCTGAGTTACTCCAGCACTCTGTGAAACGTCACCTATCCATGTTCTCCACAGATGCTGCCTGACCCGCTGAGTTACTCCAGCACTCTGTGAAACGTCACCTATCCATGTTCTCCAGAGATGCTGCCTGACCCACTGAGTTACTCCAGCACTCTGTGAAAACGTCACCTATCCATGTTCTCCACAGATGCTGCCTGACCCGCTGAGTTACTCCAGCACTCTGTGTCTCAATGGGAATTAAAATCAGTCCGACAAAATTTGGGTACACTTAAGATAATAAGTGATATAAGTAGAATTAGGCCATTCGGCCTATCAAGTCTACTCTGCCATTCAAGCATGGCTGATCTATCTCTCCTTCCTAACCCCATTCTCCTGCCTTCTCCCCATGACCTCTGACACCCGTACTAATCAAGAATCTATCAATCTATGCCTTAAAAATATCCATTGACTTGGCCTCCGCAGCCTTCTGTGGCAAAAAAATCCACTGATGCACCACCTTCTGACTAAAGACATTTCTCCTCATCTCCCTCCAAAAACAACATCCTTTAATTCTGAGGCTTTGTTTTCTAAAACACAAAAAAACTAAAACTAACAAACGTCTTCATTCTCACCACAGATGCTGCATGAGTTAATGGCCTGTCCCACTTAGGCTATTATTAGGCGACTGTCATAGTCGTAGCAGGTCGCCGAAAAACCGGCGACTGGACCCCCCTTCGACATAAAATTTGAAATAGAATCATTACTTTAACAACAAAACCTTTAACAACAGCACTGGCGACAACCTACGTTAACCCGGCGACAACTACGACAGCACCTACGTCAGGAGAAGTCAAGCCACGCTCACTGGCGTCAAACCCACGGTCGCGACTGTCTCTGAAAAATGTTCAACATGTTGAAAATCCAGCGGTGACCAGAAGGACGCTACGACTCCTTAGGCGACTGAGGAGACGACTCACGACCATACAGGCGTCACCCCGGCGACCATGTGGCGACAGCCTAGTCGCCTGTAGCCGCCTAAAAAATCGCCCAAGGACAGGCCCTTTAGTCTTCCAATTTCTTATCTCTTTATACCAAAGGGGTTTAGTTCAGAGATACAGCAAGCAAACAGGCCGTTCCGTCCACGCCGACCATCGATCACCCGTTCACACTAGTTCTATGTCATCCCACTTTCTCATCCACTCCCTACACACTAGGGGCAATTTACAGAAGCTAATTAACCTGCAAACCTGCACGTCTTTGCAGGAGGAAACCAGAGCACCCGGAGGAAACCCACGCGGTCACAGGGAGGAACATACAAACTCCACACCCAGGCAGAACCCGTGGTCAGGATTGAACCCGGGTCTCTGGCGCTGTGAGGCAGCAGCTCCACCCGCTGCGCCACCGCGATGCCCGGTGCATACAATTGAACCTTTATTATTATTACAGTGTGATTGCACAGTGAGTGGATGCAGAAAATAAATTCTTCAATGCGAGAATTTGAAACAGTTCATTTGACTGAAAAACTCCTCAATAGCTTTGTATAGGTTCGACTAAACTAATAATAACGTTGCTTTTTTGAAAAATCCTATGCATTTTAGATGCATTTCCAATGCGTGAAAAATAATATTTGCGTGCAATTGTTGAGATGTATCGCAATCTCTCAAAGACAAATAAAAATCAATTTATTTTCCAATGAATCATAAAAGCTCATCCAAGCAGCAAAAAGCTCCCAGAAATATTTCTCCAAATAAATAGAAAATCTTTCTTAGGATGCCGTGTATTAACATATCGCAAGATTGTGATGCCTGGATTTCTAGAGAAGAAATAATTTTATGTCAATTTGTATTCCGAATGCCAAGGGCACCGGGAAGACAATAAATAGAAGCTATGACACCGTGGCGTGAATATTGATTTCTCTAACTTCAAGTAACCCCTCACTCTCTCTCCATCCCTCCCCCACCCAATTCAATAGACAATAGGTGCAGGAGGAGGCCATTCGGCCCCTCGAGCCAGCACCACCATTCAATGTGATCATGGCTGATCACACCAGCTTCTCATTCTCACCTAGCAAATAGCTTACCAATGGCCTGTTTCCTTTATCATCGTTACTTTTTTGCATACCTTTTGTTCATTTGTTCTATATATCTTTACATCATTGTCCATAGTATGTCTCTTGTTTCCCCTTCCCGTGACTTGTCTGAAGAAGGGTCTCGACTGACAGCATTTTGTATCTATCTACGCTTCAAATATGTAATTTGCAAAGGCAATAATTAAAAAAGCATTATTAGTTTGCATTTTACCTGACTTCAGAACAAACAGGTTTTTACATTCATATACCCATTATGTCTATGTCTCTATGTCTCATAATGACCCCTGCCCAGAGTAGGGGAATCGAGGACTAGTGGACAGAGGCTCAAGATGAAGGGGAAAAGATTTAATAGGAATCCGAAGGGTAACGTTTTCACACAAAGGATAGAACAAGCTGGCAGTGGAGGTAGTTGAGGCCGGAACAATCCCATCATTTAGGAAACAGTTAGACAGGTACATGGTTAGGACAGGTTTGCAGGGTTATGGACCATGCGCAGGCAGGTGGGACTAGTATAGTTGGGACATGTTGGCCATTGTGGGCACGTTGGCCGAAGGGCCTGTTTCCACACCGTATCACTCTATGACTCCCTCTCCCCGACTCTCAGTTTGAGGAAGGGTCTCGACTTGAAACGTCACTATTCCTTCTCTCCTGAGATGCTGCCTGTCCCGCTGAGTTACCCCAGCATCTTGTGTCTCTCTTCGGTTTGAACCAGCGTCTGCAGTTCCTTCCTACACATTATGTCTCCAGTGTTGGAAAGGGTTGGGGGAAACCTTTTTTTTTCAGTTTCTTAAACTTGCCGGAGATGCGATTAATTTCCGGATTGGAGGAGCTGGATTGGAGCTGGAGGCCTCCTCCGACTGACCTTGGGCCCCACCACAGGGCGTGGACTTAACACCGGAGTCGGTCCCTTGCCTGGGATCGCTCCAACCGTGTCCTGCGGACTTTACCAGCGCGAGCTCTGGGGAGAGAATGAACGGATGGCGTTCTGGAGCAAAGGAATGGGTGACTTTTCAGAGTCTAAAGAAGGGTCTTGGCCCGAAACGTCACCTATTCTTTTTTTCCCAGAGATGCTGCCTGACCCGCTGAGTTACTCCAGCACTTTGTATTTTTTAATCTTGGATTGGACAGAAAAAAAGAAAAGGCAAACTAGTGGCTCGTTTAATAATCTTTCCAATTTTAGACAAATCAGCCCATGTGTGAATGAGCTGCTGATTTGCAATTAAGTGTTTCATGCAAGACCAATTTCAACCTATTGGGGTATGTGAATTAAACGTAATCCTGCAATCTCATTCTAATTACCTGCGAGCCCAGGCATGCCAATACATCTTGGCCAGAATCACACCTTAATTTTCTGAAGAAGACATAAAATGTCAGGAAAAAGCTCTCTTTCAAAGTCGAGATAAGAAAAAGTTCGATCAGGCCAGCCCTGTCCCACGGTACGAGTTCATTCCAAGAGCTCTCCCGAGTTTAAAAAAAAATTCGAACTCGTGGTAAGCGCGGAGAATGAACGTAGCGGGTACGTCGGAGCTCGAGGACGTCCCTTAGCGCTAACGGCAGGTACTCGGGAAGACTCGCTAACGGCAGGTGAGCACGGGAAGACTCGTGAAGATTTTGCAACATGTTTAAAAATGTCCACGAGAGCCCCGAGTACCGACAGGCGGCCATTACTGTAAATCCCCGAGTTCGAATCAGGGGAAACTCGGGAGAGCTCTTGGAATGAACTCGTGCCGTGGGACGGGGGTTTTACAGCGCCAGAGATCTGGATTCGATCCTGACTACGGGTGCTGTCTAGTTACCGAGTTTGCCTGTCCTCCCTGTGACCTGCGTGGGTTTTACTCCAGGATCTCCAGCTTCCTCCCACATTCCAAAGACGTACAGGTTAGTAGGTTGAAGATGGACACAAAAGGCTGGAGTAACTCAGCAGGACAGGCAGCATCTCTGGAGAGAAGGAATGGCTGACGTTTGTAGGTTAATTGGCCCGGTAAAAATTGTAACTGTGTGTAGGATAGGACCAGTGTACGAGGGATCGCAGGTGGGCTGAAGAGCCTGTTTCCCCATTGTATCTCTAAACTAAACCGAACTAAACAAATCTTTAAGCAATTAAAAGACTTGAGTGAAATAAGACTGTGGGAAAAAAATTTTGTTCTGAAATGTGTTATCAAGTTGGTTACGAACATGGTAATCTTCATATGCTTCCGTGCACACTGTTGCATACTAATAGTTTTCTGTTGTGCTTCTGAAGGAGTTACAGAAGCCGAGAAACGTGAACAATAATAAAATCCCCAACCTACAGTGCCCTCCATAATGTTTGGGACAAAGACCCAGCATTTATTTATTTGCTTCTGTACTCCACAATTTGCGATTTGTAATAGAAAAAAAATCACATGTGGTTAAAGTGCACACTGTCAGGTTTTATTAAAGGCCATTTTTATACATTTTGGTTTCACCATGTAGAAATTACAGTAGTGTTTAGACATAGTCCCCCCCCCCCCCATAGAATCCAGTGAAAGGGCAGTTTATCATATTACTGCAAGAATCTAGTTTAGTTTAGTTTAGTTCAGAGATACAGCGCATATTAACACTACCCAACACACACTAGGGACAATTTACAACTATACCCAGCCAATTAATCTACAAACCCGTACGTCTTTGGAGCGTGGGAGGAAACCGAAGATCTTGGAGAAAACCCACGCAGGTCACGGGGAGAACGTGCAAACTCCGTACAGACAGCGCCCGTTGTCAGGATTGAACCCGGGTCTCTGGCGCTGTGAGGCAGCAACTCTACCGCTGCGCCTCCGTGCCACCCTGGTGAGGTGCTGGTATGGCTTCATGTACTCCAGCCCTTGCTTTCAGGCATTCAGGATCGGAGAAATGGATGGAACTTTCTGGAGCCAAAAGGGAACTGCAGATGCTGGAATCTGGAGCGAAACACAAAATACTGGAGGAACTGGGGCGGCACGGTGGCGCAGCGGTAGAGCTGCCGCCTTACAGCACCAGAGACCCGGGTTCGATCCTGACTACGGGTGCTAGCTGTACAGAACTTGTACGTTCTTCCAGGGACCGCGTGGGTTTTCTCCGGGTGCTCCGGTTTCCTCCCACATCTGTAAATTATATATAGACAGAACTAGTATTTTAGGGGGATCACTGGTCGGCGTGGACTCGATGGGCCGAATGGCCTGTTTCCATGCTGTATCTCTAAACTAAACTAAACTAAAGTAAAGAGAAGAGGAAGCAGTATCTCTGGAGAAAAGGATTAGTTTTCGTTTCGGGTCGAGATTCTTCTTCAGACTCTTCTGGGAGATTGCAAGCTTCACGTGGTCCACCTTGTTTCGACGAATGCAATCAACCCGGCGTGCACAAACAGAAGATCAAACGGAACAAGTCCCCCTAGTCCTCACCTTCCACCCTACCAGCCGTCACATACAACAAATAGTCCTCCATCATTTTCGCCACCTCCAACGTGACCCCACCACTCGCCACATCTTCCCATCTCCCCCCCCCCCGTCTGCATTCTGCAAAGACCGCTCCCTCCGTAACTCCCTGGTCAATTCTTCCCTTCCCTCCCGCACCATCCCCTCCTCGCCCCACGCCTCCGCTCGGTCCGCAATAACCAACCCGATCTCCCGGTGGCTCAGCACTTCAACTCCCCTTCCCATTCCGAATCTGACCTTTCTGTCCTGTCCTCCTCCATGGCCAAAGTGAGCACCACTGGAAATTGGAGGAGGAGCACCTCATATATCGCTTGGGCAGTTTACACCCCAGTGGCCTGAACATTGACTTCTCCAATTTCCGGTAGCCCTTATTGTCTCCTCCCCTTCTCAGTTCTCCCTCAGCCCTCTGGCTCCTCCTCTTCCATTCCTCCCCCCTCCCACATCCCCCCACCCCCACCCAACATCAGTCTGAAGAAGGGTTTTGGCCCGAAATGTTGCCTATTTCCTTCGCTCCATAGATGCTGCCGCACCCGCTGAGTTTCTCCAGCACTTTTGTCTACCTTCAAACGGAACAAGTTGTCTTACAACTTTAGGCTGTACACGCCATACGCAAGAAGGAGAAGAAAAGAAAAGACTCTTCCCTAGTCTGAAGAAGGGTCTTGACCCAAATTTCCAGCATTTTGAGTCTATCTTTAGTGTAAACCAACATCCCCCTCTAAACTAGATCCTTGCAGTAATATGATAAACTGCCCATACACTTGTTAAAGTCGTTAAGCTGCGAGAAACATGTATACCTCAGTGAGAACAATTAAACACCTGTTCACACTTGTGGCTCCAAAATTATTCAGCAGCGTCTCATTAATATTGCTGACAAACCTGGTTTAATTAATTAAAATCAGTGCGACACCAAAAAAATTCCCAATTAACTGTTTGCATTTTATATAAAGTGTGCTCCGGGATTAGCATTTCTTAGTCAATTAGTCACGCTTTTATTCGGACCCAACAATGAATACTGTGTAAAAGAATATAATTGGCCTCTGTGGATCGGGAATGATTGCGGTGATGGGAAATATTCCACTCTGCTAATTCTTTTTATTTGGATATGAATATTCATGAACCTGAACACAAAGGGGGCCTATCTCGCAGCCTGTGATGGTAAAAACTTTATGCAGACTCAAGTCCCTGACTTCAACTCAGTTCAGTTTAGTTTATCGTCACGTGTACAGTGAAAAGCTCTTGTCGCGTGCCAACCAGTCAGCGGAAAGACAATCGATTGTTAGAATCGAGCAGTTCACGATACAGATACATGATAAGGGAATAACGTTTAGTGCAAGGTAAAGCCAGCAAAGTCCGGTCAAGGATAGTCCGAGGGTCACCCATGAGGTAGTCTCACCCAGTCTGAAGAAGGGTCTCGACCCGAAACGTCGCCTATCTGCTTCGCTCCTTAGATGCTGCTGCACCCGCTGAGTTTCTCCAGCTTTTTGTGTGTCACCAATGAGGTAGATGGTAGTTGAGGACTGCTCTCTGGTCTGGCTGTTGGTAGGGTGGTTCAGTTGCCTGATAACAGCTGGGAAGACACTGTCCCGAACTGGAGAAACTTACTGAAGGGGCTTCTAAGCCTGGGAGGTGGTGAGTGACGGAGAGAGGCCATACTTGTCACGACTGTCTTTGGATTGTGTGAGGTACAGTGAGAAGCTTGTATTGTGTGCTAACCAGAGACTCAGTGCTGCACGCTTCATATGTGCCACGTGGTTGAACCACAGTGTAACTTGGCACATTGCAGTTAAAGTATGATGTACTTGTATACTCTGGAGTTTAGAAGGATGAGGGGATATCTTATTGAAACATATAAGATTATTAAGGGTTTGGACACGCTAGAGGCAGGAAACACGTTCCCGATGTTGGGGGAGTCCAGAACCAGGGGCCACAGTTTAAGAATAAGGAGTAAGCCATTTAGAACGGAGACGTAAGTCTGTGGAATTTTCAGCCTCAGAGGGCGGTGGAGGCAGGTTCTCTGGATACTTTCAAGAGAGCGCTAAATAGGGCTCTTAAAAATAGTGGTCAGGGGATATGGGGAGAAGGCAGGAACGGGGTACTGATTGGGGATGATCAGCCATGATCACATTAAGGAGTGACCCACTTAGAACGTGTGTGGGGGGTGGTGTGTGTGGGGGAATGTGTGAGTGGGGTTTATGTCTTGTGTGTGAGTGGGGAGTGTGTGTGTGGCGGTTGGGTGCGTGGGCGGGGGGGGGGGAGTTGTGGGGGGAGAAGGTTGTGTAGGCGGGCAGGAGCAGTGAGCTTGGAGAAAAGACGGGGAAGAGCCATGGGGGTGAGAGAGAAATCACGGGAGGGGGGGGGGGGGGGACGCCAGAGTGGTAGTGGCTGGAATTGGCGGTGCGATGGGGACTCACAGTGGGTGCTGGTCGTTCTCCGATCAGAGTCTCCGCTTACAGTTTGGCGACATCTCCGACTCCGGGCCGGGCTGGGCTGGGTCTCCCACGCTGGGCTGCTGCTTGGGGCTGGGCTGCTCGGGGCGGGGCTGGGCTGCTTCGGTTCCCTCCGAAGGTCCGGTTGGAAACCTCCGCCGGCCACCCTCAGCTCCAGCAAAGACGTGATGGCGCAGGAAGGGGCGGACCGTCCCGGGGAGTGACGGGGGAAGAGACTAATCCACACGGTGCTGACTGGCGGGAGAAGGGATCGATCTGCGCACGCGCAGTTTTTAAGATTTTTAAACCTCGCTAACTTTTACGACATTCAACCGATCGAAACGAAACCTGGCGCACTCGCAACACAGGAGAACAGTGAGTGAACTGGCGAAACACTGTAGCGCTATCGTGTACCGTTTTTGCACAAATAGAAGGACGCCAAACCGGAAGGTAACAAGATCAGAGTTTGATAGATAGATGGATGGATGTGTGTGTGGAGGGCTATTTAGTATTCACACTAACTGTGTGGTGTGTGTTTGTGTGTGTGTGTGTGTGTGTGTGTGTGTGTGTGTGTGTGTGTGTGTGTGTGTGAATGTGTGTGTGTTTATGTGTGTGTGTGTGTGTGTGTGTGTGTGTGTGCACGCATCTGTGTGTGTGTGTGTGTGTGTGTGTGTGTGTGTGTGTGTGTGTGAATGTGTGTGTGTGTGTGTGTGTGTGTGTGTGTGTGAATGTGTTTATGTATGTGTGTGTGAGTTTGCTACTTAACATTTGACACTAACTCCAGGCGACAGCGTTATCAGATTGCATCATAATTAATGTATTTTCTGACATGCATTCATGTTGATAACAGCGGTGGTCCAGGGGAATAGAAACCGTGAAGGTCCAAGTGAAAAGGGCAAGTGCATCAGCACTGCCGAGGGTTAACCAGCGGAGAAACGCAAGGAAGTGGGCAGTGACCAGGGTGGCTGTGGGAGTGGTGATAAAGAGCCGGGTGGACAGGCCGGAGCGACGGGAGAGAGGGCAAGGAGTGATGAACGAGGCTGGAGGTTTTCCAAAGGGGAAGGATGACTGTAGGACAAGCACTCCGGGAAGATCGCTGCAACTTGCTGTCAAGGACAGCTGTCACAGGAGGTGATGAATAAGCAGTTGCAGGCTCTCAAAGCTAACAGGGCAGTGGGAGGGAGCTGTAAATGAGTGCCTGAGGGACTCCTCAACACATTCTGAAATAAATTGAAACAACAAACATCAGGACACACTGGGGTTTTTTTGCCCTTAAGAACAGCTAATTCTTTGTTTTATTAATAATGTCTGCCTTGATTGTACACTCCATTCCACAAGCATTTGCGAGCGCTGAAAAAAGCTCCAATGAGATACCAATTCAGATGAGTTTCCTCATGGGCAGTGGAGGCAGGTTCTCTGGATACTTTCAAGAAAGAACTAGATACGGCTCTTAAAGATAGCGGAGTCAGGGGATATGGGGAGAAGGCAGGAACGGGGTACTGATTGGGGATGATCAGCCATGATCACAGTGAATGGCGGTGCTGGCTCAAAGGGCCAAATGGCCTACTCCTGCACCTATTGTCTATTGTCCTCTCACTTCTGTCCGGTCTATTAAGACTAGAGTGAGAAAAAAACTGTTAAGATTTTTAGGTGGACAAAAATGCTGGAGAAACTCAGCGGGCGAGGCAGCAACTATGGAGCGAAGGAATAGGTGATGTTTCGGGTCGAGACCCGAAACGTCACCTATTCCTTCGCTCCATAGATGCTGCCTCACCCGCTGAGTTTCTCCAGCATTTTTGTCTACCTTTGATTTTTCCAGCATCTGCAGTCCTTTCTTAAACATTAATTTATTGCCTATTATTGTCTATTTTCTATTGAGATTTTTAGGTTTAGTTTCAGGTTCAGGTTTATTATTGTCACGGGTGCCGAGATACAGTGAAAAGTGTAGGAAGGAACTGCAGATGCTGGTTTAAACCGAAAATAGACATTGAATGCTGGGGTAACTCAGCGGGACAGGCAGCATCCCTGGAGAGAAGGAATGGGTGACTTTAAGCGGGTCGAGATCCTCTCCAGACCCGAAAAGGTTTCCTCCCACTCCAAAGAGGTACTGGTTGTGAGGTAATTGGCTTGGTATAATTGTAAAATTGTCCTTGGTGTGTGGAGATTAGTGTTAATGTGGTCGGCACTGACATGGTGGCCTGAAGGGCCTGTTTCTGCCCTGAATCTCTAAACTATACTGAAAGGAGATGGCACAGCTTGAAGGTGAGTGGGGCAAAGCTTAAAGAAGATGTACAGGGCACATTTCTTTACACAGAGAGTGGGTGGGTGCCTGGAAAAGATAGTTAGGAGGGAGAGATAGATCAGCCATGATTGAATGGCAGAGTAGACTTGATGGGCCGAATGGCCAAATTCTTTTTTTTTTCCACTTTAGTTTTTATTGCTTTTATGTATACACAAATAAAACACAAATATAACAACAAAACATACAACATTACAATGAAACGCACAACAGCGTAGCGGGGGGTTCAGCTCACAATTAATGATGCTGTATACAGAACTATTTTCATATTAAAACATTTTCCAATAACTTACATTATTGTCTATAAAATTATACAGTGTTGATGTCTTTATTTCTATACCTAATCCATTTTTCCCATTTTCTGTTAAACTCATCTTCTTTCACTCTTAGAGAATATGTCATTTTCTCCATGACAAATATTTCCTGTACTATGTCTAACCATTGTCTACGTCTGGGTGTGTCCGCTGCGAGCCAGTTTCTTGTAACGGCCTTTCTGCCAGCTGTGAGTAGGATTTTAACCAAGTAATGGTCTTCCTTCAGCACCACTGTAGTTATATTACCCAGGTATAAAATGGAACACTTCTTGCAGACTATATATCCTAATACCTCCGTTAATTCTGAATTCACTCTGTCCTAAAATGGTTCTATTTTTGGGCAACTCCAGAAGATATGCGCATGTTTTGCGTCTGTTTGGCCACATTGCCTCCAGCATGTTTGCTGCCTTAGAATTTGCTTGCTTTTTATGTTAGGCGTAATAAAGAAACGAATCAAATTTTTCCAATTAAATTCTCTCCAATTTTGTGAATTGGTGGATGTCTGTAGTGTTACACACATATGATGCCATTCTTCTTCTGAGATCGTAATGTTCAATTCCTTTTCCCACTTAAATTTTACATAAAATGTAGTTTTAGCTTGACATTCCATTAAACTATGATAAAGTTTAGAAATAATCCTTAATGTTTTTTGATGATACGCACTAACTATCACTTCTATCACTGGATTATTTTCTTCTAGTGCCTCCCTTTTTACCTTTTTATTGTAATAATCTCTCAGTTGGAGGTATCTAAACAAGTCTTGGTTCTGAAGTGCAAATCTATCCTTCAAATCTTGAAAACTTCTTAGGTCTCCATTTTCAATAACAGTACAAAATGCAGTCATTCCTTTCTTCATCCACTCTTTAAATGTTGAGTCATACATCCCTGGTTTAAATTCATTATCCAAAGCTATCCTTCTTAAAAATTCTGCTCCTATTACCGATTAGAACTTAGAACAGGGGCAGGCCCTTCGGCCCATAGTATCTTTGCCCCCGGACATGATGCCACGATAAACGGATCTCCTCTGCCTGCACTTGATCCGCATCCCTCCATTCCCTGCATATCCAAGTGCCTATCTGAAAGCCTGTTAAACACCACTCTCATATCTGCCTCCTCCACCAACCGTGTCAACGTGTTCCAGGCCCTCACCTGGACGTGTTCCAGGCCCTGTGTAAAAAAACATGCCCCGCACATCTCCCCAATTTTGAGGAAGGACAGTCTTGCTATTGAGGGGGTGCAGTGTAGTTTCACCAGGTTCATCCCCAGGATGGCGGGACTGTCATATGCTGAGAGAAGGGAGCGGCTGGGCTTGCATACTCTGGAATTTAGAAGGATGGGAGGGGATCTTATTGAAACATATAAGATTATTAAGGGTTTGGACACGCTAGAGGCAGGAAACATGTTCCCGATGTTGGGGGAGTCCAGAACCAGGGGGCCACAGTTTAAGAATAAGGGGTAAGCCACTTAGGACGGAGACAAGGACACACTTTTTCTCACAGAGAGTTGTGAGTCTGTGGAATTCTTTGCCTCAGAAGGCAGTTGAGGCCAGATCTCTGAATGCTTTCAAGAGACTTAGATGGAGCTCATAAAGTTAGGGGAGTCAGGGGATTTGGGGACAAGGCAGGAACGACGTACTGATTGTGGGTGATCAGCCTTGATCACATTGAATGATGGTGCTAGCTCGAATGGCCGAATGGCCTACTCCTGTACCCATTGTCCATTGTCTATTGTCTCCTTTCAATTTTGCCCCTCTCACCTTAAAGCTATGCCCTCTGGTCTTTGACATTTCCACCCTTGGGAAAAAAAGGTTCTGACTGTCTACCCCATCTAGGCCTCTCGTAGTTTTATAAACTTCTATCTCAACCTCCGTCATTACAGTGAAAACAGCGCAAGCTTGTCTGACCTCTCCCTGTGGCTAATACACCTCAAATCCAGGCACTATTCTGGGAAACCTCTTCTGCAGTCTCTCCAAAGCCTCCACGTTCTTCACGTAACGATGCGACCAGTACACTGTACTCCAAATTCTGTAGAGTTAGGCCATTTGGCCCATCACATCTACTCTGCCATTCAATCATGGCTGATCTATGTTTCCCTCTCAAGACCATTTTCACTGGGTAAAAGACTACCTATATATTCTTCACATGATTTTATGCCTAGACAATAGATGCAGGAGGAGGCCATTTGGCCCTTCGAGCCAGCACCGCCATTCACTGTGATCATGGCTGATCATCCACAATCAGTAACCCGTGCCTGCCTTCTCCCCTTATCCCTTGATTCTGCTAGCCCCTAGAGCGTTACCTAACTCTCTTTTAACTACATCCAGTGAATTGACCTGCACTGCCTTCTGTGGCAGAGAATTCCACAAATTCACAACCCTCTGGGTGAAAAAGTTTTTTCTCATCTCAGTTTCAAATGGCCTCCCCTTTATTCCTAGACTGTGGCCCCTGGTTCTGGGCTCCCCCAACATGGGGAACATTTTATACGTTTCTGTAAGATCCCCTCTCATCCTTCTAAATTCCAGTGAATACAAGCCCAGTCTTTCCAATCTTTCCTCGTATGACAGTCCCGCCATCCCGGGGATTAACCTCGTGAACCTGCGCTGCGCTGCCTCAATAGCAAGGATGTCCTTCCTCAAATTAGGAGACCAAAACTGCACACATCAGTAAGATCATACCTTAGCTTCTTGCCCGCCAAGGAATAAGGTTGTGGCCTGCCCAACCTCTCCCTATAGTTCAAGCCCTGGAGCCCTCATAAATCTTCTCTGCACCCTTGCTTCATGTTAGGTTGAACAATGACCTGTTGTAACATCAGTCCACGCACTGCACAAAGCAGCTGGTAGCGAGACACGAAGCCGGTTGTAAACGCTAGTGTTCCTCACCCTTTTCCATTGTGGATGGAATTAAAAATTGATTCTGGCAACTGATGAAGTGGGACATACATGAGTTCATGCGCGGATGAAGGTGAGGGATGATTCTCCGGGTTAATGCAAACCGACTTTGATAGATCGCTCTCTTTCAGCTCTGCCGTGTACAGAGATTGAATGCTTTCTGTTCTTTGAAGAGAGCTTCAAGAAGATGGAGTTACAGGTTAACATTAAGCAGATCCTTTGAGTTAATGGTGAGAATACAATTCATTGCCACTTGGGTGAGCAAGTATTGGACCAGATCAATAAAAAACAGGCAGGTTAGATAATGGCAAATTAACGGTTCCACGAGTATGCTTCTCAAGTGATATGGGGCAACTTTACCACCAGTATTAATGAGCCAGGCAATCATCTGGTTAAGGGGCTGTCCCACTGTACGAGCTAATTCAAGAGCTCTCCCGAGTTAAAAAAAAACCTCAAACTCGTGGTAAGTACGTAGAATGTACGTAGCGGGTACGTCGGAGCTCGGGACGTCTCTTAGTGGCTCGTAACGCTAACGGCAGGTACTCGGGAAATGCGGTAAGCTCGTGAAGACTCGTGAAGATTTTTCAACATGTTGAAAAATGTGCACGAGAGCCCCGGGTACCCACGAGCGGCCATTACCGTAATTCTCCGAGTTCGAATCAGGGGAAACTCGTGAGAAATCTTGAATTAGCTCGTACAGTGGGACAGGCCCATTAGTCATGAGGTACGTGAGTGGGGTGCAGTGACCTCTACAATGATGCATCGTACACACTGAAATTGTAGACCATAAGCTGACCTGTCCTGGTCCACCCATATTGAAGCAATGGTCCCAGAAACCAACCAACGCCTCTACTTCAGCAGCAGCCTGGGGCTGGGCTGGACCGGGCGCCGCTACCAGAGGCCGGGCAGGTGGACCGCACGCGGCCTACAGCAGTGGAGCAGCAGAGGAGGGCACTGCGGCTACCCCATGCCAGGCCGACCCTACGACGTTGCCAGGACAACGGGCCTTCACGGTCGGGTCAAGATGCCCGCACTCACAACATCTGGGACTTGGAAATGGCGGCAAACTGTCGACTCTGTATACGGCCTCAGTGTACCACTGCTACACACTTGTACAGTATCTGAGATGCTTATCTAAGGGCTCATGTATAGTGAATACTTGTACTGAACTGTATACAAAAATGAATTTCACTGCACCTCGGTACATGCGAAAAATAAAGAACCATACCATACTTTGTTAGATGGCTTAGGAAGTTCGGCATGTCCCCAACAACCCTAACCATCTACACATGCGCTGTAGAATGCATTTTATCACGATGCGTCACAGCACGGTTTGGGAACAGCTCCATCCAAGACCACAAGAAATTGCAGCGATTGTGGACGCAGCCCAGACCATCGCACAAACCAACCTCCCTTCCATTGACTCCATCTACACCTCACGCGGCCTCAGCAAGGCCAGCAGCATCATCAAGGACGAGTCACTTGTCCCCGGCCACTCCCTCCCTCTTCTCCCCTCTCCCATCGGGCAAGAGGTACAGGAGTGTGGAAACGCACACATCCAGCTTCGGGGACAGTTTCTTCCCGCCTGTGACCCTCGGACCACCTTGCACTAAACGTTATTTATGCACTAAACTGTACCTTGGTACACGTGACAATAAACTCAACTAAACTAAAGTGCGAGGCGTTGACCCAGGCGGGACCGTCACAGCGCTGGGGAGTGCTGTACAGCCACGGGATCCAGGAGCACAAGTTCATTGTTCTCCGAAAGTGGTGTCACGAGGAGATGGGGAGATTCAGGAGGCTTGTGGTACATTGGCCCTCATCAGGGCAGCTATGGAGCGTGGACGTTGGGACGCAATGTGTAGGAAAGAACTGCAGATGCTGGTTTAAATTGAAGGTAGACACCTTCAAAGGTAGATCGAAGGTAGTTCCTGGGAACCATCATCTCCAAGGACTTTAAGTGGGGGGGCCACCATCGACTCCACTGTCAAAAAGGCACAACAGAGGATGTATTTCCTGTGGCAGCTGAGGAAGCACAATCTGCCACAGGCAGTGATGGTCCAATTCTACACGGCCATCGTAGAGTCTGTCCTCACCTTCTCCATCATGGTCTGGTTTGGCTCAGCCACCAAGCACGACACCCGGAGGCTGCAGCGAATCGTCCGATCAGCTGAGAAGGTTATTGTCTGCAACCTTCCCTCCATTGATGAACTGTACACTGCAAGGGCCAGGAAGCGAGCGGGCAAGATCATCTCTGACCCCTCTCACCCTGGCCACAAACTCTTTGAACCACTTTCCCTCTGGAAGGCGACTCCGGACTGTCAAAGCCCGCCACAGCCAGACATCAAAACAGTTTGTTTTCCACGAGTAGTAGCTCTACTCAATAACCAAAAATCTGCTCCCAGGATGAGGTGTTCCACACCAGGTCATCACAAATGGCCTCATTCTTCAGAGGCATCTGCTCCCAGGATGAGGTGTTCCACACCAGGTCATCACAAATGGCCTCATTCTTCAGAGAACGAGGATTCCCCTCCCCCACTATTGATGAGGCTCGCACCAGGGTCTCCTCCATACCCCGCAACACTGCCCTCGCTCCCATTCCCCCACTCGCAAACAGGGCAGAGTCCCCCTGGTCCTCACCTTTCACCCACCAGCCGGCAAATACAACATATAGTCCTCCGCCAATTTCGCCACCTCCAAACGTGACCCCTCCACCCCCACATCTTCCCATCTCCCCCCCTGTCTGCCTTCCGCAAAGACCGCTCCCTCCGCAACTCCCTTGTCCATTCTTCCCTCCCCTCCCACTCTACCCCTTCCCCGGGCACTTTCCCTTGCAACCGCAAGAAATGCAACACTTGTCCCTTCAACCTCCCCCCTCCACTCCTTTCAGGGACCCAAGCAGTCCTTCCAGGTCCGACAGAGGTTCACCTGCACCTCCTCCAACCTCATCTACTGCATCCGTTGCTCCAGATGCCAGATGATCTATATCGGTGAGACCAAGCGGAGGCTTGGCGATCGCTTCGCCGAACACCTCCGCTCGGTCCGCAATAACCAACCCGACCTCCCGGTGGCTCAGCACTTCAACTCCCCCCTCCCATTCCACATCCGACCTCTCGGTCCTGGGCCTCCTCCACGGCCAGAGTGAGCAACACCGCAAGCTGGAGGAACAGCACCTCATATTCCGCTTGGGGAGTCTGCATCCTTTGGGCTTGAATATTGAATTTTCTCAATTCTGTTAACCCTTGCTGTCTCCTCCCCTTCCCACCTCTCCCTCAGCCCTCGGGCCCTGGCATTCCCTCTATCTCTATCTCCCTCCCCCACCCAAGTCGCACCAGCTTCTCATTTTCACACCACAAACAGCTTACAATGGCTTGTTCCCTTTATCACCGATACTTTTTTGCATATCTTTCACTCATTGTTCCTTATCTCTCCACATCACCATCTATATCTCTCGTTTCCCTGATCCCTGACCAGTCTGAAGAAGGGTCTCGACCCGAAACGTCGCCTATCTCCTTCGCTCCTTAGATGCTGCTGCACCCGCTGAGTTTCTCCAGCTTTTGTGTACCTCGATTCTCCAGCATCTGCAGTTCCTTCTTTAAAACCAAAAATCTGTAGCCTCCTTTTGCTCTGGTATTTTATTGAATTCACATGTTTCATCGATAATGTTTTATTATTAATGTTTAATGTTTTATGCGTCATTCCTAACTGTCACTGTATGTCACGTTGTCACTTGTGGGCGGAGCACCAAGGCAAATTCCTTGTATGTGAATATACTTGGCCACTAAACTTATTCATACATTCAAAATGCTGGAGTAACTCAGCTGGACAGGCAGCATCTCTGGAGGGAAGGAATGGGTGACGTTACAGGTCGAGACCCTTCTTCAGGGAAGTTGAGAAGTTGGGACATGATGTTACAGTTGTACAACATGTTGGTGAGGCCGTGTTGGGAGTATTGGGTTCATTTTGGTCACCCTGCTCTCAGAAGGATATTTTCCCTCACAGTTTTCATATTCTTACAAACAGCATATATCTATAAATGGAGAAGGGCTTTAACAAACAATTTTTATGAAAATGGGGTTCTCAATAACTACTAAACCCCCCCTCCCATTCCCACACTGACCTTTCTGTCCTGGGCCTCCTCCACTGTCAGAATGAGGCCCAGTGCAAATTGGAGGAACAGCATCCCAGCAGTATGAACATTGACTTCTCTAACTTCAAGTAACCCTGGCTTTTCCTCTCTCTCCATCCCTCTCCCATCCTTATTCTCCGACTAGTGTGACTGTCCTGATTAAATTTTATCTTGAATGCCATGGAGTAGAGAGGTCCTTCTGCAGTTGTATAGGGCTCTGGAGAGACCACTTCTGGAGTATTGCGTACAGTTTTGGTCTCCTAATTTGAGGAAGGACATCCTTGTGATTGAGGCAGTGCAGCGTAGGTTCACGAGATTGATCCCTGGGATGGCGGGACTGTCATATGAGGAAAGATTGAAAAGTCTAGGCTTGTATTCACTGGAGTTTAGAAGGATGAGGGGATATCTTATAGAAACATATAAAATTATAAAAGGACTGGACAAGCTAGATGCAGGAAAAATGTTCCCAATGTTGGGCGAGTCCAGAACCAGGGGCCACAGTTTTAGAATAAAGGTGAGGCCATTTAAGACTGAGGTGAGAAAAAACTTTTTCACCCAGAAAGGTGTGAATTTGTGGAATTCCCTGCCACAGAGGGCTGTGGAGGCCATGTCATTAGATGAATTTAAGAGAGAGTTAGGTAGAGCTCTGGGGGCTAGTGGAATCAAGGGATATGGGGAGAAGGTTATTGATTGGGGACGATCAGCCATGATCACAATGAATGGCGGTGCTGGCTCGAAGGGCCGAATGGCCTCCTCCTGCACCTATTGTCTATGTTTCTGTGTTTCTATGTTGTCACCTTCCCCTAGTCAACAATGACCTTCGTATCCTTTGATCTCTCATTTTCACACCTTACCCTTCCATATCTCTCATTTCCCTCTTCCCCCGACCCTCAGTCTGAAGAAAAGGGTCTCGACCAGAAACGGCACCCATTCCTTCTCTCCCGAGATGCTGCCTGACCCGCTGAGTTACTCCGGCATTTTGTGTAGTACATCATCGGTGGAGTGGTGGTAACAGTATATATTTTATTTTGAACATGTAAAACAATAAAAGTTAAAAACAACTCAAAATAACAATAAAAATGAAATGAATAAAAAACTCAATGAATAACTTCTCCTAAACATCACAAATTAAAATCTCACATGTTTGAAAAGTACGTGGAAGTATACACTTATTTATTCCTACTCTTTCTCTGCTATTCATCAATTAATTCACAAACTTTATCTCGTATGTATATCTATATCTATATATCTATATATCTATATATATATATCTATCTATATATCTATATATCTATATCTATATATCTATATCTACATATCTATATCTACATATCTATCTCTACATATCTATCTCTACATATCTATCTCTACATATCTATCTCTACATATCTATCTCTACATATCTATCTCTACATATATATCTCATACATATCTATATCTCTACATATCTATATCTCTACATATCTATATCTCTACATATCTATATCTCTCTACATATCAACATATCTACATATCTACATATCTACATATCTACATACATATCTACATATATCTACATATATATATATATCTATATATCTATATATCTATATATCTATATATCTATATATCTATATATCTTCTTGGGCCCCCTCGGTCATGGCTGACCATGGGGGTCTCCAGGGTGCTATTCGCTACATGGGGGACGCCTGTGCGTGACTTTGTTTAACGTGGGGAGACTGGTGCACAGACAGCCACCCCACGGTCCTTGACAGATCTGGGTCAGGATCCAGTGGCATGGAGTCCAAGACGACCGGAGACCCTTTTCTGCTGCAGCCTTCATCCGCCTTCCCAGCCGTTGTGATGCTCCACTAAGGTCAGCCATCGTCCTCCGCCCGTTCCACCGTTGAGGTCTTGGTTGGATACATGTACATAAACACATACACAAACAAATACATATATCCATACATAAGGCACATACATAATGCATATACACAAGCATATGCACGCACGCAAACATACATATATACTGTTGTGAAAACGAGCGATCAAAGAGGCAAAGGTCAAAGGGTCATTGTGAATTAGGGGAAGGTGACAACAAGGCATACAATATAACAGTTAATCAGAAGGACAGTCACACCAGTCGGAGAATAAGGATGGGGGAGAGATGGAGAGAGAGTGAAAGCAAGGGTTACTTGAAGTTAGACAAGTCAATGTTCATACCGACTGGGGTTGTAAGCTGCCCAAGAGAAACATGAGGTGCTGTTCCTCCAATTTGCGCTGGGCCTCACTCTGACAGTTCATAAACAATTATCCAAATTCTATGCACAACACAAATATCGCACTGCGTCAATGAACTACAGGGGTGGGAGCTGGCAACCTTCACGTGGTCCGCCCTGTTTCAACCAATGCAATCAACCCGACGTGCACAATCAAATAGGATTAAATAGAACAAGTTGTCCCTCAACTTTAGGCTGTGTGCGCCACACGCAAGAAGAATGAACTAAAATGTAACCGTCATCACAGCCCTTCCTCATCCTTGTCCCTCTGGAAAATAATGTTTTTGCACTTCTTCTTAAACTGAGTAATGTTTGTGCTTTCCACATCCAAATCAGTCCACAATTCCATCCCACAGGTTGAAATACACATACTCTTCATAATTGAAACATATAAGATTGTTAATGCACCCTGTCCCACTTAGGAAACCTGAACGGAGACTTTGCGGCCCACCCAAGGTTTCAGTGCGCTTCCCGGAGGTTCCCGGAGGTTTTTGTCAGTCTTAAAAATCGGTAATTTTTTAGTCTATGCCGGTTGCGATGCTAGTTGAAGGTGGTTGCCGGAGGTTGCAGGTAGTGGAAGGTAAGACCTTTTTATCACCCAGTTTTATTCCACCAGGGAGGTCTTACTTTCTACTACCTGCAACCTCCGGCAACCACCTTCAACTCGCATCGCAACCGGCTTCAACTAAAAAATTGCCGATTTTTAAAACGGCAATCTATTTTTAGTCGCGGCCGGTTTTGAATTTTGTGAAATAATCGCCGGAACATAGAAGAAGCGGAAACCACTTTCGACCATTAGGGAGACTGTCAGAAACCTCCGGGAACCTCTGGGAACCGCACGGAAACCTTGGGTGGGGCGCAAAGTCCCCAGAGGTTTCCGTTCAGGTTTCCTAAGTGGGACAGGGGCATAAGGGTTTGGACACGCTAGAGGCAGGAAACATGTTCCTGATGTTGGGGGAGTCCAGAACCAGGGGCCACGGTTTAAGAATAAGGGGTAAGCCATTTACAACGGAGACGAGGAAACACTTTTTCTCACAGAGAGTTGTGAGTCTGTGGAATTCTCTGCCTCAGAGGGCGGTGGAGGCCGGTTCTCTGGATACTTTCAAGAGAGAGCTAGATAGGGCTCTTAAAGATAGGGCTCTTAAAGATAGCGGAGTCAGGGGATATGGGGAGAAGGCAGGAACGGGGTACTGATTGGGGATGATCAGCCATGATCACATTAAATGGCGGTGCTGGCTCGATTTATGCTCACCTATCTTCACAAACTGTTGCCTGTTACATAAATCGCTTCTCAACCAATTCAACATCACTCCCCTGATACTGTACTGTTCCAATTTATCAAGTAATATATTGTGTATCAAAAGCTTTTTTTAGATCTATGAATACTCTCACAGCAAACTTTTTTTTGTCTGTACAAAAAGCAATTTGGTGTAAACCAGCATCTGCAGTTCCTTCCTACACTATACACATCTAATCTATTTATGCTGCTTCAGAAATACATGGAATTATAATTGACTTGGACGAACAGCACTTAGAAAATAAGTTGAATTATTTGCAACATGGTGGAAATCAGCCATCATCACATTGAACGGCGGTGCTGGCTCGAAGGGCCGAATGGCCTACGCCTGCACCTATTGTCATTGTCCTATCTGGGAGGGACAAATGACAATAGAACACTCGACTCTTGACTCTTGGTTTACGACTGTTACTCGCCAGACGGTGAGTTTATTCTTCAGGTTGATCCAAATTTTTGTCATAGTGAGGTGGCCTTTACTTAATCTAAAGGTGCAGTTACAGAAAAGGGAATGCTTTGAAAACTGACGGACCTTAGTTTCCAAGGTAGACAGAAATGCTGGAGAAACTCGGTGGGTGAGGCAGCATCTCTGGAGCGAAGGAAATAGGCGACGTTTCGGGTCTTCAGACTGAAGAAGGGTCACGACCCGAAAGGGCGCCTATTTCCTCCGCTCCATAGATGCTGCCTCACCCGCTGAGTTTCTCCAGCATTTTCGTCTACCTTTGATTTTCCAGCATCTGCAGTTCCTTCTTAGACCTTAGTTTCCAAATCCATTTGGTGGGTTTAAATGTAGAACGAGCTGCCGGAGGAGATGGTTAAGGCAGGTACTACGACAACATTTAGTTTAGTTTGGAAACAGGCCCTTCAGCCCATCGGGTCTACGCCGACCTGCGATCCCCTGTACACTACCACTAGTACACAGTTCTAGCGACAATTTACAGAAGCCAATTAAAATATAAAACTGCACATCTCTGGAATGTAAGAGGAAACCAGAGCACCTGGAGAAAACCCACTCTACCGCTGCGCCACCGTGCCACCCCAAAGCTTGATGGATACATGGATAGGAAAGGTTTAGAGGAATATGGGCCAAACGCCAGCAGGTGGGACTAGTGTAGATGGGGCATGTTGGCGGGCGTGGGCAAGTTGGGCCAATGGTCCTGTTTCCACACTGTATCACGTTATGACTAACTGGCCCCTGGATGCTCATTTGCAGATGTGTGTCAGTTAGGATTGTTCACAACTCATGGTTCATTCACCGGTGGTCATCAGCTTAGGGTGCCCCTCACGGCTGTGTGCTTCACGTTCCCACCCTTCTCCCTGTAACCTGTGACCAGGTTAAGTGCCAACTCAACCAGTAAGTTTGCTGATGAGACCACTCAGTCAGACGGACCCTGGAGCTGCTGCTGCTGCTGCAAACTCCTAATCTAACCCCACCTCTCTCCGTGGTAGATAAAAATGCTGGGGAAACTCAGCGGGTGAGGCAGCATCTATGGAGCGAAGGAATAGGTGACGTTTCGGGTCCTGACCCTCCTTCAGACTGATGTCTTGGGGGGGGGGGGGGGGGGGGGAAGAAGAAACGAAGATGCGGAGACAGTGGGCTTGTGGGAGAGCTGGGAAGGGGAGGGGAAGGAGGGAGAAAGCAAGGACTACCTGAAATTGGAGAAGTCAATGCGCATACCACTGGGGTGCAAACTGCCCAAGCGAAATATGAGGTGCTGCTCCTCCAATTTACGGTGGGACTCACTCTGGCCATGGAGGAGCAATTTACGTTATGGGACTACCTCTCTCAGTGATCTGTTATTGTACTCTTTGCATTCCTGATAGCCTTACGGAAACCTGAGATCGGTTGCTGTTTAGGTGGAGTTTGCACGTTTTCCCTGTGACCATGGGGGTTGCCTCCGGGTGCTCCGGTTTCCTCCCACATGTGCAGGTTTTAAGGGTTCATTGACCTCTGTCAATGGGAAGGCCAGGCCTGGCCTTCGCGTACGTTAACGTGTCATCCTTCCTGAAGCCTGGACGCCACGGCGGTGCAGCGGTAGTGTTTCCGCCTTGCAGCGCTTGCAACGCCAGAGACGCAGGTTCGATCCTGACAAGGGGTGCTGTCTGTGTGGAGTTTGCACATTTCTCCAAGATCCTCAGTTTTCTCCAAGATCCTCAGTTCCCTCGAAAGACGTACAGGCTTGTCGGTTAATTGGCTTGGTATCAATGTAAACTGTCCCTAGTGCGCGTTGGGTAGCGTTGGTGCGCGGGGGATAGCTGGTCGGCGCGGACACGGTGGGCCGAAGGGCCTGTTTCAAAAGTCAAAGTCAATTTTATTCGTCACATACACCAGCGAAGATGCAGTGAAATGAAATTGCCAGCAGCGATACACTTAAAAAGAGAACACACAATACACAATAGAATTGAATACAAACATCCACCACAGCATTCTTCACTTGTGGTGGAAGGCAACAAAGTTCAGCCAGTTCCGCGCTGTATCTCTTAACTAAACTAAACTAAAATCTGGGCTTCAGCCGAGTGGAGTCCCCCTGGTTTGTCCGAGCTCCTGGTTCGGGCAGCCATTTTCTTCCTCGGCCAGTTCACCTTTCAAACAGAGAGCCCCGGTGGATGGCTTCCTTCTGTCACTGTGTCACCTGAAGGGAAATATATGAAAGGAATTCTCGGCTCATGATTATATCTGAGCACAAAAAAAAAAGCCTCCTTAGAACTATCTCATTCCGCAACTGCCAACAATGCTTCAAGTTGATGGATTACAGCCGTACGTTGTAAGACTCTGGCTGCAAATAGTCACTCTGGGACCCTTTTATTGACAACCTCCTCTTTTCCTCTCAATCGCAATAAAACATCTCAAACGAATTATCCTGATTCGTGCTGAAGGAAGGAAGGTTATTATGTTGGGTTGAGCCGTTGATGGGGAAGGGGGAAGGGGGAAGGGTGCAAACGCAAATCTTTTCAAAGTTGCAGGATGTTACAGTCTGTTACGGGTTGTGTCAGGAGTTTAGTTTAGTTTAGTTTAGAGACACAGCACAGAAACAGGCCCTTTGGCCCACCGAGCCAGCACCAGCCAGTGCTCCCCGCACACTAACACTCACCTACACGCATTGGTGACAATTTACAATTTTAACAAAGCCACTTAGCCTACAAACCCGGAGCGTGGGAGGAAACTGGAGCGCCCGGAGAAAACCCACGCGGTCACAGGGAGAACGTACAAACTTCGTACAGGCAGGACCCCTAGTCAGGATCGAACTCGTGTCTCTGGGGATGTAAGTCAGCAACACTACCGCTGCGCCACCGTGCCACACTCAGATACGTGTGACTGAAGAAGGGTCTTGACTCGAAACGGCACCTATCCTTGTTCTCCAGAGATGCTGCCTGACCCGCTGAGTTACTCCAACACTCTGTGAAACGTCACCTATCCTTGTTCTCCAGAGATGCTGCCTGACCCGCTGAGTTACTCCAGCACTCTGTGAAACGTCACCTATCCACGTTCTCCACAGACGGCAGCATCTCACGTTTCGGGTCGAGACCCTTACGGGTCTCAACCCGAAACGTCACCTATCCCTTTTCTCCAGAGATGTTATGTGACCCGCTGAGTTACTCCAGCACTCTGTGAAACGTCACCTATCCATGTTCTCCACAGATGCTGCCTGACCCGCTGAGTTACTCCAGCACTCTGTGTCCTTTTGTGCATCTGCAGTTCAATGTTTGTACATCTGGTGTCTGAGAAGCTGTTCCTATTAACCTACAGTGGTGAGATATGAACAGAGGATTGAATGTTGATAAATGTTTCAGTTTCAGTTTAGTTTATTGTCACGTGTACCAAGGTACAGTGAAAAGCTTTTGTTGCGTGCTAACCAGTCAGCAGAAAGACAATACATGATTATAATCGACCCATTTACAGTGTACAGATACACGATAAGGGAATAACGTTTAGTGCAAGGTAAAGTCAACAAAGTCTGATCAAAGATAGTCCGAGGGTCACCAATGAGGCCCGGCCGTGGGCCCAGTGGACGACATCGTCGGGAGCTCGCAGGTCACAGGTTGGTGACCTGTTTTTCCGGAGCTCCCGCGGCAACAGCTGCGTCCGCTGGACTGGAGGGCGGCAGCTTCGACCGCCCCGGGCCGCGGAGTTGAACCGGCCCGCTCGCGGAGCGCGGTTCACCCGCGGGACTTATTTACATCACCCGGTGCGGTCACAACATCGGAGGCCCGGGTCGCCTCAGCGCAGAGGAAGAGGAAGAGGAAGAGAAGAGACAAAGACAAGATTTTTGCCTTCCACCACAGTGAGGAGGTGTCTGGTGAACTCACTGTGGTGGATGTTAAATATGTGTTTATTGTGTGTTTTGTTATTTACTGTATGTATGACTGCAGGCAACGACATTTCGTTCAGACCGCAAGGTCTGAATGACAATAAAGTTTTCCAATTCCAAGTTCCAAGTTCCAAGTATGATGAAATGGTGGAGGTAGAAATATCAAAATGCCCTTTATCGCTGTATAAAAGTGACAGTGGGGAGATCAATGGTAATTTATAGTCAGGTTTGATATTTCTGTGCATGAGGCTTCTTGCAGAAGCTGCGCTGCACTGGATATGACTCTATTGACGATGCTGACCTTACTGCCAAAGCCATTAGAGGTAAATGGGTGAAAATAAATCTTAAGCAAAGCTTATAAATGGAGCAATTATTGCTGCCTATCGTGTAAAATATGTTTGACAGTCTCCAATGCATTTTTTTTTTACTGTATAAAGGGAGAATGATAAATGCATTGTTCGGTACGTTTATAAGTTCGTAATTAATAGGAGCAGGATTGCGCCATTCGTTCCATCGCGTCTCCTCCGCCATTCAATCATGGCTGATCTATCTTTCTCTCTAAACCTCATTCTCTTGCATTCTCCACGTAACCCCTGACACCGGTACTAATGAAGAAAAGCATTCTACATCCGCTCTCCTGGTCCCAGAACGCTGATGCAATTATAAAGAGATCACATCAGCGCCCCTACTTCCTGAGAAGATTACGGAGAGTCGCTATGTCAAAGAGGACTCTCTCGAACTTCTACAGGTGCACAGTAGAGAGCACGCTGACCGGTTGCATCGTGGCTTGGTTCGGCAAGTTGAGCGCCCAGGAGCGGAAAAGGCTGCAAAAAGTTGTAAACACTGCCCAGGCCATAACCGGCTCTGACCTCCCTACCATCGAGGGGATCTATCGCAGTCGCTGCCTCAAAAAGGCTGGCCAACATCATCAAGGACCCACACCATCCTGGCCACACGCTCATCTCTCTGCTTCAGGTCGAAGGTACAGGAGCCTGAAATCTGCAACATCCAGGTTCAGGAACAGCTGCTTCCCCACAACCTTCAGACTATTAAACACAACTTCAAACAAACTCTGAACTATAACAGCCTATTGCATTTTATCTGTTTATTCATGTGTGTATATATATATTCTGATCTGTTCTGTAGTTATGCCTACTATATTCTGTGCTGCAGCAAGCAGGAATTTCATTGTCCGATCTCGGACACATGACAATAAACTCTGACTTGACTTGACTTGACTTAAGGGAGGAAATTGAGAAGTTCATAAGAGATAGGAGCAGAATTAGGCCATTCGGCCCATCAAGTTTACTCCACCATTCAATCATGGCTGATCTAACTCTCCCTCCTAACCCCATTTCTAACTATAGAAACATAGAAAATAGGTGCAGGTGTAGGCCATTCGGCCCTTCGAACCAGCACCACCATTCAATATGATCATGGCTGATTATCCAAAATCAGTACCCCGTTCCTGCTTTTTTCCCCATATCCCCTGATTCCGTTAGCCCCAAGAGCTAAATCTAAACTCTTGACACCCTCATTAATCAAACATCTGTGAATCTTTGCCTTCAATATACCCATTGATTTGGCCTCCACAGCTGTCCCATGTGCCACTGAAAGGCACAAACCAGTGAAGTCTCACGAGTAATATTGGCCCAGATATCTATACTCTAAGATTAGACAACGGTGGCCCAGATAGTGCCTTTAATTACGCAAGAGGCTGCAGGTGCCGGATCCCTTAGCAAAACGCAAAGTGCTGGAGGAACTCAGCAGGGCAGGCAGCATCCGTGGAAGAAAATGGATAGGTGACGTTTCAGGTCAGGACCCATCTTCAGATTGATTGTAGGGGAGGGAGGGACATAGCTGGAGAAGGGAGGTAGAAGAGGAATGTAGAAACAAGGAACTGCAGATGCTGGCTTACAAAAAAAAGATACAAAGTGCTGGAGTAACTCAGCGGATCAGGCAGCATTATGGAGAACATGATTAGATGAAATATCACCTTTTACCTCAAGGAGTGGGGGCATGTACATGTGACAATAATACACTAAATCAAACTAATAATATTCCACATAGATGCCTGAACTGCACCATACATACTAATGGCCCTGTCTCACGGTGCGAGTTGACCCACGAGGTACCCCGAATGGTTGTGCACGAGATCCCAAGTTGATGTTCAAGTGTTTGAACCGAGTTCCCACGGGTACGGTATTTTGCCGTTTACTGCGATGTTCCACGTTCGTCTCCAGAGTTAACCAAGTTCGTCTCCCGTTTACTCTTGAGCTGTCAACTTCTCCTGAAAAGTGACACAGTGTTTCTAACGGGCCCTTCGGCCCACCAAGTCCGCGCCGACCAGCGACACTAGCACCACCCCACACGAAAAGTGAATTTGATTTTAGTAATTTGACCAAAAGAAAAATGGTTTATGCTAAGCAGTGCGTTGATATGACACTCCCAAAAATAACTTCTAAAAATCTGCAGGATTGTACGATTAGGAGATGTGCATTCTGCGTAATTATATTAAAATAAAATACAGGAGAGATAACACTCCTTTTCTACATGCCTTTAGAAAGAAACTTGCAGTTATATTTGAAGTCCTTGAATTGATTTCCTCCTGAGAGTCTGTGCATAGTCTAATACTCTGAGCCTTTACATCGCATGTGTGGAAGACGCCCTTACCCACACTAGTTGGGCGGTGTGTTTCCAGTGATAGTTAATCATACTGTTCCTACTTAACAGTACAATGCTACATATATTCAGTTGTATAAGGAAGCCCTCCTTTCACTGATTTGCTTTGTTTCCTGATTTCGAAGACTAGTGTCAGTACTGTGCCGTGTCACAGTTTGTACGTTTTAAAATTGAAAGGCAAGGCCATTTGAACCTTAATGTCTTTATCTTAGTGATAAAGGGATGTAACATCCAACTCCGATTCAATTCTAAAGCATTGAAAAGCATGTCAGAGTACGGGATGGTAAAACGGTGGGTGAATAGATGAATGTTGACAACGGATCCGTTGAAAATTAAATTCCATTATATTTGTACAGTTTCTTTATGAATCAGTTTGTGTTTAGCACTGAGAGATTTAATGATTCGCAGGTTTTTATTCTGCATCTGAGTCGATAGCAATTTTTTTTCTGTTAATGTCCACTAACAGCTCAGTTAATTTTAGTAATTGATTCCAAGCACAGCGACTCACCCAATGCCCGGTCTACATTTGGGGTAATAACTTTGCTTATCTTATCCTAATCAGAATGAGATTACCATGCTAATTCACGGGCACCAATTGTCTTCAGTCACAGGGGGCACTGGGATCTCTTCGAAACCGAAACACCAAGGAAAACAAGAAAAATAAAATCACAAGACGTGATAAATATCCAGGAAATCCCTTCACAAAATGACTTAAAATACAAATCTGCGTGACATTGTCATGTTATTCCAAATGCTCTGTTGATTGAAACGATAAAATATGTGTCTTATATCAACAAAGGGGGACAATCGTGATGAATAATGTTGAAAAATTAACAGGTGACAAGTGTTTAAAACCATGTGTTGGAAAACGGAAAGCGGTCTTTAAATTACCCTAATTAATGCCGAGTTAGAGTGCCCACGGGTTAACACGTTAAACGCACGAGTTAATAAGGTCAACGCACGGGCCCCACGTTAATACTACGAGTTTAAATGTTTCAATTTTACACTTGAACAGTGAATTTGACTCGTGGAAAAAATCAAACATGTTTGATTTTTTTCACGAGTTATCAAGTTTCGCGTGTGCCTGCCGTTAGCGCCACGAGTGGACAAGTTGATCGCGCGAGTTCCGACGTTGCCGCTACCTTCATCGTAGGTGATCACCGCGAGTGAAAACTCGGGGTCGCTCGTGGGCCAACTCGCACCGTGAGACAGGGGTTTAAGTGACGCTGCACTTGGCACGGTGGCGCAGCGGAGGGTAGGGTTGCTGCCTTAATGGGCCTGTCCCACTTACGCGACTTTTTCGGCCATTTGCCGGCACCCGTCATAGGTCGTTGCAGGTCGCCGAAAATGTTCAACATGTTGAAAATCCAGCGGCGACCAGAACAAGGTACGACTCTTTGGGCGACTACTCACGACCATCCACGCTTCACCCCGCGACATGTCGCCTGTATGGTCATGAGTCGTCTCCTCAGTCGCCCAAAGAGTCGTAGCGTCTTTCTAGTCGCCGCTGGATTTTCAACATGTTGAAAATTTTCGGTGAACTGCAACGACCTAATGACGGGTGCCGGCAGTCGCCGAAAAAGTTGCGTAAGTGGGACTCCAGGTTCGATCCCGACTACAGGTGCTGTCTGTACAGAGTTTGTATGTTCTCCCCATGACTTGTGTGGGTTTTCTCCGGGTGCTCCGGTTTCCTCCCACATTTCAAAGACGTGCATGTTTGTGGGTTAATTGGCTTTGGTAAATTGTCTCTAGTGTGTAGAATAGAACTAGTGTGATTGGATGATCGCTGGTTGGCGTGTGCCGATTTCCACGCTCTACGTCTGAACTAAACTAAAGCTCCACATTCTCACTCTACTGTTGAGGAATTGTTCCAAAGGTCTGAAGAAAGGTCCCGACTCAAAACGTTCCCTCCACAAATGCTGCCTGACCCGCTGACTTCCTCCAGCACTTTGTCCTTTGCTCCAGATTCCTGCGCCTGCAGATTCTCTTGTCTCCGTTCTGAAGTCAATGTTTGATTTATTCGTGACTTTCTTACATTTAGGCTCCCCTTCGAATGAGCTCACTTTCTGTAAAGGCCGCACAGTGGCTTTTCCACGCAAACTCCATTTATAAATGTCGCTCCATCATGAAGATTAATGTTGGCTTTTTACAGAACCAAGAGCAAGTGGAAACAATCTCTCTACTTCCATCCCACTGAAACTTTTTTCTTTAGGTTTAAAAGCCATTATCAGCTAGACTGTGGCCACCCAAACTAATAGGACACAAAATATAGGTCTACATCTGGTCGCATCTAAAATAAATCATGAGGTTCAAGAGTCAAGTGTGAAAAGTGTTTAATTGTCATATGTACCAAGTGGAAACAATTAAATTCTGATTAATAACATTAATAACATGGATATTAATGTAATAGATTAGATAAGATGGATGGGATTGGATGGGAAGGGCACGTAAGGAGGAAATGATGAGACGGGATGAAGGGGTGGGATGGGATATGGATGGGAAGGGGAGAATGAGATGGGTTTGGATGGGAGATATGGGGATGAATAGGAAGGGATGGGATGGGATGGGATGGGATGAGGGGATGAGATGGGTATGGGTGGGTTTGTATGGATGAGATGGGATGGGATGGGTTTGGATGGGATGAGTGAGGGGATGGGATGGGATGGGTTTGTATGGGATGAGATATGTAGCTGGATGGGATGGGATGGGTTTGGATGGCATGAGATAGAATGAGAGGTGATGGGATGGATGGGAAGAGATGGGATGAGGGGGTGAGATTGGATGGGATAATAGACAATAGGCAGTAGGTGCAGGAGTAGGCCATTCAGCCCTTTGAGCCACTACCGCCATTCAATGTGATCATGGCTGATGGGATGGGATGAGATGGGATATGGGATGAGATGGGATGGATGAAGAGATGAAAAGATGGAGGGGGGAGATAGAGATAGATGGATGAATGAATGATTTGGTGCCACATGCATCCTCTCCCTACGAGCTATAGATCATTTACAGAAGACAAGTAACCGACAAACCCGCACATCTTTGGGATGTGGGAGGAAACCGGAGCACCCAGAGAAAACCCACGCGGTCACAGGTAGAACGTGTAAACGCCACACAGAGGCTCTCCAGCAGTTTGTTTTTATTTTGCTCAAGATAGCTGCATAGAGCATGAAGTCATAGGAGCAGGAACAGGCCACTCAGCCCATCAAGCTTACTCTGCCATTCAATCAGAGCTGATCTACATCTCTCTCAATCTCAAACTCCTGCCTTCGCCCCGGAACCCTCAACAGCCTTACCAATCAACCTTGTCAATCTCCGCCTTCAAAATACCCAATGGTTTGGCCTCTACCGCCGACTGCGACAATGATTCTACAGATTCACCACCCTCATCTCCGTTCTAAAGGTACATGCTGGTATTCTGAGGCTCTGCTCTTTGGTCCTAGACTCTCCCACTAGTGGAAACATCCTCTCTACATCAGAGTAGATGTTTCCAGGCCTTTCACTATTTTGTAAGATTCAACGAGGTCCCCCCCCTCATACTGAAGCAACTGTAGTCTTGTGTGTCAACAACAATTTTGCTATCAATGTGAATAGCTGGGTCATGACACGGACAATTGAATGATCAATGAAATGAGAGTTGAAGTGAAGGGCCAAGAAGACCAGGAAGGCAGATTGTTATACGAATGGTGTCAGATTAGCAAAAGGGGAGGAGCAACGAGACTTGAGTGTCCTTGTACATCAGTCACTGAAAGTAAGCATGCAGGTACAGTGAAGAAAGCAAATGGCATGTTGGCCTTCACAGTGAGAGGATTTGAGTATAGGAGCAAGGAGGTCCTACTGCAGATGTACAGGCCCCTGGAGAGACCACACCTGGAGTATTGTGCAAAGTTTTGGTCTCCTAATGTGAGAAAGGACATTCTTGCTATTTAGGGAATGCAGCATAGATCCACCAGGTTAATTCCCGGGATGGCGGGACTGACGTAAGATGAAAGAACTGGGCTTATATTCACTGGATCCTACAGAAACAGATTCAATTCTTGAGGGATTAGACAGGCTAGATGCAGGAAACATTTTCCCGTTGTTGGGGGAGTCCAGAACCAGGGGTCACGGCATAAGAATAAGGGGTAGGCCATTTAGGACTGAGATGAGGAAAAACGTTTTCACCCAGAGAGTTGTGAATCTGTGGAATTCTCTGCAGGCCGATTGGGATGTGGGAGAAACCAGAGCACCCAGAGAAAAGAATGTGGAGGCCAATTCACTCGAGGCTTTCAAGAGAAAGTTAGATAGAGCTAAGGTAGACACAACATGCTGGAGTAACTCAGCGTGACTGGCAGCATCTCTGGAGAGAAGGAATGGGTGACGTTTTCGCGTCGAGACCCTTCATCAGACTCAAGATATAGCTCGTAGGGCTAGCGGAATCAAGAGATATGAGGAGAAAGCAGGAACGGGGTACTGATTTTAGATGATCAGCCATGATCATGGCCGTGCTGGCTCGAAGGGTCGAATGGCCTCCTCCTGCACCTATTGTCTATGTTTCTAAGATGCCTCCTCTTGTTGCTATGCTTGTAAACCTGTCATCACCAAATGAGCAGAGAGAGGATTGTAGAATATTTTTTCTCGGCATGGTTGTCAGAATTCAGAAAATCAGAACAGTAAATGACCTTTTAAATACAGATGCGATAGGTGACCTTTCTAATGGAAAGTAGCTAAGTGTCTGAAAATTTAAAGTAATGGGGAAATATTTGGTAGTTGAGGCCTCGGGGACATTTCATCCAAAAGGCCGCACTTGTGAAGATATAATATTTTCTCATGCATTGTTAAATTCTCATCCTTAGTACAGGTCTAATGAAGCGTCACGTTACTGATAAGCATTAGCTTCAGGTTCCTGTTCTTATTTGGGAACAAGGAACTGCAGATGCTGGTTAATACCAAAGATAGACACAAAGTGCTGGAGTAACTCAACATGTTTAAGAAGGACCACAGATGCTGGAACATTCGGAGGTAGACAAAAATGCTGGAGAAACTCAGCGGGTGAGGCAGCATCTATGGAGCGAAGGAATGGGTGACATTTCGGGTTGAGACCCTTCTTCAGACTGATGTGAGGGGGGGGGGGGGGGGCGGGAAGCAGAAAGGAGGAGGCGGAGACAGCGGGAGAGCTGGGATGGGGAGGGGAAAGAGGGAGAAAGCAAGGACTACCTGAAATTGGAACAGGTCAGGCAGCATCTCTGGAGAACTTGGATAGGTGACGTTTCGGGTTGGGACCCGTCTTCAGCATGAGAGTAGGGAGTGTAGGGAGGGGGGAGGTAAAGAGCCGGAGGCGAGAAAAGACCTGGAACTATCAGGGTGGGCCCGGGTCTTTTGGTTCTGCTTTTTTTTTGCCTCCTGCTCTTCATAAGTTCATAGGTTCAAGGAGCAGAATTAGGCCATTCGGCCCATCAAGACTACTCCACTATTCAACCATGGCTGACCTATCTTTTCCTCTCAACCCCATTCTCCTGCCTTCGTCCCATAACTTCTGACACCCTTATTTATCAACCTCCCTCCCCCACCTCCCTCCACCCCTTACTTTCAGTCAGAAGAAGGGTCCCAACCCATCCTTTTTCTCCAGAGATGCTGCGTGACCCGCTGAGTTACTCCAGCACTTGTGTCTATCTTATGTTCTTCATCTATCTTCTATCTATCTATACTATTACTAAAACTCTCATCTTGACCACTTCCGGTCTACGTTGTAATTAAATTTGAGCAAAAATGCTACCCTATATCGCTAGGATTTTTTCACCACCTTACTCACCGTTCTCCTCCACTCATAGCACACCAAGTTTTGTTCCGATCAGAGAAATATTAGAAAAGTTATGAAGGTTTACAAAATCGCGAGATCAGCAGATTGGTCTTCGCGTCTGTCGGTCACCATGAAGGTAACACCCCTTCCGGAACCATGTGGAGAATGAAGCCCCGGACACGGGGCTGAGTCCACAACCAGTGCTGATTGAGATCGCAAGTGTGGAGTCGGGAAAGCTGCTGTGTGGAGTTGCGAAAGCCGCTGTGTGGTGCCGTGGCCGGTGGCCGCTGAATGGAGTCCCTCCCCCTCCACACCCCCCACAACCCCCCTCACCCCCACAACCCCCTCACCCCCCCCTTCCCCCTCACCTCCTGCACACACCCACCTCCTCCCCCCCTCCCCCCCCCCACACCACCCCCTCCCCTCCCACATCACCCCCTCCCCCAAAAACCAACCCCTCCCCCCCCACACCATCCCCTCCACCAAAACGACCCCCTCACCCCCACACCACAACCCTCCACCCCCTCCTTAAGTCAAAAATAAAGGAATCAGCAGCTTTCACAAAAAAAAAATGCTTGCAATTAAAACTGAGGCTTCAGTTCCATTTAATGATCAATTAGCAAAACCAGATCAGGAGCCTGAGGGGTGATCTTATAGAGGTGGTGAGGGGAATAGACAGGGTGAATGGACAGAGTCTTGTTCTGAGGGCAGAGGAATCAGTAACCAAAGGACTTTGATTTCAGATGAGAGGGGCAAGACTTAAAAGGAACCTGAGGGGCAACTTTTTCACACGGAGGGTGGTGGGTGTGTGGAACAAGCTGTCAGAGGAGGTAGTTGACGCTGGGACTATCCCAACGCTTAAGAAACAGTTAGACAGGTACATGGATAGGACAGGTTGGAAGGGATATGGACCAAACGCAGGCAGGTGGGACTCGTGCAGCTGGGACATGTTGGCCGGTGTGGGCAAGTTGGGCCAAAGGACCTGTTTCCACACTGTATCTCTCTATGACTATGACTCTATTAGCATTTAATAGGCACCTGGACAGGTAGACAGATAGCAAACATTGAGAGGGATATATGGGCCAAACATGGACAGGCGTGACCAGCTGAGGCGGGCCATCCTGGTTGGCTGGATGAGTTGGGCCGAAGGGCCTGTTTCTGTGCTGTATGACTCTATGACTCTGTCAACAATGCTGCTAATTGAATTGGGAGAGTATCTTGGCACAACTGTTGTCAGTAAAAGCACAAGATCAACTGGGTCCCCGTGGCTAGTGGCAGTTTGGCAGTCAGAAAGGTCAACACAAGATCTTGTCGAGCCAGGTTCCTGATGAAGTCATTCATGCTGAATGCTTAGAAAGCCCTGGTGAGGCCAGAAAGGGAGGCATCACATCAGCTTTTTGAAATACATCAAGCTAGCTCACATTCTATGTTACCAAGTTAGCATTTGTTTAGTCCTAGGATTTTCTAGGAATGAATAAGTTAGATTGAGAGACAATGTAAACTTACTGAGAGAGACAATTGTCATTCAATACTTGAAAAAAATAATTGCAGACCATATACTCAGATTTTTGTAAAGGGCCTGTCCCACGTGGGCAACTTTTTCTGCGACTGCCGGCACCCGTCATAGGTCGTGGCAGGTTGCCAAAAATTTTCAACATGTTGAAAATCCAGCGGCGACGAACAAGGTTCGATTATTTGGGCGACTGCTCACGACCATACACGCTTCAGCCCGCGACATGTCGCCAGGGTGTCGCATGTATGGCCGTGAGTCGTCTCCTCAGTCGCCCAAAGACTCGTAGCGTCTTTCTGGTCGCCGCTGGATTTTCAACATGTTGAAAATTTTCGCCGACCTGCAACGACCCATGACGGGGGCCGGCAGTCGCAGAAAAAGTCGCGTAAGTGGGACAGGCCCATAAGGCATTTCATTTTGGTTTGGGTTGGTTCAGTTCAGTTTAGTTTACTTTAGTTTAGTTAAGTTTAGTTAAGTTTAGTAATACAGGATAGAGACAGGCCCATCCCTCGCAGAGTCCGCACAGACCATCGATCACCCGTTCACTAGTTCCATGTTGTCCCACTTTCCCATCCACTACATCCACGTGAGAGGCAATTTTACAGAGGGCCAATTAACCTACAAACCCGCACGTCTTTGGGATGTGGGAGGAAACCGGAGCACCCGGAGGAAACCCACAGGGAGAACATGCAAACTCCACGCAGACAGCACCCGAGGACAAGATCAATCCCAGGTCTCTGGCGCTGAGAGGCAGCGTGCCGCCCATATTAGATAACATTCTCTGTGAGGTGCATCGAACGTGGATAAAAAATAATAAATGATGCTCACATTTTCTCATCTTTCACAAGCTATTGATCTCCCAGCAGCTTATTGAACTCCAGTGCTCCTTTTCAGAGAAGAAATTATATTATTGACAGATCCACTTGGTGAAAAGATGGATTGGGCTAACACCTTGATATTGTGGTGGGATCGGACAATGTGTTGCTGAGATTAAGTCAGGGTCGAGAAGAAATCACAGATACATACAGTCAAGTACAATGCGTGGTAGATTGGCCCAGTTATCAGGTCTCACCCTGCCTCTAATCTTCTAAAATGAAGGACTGAATGCACTGGGGAAGCATTTTTGGACAAGTCTGGGAAAAAAAGTTATGCTTCAACTCGGGATGGTGATGTTAGTGTTAGTTTTTAGTTTTAGTTTTGGAGATACGCCGCAGGAACAGGCCGTCTGGCCCAGCGCGTCCGCACCGACCAGTGATCGCCCCGCGCACTCGCACTATCCCACACACACTAGGGACAATTTGACATGTACACCAAGCCAATTCACCTACGAACCTGTACCTCTTTAGAGTGTGGGAGGAAAACCGGAGATCCCGGAAAAGAAAAAACCCCACGCAGGTCGCGAGGAGAACGCACGAACTCCGTACAGACAGCACCCATGGTCAGGATCGAACCTGGGTCTCTGGCGCTGTGAGGCAGCGACTCTACCGCTGCGCCACCGTGCAGAAACAGTGGCATTTCACGGTATTGAATATGCATCAATAACACACAACAAAAGCTTTTCACTTTTTTTTTTTTTTATTTTTTTTTTTTTTACTGCACCTCGGTACTCGTGACAATGCACTTAACTAAACTAGGTGAGAGGTTCACAAGTCCATGCCAGTCTCTTTACCCATTTACAGTAATCCCATCTGCGGGTATTGGGACCTCACCTATCTAAGTGTTTGTCTAAATCCCTCTTAAATGTAGCAATTTTTTTAATTCCCAGTGGCTCAGCACTTAATTCCCCCTCCCATTCCCAATCTGACCTTTCTGTCCTGGGCCTCCTCCATTGTCAGAGTGAGGCCCAGCAGCAAAATGGAGGAATAGCACCTCATATTTCGCTTGGGTAGTTTACACCCCAGCGGCATGAACATTGACTTCTCTAACTTCAGATAGCCCTTGCTTTCCCTCTCTTTCTCCATCCCCTTCCCCATTCCCAGTTCTCCCACTAGTCTCCGACCACATTCTATCTTTGTCCCGTCCCCTCCCCTGACATCAGTCTGAAGAAGGGTCTCGCCCCGAAACGTCGCCCATTCCTTCTCTCCAGAGAGGCTGCCTCACCCACTGAGTTACTCCAGCATTTTGTGTCGACCAATGCTTTTAATTAATTGGATTGTTGGCCAGCCTTTTGGCCAGGAATGTAACAGAGAGAAGGCAAGATATCTTGCCCTGATGTTCTCCACTGAAACTCTTCATGAGAACAGCCTCAAAACTTAAAAACAAGCTAATGAAATTGGCAAGAAACTTGGGCATGATAAATCATTGGCAGAATGAACCGTGTATGAATTTAATTTTTTTTTAATTAATTTGTTTTTTCCTTTCTTTTTTCTTTAGTTTAGGGGGGGTTTGTTTCTTCATTTTTTCCTCTTTTTTAATCTTTTTATCTTCGTGTTTTTTTCCCCACACATATAAGTTTTCTTTTAAATATTTCACTATATTTACATAGAGGTCTATATTCCATGTGTATTTTGACACTGGTCTCATATTAGGTTATACCTGTTATTAATGTAATCCTGATCCCTATGTATCAATATCATTAGGGTTAGGGTTAGGGTTTATCATTATTCTTTTTGCTCTGTTTTTTATGTTTTATTTAATGTTTTTTTGAAAAAAAACTAATAAAAAGATTTTAAAAGAAAGAAAGAAAGAAAGAAAGAATTTAATTCTAGATATAATCGTCTATTATTTCCTTTGTAGGAAATAACTAAGTGCGACAGAGTGGCGCACCGGTAGAGTTGCTGCCTCCCAGCGACAGAGACCAGGGTTCGATCTCAACGAAGGGTGCTGTCTGTACAACGTTTGTACGTTCTCCCCGTGACCTGCGTGGGGTTTCTCCGGGTGCTCCAGTCTCCTCCCACAGCCCAAACATGTGCGGGACTGGAGGTAGATTTGCCCTGTTGTGTCGGGAGTGGGTGAGAAAGTGAGATTTCAGCGTGAATGGGTAATCGATTGTCAGACGTACAGGTCCGCAGGCTAATTGGTTTGGTAAAATTGAAAATTGTCCCTGGTGTGTGTAGGATGGCGTTAGTGAGCGGGGATTGCTGTTCGTGAAAGGACTTGATGGGCCGAAGGGCCTGTTTCCGCGCTGTATCTCTAAACTAAACCATATTGGTCCTAAACATATGGTGGCTTAATGGATTTTTCTTCATATTTTCTCTTTTTTTTGTATTCTCTAAATCAGATACTCGCCTACGTTTAGACATGGACATCCACCCTGTATCTCCAAACTAAACCACCCAATATTTTGAATATTGCTTTTTTGTTTTGTGTTCTGCTGCTGAACATGTGATATCGGCAGCATAAATTGACTCTGGCAGCTGAATCAAATGTTCCTGTATTTTAAATGCAGAGAGACGATGGTCTGCAGCTTGGCATCAAATCTATTAGACTCTTTAAATCTAATTGGATTAATAGATATCTCCATTCAAGGCAGCCCAGGGCAGGGAACTTGTAACCTGTCAAATTCATTGATGTAGGTTTGGTGAACGTCACTTTTGAAATTCACAATCAATCACAATAATACTTTATTAGCCACGCATGTTTTGCACCATGTACACACAAAACACATTTTAACATAAACATCCACCACAGTGACTCCTCCGCATTCCTCAAGCCAGGTCAAGTCAAGAGAGTTTATTGTCATGTGTCCCAGATAGGACAATGAAATTCTTGTTTGCTTCAGCACAGAGTATTGTAAGCAAAAATACAGAACAGTTCAGTTCAATAGTCACATAATTAATGAATAAACCATATAACCATATAACCATATAACAATTACAGCACGGAGACAGGCCCTCTCGGCCCTTCCAGTCCGTGCCGACCATTTGTTTTCCCCTAGTCCCATCTACCTGCACTCAGACCATACCCCTCCATTCCCTTCACGTCCATATACCTATCCACTTTACTTTTAAATGTTAAAATCGATCCTGCCTCCACCACCTCTGCCGGAAGCTCATTCCACACAGCCACCACCCTCTGAGTAAAGAAGTTCCCCCTCACGTTACCCCTAAACTTCTGTCCCTTAATTCTCATGTCATGCCCTCTTGTTTGAATCTTCCCTACCCTCAATGGGAAAAGCTTATCCACGTCAACTCTGTCTATCCCTTTCATCATTTTAAAGACCTCAATCAAGTCCCCCCTTAACCTTCTGCGCTCCAAAGAATAAAGACCTAACTTGTTCAACCTTTCTCTGTAACATAGTTGCTGGAACCCTGGCAAATAAAGTGCAATAGGCTGTTACAGTTCAGTGTCTGTTTGTTGGCGAGTTGAATAGCCCGATGGCTGTGGGGAAGTAGCTGTTCCTGAACCTGGATGTACCAGATTTCAAGCTCCTGTACCTTCTGCCCGATGGTAGCGGAGAGATGAGTGCGTGGCCAGGATGGTGTGGGTCCTTCATGATGTTGGTTGCCTTTGAGGCAGCGACTACGATAGATCCCTTCGATGGTGGGGAGGTCAGAGCCGATGATGGACTGGGCAGAGGTCACAACTTTCTGCAGCCTTTTCCGCTCCTGGATGCTCAGATTGCCGAACCAAGCCACGATGCAACCGGTCAGCATGCTCTCTACTGTGCACCTGTAGAAGTTCGAGAGTCCTCATTGACATACCGACTCTCCGTAATCTTCTCAGAAAGTTGAGGCACTGATGTGCTTTCTTTATAATTGCATCAGTGTACTGGGTCAAGGAAAGATCTTCGGAAATATGCACGCCCAGGAATTTGAAGTTCTTGACCCTTTCCACCATCGTCCTGTTGATGTAAACGAGATTGTGGGTCCTTATCCTACCCCTTCCAAAGTGATGGAAGGCGAAAAAAAGTTCAAATCTCTCCCGCGGACAGGGGCCTCGAGCCCTCCATTGATGGGACGATCTTAACTCCCGTAGCTGGAGGGGTTTGGGCCCTCCGCGTCGAGGCGATCGGCTCCTGCATCGGGGGGGGAAGTCAGCTCCCCCGCGCCGGGCGAAATTGCAGTATTTCTGCCAATTCGATGGAAAATTATCTTTAACAAGATGTGCAAATAGGGACACGAAAGTTTGCACATGTGACTTCCGGTAGGCTACAGAGCATGGTGGCTGATTAGACAGAGAGCTCCGTACAGTCGGATAAATAAACCTCCCCTAAATTCAAAGTAAGCGAGTATTTAAGTTTTAATGAATACAGTACGAGTGGGGGAGTCAAAACAAAGAGCAGAAAGTTGCAAGAAAAGATGCTAGAACAGCAAGAAACAGAAGGTCAGGCCCGAAACAACACAGATAAAGCCAAAAACAGACAGGCTGGTGGAGACGATGCAACAGAGGCCCTCCGTGAGGGATTAACAAGCATAAGTACGCAACTCAGCAACTTGAGAAGAGAATTAAAAGCGGACTTCACATCAGTCAAGGACGATTTCAAGCGGGATATGAGAGAAGAGCTGGCCGGACTTAAACATGAAATGAATCTTCAGATGGTAGCGAATGCGCAAGCAATATAAGACCAAAACAAAACCGGAAGAAGCCGCCACCCGAATAGAGGAGCTGGAAACATGGAGTGTCGCTGCAAACACCAAACTCCAAGAAACACTGAAAGACCAGAAGTTACTTGTCGACAAATTGAACGATCTGGAGTCCAGATCCCGAAGAAATAATCTGCGGATATACGGTGTGCCAGAGGGTGCGGAAGGTAGCTCAGTACCTCAGTTTGTGGAGAAACTGCTCAGAAGTGAAATGTCAATCCCTCAAATGACAGATTTACAGATTCAACAAGCACACAGATCCCTGGCACAGAAACCAAGCCCCAGTTCCCCTCCGAGATCCAATAAATTGTCCACTTTCTCCAGTTTTAAAGTTAAAGAGATGGTTCTCAAACAGGCATGGCAAAAGAAGATCCAACTTGGAGAACGAATGCTGTCTTTTGACCAAGACTATACTACCACTGTAGTACAACAATGCAAGGCATACAAGCATATTAAACGCTTCTTAAAAGAGGGAAGGAATCCGCTTTCAGACACCATTTACCAAGATACGTATTCACTGGAGAGAGCGGACACCAAACCTACAACAACGCAAGGGAAGCCGTGCGAGAGCTACAACGGAGAGGCTAAAAAGTGGAAGAGCTGCGGGGAGACACGGACATGCCGCCACTGCGTGAACAACTCCACCAAACGGCGCGGTGGCAGCTCGTCGAGAGACACGGAGAATCAGAGACAGTCAGACGGGCACGGGAGCACCTTCAAGTATTCCAACAAAAGACTCATGCTTGAACTTAGATATGATTATGAAGGTACGCATAGACATGGATAACACAGTGGCTTCCACCACAATATGTTAGAATACCGAGTTCTTATGGAATCCTAAAGGGCCTGTCCTACCAGCATCCAACTCCATGCGGTGAGCACGATCAAACTCGAAGCGGGGGCCGCGCGGAGGTCGGGTGATCCCTGTACAGGGCCGTTCCCAACAGCATGCGCCTGCATGCGAAGAGCGCAACCAAACCGGCAGTGGGGCCGCGCGGAGGTCGGGTGAGTGGCACAACGCGGCGCAAAGTGAGGCGAACGGAGCGAAGTCTTAAAGGTAAGTTCGCCAGGACACAGAGGCACACACAGAGAGGGTCACGGAGGCACCTGCAGAGAGGGTCACGGAGGCACGACGTCGAGGCGGTGTGTAATGCGTCGAGGCGACTGCGAGCCGACAAGCCGTTGCCGCGCGGAATTTTTGAACATGGTCAGTTTTCCGGAGCCCCGCGCGATGTCGGGACGAACTCCGCACAATTCCGCACGGCTCCGGCGATCGAAGTGGGACCAGCCCCGCGACGCCGGACGGCTCAAGCGACCACGTTAGGTCGCACTCATCGCATGGAGTTGCATGCTGCTGGGACAGGCCCTTAAGTTTACAAATATGTGTATAGATATGTATATTCATAGACAAATCTGCTTAAGCCTAGTTCTAAAAATATCACCAAGCATCACAGACCTCTACTTTCTGTATCAGATAAATCCGACAGTACACAGAATTTGAAGAGTGATCCAAAATAAATAGATTATATCTTCCAGGAATATTATAAAGAATTATATACACAAACCTCTACAGTAGATGGGGAATCAATGAGGATTTTTTTTAAGTACAATAGATCTGGCCTGTATTGGAGAGACACAAAATAGTAAGATTAAACAAGAACTTACCAGTTTGAAGTTTGATCTTTATTTTATGAGGAGTCGAGTTGAGGGACTACGTGAAGAACCCCGTAAAGCCGTTTGTGCGTCAATCTTCAAAGCAATGGTGTGAAATCACAGATAATAATGACTGAAGTATAATGGTAAGATAACAAAGACTAGAACTACCAGATGATATCTATGAGGGTGGGAGCGGAGGGCACGTAGTCCCTCAACTCCTCATAAAATAAAGATCAAACTTCAAACTGGTAAGTTCTCATTTAATCTTACTATTTTACTTCGGAGTCACGTGAGTGACTACGTGAAGACTTCAAAGCTCTGTGATATCATGCCGTGTGAAACGAGTATACACAACCACACCTGCTTCATTGACAAATGAAGGAAAACAATCATAATGCATACAGTCATAACATAGATGTAAAACATGCTGATGCTGTTTTAAATGAAACAATAATATTTCCATCTCTCACCCAGATGGAAAATATAACCAGAAACATAAATAGAGTTAACAAATAACCCTGGTTCAGCAATGGGTCATTACAGATGTTTGGAGAGTCGTTCGTTGGACCATGCTGCAGCCTTAACAATGCGACCCAGCAGAACATAAATATCCTTGCTGCTGATGTTGTAGCAGCTCTGGTGGAATGAGATCTGGAATCAGAATCCATTAGTACATAACACAACTCTGTTTTACTCATCTGGAATGGTCTGGAATGGCCTGAACAATAAGTTCCCCCAAATTATTTATTTATGTATCTATTATTTTATTTATTTATTTATTGTGACTAACATCATTGCTAGTCCAGAACTCCAAGCTCTTGATGACCTTGACATATTGTTGTATATATGTGTGCTTACCTTATCAAAGGTCCCCTGGTATGCCTGTGACTATTTTGAGACCTGACCCCCTTTTGGTCTGCTCAAGTATTTATAACATAATATTATATATTATAATTTACAGACGTTATCATCCTGTACCATCACAATTATGTAGCGACTGAACCTGCTGCACTAAACCAGTGCCAGAAGGATAACTACCTAATAAACTCCAGCCAAATTTAAGGATATAGCTGCAGCCTCCTGGTGAAACAGTGTTCACAAATGTCAACATCGCATATGGCATTATATTGGTCCTGGGACTTATGTTGAAGATAGCCTACCCCTTGATAACCCAATTAATGGCCGTATAACTCCATAATTAACAAACGCATGAACTCGAAACTTTAGCAATCAATAACATTTTCCATGGAACATAAGCATAACAAACTCTTTCATCTCCTGGAAAAGAAATTCCACGGTTTGGTGCTATGCAAACACTTTGAACACATAGAAGGATAGATGTAACAACCCAAACCTTAGGGCAGTTTATTAAACCTGCAGAACATAATTTGAGTTTATCATGCAACAACTGATTTCCCAAGCCTCAGGCTGAACCAGCAAATTACGTTTAAAATAACCAAATAATGGGTATATTATTCGCGACAAACAGGAATCAATGTGCATAACCACTCAATAGGAACCTTAAGCGGCCTCTTAATGACTTTATTTGAAACCTCAACTGATAAACAAAATGGAGGGAGCCATAAAAGTCCTTCCTACTCCTTTTAGCGAAAATGTATGTTTCGCCATTGTAATGAAACATATTTTGCAACCAGTGAAATAAACATGAACCATGTTAGGTGTTCCATTAACCAGAATTTCATAATATAGTGTAATTCAACACCAATTCTGTGTTGCCATTAACCTATACTTGACGATTCTCCTGTGACAACAAGATATGTAACCATTCCATGGGTCTTTAACTGATTGCACCCTCGTCACTAACATATGCCATCATCATAATGTATCAACCTGAGCATCATAATATGCACATTTGTCCAATCACTCTTTCACCCATACGATGCCCGTAGGGTCTATAGATAGTTGATACCCACAACAGACATTTTTTGCAAATCATGCCAATCTGCTCCACCTCCAGACTCGAGATGATATTTGCAACTTGGAATCTGCCGTAAACAGCAACTGTGGCCCGATTTCCGAAACGGTCTTGTAAGACAATCTTGGTCCTTCTACTGAACCTGCGCAATTCTAACCTGCTTGAAAAGCTAGAACAGACCATTTTACATGATTAGACCCCTCAAATAGCTAATAATGTCTCAATCATTTGTAATGTATACTAAGTGTACACCTTACCAAGCTGTAAGTGGTCCCTTAATTGTAGAGTAGCACAGGTACAGTGCGTGGAACCTCTGGCCAGCCTTCATGCTGCCACCAACTTCAGTGAACCTCTTACTGCCAGTAAAGATGTGGAGTGCATAATCACCAAAACTATGAAACCTTGCTCGTTCCAATAGCTTGCGCTTTGTCCTCCAGGTTTCGCCTATGGAAAGGTCTTACCTGAATAGAAGATTTCGACGGCCAACTGTAATGCCCCCCCTTAGAGTGGTATTCACTGCATATGTGTTTGGGATGGTAACTTTCTGGCCAGGCATAGACCTCTGGGCATATGCCCTGAATCCCTTGGGCATGCTCTATGGCTATACCCTCAGACTCAGCATTAGACTATACCGATCCCACATGCACTCCTCTTACGTGAGGGAGCCATTAAGCAGCCCTGATACAAGGTGCTGCTGGCGCAGCTTCAGCAATACGCCAACTTTGCCATGGCCCCAGCGTCAGAATAATACTGACGCAGCTTGCTCTCCTCCTACATGAGGGAGACCTTAAGCAGGCCTGCTAAAAGCGCTGCTGACACAATTTCCTATTTAGGGCCATTAGCACCATATTGTAATATAATTGAAGATTTACTTAACAACAACTGGAGCAGTAATGAATACTGTTTGTCCATCCTTGTGACTTTATTAATTTCACCTGGAGAAACAAGGTGTGTTAACAATGACCTATAAGGCACTTAATAGTTAACCATTTAACAAGATAAGTTGTCTTACTTGCACAGCTGAATCACATCTATACTATTAACAATTAATCTAACGACTAGTAAACCTGTTACCAGAGTTTATTGACAGCCATCTGTTGCCCAGGCCGGCATCACAGCCAATTGAATACCTAAAAGTGAATCCCAACATCCTACAAGTCTATTTGATAGACTTAATCTAGTTGGATGGAGGAGCCCAATTTCTCAAATATAGTTTAAGACTTAACAGATCCTGTTATATTATCCTAACAATGGATTGTTGCCTTATCCTAACAATGACCCTTCATCCCCCATGATCACTGTAAATGGGAATACCCTACTAAACAGCTATTCCCATAAAGCAGCCCTGAAGAAGGTACCGCTGGCGCCCATAAAGCAGCCCTGAAGAAAGGTGCTGCTGGCACGGCCTTTCCCATAGACCAGTATTTGCCATAGATTTGGCGTTCTCATGAAGCAGCCCTGAGCAAAGGTGCTGCTGGCATAACCTCTCCAATAGGCTAGCCTGCCATAACCTAGCAGTCCTGAGCAAAGGTACTGCCGGCACTGCCTCTCCAATAGGCTAGCCTGCCATAGCTTGGCGTCCCCATGATGCAGCCCTTCCCAAAGGTACTGCTGGCTCAGCTTCTGCCATAGGCTGCCATTAACATAACTTTACTACTGATCCACCTCCTGCCTAAAGGAGTTTCTCTAAATTCATTCCCAGAGGTGAACCTACCAAATCTTTCTTAATTACTCTGACTATTTTGTCAACTGTCCCCATATCCTGGGGATTATTGTGGTTAGGGAACCCCATAAGTGAATTTCCCCTCCCCGGGAATCAATCCCCGGGCATCCGGGTTACTCATTTACTTGAATTAAACCCCATTTCTTGGGGACTACTGCAGTCTGGGAACTGCAAACACTTGAGTTACCCCACCACCGGGAACCCAGGCTGACCTTTCAGGTCTGTTAAGCCCCATCCCCTAGGGACTACTGTGGTCTGGGAACCGCATACAGTTGAGTTTCCCCACCACCGGGAACCCAGGCTGACTGTTCAGGTCCGTTAAGCCCCACACCCTAGGGACTACTGCGGTCTGGGAACTGCACTATTCTCGGGTGTCCCCTCCCCGGGAACCCAACATGTGGAGTCACTGACCGCGTTATCAGTGACTCCGATCGCTAACCCGACATTCGCCAGCTGCCCGCTCCCACGGTCGGGCCAGGGTTTTCCCCCCAAAGCCCTAGGCTGGTTCACTCGTCAGCCTCGCGACCATCCCGCAAGAACCCCGGAGGTTCCTGCAGGAAACCTAGAACAGGTAAGAAATAGCACTTACCTGAAACTTTTTTAGACTTACCGTTGGAGGAGCTGCGCTGCTCCACAGTCGTCTGCACGAAAGCGTCTGACGTAATGACGCACGAACGGCTGCACAGGGTTCTTCACGTAGTCACTCACGTGACTCCGAAGTAAAATAAAATAATCGCAGCAGAAATATCACTGGCGGAGATAGAGAAGACAAATGGTAGGATGAAATCTAACAAGGCCCCAGGCAGCGACGGTTTCCCTATAGAATGGTATAAAATATTTCGGAATGAGCTGAACCCACTTCTTCTGAGAACCTTTAACTGGATTATCAAAGAAGGCAAGACACCCCCATCATGGAAAGAGGCAATTATAACATTAATCCCCAAAGAGAACAAAGACAAGGAAAATTGTACCAACTACAGACCAATATGAATTCTAAATGTGGACTATAAATTATATTCTTCAATTATCGCCAAACGATTTGAAAAGTTCATGCCAGATTTAATTGATGAAGAGCAGACTGGTTTATAATAGGCAGACAAACACAGGACAGCATTAGAAGAACCCTACATATAATACACAAGATTCAAAAGGAAAGTACTGTCCTGATAAGCCTAGATGCGGAAAAGGCTTTTGATAGGGTTAATTGGGAATTCTTATATCAAACACTAGAAAGATTTGGCTTTACCGAAGATTCAATTCAAGTTATTAAAGCAATTTACCAGCAACCTACTGCAAGAGTAAAGGTGAATGGATCCTTAACTGAGAGATTTGTGTTAGGAAGAGGAATGAGACAGGGATGTTGTCTTAGCCCTACCCTGTTTGCTATATATATTGAACCATTTGTCAAGCGATTCGTCAAGATAGGGAACTGAGGGGAGTAACTATAAGAGTCAGAGAACATAAAATTGGCCTTTTTGCAGATGATGTAATGATGTATCTCACAGACGTAAACACCTAATTTCCAAGGATGATGGGGATGATAGAGAAATTTAATTTTTATGCAGGATTAAAAGTGAATATTTCAAAAACTCAAATCCTCCTATTTAATTGTCCTCCTCCAGAAGAAATCAAACAAAATTATAATATTAAATGGGATTCAAAATCAATCAAATACCTAGGGGTACATATAACAAAAAATATATCAATGTTGTATGGGGCCAATTATAATCACATCAACCAAAACATAAGAAAGGATATTGAAAGATGGTCCACCTACCCAATGGATTTTAGTAGTAAGATAAATGTGGTGAAAATGAATATCTTGCCAAGGCTATTGTACTTGTTTCAATCTCTGCCAATAGAGGTAACATTAAAACAATTCACGGAATGGGATAAATTAATATCTAGAATTTATTTGGGAGGAAAGAAGCCAGAATTCGATACACTACACTCCAGTTGCCAAAGGACAAAGGTGGAATGGCACTTCCAGATTTTAGGATATATTTCTATGCAGCCCAACTTCGACCACTAATTAATTGGCGTGAGGACAGCTATATAGCTAGGTGGAAAGAGATTGAGACATATATCCCTGACTTCCACATCCAAACACTTTTGAGAGAAAAAGCGCTTCCTGGACATATCAGGTGTATAATCGATCCAAATACGATATTTACTTTAGAAACCTGGTTCATTCTTACCAGACAACTTAAACTGAATAAACCACAACAAGTTTTTAAATGGATAGCTTTGGATAATGAACTTAAACCAGTGATGTATGACTCAACATTTAAAGAGTGGATGAAGAAAGGAATGACTGCATTTTGTACTGTTATTGAAAATGGAGACCTAAGAAGTTTTCAAGATTTGAAGGATAGATTTACACTTCGGAACCAAGACTTGTTTAGATACCTCCAACTGAGAGATTATTACAATAAAAAGGTAAAAAGGGAGGCACGAGAAGAAAAGAATCCAGTGATAGAAGTGATAGTAAGTGCGTATCATCAAAAAACATTAAGGATTATTTCTAAACATTTATCATAGTTTAATGGAATGTCAAGCTAAAACTACATTTTATGTAAAATTTAAGTGGGAAAACCATATAACAACCATATAACAATTACAGCACGGAAACAGGCCCTCTCGGCCCTTCCAGTCCGTGCCGACCATTTGTTTTCCCCTAGTCCCATCTACCTGCACTCAGACCATACCCCTCCATTCCCTTCACGTCCATATACCCATCTAGGAATTGAATATTGAATAAAGGAATTGAATATTACAATCTCAGAAGAAGAATGGCATCATATGTGTGTAACACTACAGACATCCACCAATTCACAAAATTGGAGAGAATTTAATAGGAAAATTTTGATTAGTTTCTTTATTACGCCTAACATAAAAAGCAAGCAAATTCTAAGGCAGCAAACATGCTGCAGGCAATGTGGCCAAATAGACGCAAACCGTGCACATATCTTCTGGAGTTGCCCAAAAATAAAACCATTTTGGGACAGAGTGAATTCAGAATTAACGGAGGTATTAGGATATATAGTCTGCAAGAAGTGTTCCATTTTATACCTGGGTAATATAAATACAGTGGTGCTGAAGGAAGACCATTACTTGGTTAAAATGCTACTCACAGCTGGCAGAAAGGCCATTACAAGAAACTGGCTTGCAGTGGACACACCCAGACTTAGACAATGGTTAGACATAGTACAGGAAATATTTGTCATGGAGAAAATGACATATTCTCTAAGAGTGAAAAAAGACGAGTTTAACAGAAAATGGGAAAAATGGATTAGGTATAGAAATAAAGACATCAACACTGTATAATTTTATTGACAATAATGTAAGTTATTGGAAAATGTTTTAATAAGAAAATAGTTCTGTATACAGCATCATTAATTGTGAGCTGAACCCCTCGCTACACTGTTGTACGTTTCACAATATTGTTGCATGTTTTGTTGTTATATTTGTGTTTTATTTGTGTATACATAAAAGCAATAAAGACTAAAGTGAAAAAAAAAGAAAGTTTGCACATGTATGCGCTTAACATTTCGGATTTCAGTCAAAGCGCAGCACGGTGGCGCAGCGGTAGAGTTGCTGCCTTACAGCTCTTGCAGCGCCGGAGACCCGGGTTCGATCCCGACTACGGGTGCTGTCTGTACGGAGTTTGCGCGCTCTCCCCGTGACCGCGGGGGTTTTCTCCAAGATCTTTGATTTCCTCTCACACTCCAAAGACGCACAGGTGTACATGTAAAATTATCCCCGGTGTGTGTAGGATACTGTTAGAGAGCAGGGATCGCTGGACGGTGGCTACTCGGTGGGCCGAAGGGCCTGATTTCACGCTGTACCTCTATACCTCAAAGTAAAACAAAGGCAGAATCAGGTTTGGTTTCTTCATATCCTTCCCAGGTCCTCATTGTTTCACAGAATGGCTCTCCCATTACAGGAAGGATGGGGTGGCTTCCCTTTTCGGATCGTTGACCTTGTCGTGGTGAAGGGGCTTGCATGACCCCATGATTCCGAGAGCGATGCCGTCGGAAGCACCAGCTTCCGGTAGGGCGACCCATGGCGGTAAGGTCGAGGATGAGGGTCCAGACTAAGAACGATCCAACCTACAAGACCTCAACGGCGGACCGGGCGAGCAAAGTTATGCTGAACTCAACGGCTGTGAAGGCGGATGAAGGCTGCAACAGATCCATCAGCTCCAATCATCTTGGCTCCCTTGCCATTGGAATGAGTTGATTGATCTGTGAAGGACTGGGTGCCTCTTGGAGCGCAACATCAAGTACACGTTAAGCAAACGCACGCAGACAGCAGTCCCTACAGTGAAGATGTGGATCACAAACCTGTCCGAGACACTACATTTGGAAAACATTAGGCTTGTCTTGGCGGAAAAACCAGATCAATTTCTCAAGACATGGACCCCCTTCACCGAATTCTTACGAGAATAGAATGGCGCAAAACACAAAGTTAAATTTAAATCCGATGCCGGACTGGGTGAGGTGGGCGGAGGGGGAGGGGGGGGGGGGTGGGGGGGGGGGGGGGGGGGGGGGGGGGGGGGGGGGGGGGGGGGCGACGAGGGGCAGGTATATCTCCACTTTTATTTTTATTTTTTCTTAAATCTATATTTTTCGGCCACACTACTTTGGTAGCGTAGGGTTCTTTCTTTCGTTCTTTTTCGAGCTGTCTTTTCACTTTTCACTTTTTCCCTTTCTTGTTCTCTTTTTCTTTTCTTTTTTCATTTTCAGGTTTTAAGGTTAAAAATGAAGCTGTACAGTAATTGTATAATTTTAGATGCCGAATGTTTTATCTTTGTACAATCGCTTCTAATAAAAATAGAAAATAAAAAAATAAAAACAAACACAGGCACCGGCGTCTTCGTTCTGTGAGCTGCAAAGCCAGGATTGGACTCGTAAGCCACCTGAGAGTCCATAAAAGCAACCGAACGTAAACCATCATCCTCGACCTCGAGGGATAGCCACGACAACGGAGGCTTCAGAGAGGATGCAGGGGAGATTTACCAGAACGATGCCGGGATTAGAGGGCGTTAGTTGCAAGGAGAGGTTGGACAAGCTAGGACTGTCCTCATGTTTAGCAGAGATCTGATAGAAGGTATACAATTATGAGGGGCATAGATATGGTAGACAGTCAAAACCTTTTTCCCAGGGTGGCGATGTCAACGAAGAGAGGGCACAGTTCATGTGATAGGAGCAGAATTAGGCCCATCGGCCCATCAAATCTACTCCGCCGTTCAATCATGGCTGATCTATCTTTCCCTCCTAACCCCATTCTCCTGCCTTCTCCCCATAACCCCTGACACCGGTACTAATCAAGAATCTATTTATCTTAAAATGGGTTCGAATGGGGTATTTTATGGTCACGTGTACCAGTTAAGGTGGAACTCGATTTACCATACAGCCATACTAAAAAAAGCAACACGACAGGCAACTAAATAAAAGTTAACATGAACATCCACCACCGCGGATTCCCCACATTCCTCACTGTGATGGAAGGTGATAAAGTCTAATCTTCTTTCCACTTTATTCTCCCGCGGTCGGGGCAGTCGAACCATCCTGCAGTCAAGGCGATCGAAGCTCCCGCAGCCGGCGGCCAAAGCCCCCGCGATCGGGGCAGTCGAAGCTCCCGCAGTTTGGAGCTCCCGAAGTTGGTCCCTAACCAGGGACCACAATGTTAAAGTCCGCAGGCTCCTGCGGTTGGAGCTCCGAGGTCGGTCCCCAGCAAGAGGCTGCCAGCTCCTTGATGTTAGGCCGCAGCGGGGACGGAGATACGACACGGAAAAAAATCGCATTTCCGACACTGAAAAGTTTCCCACAACAACCCCTCACCCCTCCCTCCCCCCATCCCACATAAAACACAGCTAAAGATACACTAAAACATACATTTTACTTCATGAAGAAGCCCCGCCAGGTGCATGCGCGTCATTACGTCCAACGCACGGCGCACCGACGGGCTGGAGAGCGCAGCTCCACCAGCGGTAAGTAGTAAACCGGCAGGTAAGCGATTTTTAAAACTTTCTGCGGTTATTTAAACTCTGTGAGACTGGCTCAGGAGCCAGCGGGAGTAGTTAGAAATGGAGAAAGTTGTGGAAAAGTCTGCCATCCGTAGCAGGAGTTTTACTCGCGGGACCGCGGTTAGTGCTCGTTGATCGGGTAGGGAGATACCGGCTGCGGTAACGCCGGCTCCAACGCCGACTGTAGAACTGCCGGCAGCTCTACTACCTCCATTAACTCCAGTGCCTCAGGACGCTGAGGCCACTCCAGCAGGGAGAAAGGCAAAACGAAAATCTCTCAGGCCTGTTTTATCTGACGAGTCTGATGAAGAAGACTCCCCTCCTTCCAACAAGAAGGTCTGGGACGTCTAGAAAAAATGGAAAGAATGCTTCAGACCATGATGAGCTATGAAGTATTCCAATCGGGGTCGCATGTCTCCAGGATTCCCCAAACAGCCTCAGGCAGAGGCCCATATGGCGAGGAGGACTTCACCGCCTATGAGTTCCAATGGAAATCACCCTCACCAGCACCTTGTTTAGGGCTGGTAGAGACCTCCCTAGAGCAAGGCTCAGGAGAGCCAGGGCAGGAGGAGTCTCACCCTGAAGTTGGTGTCACTGCTTCTAGGCACACACCAAGGCACATGAGCCATGCTCCAGGTGTCCCGGATGTGGCTAGAAATTTTGCCATTCCGGAGGGTACTGGTGAAGCCATGGAGGAAAATCTAGCTTCCAATATAAACTACATGGCCTCTCATCAGCTCCAGGATTCCATTATGGAACAGACAACCACGCGTTACCACGTGTTAACTGTGCGTCGCTCAAGGTGCCCACCGTGAACTCTGCTATCTGGGCACAAATGAGTGCAGCGATGAGGGGACAAGAGCTTCGTTTCCAGCGAGTCCTCAAATTAGTGGGGGCAGGTATCACGGCTTTTGGGAAAATGGTCCAAGGGGCACCAATGTCGGGGACACAGCAGGATATGTTGGCCCTGTTGTGCAATGCCCACTTCGAGATCAACTATATCCGGAAAATTGCCATTAAGCCAACGTTGAACCCACGCTTTGCAGCTCTGTGTAAGCCCTCAAATATTCAAGCACCAAATTTCTTATTTGGCGAAGACCTGCTGAAATAGGTGAAAGACCTGGAGGAAGAGGCCAAAACTATTGGCCTCATGAAAACCTACTTACCCTTGGCCAGGATGCCAACTCGCAGGTCTTTCTCAACAAGACGGGTGTCAGATGCTGGGGCACGCCCAAGCAGAGTGTTACCAGTTGGACGCCGTCCATATCCACCTGCGTACTCCAACTACAACCCCAACATGGACAGGAGAGTAAGAAGCTCAAGGTCAACAATGGAGGTACGGGTAACTCATTCAGTCCAGGATAAATCCTCTGGGGAACAACCTCCGGTTGGGGGTAGGTTACAGTTATTTTTATTGAATGGTGCTGCATAACATCTGATCTGTTTATACTGGACAGTGTCTCAGGGTCTCAAATAGAGTTTATATCAGGAATACATCCACCTGCACAAAATATGCCTAGTCAGGTATTGTTTTTTTCTGGACCAGGAACTCTGCAGGTAAATAATGAAATTGGGGTTTTATTCCAAAAAGGGGTAATTGAGAAGACGGTATACCATCCTCAACAAGGTGAGAGGGACTCGGGTAGAGGGGGCTAGGGGTCAGGGTGTGGGGCAAGAGGCAGAGAAGGGAAGCACTCGGATCCAAAATGTAGGCGAGAAAGATGAAAAAGATAATAGACAGAGAATAAGGGAAGGTGGGTTTCTAAAATGTGTATATTTTAATGCTAGGAGCATTGTAAGTAAGGTGGACGAACTTAGAGCCTGGATTGACACCTGGAAATATGATGTTGTGGCAATCAGTGAAACATGGTTGCAGGAGGACTGTGATTGGAAACTAAATATTCCAGGATTTCGTTGCTTCAGGTCTGATAGAATTGGAGGGACCAGAGGGGGAGGTGTTGCATTGCTTGTCAGAGAAGATATTACAGCAGTGCTTTGGCAGGATAGACTAGAGGGCTCGTCTAGGGAGGCTATTTGGGTGGAACTGAGAAGTGGGAACGGTGTAGCAACACTTTTAGGGGTGTATTATAGACCGCCAAATGGGGAGCGTGAATTGGAAGAGCAAATATGTAAGGAGATAGCAGATATTAGTAGTAAGCACAAGGTAGTGATTGTGGGAAGATTTCCAATTTTCCAAAAATAGACTGGGAAACACATTCTGTAAATGGGCTGGATGGTTTGGAGTTTGTAAAATGTGTGCAGGATAGTTTTTTGCAGCAGTACAATAGAGGTATCGACCAGAGAAGGGGCAGTGCTGGACCTCCTGTTAGGAAATGAGGCAGGTCAGGTGACGGAGGTATGCGTTGGTGAGCACTTCGGGACCAGTGATCACAATACCATTAGTTTCAATATAATTATGGAGAGAGTCAGAACTGGACCTAGGGTAGAGATTTTTGATTGGAGAAAGGCTAACTTTGAGGGAATGCGTAAGGATTTTAAAGGAGTGAATTGGGACACTTTGTTTCATGGGAAGGATGTAGAAGAGAAATGGAGGACATTTAAAGGGGAAATTGTAAGAGTACAGAATCTTTATGTCCCTGTTAGGTTGAAAGGAAATAGTAAAAATTGGAAAGAGCCATGGTTTTCAAGGGAAATTGGACACTTGTTTCGAAAAAAGAGAGATATCTACAATAATTATAGGAGGCATGGAGTAAATGAGGTGCTAGAGGAGTATAAAGAATGTAAAAAGAATCTTAAGAAAGAAATTAGGAAGGCTAAAAGAAGATATGAGGTTGCTTTGGCAAGAAAGGTGAAAGTAAACCCAAAGGGTTTCTACAGCTATATTAATAGCAAAAGGATAACGAGGGATAAAATTGGACCATTAGAGAACCAGAATGGACAGCTATCTGCAGAGCCAAAAGAGATGGGGGAGATATTGAACAATTTCTTTTCTTCGGTATTCACCAAGGAGAAGGATATTGAACTCGGTGAGTTAAGGGGAAAGAGTAGAGTAGCTATGGAAACTATGAGATTCAAAGAGGAGGAAGTACTGACACTTTTGAAAAATATAAAAGTGGATAAGTCTCCAGGTCCTGACAGGATATTCCCTAGGACATTGAGGGAAGTTTAGTGTAGAAATAGCAGGAGCTATGACAGAAATATTTCAAATGTCATTAGAAACGGGAATAGTGCCGAGGATTGGCGTACTGCGCATGTTGTTCCATTGTTTAAAAAGGGTTCAAAGAATAAACCTAGCAATTATAGACCTATTAGTTTGACGTCAGTGGTGGCAAATTAATGGAAAGGATACTTAGAGATAATATATATAAGCATCTGGATAAACAGGGTCTGATCAGGAACAGTCAACATCGATTTGTGCCTGGAAGGTCATGTTTGACAAACCTTCTTGAATTTTTTGAAGCGGTAACTGGGGAAATTGATGAGGGTAAAGCAGTGGATGTTGTCTATATGGATTTCAGTAAGGCCTTTGACAAGGTTCCCCATGGAAGGTTGGTTAAGAAGGTTCAATCTTTGGGTGTTAAATGGCGGAGTAGCAAGATGGATTCAACAGTGGCTGAATGGGAGATGTCAGAGAGTAATGGTGGATGGCTGTTTGTCAGGTTGGAAGCCGGTGACCAGTGGGTGCCTCAGGGATCTGTGTTTGGGTCCACTGTTGTTTGTCAAGTACATCAATGATCTGGATGATGGGGTGGAAAATTGGATAAGTAAGTATGCAGATGATACTAAGATAGGTGGTGTTGTGGATAATGAAGTAGATTTTCAAAGTCTACAGAGAGATTTGGGCCATTTGGAAAAGTGGGCTGAAAGATGGCAGATGGAGTTTAAATGCTGATAAGTGTGAAGTGCTACATCTTGGCAGGACAAATCAAAATAGGACGTACATGGTAAATGGGTAGGGAATTGAGGAATGCTGTGGAACAGAGGGATCTAGGAATAACTGTGCATAGTTCCCTGAAGGTGGAATCGCATGTAGATAGGGTGGTAAAGAAAGCCTTTGGTGTGCTGGCCTTTATAAATCAGAGCATTGAATATAGGAGTAGGGAAGTAATGTTAAAATTGTACAAGGCATTGGTAAGACCAATTCTGGAGTATGGTGTACAATTTTGGTCGCCTAGTTATAGGAAGGATGTCAACAAAATAGAGAGAGTACAGAGGTGATTTACTAGAATGTTGCCAGGGTTCCAGCAACTATGTTACAGAGAAAGGTTGAACAAGTTAGGTCTTTATTCTTTTGGAGTGCAGAAGGTTAAGGGGGGACTTGATTGAGGTCTTTAAAATGATGAAAGGGATAGACAGAGTTGACGTGGATACGTTTTTCCCATTGAGGGTAGGGAAGATTCAAACAAGAGGGCGTGACATGAGAATGAAGGGACAGAAGTTTCGGGGTAACGTGAGGGGGAACTTCTTTACTCAGAGGGTGGTGGCTGTGTGGAATGAGCTTCCAGCAGAAGTGGTGGAGGCAGGATCGATTTTAACATTTAAGAGTAAAGTGGATAGGTATATGGACGTGAAGGGAATGGAGGGGTATGGTCTGAGTGCAGGGGAAAACAAATGGTCGGCACGGACTGGAAGGGCCGAGAGGGCCTGTTTCCGTGCTGTAATTGTTATATGGTTATATGGTTATATGGTTAATTTGTGTCCAATATATTCCCCAGACAGAAAAAAGATGGTGGGTGTCAAGTCTTCTGGACCTAACCCAGTTAAATTCCTATGTCCAGTATAGGCATTACAAAATGGACACTTTCAGTACTGCTAAACAGCTGTTATCAAAAAGTTGTTATATGGCAACTATAGATCTGAAAGATGCATATTATTCAGTACCAATTCATCATCAGTACCGTAGAAACTTGAAATTTAGTTAGATGGGACAACAGTGGCAATTTAAAGCGTTGCCCAATGGGTTAATCTCAGCACCAGATCCAGGAGCAGTAGCTGTGGATGCATTCTCGCTACATTGGGGACGTACGTTCTTTTATGCATTTTCCCCCATTCTGTCTGATTAGGCAATGTCTCACCAAAATAGAGCAGGACTCCACCTCAGTCATTTTGGTGGTTCCGGACTGGACTACACAGCCATGGTTCCCATTGGTGCTCAGAATGATGACTCAGCCATTCATGACTATCCCCAAGTGCAGTAATTTGTTAGTTCATCCAGTAACAGGAGAAAGTAATCTGTTACATGATTGTATTAATCTGTTAATCTGCAGGTTCTGACCAGACCATTCCAAGAGCTTGGACTGTCGAGTAGGACCATGGATGTGATAACTGCAGCTTGGAGAGATAGCACTAAAAAACAATATGTGTCTCATATTAAGAAATGGGAGATGTTTTGCTTGCAGTCAGATATATCTTATCATACTGCAAGCATATCGGATGTATTGGAGTTCCTTGCTACATTGCATTTTGATGAACACTTGAGCTATAGTGCCATTAATAGTGCTCGGAGTGCTTTGTTGTCCTGTTTAGGGCAGTTTTCAGAACAACAATCTATCGGGTCTCATCCGTTAGTGTCCCGATTCATGAGAGGAATCTTTAACAAAAACCCTCTTTTTTTTTTTTAAATTTAAAAAAATATATATTTTATTAGAAGTAAGTACAGGAATGTGGCACCAAGGTGCCTAATATATATTGACATATTACATTTTATGTACAGCTTCTTTTTTTTTTAATGAAAAATAAAAAGAGAGAGTAGATAATAAAAGATAGAGAAACATGTGATATATAGTGTGTGAGAAAGAAAAAAGGGTGAAAAAAGAAAGTTGAGAATGAAAAAGAAATAAAGAAAAAGAAAGAGTAGAAAGTAAGAGATTAAGGATAAGAATATCTATATTCTTGACCATCCCTCACCCAATCCTGAAACAGTTAGCTTCTACGGTTTGGTTGCACCATATGCTTCCAAAAAAATCGACAAATGGAGACCAACTCATTAAGAATTGGTCTGATTTATCTATTAGGAGGAATTGCATTTCCTCAAGATGTGCAGTTGGTATGGCTGTATAAGCGTTGGTATGGCTGTATTTTTCCAAAAGTTAAGTATAAGTTTTTTTGCCGTTATTAACCCATAATTAAAAAATAAATTTTGAGATGAGTTCAATTTATTCCCATCTTCCATTACTCCAAATATAATCACTTCAGTATTAGGTTCCATTTTTATCTTGAATAATTTTGGAAATATTTCAAAAATATCACTCCAGAATTTATAACGTTTTATGCAGGAGACAAATAGTGTGTTGTATGCAATAGTTGCATTTTGGGATAGACATTTATCACAAATGGGGGAAGTATTTGGATAGAATTTATTCAATCTAGTTTTTGAGTAATATAATCTATGTAAAATATTAAATTTAATTAAATTATGTCTTACATTAATCGAACATTTGTGTATATATAACAAATACTTTTCCCATGTATCCTTCGTAATTTTTATCGTTAATTCTCGATCCCACTCTACTCTAAGTGCCTCTGTCGATGGTAAAACCCTCCTAAGCCTAGATATACAGAAATCTGGGATGTCAGTATAGTTCTCACACTGCTTCAGCAATGGGCTCCAATCACGTCACTGTCTTTTCAGAAGTTAACACTTAAAGTGGTTATGCTCATGGCGTTAGTATCAGCACAATGAGTTCAAACATTGCAAAAGATACGGCTAGATAGCATGTACTCTTCTGTAGATGAGATTACATTTTATGTATCTGATTTAATCAAACAAAGCAGGCCAGGAATGGCCGGAACCAAAGTAAGCTTTAAAGCATACCCCGTGGACCAAACACTATTTGTAGTCAAGCACTTGAGTCAATATATCGAGGTAACTAAGAGTCTCAGAGGCTCTGAGACAGCAATGCTCATCAGCCACAAAAAAACTCATAAAAAGGTGTCAGTACAAACTATTTCTAGATGGTTAAAACAGGTTTTGGATTGTGCTGGAGTAGACACTCATGTGTATAAATCTCACTCCACCAGGGCGGCATCAACATCCGCAGCGAAGGCACAGGACGTGCCTCTAGATCAAATCCTCGGGGCCGCAGGATGGTCTAGGGAGGCGACCTTCTCAAAGTTATATTACAAACCTGTCCTGACAGTGCAAGGTTTTGGGCATGCTGTTTTGGGTTCGGTTTGATTTCTTTTCTAAATTTCATTTGTAATTTCCCCCTGGGATAGAGGGGTTATTACTGTTTTTGTTTATTATTATTAAAAAATGTTTATTGGATAATTTGAAGCAATGTTCAATACATTATTTATTCACTACTGTGTCAACTGAAGCAGTGTGTTGTATGGAATGGATCTACGGCATGAAATCACAGAGCTTTTAAATCTTCACGTAGTCACTCACGTGACTCCGAAGTAAAATAGTAAGATTAAATGAGAACTTACCATTTTGAAGTTTGATCTTTATTTTATGAGGAGTTCGATGAGGGATTACGTGCCCTCCGATCCCGGCCCTCATAATCGCAAAGATCATCTGGTAATTCTATTCTTCTGAGTCTTACTATATCAATTCGACTATCATGTGTTTTCATGCTGCTGCTTTGAAGTATGATGCGCAAGCGCCTGGCGGGGCTTCTTCACGTAATCCCTCATCGTAATGCCTCATAAAATAAAGATCAAACTTCAAACTGGTAAGTTCTCATTTAATCTTACTATTTAACAACAAACTAAAAAACAACAAAGAAGAAAAGGATGAGACAGGCTGTTGGCGAGGCTGCCACTGCGGCCTACGCCTCCTGGTGGTTGTGCCAAAAATATCCATTGGCTTGGCTTCCACAGCCTTCTGTGGTAGTTTTAAGGTGAGAGGGGCAAAGTTCATAGAAGTGCAGAGCAATTTTATTTTTCACCCAGGTGCCTGGAACGTGTTGCCAGGGATGGTGGTGGACCTTCACCCAGGTGCCAGGAATGTTGCATTATTCAAGTTAAGTTCCCTTCTTCTGGAAGTTTATCCTGCAACAATGTAAAGGGGATTCTGTTATTGGTCTGTGTAACTGCCGATAATGTATTGTTGTAATTAATATATTTGATTGGATTGTAAAGGGACCACCCCTCAAGGTTCGGGGACCTATAAAGGCAGCCCCAACGAGGTCCTTTGTCGATCTTCTGGAAGAGCGCTTGGGACTGCGTGACGTTTTGGAGTGTTTCTGCTTGCACGAGGCTGAAGGGCTCAGTCAGGCAGATACAAGGATCGAACCCACGGTGGTTTAGGTATCGTATAGGGGAATTTGATGTTCTATCCAAAAATAAAGTTTAGGTGTTCCAGTGCTTGAATCAGTGTTTTATTGACTGAAGTAGACTGGGGGGAAGCTTAGAAGAGCTTATTTACACTTTACACTCGTGGGGGGGGGGAACTCCCCCTGACCTGACCTAGGCAGTAAAGATTAGTTTATCTTGACCTTATGGTCGGAATGTGCAGAAGGGCGTTATTGTGCTGCTTACATAGTCTATTTTTAATGTACTAATGGGCTTCTAGGTATTAAAGTTCAAACCAGAGTCGACTCAGGAATCACGTTTTGTCTCTGTGCTTTTTGTGAGTTCATCCAAAGGACACTGTTGTGTTTCGTAGAAAAGGTTGTCACGAGAACAGCTTCAAAAATGAGAGCCCTCCATGGAATTGTGATGATCTTCAAAGTGGATGCTCTTATCTTTCTGTTAAATACTTTTTGTTGAAACTGAGTGTTGATGACATTGCGGAGGAAGGAACGGCAGATGCTGGTTTAAGTCGCAGATTGACACAAAAAGCTGGAGTAACTCAGCGGGTCAGGCAGCATCTTTGGAAAGAAGGAATGGGTGATGTTTCAGGTTGTTTCAGGTCATTTCCCTCTCCCCTGACTCTCAGTCTGAAGAAGGGTCTGGACCCAAAACGTCACCTATTCCTTTTCTCCAGAGATTCTGCCTGATCCGCTGAGTTATGGGCCTGTCCCACTTAGGCTATTTTTAGGCGACTGTCATAGTTGTAGCAGGTCGCCAAAAAACCGGCAACTGGACCCCCCTACGACATACAATTTGAAATAGGATCATTACTTTAACAACAAAAAAACCCGAAGTCACCACCGGCGACAACCTACGGTAACCCGGCGACAACTACGACAGCCCCTACGTCAGGAGAAGTCAAGCTACGCTCATTGGCGTCAAACCCACTGTCGCCGACTGCCTCTAAAAATGTTTCAACATGATGAAAATCCAGCGGCGACCAGAAAGACGCTACGACTCTTTGGGCGACTGAGGAGACGACTCACGACCAGACAGGCGACACCCCGGCGACCATGTGGCGACAGTCTAGTCGCCTGTAGTCACCTAAAAAATCGCCTAGTTGGGATAGGCCCTCTACTCCAGCTTTTTATGTCTGTTGATGACATAATTGGAAAAGCTACTGACTTACACGTTCCAACATTGCAAATGAATTGAATTGATATGACGTTGGTAATGCACGATCAATAAACCTTCTTATACAGCTCCTAGTTTGCAATATAACTTATGATTCAAATAAAAATCAACTCCAATAATTTATCTTCTTTGGGTCCAATGGCAGCACTGACAGCAGAAGAGAATCAGAAATAAAATAAATACCGTATAAAGAAAATTAGTGCCGACATTTGGCGGCACAATGGCGCAGCGGTAGCGTTGCTGCCTCACGGTGCCAGAGATGCGGGTTCGATCCCGACCACGGGTGCTGTCTGTGCGGAGTTTGTACGTTCTCCCAGTGACCTGCGTGGCTTTTCTCCAGGCGCTCTGGTTTCATCGCACACTCTAAAGGCGCACAGGTTTTTAGGTTGATTGGCTTGGTGTAAAATGTAATTTGTCCCTAGTACGTGTAGGATAGTGTTAATGTGCGGGGATCGCTGGTCGGTGCAGACTCAGTGGGCCGAAGGGCCTGTTTCCACCCTGTATCTCTAAACGAAAACTAAAATGAATCTAGTGAGTTCAAGCTTTGAAGGTCAAAGAGGAAGGGTCAAATAGGACGAGCTTAGATGGGGCACTTTTTGTCGGCATGGACAAGGCGGGCCGAAGGGCCTGTTTCCATGCTGCATCAGTATTAACAGAAGCTAACTGATTTTCTTTCCCTATGTTGGACACTCTGGTCACCTTTAAGATGAGTGTCAAATATCAATTGAGACAAAATAGACAATAGGTGCAGGAGTAGGCCATTCGGCCCCTCGAGCCAGCACCGCCATTCAATGTGATCATGGCTGATCATCCCCAATCAGTACCCCGTTCCTGCCTTCTCCCCAGATCCCATGACTCCGCTATCTTTAAGAGCGGATAAGATTTTCTTTCGTGACCAGGGTGTTTATTGCTAACGTTTATATTTGCGGGAAAATTGATTCTCATCCCACCAACCTTGCGTGAATTAATCCGCTGGTGGTGAAAGGTGAGACTCTCCAATGACAACCACCTCCGCACCAAATGTCACGGATGTGCTGAACTGCCCAAATCACCCTACGTTCCAGAGGTGGGTATGAGAGTCTTAAGGGCCTGTCCCACTTAGGTGATTTTTTCGGTTACTGCCGGCGACTGTCATTGTCGTAGCAGGTCGCCGAAAAAACGATGACTGGACCCCCCCCACGACAATGTCTACAACAACCTACACCTGGCTGACGTCAAGCCACGGCAAGCTACCGACAACCGCCGATCCATTAGGACGACAACCTACGTCCACCCGCGACAAGTTAAGAAAAGGTAAGACATTCAGTCGCCGGTACCTGTCGCCGGTCGACGTAGGTTGACGTAGGTAGTCGCCAATGGAATTCACCGAAGTCAGCACCGGCGACCACCTACGCCATCCTGGCTACAACCAACATCATTGGCGTCAAGCCAACTGTCGCCGACAGGTTTTGAACATTTCACAATCCAGCGTCGACCAAAAAAAAGCTAAGATTCTTTGGGCGACTGGGGAGACGACTCACGACCACACAGGCGACACCCCGGCAACCATTAGGCGACAGCCTAGTCGTTTGTAGTCGCCTAAAAAATAGCCTAAGTGGGACAGGGGCATTAGAGTTAGAGAGTGATACAGTGAGGAAACAGGACTTCGGCCCAACTTCCCCATACCGGCCAACATGTCCCAGCTACACTAGTCCCACCTGCTTGCGTTTGGTCCATATCCCTCCAAACCTGTTCTATCCATGTACCTGTCTAACTGTTTCTTGAATGATGGGATAGTCTCTGACTCAACTACCTCCTCTGGCAGCTCGTACCTTACACCCACCACCCTTTGTGTGAAGAAATGACCCCTCAGATTCCCATTAAATCTTTCCCCCTTCACTTTAAACCTCTATTCTTGCCATTGCCCTGTCTAATTGTGGCTGGCTCCGACTCGAGATTCCAGGATAGAGTTAATCAGTTGTTGAACAGCGTTTGTTTAAAGAGTTTATATTTGTGTGGCCAAACAGATGGCTACGTTTCTGTCCACATGCCAACGCTGCGATTACTGAGGTGTAACATTATGGGAAATGATTCTGTCGGTGGGTTGGGAATAAAAGCCACACAAAGGCACGATTATTTTTCTGCGGGGACTCCAGAAATACCCAGAGACCTATAACAATTGTAAACCACCATCTGTTATTTTTAATTGTCTTTTTATGTCTCCAATCCTTAATAGAAAGGGATGCTGCTATTCTAAGCAGTCTTTACTCACAGGCCCCAGAAGAAGTCGGAATGGTGAGGGTTGCCCGATTTCCAGGATGCAGGACAGAACGCCACAGGAGATCTGTGGAATTCTGTGGAGTCTGTGGGGGCCGGTTCTCTGGATATTTTCAAGACAGAGCTAGATAGGGCTCTTAAAGATAGCAGAGTCAGGGGATATGTGAAGGCAGGAACGTGGTACTGATTGGGGATGATCAGCCATGATCACATCGAATAGCAGTGCTGGCTCGGAGGGCCGAATGGCCTACTCCTGCACCTATTGTCTATTGTCTATTGTCTATCCTTCTTCCCTGGGGCTATCGAACTGTACAACTCCTCCCCCCTTCTGTTGTGGGGTAGACTAAAAGCCCTGTCCCACGGTACGAGTTTATTCCAAGAACTCTCCCGGGTTTGCCCTGATTCGAACTCGGAGATTTACGGTAATGGCCGCTCATCGGTACTCGGGGCTCTCGTGGACATTTTTCAACGTTGAAAAATCATCACTAGTCTTCCCGAGCTTACCTGCCGTTAGCGAGTCTTCCCGAGTACCTGCCGTTAGCATTACGAGCCGCTAAGAGACGTCCCCGAGCTCCGACGTACCCGCTAAGTTCATTCTCCGTGCTTACCACGAGTTTGATTTTTTTTTAAAACTCGGGAGAGCTCTTGGAATGAACTCGTACCGTGGGACAGGGCTATGAGACTGAGACTGTGACTCCCTCCCACCCCAGCCCCCCTACCCTCCCCAATCCTTTCCACTCGTCACTTTAATTTCATGTTTCATGTATTTTGTGTTGTTGTCTTTTTATGACCCTTTTTATGGCAGATCAATTTCTCCCCTGGGATAAATATAGTTTGATCGTATTGTATTGTACATTAGAGACTGCGGGCTACACTGTGGCCATGGAATTATCTTTACACAACATTTCTTCCATTGCATGAGTTCAACGTGAAAGAAGTTAAAACAACTTGGGCGGCACGGTGGCGCAGCGGTGGAGTTGCTGCCTCTCAGCGCCAGCAACTCGGGTTCGATCCTGACCACGGGCGCTGTCTGTACGGAGTTTGTACGTTCTCCCCGTGACCTGCGTGGGTTTTCTCCGGGTGCTCCGGTTTCCTCCCACACTCCAAAGACGTACAGGCTTGTAAGTCAATTGGCTTGGTATTATTAAAAGTCAAATTGTAAATTGTCCCCGGTGTGTGTAGGATAGTGTAAGTGTGTGGGGGTAAAATCGCTGGTCGGCACGGATTTGGTGGGCCGAAGGGCCTGATTCCACACTGTCCCACTAAACTAAACTTGAACTGCCCCAGACTGAGTCCTGAACTGTATTGAACATATAAAGTAATGCAATCTTCTCTTCAAAAACACATTGGCACAGGGTGGATGTTTGTGTCTAAGGGGTAGGCAACTCTCTAATTTGGAGAATACAAAAAAAAGAGAAAGTAGGAAGAAAAATCCATTAAGACACCATATGTTTAGGGCCAAAATGGTTTAGTTTAGAGATACAGCGAGGAAACTGGCCCTTTGGCCCACCAAGCCCGCACCAACCGGCAATCCCCGCGCATTAACACTATCCTACACACACTAGGGACAATTTTACACTTACACCAAGCCAATTAACCTTCAAAACGGTACGTCTTTGCACTGCAGGAGGAAACCGAAGATCTCGGAGAAAATCCACGCAGGTCACGGGGAGAACATGCAGACACCGTGCAGGCAGGACCCGTGGTCCGGGTCGAACCCGGGTCTCTGGCGCTGTACGGCAGCAACTCCACCGCTGCGCCAGCGATGAGAGCAATCGTTGCCAGAAAACTGCCTCCGGCAGAAAAGAATAAATCAGAGAAGAAAGACTCTCTGAAGGGGCAAGTACAAATTGTTTATAGTGCAGATATTACGATCTGTTATCCTGGCATCAGTCAGTGGTAAAAGGCATGTCATTTCTCCCTGTTCATTCATGTATGTTTAGGTTTATTGTTGCCATGTGTTCCGAGTTACAGTGAAAAGCTTTGTTTTGCACGCTATCCCATCAAATGGGATACTAGACACGAATACCATCAAACCAAACTCAAATTGAATAGGTAGATGAAATTCCTAATTTGAGGAAGGACATCCTTGTGATTGAGGCAGTGCAGCGTAGGTTCACGAGATTGATCCCTGGGATAGCGGGACTGTCATATGAGGAAAGATTGAAAAGATTAGGCTTGTATTCACTGGAGTTTAGAAGGATGAGGGGGTGGATCTTATAGAAACATATGAAATTATAAAAGGACTGGACAAGCTAGATGCAGGAAAAATGTTCCCAATGTTGGGCGAGTCCAAAACCAGGGGCCACAGCCTTAGAATAAAAGGGAGGCCATTTAAGACTGAGGTGAGAAAAACCATTTTCACCCAGAGAGTTGTAAATTTGTGGAATTCCCTGCCACAGAGGGCAGTGGAGGCCAAATCACTGCATGGATTTAAGAGAGAGTTAGATAGAGCTCTATGGACTAGTGGAATCAAGGGATATGGGGAGAAGGCAGGCACGGGTTATTGATTGGGGACGATCAGCCATGATCAAAATGAATGGCGGTGCTGGCTCGAAGGGACGAATGGCCTCCTCCTGCACCTATTTTCTATGTTTCTATGTTTTTATGTTTATAAAGGGATAGATGCAGAGTACAGAATATAGTTCTCAGCATTGTAGCACATCAGTTCCAGAGACAAAGTTCAATGTCAGCAATGGGGTAGAGGTGAATGGGACAGTGCCCTAGCTTATGGAAGGACCGTTCAGAAGCCTAATAACAGAGGGGAAGAAACTGTCCCTGAGTCTGGTGGTGCGGAAGTGCTTACAAGCCGCTGTATCTTTTTTCTGATGAGACCGGGGAGAAGAAGGAATAACCGGGGTGGGACAGGGACAAGTCTTTGATTATGTTATAGAGTCATAGAGTGGTACAGTGTGGAAAGAGGCCCTTCAGCCCAACTTGCCCATCCCGGCCAACATGTCCCAGCTACACTAGTCCCACCTGCCAGAGCTTAGTCCGTATCTCTCCAAACCTGTCCGTTCCATGTACCTGTTGAACTGCTTCTTAAATGTTGGGATAGTCCCAGCCTCAACGACCTCCTCTGGCAGCTTGTTCCATACACCCATCACCCTTTGTGTGAAAAAGTTACCCCTCAGATTCCTATTAAATAGTTCCCCCCTTACCTTAAACCTATGTCCTCTGGTCCTCGATTCCCCTACTCTGGGCAAGAGACTGTGCATCTACCCGATCTATTCCTCTCATGATCCTATACACCTCTATAATATCACCCCTCTTCCTCCTGCGCTCCAGGGAATGGAATCCCAGCCCACTCAACCTCTGCCTATCTCAGGCCCTCTAGTCCTGGCAACATCCTCCTAAATCAATACCCTTTCCAGCTTGACAATATCTTTCCTATAAAACGATGCTCGGAACTGAACACTATACTCTAAATATGGCTTCACCAACATCTTACACAACCATCTTACACAACTGCAACATGAACTCCCAACTTCTTTATTCAATACTGATGAAGGCCAATATGCCAAAAGCCTTTTTGACCACCTGATCTACCTGCGCCGTGACCTTCAACCTGCACACCTAGATCCCTCTGCTCTACACTACCCAGAGGCCTACAATTCACTGTGTAGGCCCTGCCCTTGTTAGACACCCAAAATGCAATGTCTCACGTTCATTTTAGCATTAAATTCCATCAACCATTCCTCCTCCCACCTGGCCAATTGATCCAGATCCTGCTGCAATTTTTCACAACCATCTTCACTATCTGCAAAACCACTAACTTTTCTATCATCATCAAACCTGCAAATCTTGCCGTGTATGTTCTCCTCCAAATCTTTGACATAGATGACAAACAGCAACGGGCCCAGCACCGAACCCTGAGGCACGCCACTGGTCACAGGCCTCCAGTCTGAGAAGCAACCTTCCACCACCACCCTCTGCTTCCTTCCATGAAGCCAATTTTCTATCCATTCAGCTATCTCTCCCTGGATCCCATGCGATCTAACCTTCCAGAGCAGCCTCCCATGCGGAACCTTGTCGAATGCTTTACTGAAGTCCATGTACACAACATCTACAGCTCTGCCCCTTATCGATCTTTTTGGTCACATCTTCAAAGAACTCAATCAGGTGCTACCTATCCCTAATCAGCCCTTGTCCATCTAAATGCCTGTATATCCTATCGCTCAGAATACTCTCCAGTAACTTTCCAACTACAGATGTTAAGCTTACTGGCCTACAGTTCCCAGCAGTTTCCCTGCAGCCCTTCTTGAAAAGAGGCACAACATTTGCCAACCTCCAGTCTTCCGGCACCTCTCCTGTGTTTAAGGACGACTCGTAAATTTCAACCAGGGTTCCCGTAATTTCCTCTCTAGTTTCCCACAATGTCCTCGGATATATCTGATCAGGCCCTGGAGATTTGACTACCTTCATACACGACGGTACCTTCAGCACCTACTCGACGGTAACACTGACTGCTCTCGGGACACTTCCATTGACTGCCCCAAGTTCCTCCGTCCTACAGTCTTTCTCCTTGGTAAATACAGAGGAGAAATACTCATTGGGGACCTTGCCCATCTCATGTGGCTCCGCTTTGATTCCCGAGAGGTCCCACTCTCTCTCTCTCTCTCTCTCTCTCGTTACCCTTTCCCCCCTGTGTATTTATAAAATCTCTTGGGGTTGTCTGCTTTCCTGAGGCAGCGTGACATATAGATGGAGTTGATGGTGGGGTGTCTGGTCTGTGCGATGCTGGGCTGCATCTCCAACTCTCTGCAACGTCTTAGACAGACAATAGACAATAGGTGCAGGAGTAGGCCATTTGGCCCTTCGAGCCAGCACCGCCATTCAATGCGATCATGGCTGATCATCCCCACTCAGTACCCCGTTCCTGCCTTCTCCCCATATCCCCTGACTCCGCTATTTTTTAAAGCCCTATCTAGCTCTCTCTTGAAAGCATCCAGAGAACCTGCCTCCACCGCCCTCTGAGGCAGAGAATTCCACAGACTCACAACTCTCTGTGAGAAAAAAGTGTTTCCTTGTCTCCGTTCTAAATGGGTTACTCCTTATTCTTAAACTGTGGCCCTTGGTTCTGGAGTCCCCCAACATCGGGAACATGTTTCCTGCCTCTAGTGTGTCCAAACCCTTAACAATCTTATATGTTTCAATGAGATATCCTCTCATCATTCTAAACTCCAGAGTGTACAAGCCCAGCTGCTCCATTCTCTCAGCATATGACAGTCCTGCCATCCCGGGAATTAACCTTGTAAACCTACGCTGCACTCCCTCAATAGCAAGAATGTCCTTCCTCAAATTAGGGGACCAGAACTGCACACAATACTCCAGGTGTGATCTCACTAGGGCTCTGCACAACTGCAGAAGGACCTCTTTGCTCCTATATTTCATTCCTCTTGTTATAAAGGCCAACATGACATTCGCTTTCTTCACTGCCTGCTGTACCTGCATGCTTACTTTCATAGACTGGTGAACAAGGACTCCCAGATCCCGTTGTACTTCCCCTTTTCCCAACTTGACGCCAATTAGATAGTTATCTGCCTTCCTGTTGTTGCTATCAAAGTGGATAACCTCACATTTATCCGCATTAAACTTCATCTGCCATGCATCTGCCCACTCCCCCAACCTGTCCTGGTCACCCTGCATTTTCATAGCATCCTCGTCACAGTTCACACTGCCACCCAGCTTTGTGTCAACTGCAAATTTGCTAATGTTACTTTGAAAGACTTGCGGTCTTGGGCAGAGCCGTTCCAAAACCAAGCTGTGATACCACCAAACAGGTTCGTTTCGTCGACAGCGATCTGTCATTTTCACACCTTACATTCTCTTTTTACCCTTCCATATCTCCAGTTTCCCTCTCCCCGGACTCTCAGTCAGAAGAATGGTCTCGACCCGAAACGTCACCCATTCCTTCTACCCAGAGATGCTGCCTGACTTGCTTTTTAAAAGTTTTTAGTTATAAAGGTACACAGTGGAAACAGGCCCTTTCGGCGCATCGCGTCCGGGCTGACCAGCGATCCCCGCACGTTATCACTACCCTACACACACACCGGGGACAATTTACACTTATACCAAGCCAATTAACCCACAAACCAGTAAGTATTTGTAGTGTGGGAGGAAACCGAAGATCTCGGGGAAAACCCGCACAGGTCACGGGGAGAACGTACAAACTCCGTACAGACAGCACCCGTAGTCGGGATCGAACCTAGGTCTCCGGTGCTGTGAGGCAGCAACTCTAACGCTGCGCCACCATGAGTTACTCCAGCATTTTGTGTTTATCTTCGGTGTGAAAGCAGCAGCTTGCAGTTCCTTCCCACAGAGTGTGAGTTCTGTGGTGCATCTGTAGAGCGGAGCTTAGTTTACATTTTAAGGCTGATTGACCTGCAGAAGCTAAAGTGTAGGTGGAGACAGGAGATGCTGGAGGGAAACAGATGCCGATGTATCTTCTCACAGGGAGGAAGGAACAAGGAAGGGGAACTCGAATCAAAGATTACTTTCATGTACATCCTCATCACAATCAAACAGCAACATCAAAAGTTGCTCACTGAATAATGTAGTGCTCCTCGAGAGACTGGAATGGATGAGGTGGAAGAATGCAGGTTTGAAACATAACGATAGACACTTGTGATATGCATTTCAATATTAAATAAAATAATACACTTTCTCCCACTTAAGAAAAACACAGTACAGGAGTTACTCACCAACAGGCAGCATCTGTGGAGGACGTGTGTAGGTGACATTCTTGGTTTAAACCCTTCTTCAGACTGATTATAATCGGGGGAGTGGGGGGGGGGGGGGGGGCGAAAGCTAGAAAAGAGAGGTGGGGAGGGTCAAAGCCTGGCTAGCGATAACGTTATAACAAGGAATGGCAGGTGCCGGTTTACAAAAAAAAATAAAGTGCTGGAGTAACTCAGCGGGTCAGGCAGCATCTGTGGAGAACATGGATAGGTGACGTTTCACAGAGTGCTGGAGTAACTCAGCGGGGTCAGGCAGCATCTGTGCGGGGAAGAACATGGATAGGTGACGTTTCACAGAGTGCTGGAGTAACTCAGCGGGTCAGGCAGCATCTGTGGAGAACATGGATAGGTGACGTTTCACAGAGTGCTGGAGTAACTCAGCGGGTCAGGCAGCATCTGTGGAGAACATGGAATAGGTGACGTTTCACTGCCTGACCCGCTGAGTTACTCCAGCACTTTGTGTCCATCTTTGGTATAAACCAGCATCTGCAGTTCCTTGTGTCATCATTCTAGTAATATTTGGTTCATCTGGCAAAAATTCTTCATAGATGGAAGTGCTTGTGTCAAATAGCTGAGGCCCATGTGAGAGTTTGTTTGGTTGTTACCTTCTCCTAGCTAACAATCTATTCTACATTTTCCTCGATCTCCATCCCCTTTGTCACGTTTTACCACCTTACACTTCCTTATCTCTGTGTCTCCCCCTCCCCTGACGCTCAGTCTGAAGAAGGGTCTCGAGCCGAAACATCGCCCGTTCCTTCTCTCCAGAGATGCTGCCTTTCCCGCTGAGTTACTCCAGCATTTGGAGTCGATCTTTAAGAGTAAGTTGCTTTGTGTGGAAGAAAGGAACAAGTTTGCGGAGAGCGTTCAATAAAACAGGGTGGATGGAAGCTAGCGATAAACACCTTGTCTGCGCTGTAAATTCTTTGCCATTTCACTAACAGTTCAATTTATTTTATTTACCTTAGACCTCCACCAATAAACTGTAATCACCACATACTATAGTTGATTTGACCTGATGGATAGACCTGTTTACGGGCTACTGCCCATTATATGGGCTCTCTGTATGAAATCTGGGACTGACTACAGTGAACTGTGATTGGATGTAGTGGAAACAATTCATTTTAACTTAAGCAAAACAACCTCACACAACAATAGCCTGCAAGAAAACCCATTCATCTTTCCATAATGAACATTTTTATTTTCTATAACCAGACGGTTCATCTATTGTAGACAAAAATGCTGGAGAAACTCAGCAGGTGAGGCATCTATGGACCTTCTGGGTTTCGGCCCGAAACACTGCCTATTTCCTTCACTCCATAGATGCTGCCTCACCCGCGGAGTTTCTCCAGCATTTTTGTCTACTTTCGATTTTTCCAGCATCTGCTGTTCCTTCTTAAACGGTTCATCTATTACTGTGAACAAGATCAAACCATGTCCCAGACTGAAAATCAGCAGTCCAGTAATTGGGGAAGAAAACACTTTCATAAAAAAACAGCGCCTGGTGCGTCTTTGGGGTGTGGGGGAAAGCCGGAGCACCCGGAGAAAACCAGCGCAGGTCGCGAGGAGAACGTACAAACTCCGTACAGACAGCACCCGTGGTCGGGATCGAACCAGGGTCTCTGGCGCTGCGAGGCAGCGACTCTACCGCTGCACCACCGTGTCGCCCTGCCTATAGTGTAGGTGGAAGGGGAAGGAGAGGAGAGAAATGGGTGCAGGTCCAAGTGGGGCAGTGGGTCGGTAGGAGGAGGAGGAGGAGGAGGAGGAGGGGGGGTGAACCAGGCTAATTGAGGCGTTGTACATCACCAATATCTACCCATTATTCGGCAAGCCCCCTCCCCTCTTCCAGCTTCCCCCCCTCCCCCATCTCACCCCACAATCAGTCTAAAGAAGGATCCCAACTGGAAACGTCGCCCATCCATGTCCACCAGAGATGCTGCCTGACCCAATGAGCTACTCCAGCACTTAGTGTTCTAGTATAAACAGGTAGGCACTGCACACTTCAATTCATGTTTCAATTCCTCTATATTCTGCGGCTAAAGGGCCTGTCCCACTGTACAGGGTAATTCAAGAGTTCTCCGGAGTTCTCCCCTGATTCGAGCTCCTGTAATGTACGTAGCGGGTACGTAGCGGCCTGTACGAGTAAAAAGTAACAATTTTTTTCATCACGAGTATTTTTTTACTCGTGGACATTTGTCACGGTGTTGAAAAAAACGTCACGAGTTTACAGGATTTCCCGAGTACCTACCTTTACTTGTACGAGCCGCTACATGACATCCACGAGCTCCTACGGACCCGCTACGTGCATTACACGAGCTCGAATCAGGGGAGAACTCAGGAGAACTCTTGAATGACCTCGTACAGTGGGACAGGCCCATAAGAATTATTGCAAAAACCCCCAAAACGTATTCATATTTCAAAGTTGTGCCTTTAGCACTGTGTTTCTCTGTAGTATCGATCAAACTAATAGTGTCCAGCGGAGCCGCACGGAGCAGTGGTAGTGTCCTGGGGAACAACCGCATCACCGCCGCCGATGACCAGAACGATGACCGAAGACCAGAATGCGCCCCGGTAGGCAGAGACACGCCTCACAGGTCACTGCGGTGAAGCCGGGCGGCGAGGCCTGTCTGGGCCGAAGGAGCCTCAGCGGTGGTAGCAAGGGGAGCCTCGGCGGCGGCAGCAGGGGCCTTGGTGGCAGTGAGGCCCCGTGGTCATGGAGCGTGAGAGGGGAGGGGAAGACAATGGGGACCGGGGGTGGGGGACCTCCGTGAGGGATGGTGGGAGAACAAAGGGGCACCCGGTGTGAGGGGGGGGCACTCTTGTTTCGAATACTCTGCCCAGGGGATAAGTCTGTGTTTGTTCATTGGTCCCGGTGAAGGCGCTGTGCACACAGCAGCCGGTCAACTGTTGCTTGTCTTATTCTTTTTGTTTTCACTTTTAATTTTGTGTTTTTGTGTACCTTGTGTGGTGTGACTATCGGCAGAACAATTTCCCTCCAGGGATGAATAAAGTTTAATTGTTATCGTTATAAGAGTGATGTATAGGAAGGAACTGCGGGTGCTGGTTTACACCGCAGATAGACACAAAGAGCTGGAGTATCTCAGCGGTACAGGCAGCATCTCTGGAGAGAAGGAATGGGAGATGTTTCGGGTTGAGACCCCTGAGAGATCTTGTGTTTAAGAACTTATCGCATTTCCAAAGGCACTTCACATCCAATTAATTATTGTGAACTGCTGTCTGTTAACGGCCTGTCCCAATGGGCGACCTAATCCGCGAGTTCTGGCGAGTTTGCCCTCGACTCAAACTCTCAGCATGGCCGACACGAGGCCGTAGGAGGTCTTCGTAACTCTCCTTCAAGCTCGAGAGTGGTCCCCGCGTACTCGAGGCTTCAGCTAGGTCGCGGCGATTTTTTTCAATATGTTAAAAAATGCCCGCGAGTAAAAAAAAAGGTCGTCATGGAAAAAATCGATACTTTTTTTACTCGTAGGTTTAGTCGTAGTAGGTCGGCATGTTAGTCGTAGGTAATCGAGGGTAGTCGAGGGTAGTCATAGACAGTCTTCATCATAGTCGAAGGGAGGTCGACGGGAGGTCGACGGGAGGTCGACGGGAGGTCGAAGGAGATCGAAGGAGGTCGTCTTCACTCTCCATTGTTCGGTGTCGAATTTTCCCGGATAGTCGAAGTTGGTCTTCAACATAGTCGAAGGAGGTCTTCAATATGTCATTTTTTCAAACTCTTCTAAACTCGCCCAAGTGGGACGGCCCCTTTACATGTAGAACCATGGAATTTATCTTTGATCTGTAATGGATACCCATCTAATATAACAGAATTTTTATTTTCCTTCTTTGTTTGAGGGAATGAATGTCTTATTCGCGAAACCCCCTGCCTCCTTTTACACCATTAAAATGAGACAAAGCTTTAATATCCCATTAAAGAGATGGCATCTTTGAATATACAGTACAACCTCTGTAGTTTAGTTTAGAGATACAACGTGGAAACAGGCCCTTCGGCCCAACAAGTCCATGCTTACTGCACGATCGTTCTATCCCACACACTAGGGACTGTTTACAGCAGCCAATTAGCTTACAAACCTGCGCGTCTTTGGATTGTGGGCGGAAACCGGAGCTCCTGCAGTAAACCCACCCTGTCGCAGGGAGAACGTACAAACACCATGCATAATCTGGGCCCCTGGCAGCAACTCCACTGCTGCGCCAGAGGAAATAAAAAAAAAAAGAAATGCACGCGGTCACGGCGAGAACGCGCAAACTCCCCACAGACAGAACCCGCGGTCAGGATCAAACCCGGGTCCCTGGTGCTGTGCGGCAGCAGCTCTACCCGCTGCGCCACAACTGTTACCTCCGTGCCGTGTTCGATTGTCGGCTTCGATTAATTCAACAAACTTCCCAAAAGAAAGGATTAAAAAGTGAAGAATTTATTCATTGATCAATGTTTTTACGATGTTAGACTTCAAAAAGAACAGTATAACTGGAGTACGCTGACGTACCACAAAGAAAAATCCCTCAAAACGGGATTATTGTGATGATCGACGCCCAACATCACCTTCCCTGAAGGGTAGAAATTAAACCACATTACCTTGTTATACCGTCTTCTCACCTTCTCCTCTCCTTCCTAATGTAACACAACCAAAGTTTCACAGTCCATAACCTGATGATTACTGGGACAAGCTTCTATAGTGGAAGTCGATCAGCTTTATTTTATATTTGCAATCTTTGCACTCCCAATCACACACACACACGAAACCTAAAAATAATGTGCTTTCCTCGCTGAGCGCTTACAGTTAAGGCAAAGGCATACTTTTGTTTTATTTTTGTCCTCCCTCTTTGAACAGAGATTTTATAGGAACACACACGTCTCACTGACTCCACCTTCCATCCGCTTTATCTCCCGCTCTGAGACGACATTTTCCGAGCAGGGTTGAAGTCGGTCAGCACAAAGTCTGCTCAAGAGGGCGTCTCCGCAGGGCGCGGCAGGCTCAAGTAACGGGGGAAATGGCCGACCGTTTAGCAAGTCTCTGCCAGCTGTCGATGGTGCCTGTGGACTTATGTCTCTCTGTTTCTTTTTTTTACCCTCTCCCCCCCCCCATCCCCCCACCCCACTCTCTCCCCTCTTTATAGACAGGCACTGCTGTTTATTTCACAGGTGGACCCCACTCCGGCTTGAGAAAGGAACAGCTTTCCATTCGGGCAGACGCACACCTCGAAGGCGTTTTGCCGTGCAGATGGTGTGGAAGACAATGATCCTATGGGTAGGCCGGGCATTTTGATGTCCCTGGCTTCCAAAATGATCTAAACGAAGAGGAAAAAAAGACTTGGTTAAAACGCGCTGCCAGGGGTGGTGGTGGTGGATGAGCATAGTTTAGTTTAGAGCAACAGCGCGCACACACAGGCCCTTTGGCGCACCGATCATTGATCGCCCCGTACACCGTACAGACGGCACCCGTGGTCAGGATCGAACCCGGATCTCTGGCGCTGTGAGGCGGCAACTCCACCGCGCCGAACCGCCACCTAATGTAATTACCCCAGCCAAGAGAACAAAGGAATCGCACGTTTGACAATGAATTCTGTAGGCTGAGAGAGAGAGGAAAAAACATCATGGTAAATTGACCCTGGGGATTTGAATTTACTGAACAGGCAGGAATGTCACTGGCTGGCTGCCAGAATGTTGGTATTAATTTCTAACAAAGTCATCTCACTTAATGTGAATAGACCAGGGGAGAGAAGCTTAAAACATGACAGATATTGTACTGGCAGTGTGTCTGCCACAAGGTTTTACATTTCAGTTTCGGAATGCTAACTTACACACACACACACACACACATACACAAACATTTAAAAATATGATGGTTGAAGGGACATTAATTTTGCAAACATTGCACGGTTTAAATAAATTGTTAACGCTGTACTAATCCAGAAAGCACTGCTGAATTATTAAATGATTGAACAATCATTAACTCATCTTATTTATAGGAATCAAGGTGAAAGGAGCAAATCTTAAAGGAAACTAGACCAAGTGGGACCCGTTGGGTCCCTGTCACACGGGAGGCCTGGTCCCCCCACGCAATATTCCACCACTCACCCATCGCCCCAAACTGCGCTGACGTGGCAATAACTTGTAAAAAATAAGATCAATGTGAATGCATCTCACTCTCCCTCTTTAGTCCCCTATGCACCTCCGCCATTATCCTCCCTCTCCCCACCCACCACCAACACTCCACTGCTTCCTCTCCTCACCCCCTCCCTCCCCATCTCCCTCACCTCTGCCTCCCTCTCCTCTCCCCTAACCTCAGTCACACCCTTCGTCCCTCCATAATCCCTCTCCCTCCTGCTCCCCCACTCCTCACCGCCCCCCTGACCCACCTCCCCACACAATGAAAATCGCAATTTTTTTTAAAAGGGAGTAATGCGCTGATATGTTATGTAAATGAGATTCGTGGATAACGGCAATGCAGATGCAAGTGAATTTTGTCGAAGTGGGATTTTGTAACAGTTTCAATGTGAATAACTTGTAAAATATACCATACATCTGAATAAAACTTGATACAACACACCACAGGACAAAGGTGAGTGAGGTGGGACAAAAATTGTAGCGCTATCGTGTACCGTTTTGGCGTAATTTCAGGATCACAATCATCACAGACATACAAACGGACATAGAAACAAATAAGATGAGAGTTTTAGTAATTTCCTAGAACAAGTGGGACCCATTGGGCCCCATTCCCCCAACGCAATATTCCACCACTCACCCGTTCCCCCAACGCAACCCGTTCCACCAACGCAATATTCCACAGCTCACCCATAGCCTCCAACTGCGCAGGCACGGCTCATTTCCCCTCATCCCCTACCCCTCCTCTTCATCCTGCTTCTTCTTCCCCTCTCATCCTCCCCTCCCCACTCCCTCCTTCACCTCTCCCTCCTTCTCCTTTTCCCCTAACCTCCGTCACTCGCTCTCCTCCCTCCATACCCCCCTCTTCTCCCTCTATCTCCCTGCTCCCCCCACTCATCACCTCCCCCCTATCCCACTCCCGCACTAAACACAATTTTTAAATAACATTAAGCAACAATTCTCGCCCTCTCCTCCTCCCACCCCCCACTCCCTCCCTTTCCTTACAACAATGTAACAAATCTCTCATTGCACTGGGAGTCCTATCATTGTTAACATTGTAATGGGCAGGGCAAGTGAAAAGTGAATTTTTCTAAAGTTTAAAATGTGAATAACTTGTAAAAAATAACATCAATCTGAATGGAACGCTGCTGTGTTTTTGAAAATTGAATTTTCTTTAATGTAAATGAGATCCCATTGTGATGTGACTGTGGGGTGAAACACTGCTGACAGGCAGTTTATGTAAATTAGATCCCATTGTGATATCATACGCTGCTAATTGCCAGTGCAGATGGAAGAGGATTTTGTAAAGTTTTAAATTTTGTAAAATTTAAAATGTGAATAATGTAAAATATACCATCAATCTGAATGAAACTTGGCTAATGCACACCCCATGGCAATGGTGAGACAGGTGGGCCAAAAATTGTAGTGCCATCACGCGCCGCTTTGGCATAATTTCAGGATCACGCTCATCACAGACATACTCACAGACACACAAACTAGATGAGAGTTTTAGTAATATATAGATAGATATAGATGTGCAGGGCAAGTTGGTGATGGGTGCTTGGAGCATATTGCCAGGGGTAGTAGTGGAGGCAGTTTGATAGTGGCATTTAGGGGCTTTTGGGAAAGGCACGCTGATATGCAGGGAATGGAGGAATGTGGATCATGTGCATAGTTCAACGGCATCATGACCAGCACAGACATTGTGGGCCGAAGGGCCTGCTCCCGTGCTGTACTGTTCTATGCAGGAGGGAACTGCAGATGCTGGTTTCCACCAAAGCCAGACACTAACAACTAGAGTACCCCATAGGGTCAGGCAGCATCTCTGGTGGAAAATATGTGGGACTGGCATAGATTGGGGGCATCTTGGTCAGCATGGGCAAGTTGGGCTGAAGGGCCTGTTTCTGTGCTGTGTGACTCTATGACTCTATGAATGCACTTGGAATAAGGAAATTATTTCAGAAGCAGGACAGGCAATAATAGATAGACACAAAAAGCTGGAGTAACTCAGCGGGACAGGCAGCATCTCTGCAGAGAAGGAATGGTGACGTTTCAGGTCGAGACCCTTCTTCGGACTCCATCTGTACTATTCTATGTTCTATCAGTACTATGAATGTATTCATAGCCCCAACCAGGCACAAAGCTGTTCTTTGAAAGTGAGGTTGGTGTTTTTATTAATGTTGATCCTGTTCAGCTTGACATCAGCGGAGACAGTGGACGAGATTAATTCACATTGTTAGCAACAAGCCCTGAAAATTCTACGGTAGACAAACATGCTGGAGAAACTCAGCGGGTGAGGCAGCATCTACGGAGCAAAGGAAGTAGGCAACCAAGGGTTTCGACCCGAATCGTCACCTTTTCCTTCGCTCCATAGATGCTGCCTCAGCCGCTTAGTTTCTCCAGCATTTTTGTCTACCTTCGATTTTCCAGCATCTGCAGTTCCTTCTTAAACCTGAAAATTCTATTGCTGGTGAAGTCAGCCACTAATCCTCACCTGCGGTTCACTTGCACTGATTTAGCGTTTTGTTACTGACACATAGTTTTTAATCAGAGTTGTGAATCTGTGGAATTCTCTCCCCCAGACGGCGCCTTAGTCTAGTTTACAATAATTAAGAGAAAGCACGGATAGTTTCCTTTTAGCGCGGAAACAGGCCCTTCGGCCCACCGGGTCCGCGCCGACCAGCGATCCCCACACACCACCCCCCATCCTACATACACTGGGGACAATTTCCCAATGTTGGGGGAGTCCAGAACCAGGGGCCACCGTTTAAGAATAAGGGGTAGGCCATTTAGAACGGAGATGAGGAAAAACCTTTTCACCCAGAGGGTTGTGAGTCTGTGGAATTCTCTGTCTCAGAGGGCGGTGCAGGCCAATTTACTGGATGCTTTCAAGAGAGAGTCAGATAGAGCTCTTCAAGAGAGCGGAGTCAAGGGATATGGGGGGAAGGCAGGAACGGGCTACTGATTGTGGATGGTCAGCCATGATCACATTGAATGGCGGTGCTGGTTCGAAGGGCCGAATGGCCCACTCCTGCACCTATTGTCTATGTTTGTTATGTTTCTAAATCAACGATCACTGGACAAAGACCTGAAACTTCACCTATTCCTTCTCTCCAGAGATGCTGCCTGACCCGTTGAATTACTCCAGATTTTTGTGTCTATCTTCAAATATTGGACAAAGATTGACAAAATATCATGTGCGGACAATGCCATCGCAGGGACTGCGAAGGTCAAAACTGGATCTGCCCGGCCTATTTTCCCATTCAGAAAATCCACAAAACGAAAATCTTCTCGAGCTGCGGATAGTCTGAATGCGAAAATTGATGACAATTCATTCCAGCATTTCCCATGCAGCATGTGTCAGACTAACTATCTATAGTTCTTTCTTCCTCAAGAAGTGGATTTCATGAATGGAGGGTGTGCAGATAATTTTATGAACTGTGATAGTGTGACAATGTGATGCAATGTATTTTATTAACTATGGCAGGGCAGTGTGTTCTTTATTCAGAGAGTTTGTATTGTGGATTTGATTAACTGAAGGAGTTCAGTCCATTTCCTTAACGGAGGATGTGCAGTGCATTCCTTTAACAGAGGCAGTGTAATGAATTTTATCAATTCAAGTTTGCTGCGGCTTTTATCGGCTGAAAGAGCTTAGTTAATGGATTTTAATAATAAAGAAGGCAGACTGGATAGTGTTGGAAGGAACTGCAGATGCTGGTTTAAGCGAGATGCACACAAAAAGCTGGAGTAAAGGGCCTGTCCCACTTGGGCATCATTTGCGCATCACGCAGATGGCGCGCGAAGATTTTGCACTGCTTACGTCACCATGCACCATGCGCGCGTAATGCGTCGTGACGCGTAAATGATGTCGCAAATGACGCCCACGTGGGACAGGCCCTTAGCGGGGCAGGCAGCGTCTCTGGAGAGAAGGAATGGGTGGCTTTTCCGGATCGAGACCCTTCTTCAGGTTTATTGTTGGCTCGTGTACCGAGTTATCGAAGTCATATTATATGGGAGTGCCGTGGATTTCATGAAACAAGATAGTATTGTGATTTTTATTCATTGAGATAGTGTGGTGGATTTTATTAATTGAAGTGATTTTTTTTTAACAAAGGTTGAGCACTGGAATTCATTCACTGGAGGATGTGTGGTGGATTTTATTAACCAGTGGAGTGGGGTTTACTGAAGTGATACTGTTGTTTCAGTTCAGTTTAGTTTATGGTCCATGTGTGCAGTGAAAGGCTTTTTTTCGCGTGCTGTCCCAGTCTGCGCAAAGACAATACATGCTTACAATCGAGCCATTTACAGTGTACAGATACATGAAAAGGGAATAATGTTGAGTGTAAGGTGAAGCCAGTAAAGTCCGATCAAAGATAGTACGGTGCTTAAGAAAGAACTGCAGATGCTGGAAAAATCGAAGGTAGTGAAAAATGCTGGAGAAACTCAGCGGGTGAGGCTGAGTTCCCCCCTCCCCCCCTCCCCCCCACAATCTTTGCACATCCCCCAAGCCTTTCCACTCGTCACGTTAATTTTACAATTCATGGATTTTGCGTTTTTTTATGACTGTTGGCAAATCAATTTCCCTCCTGGGATAAATAAAGTTCTATCGTATCGCATGTTGGCCTGGGGTGGGAGATTGCAACCTTCACGTGGCCCGCCGTGTTTCGACTAATGCCATCAACCTGATGTGCACAAACACATAGGTCAAATAGAACAAGTTGACCTGCAACTTTCGGCTGTGCGCGCCATATGCAAGAAGAAGATGAGGAAGTATGTTGCCCTTGGTCGTTTAAAATGAATCGCGCTCAATCACTCACTTCTCCATCTTCCGATTCCAACTTCAGTTCTGTTTGGCAAACTGCTTCCATGTTGCCCGCTTCTGCTTCGATTAAGACCCCTTTTGGTGCCTCGAGTATCAGGGAGCGAGTGGGTGATTCCAACCTAAGGGCCACACAATGAGATTGGGAGTTAGCGTTCCATACCTGCCCTTCGTCAGAGAACATCCCGACAACGTCAGCTCAACAATCAGGAGATGGATTCACTGGCGACAACTTCTCTGTTCAAGGTCGGGGTTGTAGATAGACATCCGTCATGAAGCGAGCTGATGGCCACATTTAATTAGAGAAGTCCTTCTAAATTAGCATGCAATACAGATGGCGACGCTTGGCCAGGCCGACCCTGTGTCGTCGCCAGGACAACAGACCTTCATAGTCGGGTCAAGATCCCTGCACTCACAACAACTGGGACTTGGAAATGGTACCAAACTGGCGACTCTGTGTACTGCCTCAGTGCACCACTGCTACACACTTGTACTGTATCTGAGATGTATCTAAGGGCTCATGCATAGCGACACTTGCACTGAACTCTGGATAGAAATGAATTCCACTGCTGCTAGGCACATGCGACAAATAAAGTACAATTGAATTGAACGAGAGAAGGTTTTTAATTTAAGATTGGACACAAAATGCTGGAATAACTCAGTAGGCCTGGAACATTGTGTAGGGAAGAACTGCAGGTGCTGGTTTCAATGGAAGATAGTCACAAAATGCTGGAGTAACTCAGTGGGACAGGCAGAATCTCTGGAGAGAAGGAATGGGTGACGTTTCGGGTCGAGACCCTTCTGGAACATTGCCTGGAACATCTATACTATTACTAAAACTCTCCGATCTCCGGTCTGCGTTGTAATTAAATTTGCGCAAAAACGATCCCCCATAGCGCTCCGATTCTTCGCCACCTTACTCACCATTCTGCTCTGCTGCAAGTCAAATAAGTTTCGTTCCGATCGGTGAAATATTAGAAAAGTTATTGGTCTGTTATTCGCCAGGACAACGAAGCCCTTCCGACACCCGGCCGCGAGAATAAAGCTGAAGGAGCGGAGCGAGCAAAGTGCGAGCGGAGCGAGCAAAGTGCGAGCAGGGGCGGTATTCTGTCTTTTACGTGCGGGGGCTGTGTTCCGTGTTCTAGGGCCCACACCACGCCCTCCCACATACACCCCCACACCTCCCCCACACCCCCCCTACACCCCACCTCTCCTCCCGCACACCCCCCTACACCCTCCCTCCCTCCCCCCCACACCCCCCCTACACCTCACCTCTCCTCCCCACACCCCCTACAACCCTCCCTCCCCTCCCCCACACCCCCCCTACAACACCCCACCTCTCTCCCCCACACCCCCCTACAAACCCTCCCCCCCCTCCCCCACACCCCCCTCCTACCCACACCCCCCTACACTCCCCCTCCCCTCCCCAGCACCCCCCTACCCCACTCCCCTCCCCCACACCCCCTCTACACCCCACCTCTCCTCCCCCACACACCCCCCCCCACCCCACACCTCCCTCCTCCCCCACCCCCCCTCACCCCACCCCCTCCCCCCTCACCCACACACCCCCCCCTACCCACACCCCCCCCCCCCCTCCACCCCCCTCCCCCTCCCCCACACCCCCCTACACCCCCCCCCACCCCCTCCCCCACACCCCCCACCCCCCTCCCCTCCCCACACCCCTCCTCCCCCACACCCCCCTCCCCTCCCTACACCACCCCACCCCTCCCCACACCCCCCCTACAACCTCCCTCCCCCTCCCCTACAACCACCCCTCCCCCCCCTCCCCTCACCCACCCCTCTCCCCCACACCCCCTCCCCTCCCCTATGCCACCCCTCCACTCCCCCACACCCCCTACATCCCCTCCCCCCCCTACAACCACCCTTCCCCCACACCCCCTCCCCTCCCCCACCCCTCCTCCCCCACCCCCCCCTCCCCTCCCCTACACCACCCCACCCATCCCCACAACCCCCCCTACACCTCCCTCCCCTCCCCTACAACCACCCTCCCCCCTCCCCCCCTCACCCACCCCTCCTCCCCCACACTCCCCTACACCCCCCCTCCTCCCCACAACCATCCTCACCCACCCCTCCTCCCCCACACCCCCCTCCCCTCCCCTACACCACCCCTCCCCTCCCCCTCACCCCCATACACCCCCCCTCCCCTCCCCTACAACCACGCTCCCCCCCTCCCCTCACCCACACCCTCCTCCCCCACACTACCCCACACTCCCCCCACCACACACGCCACTCCCCTCCTACCACACACAGCCTCCTACCCCCCACAACCCCCGCTACCCCCACCACCATCCCCCCCCTTACCACCACCACCCCTTGGATATACTTGGAGTAAGACATCCATACTCTTGTACTGAAATCCTCTGGGAATGACATACCATTTGCCACAAAGGGCAGGAAGTATAAGTGTAAATCTCTGAACTCAGCGTGATCCCAGCGGGAGAAACATGACCCGAATAAGTGCTTTGTGTAACTGTCGGCACCAGAAATGCGGTGACTGTTTTGAGTACTTTGCGTAATAGAGTCATAGAGTCAAAGAGTGGAAACAGGCCCTTCGGCCCGACTCGCCAACACTGGCCAACAATATCCCAGCTACCCTAGTCCCACTTGCCTGCGCTTTGTCCATAAACCTCCAAACCTGTCCTATCCATGTACCTGTCTAACTGTCTCTTAAATGATGGGATAGTCCCAGCCTCAACTCCTCTGGCAGCTCGTTCCATACACCCACCACACTTTGCGTGAAAAAGTTACCCCTCAGATTTCTATTAAATCTTTTCTTTAAAAAAAAAAGTTTTTAAATATCTTTATTTATTAGAGGCACGGTAAGTTACATCAGTGTACATCCCTTGTATTGTATTACAGTCATTGAACCCCTTAATGTTTTTAAGGCTTTAGAAAAGAGAGAATAGAGAGAGAAATAGCAGCAAAGAAAGTGGAAAAGTGAAAAAGAGATGTGAAAGTGCAAAAGCGTGACAGAGGGAAAGGAAACCCTTGAAGAGTTAGAGACCGGAGATTAAGAGATAGACCCTGGAGAGGAAAAAAAAAGAAAAAAGGAAAGATAAAGAAAGAAGAAAAGCCAGTTACTTTATTATAAACATCTCGCAAAAGGAATCTACCAACTCAACAGTTTTTCTTCCCCCTTTACCAAGACCCATCGCTACTTTTTTGAGGTATTCTTGCACCTTATCCTTGTAGTAGATTTATAAATGCAGACCATGTCTTATAGAAACAGTCTGATTTTCCTGCCAGTCGGAGTCTCATATCTTCCAAGTGTAGTGTTTCGAACATAGTTGAAATCCACATATTAACTGTTGGTATAGGAGTATTTTTCCAGAATTTTAAGATTAGCTTTTTTCCAGTTATTAAGCCATATTCAAATAATCTTTTGAAACCCATTTAATTCAGGGCTATCTTCCGATATCCCGAAGATAATCCAGTCTGCTTTTGGAGTCAGTTTTATTTTAAATACTTTTGTGAAAATTTCAAAAATTTCAGTCCAAAATGTTTGAATTTTTGTACAAAAGACAAATGAGTGTGCTATATTAGCTTCTTGACAGTGACATTTATCACATATAGGTGAGACGTTGGGAAAATGTTTACTTATTTTAGTTTTTGAATAGTATAATCTGTGTATGATTTTAAATTGTATTAAGGTGTGTCTTACATTAATTGAACATTTATGCACATTTAATAAATATTCTTCCCACCTTTCTTTGGGAATTTTTATACTTAATTATTTTTCCCAGTCTCTCCTGATACCTTCTGTTGTTGGTATTTCTGCGTTTAGAATAATATTATATATATATATATATATATGATATTAGGTTTGCTGATTCTGCCTTTGTATTCATTACTTCTTCCAGTTAAGTCTGGAGGCATATTGTGATAGTCTTGTGCATATTTTTTCAGATAGTCACAGATTTGGAAATATTTAAAATACTGATTGTTTCCCAAATTGTATTTTAGTTGTACTTGTTTAAATGATAATAGTTTTTCCCAATTCATACACATCTCCGAAGATTTTTAATTCCAGCTCTTTCCCATTGTATAAATGCTTTATCTATAGTTGAAGGTTTAAATGAGGGGTTTTTACCCATCGGAGATAAGAGAGATAAATTTCTTAATTTTAAATTGTGTTTTATTTGTTTTCTAAATTCCGATTGTACTGTGTATAATTGGATTATTGTTGTAATTTATATTATTCATCGATATTGGAGAGAGAAGGATTGCTCCAATATTATAAGGAGGGCAATCCTCTCTCTCCATAATCGTCCAATCCGGTTGTTGGGGAGAGTTATCCAGCAATTGGATCATGTTTCTGATATTTACAGACCAGTAGTAATACAAAGTTGGGGAGTGCTAATCCCCCTACTACTTTGGGTTTATTCAGATGACTCTTTGTATTCTGTGGGATTTATAATCCCAATATAAATTTGTGATTATCTGAGTCCAGTTTTTTAAAAAAACGTTTTGGGTAATTATATTTGAATAGATTGGAACAGGTATAAAATTTGTGGTAGAAAAAATCATTTTTATGGCATTTATTCGGCCTATTAAGGACATCGGAAGCGTTTTCCAAAATTTGATCAAGTTATATTGTTTCTTAAGTAGAGGGTTATAATTTTCGTCAAACATATCTTGATATCTTCTAGTAATTTTGATGCACAAGTATTTAAATTTTTCCGTAGCTATTTTGAAAGGAAACTGTAAAAGACGCGTAACGTCTTTCGGTTTTATTGACATGATTTCACTTTTACTCCAATTTATTCTATATCCTGAGAATGATCCGAAGTCCTCTATTAATTTTAAAAATATTTGGATATTAGTAATATGAGGTTTTGTGATGTAAAGTAGTACATCGTCAGCGTATAACATATTTTATTGTTGGAATATTTTGTTTTATATCCATGGATATTCGGATGAGTTCTAAATCTTTCCGCTAGGGGTTCAATTATGAGAGCAAATAACAGCGGTGATAATGAACATCCTTGTCTGTTACCCCTTGACAAATGAAATTTCGTAGATAAATTATTGTTAGTTAATATTCTGCCCGTTGGCTTATTATATAGTAATTTAATCCATAGAATAAAATTCTCTCCCAGTTGAAATTCTTGCAATACCCTGACCATATATTCCCATTCAACCTGATCGAATGTTTTCTCTGCATCCAACGATATGATTGATAGATTTTGATCTTCCGTTTGATGTGAATGCATTACATTGAGCAGACGCCTCAAATTATTAAATGATTGTCTCCTATTAAATCTTTTCCCCTTCACCTTGAACCTATGCCCTCTGGTCCTCGATTCCCCTACTCTGGGCACGGGATGCTGTGCATCTCCCCGATCTATTCCTCTCATGATCTTGTACACCTCTGTAAGATCACCCCTCATTCTCCTGCGCTCCATGGAATAGAGACCCAGCCTACTCAACCTCTCCCTATAGCTCACACCTTCTAGTCCTGGCAACATCCTCGTTAAATCTTTTCTGATCCCTTTCAAGCTTGACAATATCTTTCCTATAGGAAGAACTTCACCGTACCTACAGGTAGGTACCTGTGACAATAAAGCACAATTGTTTAATTGAATGGACAGTTCAGAGAAATCTTCCTACACCAAGGAGTGAATGAAAGAGAAGCAGGGTTGTCCAGAGACAAAGCCTGGGTCTCTGTTCCTTCATCTCATCCATTCAAAAACATTTCTTGTAAAGCACAGAAATCCCTGCACTTGCATTGATTGGGAGGAACTCGTTGAAGTTAGTTGTACATTACTTTCTCAATTCATCCACTGTGGTAATCTTCCTGAAGTTGGCTATATGTATTTTTTAGGTTAGTTTAGTTTAGTTTAGAGATACAGCATGGAAACAGGCCCATCGGCCCACCGGGTCTGCACCGACCAGCGATCCCCGCACATTAACGCAAGCCTACACACACTAGGGACAATTTACACTTACACCAAGTATACAAAGCCAATTAACCTACAAACCTGTAGGTCTTTGGTGTGTGGGAGGAAACCGAAGATCTCGGATAAAACCCACGCAGATCACGGGGGAACGTACAAACTCCGTACAGAGAGCACCCGCGGTCACGGATCGAACCCGGGTCTCCGGCGCTGCCAGAGCTGTAAGGCAGCAGCTCTACCGCTGCGCCACCGTTAGGTTTGGTTTGGGTTTAGGTGTATTATTGTCGCGTGTGTTGAGGTACAGGGAAAGGCTCCTGTTTGCGGGCTTTCCAAACAAATCAAACAAGAGGACTTTCATAACAAGAGGAGTATAGTATAGGAGCAAAGAGGTCCTTCTGCACTTGTACAGGGCCCTAGTGAGACCACACCTGGAGTATTGTGTGCAGTTTTGGTCCCCTAATTTGAGGAAGGACATTCTTGCTATTGAGGGAGTGCAGCGTAGGTTTACAAGGTTAATTCCCTGGATGATGGGACTGTCATATGCTGAGAGAATGGACCGGCTGGGCTTGTATACTCTGGAGTTAGGAAGGATGAGAGGGTATCTTATTGAAACATATAAGATTGTTAAGGGTTTGGACACGCTAGAGGCATGAAACATGTTCCTGATGTTGGGGGAGTCCAGAACCAGGGGCCACAGTTTAAGAATAAAGAGTAAGCCATTTAGAACGGAGACGAGGAAACACTTTTTCACACAGAGAGCTGTGAGTCTGTGGAATTGTCTGTGACAGAGGGTGGTGGAGGCCAGTTCTCTGGATACTTTCAAGTGAGAGCTAGATAGGGCTCTTAAAAATAGCAGAGTCAGGGGATATGGGGAGAAGGCAGGAACGGGGTTCAGGGTTGAAGATGATCAGCCATGATCACATTGAATGGCAGTGCTGGCTCGAAGGGCCGAATGGCCTACTGCACCTATTGTCTATTGTCTATTGTACAATGAGGTGTACAAATACAATCAGGGTAAACTGAAGTACAACTGTATCTTCTGTCTGCCACAAAATGCTGGAATAACTCAGTGGGTCAGTCAGCATCTCTGGAGAGAAGGAATAGGAGAAAAAGGAGAAAATGCATGAAATCAATAGACAATAGACAATAGACAATAAGTGCAGGAGAAGGCCATTTGGCCCTTCGAGCCAGCACGACCATTCAATGTGATCATGTCTGATCATCCCCAATCAGTACCCCGTTCCTGCCTTCTCCCCGTATCCCCTGACTCCGCTATCATTAAGAGCCCTATCTAGATCTCTCTTGAAAGTATCCAGAGAACCGGCCTCCACCGCCCTCTGAGGCAGAGAATTCCACAGACTCACCACTCTCTGGGTGAAAAAGTGTTTAGTTTTCGTTTAGAGAAGCAATGTAGAAACAGGCCCTTCAGCCCATCGAGTCTGTGCCGACCAGCGATCACCCGTACACTAGTTCTATCCTACACACTGGGGACTATTTACAGAAGCCACTTAACCTTCAAACCAGCACGTCCTTGGGATGTGGGAGGACACCGGAGCACCTGGAGAAAACCCACGTGGTCACGGGGGAAAACATGCAAACTCCACACAGACAGCACCCGAGATCAGGATCGAACCAGGGTCCCTGCGCTGTGAGTCAGCGGCTTTGCCAACTGCACCACCATGCCACCCTGTGAGGTACTTGAATGGAGGAGCAGAATGGAAAATATTCCATCCTATCTGTTCCAGGCTTTTGCTTGAGGCTCAATCCTGTTTCATGGTAGAGTTGAACGGAAGATACTTGCCCACCCCGACCAACATGTCCCATCTACAATAGTCCCACTTACCCGCGTTTGGCCCATATCCCTCTAAACCTGTCCTATCCATGTACCTACCTAATTGCTTCTTAAACGTTGCAATGGTCCCAGCCTCAACTACCTCCTCCAGCAGCTCGTTCCATACACCCACCACACATCCCCTTCACCTTGAACCTATGTCCTCTGGTCCTCGATTCCCCTATGGGCAAGAGACCACCCGATGTATTCCTCTCTTGATTTTATTCACCTCCGCAAGATCACCCCCTCATCCTCCTGCGCTCCAGGGAATAGAGTCCCAGCCTGCTCAACCTCTCCCCTGTAGCTCAGGCCCTCCAGTCCTGGCAACATCTTGCAATCAACGCAGAACTGCTCAAATCGCGAAGCCAATTTCGGCTGATGGATAAAATGGAGGTCATGTCAGGAATGATTTGCCCGTGTCGTTGTTCATGATATATATTAGCTACAGCCAGCTGGGTTTGGCACTGTGTGGGTGACGGGAATTGGAAGCACCATGCAAGTTGATGGCTGTCAGGAGCACTCTTCATGGCTGGTTGAGCAACCTCATTGTCAGAGACAATTCTACAGGGACCGCCTTCACTTCTGAAGGGTGAACAACGGGGACATAATTGAAGCAGAAAGAGATCATCCGACTTACACCTTCTCCACTCGCATTTTAGTTCAGTTTAGAGACACGGCGCGGAAACAGGCCCTTCGACCCACCGACCAGCGATCACCCCGTTTACACTCGCACTGTCCCACACACACACACTGGGGACAATTTACAATTTTACTGAAGCCTATTAACCTACAAACCTGTCTGTCTTTGGAGTGTGGGGGGAAACCGGAGAAAGCCCACGCAGGTCACAAGGAGAACGTGAAAACTCCGTATGGACAGCGCCCGTGGTCAGGATCGAAACCGGGTCTCTGGCGCCGTGAGGCAGCAACTCTACCGCCCGTTCCGAAAATGCTTTTTGCTTCAGACCGATAAATGTCAGGGCAGCCTCTGTGTTTTGGAATGTACGTAAGTTCTAGGGGCAGGATTAGGCCATGCGGCCCATCAAGTCTACTCCGCCATCCAATCGAGGCTGATCTATCTCTCCCTCCTAACCTAACCCCCTTCTCCCCATAACCCCTGACGCCCGTGCTAATCAAGAATCTATCAATCTCTGCCTTAAAAAAATATCCACTGACTTGGCCTCCACAGCCGTCTGTGGCAGAGAATTCCACAATGTGGGTGGAATTGCAATGACATCTGCATGGAGCAGAGAGATTTGACTTTGACCTGAAGTGCACTAGACCTGAAGTGCCTGTCGCCAAACATATAACTCATGTGGAATCTGCGGCATTTATTTCGGTAAAAATAGCTACAGCTAAGGTAGCATAAGCAGAGAGATGCAGTTTAGAAGGATTGAGTGGTTGACAACTGCTACTTCAGAACAGCATCACACGTTTAACTGTCCAGTGAGGGTAGCGAGGAAAGATTGCAATTCATTTCCTCAGAGTCCTTACTGTTTGAATCCCTGCCAGCTGAGCATCAAAAAGCACTGAGGCAGAACTCAAGGAAACCATTTATTACGGATACAACATGGTTCCCATTCAATGGATTTGCGACCAGATTGTGTCTTGCTGTATTATCCCACAGTAAAAATCAGCTGGCGATGCCTTTCGTTCATGGGTCAAATTTATCGCCCATCGGTATAATTGTAGAAAAGTGATCATAAACTGCATATTTCACTGTTAGTTTAGTTTAGTGATATGATATCGGCGGCAAGGTGGCACAGTGGTAGAGTTATGGCCCTGTCTCACTGTGCGAGTTGACCCACGAGGTACCCCGAGTGACAGACTCGTGGCTGTGCACGAGACTGCAAGTTTATGATCAAGTGTGTAATACGAGTTCCCACGGGTATGTCATTGCTGCGATGTTCCTAGTTCCTCTCCCGAGTTAGCAAGTTCCTCTCCCGTTACTCTTGAGCCAACCGTGAATGAAGGTATGTTTTAATAAAGCAACAATGTTAAAATACATCTCCATCCTGTGGTTTTGAGTTATTTCAGCGTGGCGCATCTATTGATATGACCTACAATGGGAAAATGCGCATCCTCCAGTAACCAAGCATTTCTTTTTGTTTTATGTTTTTAAATACTTTTTTGCAATGGATCTCTATTTTAAATAATTTTAAAAAAAGGAAGCAGCCCGGGTGACTGAACATTGAGCGGCCGCCGGGACCCGACAGCAGACACACACACACACACACACACACACACACACACACACACACACACACACACACACACACACACACACACACACACACACAGAGAGAGAGAGATACACACAGACAGCACTGGCCACCATTTCAGAGGAATGAAGCAGCTCGGGTGACTTTGAGCGGCCCACCGGGACCCGACAGCAGACACACACACAGATACACACAGATAGACAGAGAGGGAGAGAGAGAGAGAGAGAGACACACACACACACACACACACAACACACACACACACAGAGATACACACAGACAGCAGGACTGGCCGCCACTTCAGAGGAATGAAGCAGCTCGGGTGACTTTGAGCGGCCACCGGGACCCGACAGCAGACAACACACACAGATACAAACAGATAGACAGAGAGGGAGAGAGACACACACACACAACTCAGCGGAACCAGGCAGCATCTCTGGAGAGAAGGAATAGAGTCGAGACCCTTCTTCAGACTTACCCGAAATGCCACCCATCCCATCTTCCAGAGATGCTGCCTGTCCCGCCGAGTTACTCCAGCATTGTGTGTGTCTATCTCCGGTGTGAACCAGCATCTGCAGTTCCTTCCCAATCCCACACTCTCGGCCCCGGGGGGGTGGATGGAGCATCACACGTGGACACATCCCACCCACCACCCCAGACTTGCCCCTTCGGCAGGTCTTTAAGCCGTTCATTGAGAGTGAAGCCACGGGGCAGGCGCCTCAGTAATAAAGGACAAGTGGCAGAAAGGCCGAAGATAGACACAAAATGCTGGAGTAACTCGGCGGGACAGGCTGCATCTCTGGAGCGAAGGAATGGGTGGCATTTCGGGTAAGTCTGAAGAAGGGTCTCGACTCTATTCCTTTTCTCCAGAGATGCTGCCTGGTCCGCTGAGTTACTCCAGCATTTTGTGTCTATCTTTGGTTCAGTCTTTACTCGAGCAAAAGAACAGATTATTAAAGTTCCCACGGTAGACTCACGAGACACTAAGATAAACGCACGGGGCCACTACGTTATTACAACGAGTTTAAATGTTTCCATTTTTAACTTGAACAGTTAATTTGACTCGTGGAAAAAATCAAACATGTTTGATTTTTTTCACGAGTTAACAAGTTTCCCGAGTACCAGCCGTTAGCGCCACGAGTCGATAAGTTGCTCGTGCGAGTTCCGACGTTCCCGCTACGTGATCACCACGAGTGAAAACTCGGGGTCACTCGTGGGCCAACTCGCACAGTGAGACAGGGGTTTTACTGCCTTACATCGCCAGAGACCCCGTTTCGATCCTGACTACGGGTGCTGTCTACTCATGTGACCGCGTGGGTTTTCTCCAGGTGCCCTGGTTTCCTCCCACATTAACAAAGACGTACAGGTTTGTAGGTTGAGGAAAGAACTGCAGATGCTGGTAAAATTGAAGGTAGACACAAAATGCTGGCGAAACTCAGCAGGTGAGGCAGCATCTATGGAGTGAAGGAATTGGTGAAGTTTTGTCGGAAGGGTCTCGACCCGAATTCCTTCTCTCCATAGATGCTGCCTCACCCGCTGAGTTTCCCCTGGTTTGTAGGCTAATTGGCTTCTGTAAAAAATTGTAAATTGTCCTTAGTGTGTGTAGGATAGTGCTAGTGTATGGGGATGGCTGGTTGGCATGGATTTGATGGGCTGAAGGGCCTGCTTCCATGCTGTATCTCTCTCCGAAGCATAGAAGCAGACCCTTTGGCCAACCGAGTCCACGCCGACAAACCGTTCACACTAGTTCTATGTTGTCCCACTTTCTCATCCACTGGGGACAATTTACAGAGGGCCAATTAACCTACAAACCCGCACATCTTAGGGATGAGGGAGGAAACCGGAGCACCCGGAGAAAACCTGCACGGTCATAGGGAGAGCATGCAAACTCTGCGCAGACAGCACCCGAGGTCAGGATCGAACCCTGGTCTCTGGCACGGCGAGGTAATGGTTTAAGGAAATATGTTTTGATAGTTACACGCAAACTGAGCGGGGACGAGAAGCCCGACAGGGGCAGGGCGGGCGGGCGAGGGAGTGGATGGAGCCAGTCTGCGGCAGCTGCAAGGAGCGGCGGTGGAAGGAGCTGACGTTGGGCATGGCGTGGGCCAAACACACCCCTACTTCACCCATCCCGTGCCCTCACCACACCCGGCCTTAACGTGAGGGAATAAGGTACAACACGTCTCCTCGGGCCAAGATCGGACTTTTCAGAGTCTTGGAAGTCGCTTGTTTACTTTCTTAATTCAATTTCTGAAATCAATTAGTACTTCATTAGTACGGGTGTCAGGGATTACTGGGAGAAGGCAGGAGACTGGGGCTAGGAGGGAGAGATAAATCAGCCATGATTGAATGGCCGACTAGACTTGATGGGCCGAGTGGCCTAATCCTACTCCTATCATTTATGACCTTATGTTGCAAGATGGCACCTGGAAGTGGTGGCCTGTAGAGGGAGCCGCTGAGCCGGTGCCTGCCCGTCCTGGAGACCGGAGACAGACAGACACAAGACCCACCCCCTCCCCGGGCACTTTCTCTTGCAACCGCAGGAAATGCTACACTTGTCGCTTTACCTCCCCCCTTGACTCCATCCAAGGACCCAAGCAGTCTTTCCAGGTGAGGCAGAGGTTCACCTGCACCTCCTCCAATCTCATCGATTGCATCCGCTGCTCTAGATGTCAGCTACTCTATATCGGTGAGACCAAGCGCAGGCTTGGCGATCGCTTCGCCCAACACACCTTAGGTAAACGAGGATTGCCAACTTTCTCACTCTCAAATAAGGGACAAATGGTCAAAATAAGGGACAAATTCCTACGGCAATTCGTTGACCGACTGGGCCGTGGCTGGGTGAATGGTGAGTTGGCCCGGGTGCTGGACTGCACACAAAGCCCAGCCGGCGGGCCAGCTGAGGAGTTTTGGCCCGGGCCGCGCGACATCGCCCGCAAAGTCCGGCGCCCCACCCAACTCGTGAACCGATGATCGGCCATGAGAAGGAGGGGTGGTGGTGTCAGCGGTAAGCGAAAGTCCGAAGGTCAGACAGCTGGCCGGGCTGCCGACTGACCTACGGGGCCACGGGCGAGGCGCTGCTGCTGCTGCTGCTGCTGCTGCACTCCATGGGCTGCACTACGCCGGGACCGGGCGCGGCGCTCCGACAGTTCCCTTGACCCGAGTAGTAGCAGTCAAATACGGGACAACCCAATTTAGCCCAATATACAGGATGGCCTGGCTAATACGGGACAGTTGGCAACCCTAGTGAAAACGCACACCTCTAGATTCAGGGACAGTTTCTTCCCAACTGTTATCAGGCAACTGAACAATCCTACCACAACCAGAGAGCAGTGCTGAACTACTATCTACCTCATTGGTGACCCTTGGACTATCCTTGATCGGACTTTGCTGGCTTTGCCTTGCACTAAACGTTATTCCCTTATCATGTATCTGTACACTGTGGACGGCTCGATTGTAATCGTGTATTGTCTTTCCGCTGGCGGGTTAGCACGCAGCAAAATCTTTTCGCTGTACCTCGGTACACGTGACAATGAACCCAACTGTAAAATTGTTCCAGGAGAACGAGCGCGCGGACCAGACTGGACATTGAAAATGACGGTAAAACCCGGCGACTCTTGCATGCGGTCTCGGTGGACTAATTCTACGCACTTTGCACTAATTGGGGACGGTGCTTGGGTCATTTTTTGTTGCCAAAAACAATGTCTGTGCCTGTGATAATGAAGAACTATTGACTATTGACTATTGAGCAACGAATACAGTGGATGAGGCTGGAGGAGGTGCAAGTGAACCTCTGCCTAACCTGAAAGGATTAGTTGAGCTAGATAGGGCTCTTGAAGATAGCGGAGTCTGGGGATACGGGGAGAAGGCAGGAACGGGGTTGTGGATGATCAGCCATGATCACATTGAATGGCGGTGCTGGCTCGAAGGGCCGAATGGCCTACTCCTGCACCTATTGTCTATTGTCCATTGACTGTCTGGGTCCCTGGACAGGGTCGAGGGAGGAGGTATGGTGACAGGAGGTTGCATCTCCTGCGACTGCAGGGGAAGGTCCTGGGGAGGGGGTGGTTTGGGTGGGAAGGGATAACTTGACCAGGGAATGATAAAGAACCATTGACTCTCTGCATCAGTTCCAGAAGAGCATCTATTGTACTCAATTACAGTAATGATATGTGTGAGAAGGAACTGCAGATGCTGGTTTAAACCAAAGATAAACCAAAGATAACCCTAGTCGCACCAGCTTCTCATTTTCACATCACAAACAGCTTACATTGGCTTGTTCCATTTATCATCGATACTTTTTTGCATATCTTTCATTCATTGTTCTTTATCTCTCCACATCACCGTCCATATCTCTCGTTTCCCTGATCCCTGACCAGTCTGAAGAAGGGTCTCGACCCGAAACGTCGCCTACATCCTTCGCTCCTTAGATGCTGCTGCACCCGCTGAGTTTCTCCAGCCTTTTGTGTACCCTCGAAGATAACTCAGCGGGACAGGCAGCATCTCTGGAGAGAAGGAATGGGCGAGTTTCAGGTCGGGTTGGCCTTCTTCAGCCTGACAGGATATGACTGGATAGCAAGCTTGTCACTGTATCTCTGTACTTGCGACAATATTTAAACCACCATTGAGCCATTGAAGAGCATTCTAAAGTTTTGGATAACTCTAGATATCTCTGAGAGGAAAATACAAAGCAATAACGACGTATTTAGATTGAGATTAAATCGTTGACCTTCTAAGAGTATCCTCAGAGACCAGAGCAAGCGAGAACGATTCTGGCAGTCATTCTTGCGTAATCAGGCCCTGATTAATATTTACATCTTGTTGTGTAGCTACACACAATAATAGCAGCAAAATACCCAGGAGTGGAAGGAATTAGTCAAAGTGAATAGGCAGACATGCACCTAATATTTCAGGAGACAAAAGATCTTGGCAGTGGGACACGGTGGCGCAGCGGTAGAGTTGCTGCCTCACAGCGCCAGAGACCCGGGTTCGATCTTGACTACGGGTGCTGTCTGTACGGAGTTTGTACGTTCTCCCCGTGACCGGTGTGGGTTTTCTCCGGGTGCTCCGGTTTCCTTCCACACCCCAAAGACGTACAGGTCTGTAGGTTAATTGACTCCTGTAAATTGTGAATTGCCCCTAGTGAGAAGGATAGTGTGAAACGTTCAAAATCTTTTGGCAACCCTGATACGTCAGTCAATGACTCCGGCAGTCGCCGAAAATAATCGGCAAGTGGGACAGGCCGTTTAGTGTGGAGGGTGATCGGTTGGAGTGGACCCGGTGGGCCGTAGGGTCTGTTTCCTCACAGTATCCCGAGACTAAACTAAATCAAACGTTATCTCAGGATCAGAGCACTTAGCAGCTTAGAAGATGGACAAAGAGGGTCCCGGCATAGGGGGGCCCACCAAGAACAAAGAGGACCTCCTCTACGTGGCCACTCCATGCATACAAAAGATCCCACCGTAACCTGTCACTTTTTTTTAGTTCAGACCTGCAAACCTGCACGTCTTTGGAGTGTGGGAGGAAACCGGAGATCTCGGAGAAAACCCACGCAGGTCACGGGGGGAACGTGCAAACTCCGCGCAGGCAGCTCCCGTAGTCGGGATTGAACCCGGGTCCCCGGGGCTGTGAGGCAGCAACTCTACCGCTGCGCCACCGTGCCCCCGTGTGCAGGAAGGAACTGCAGACGCTGGTTTACATGGAAAACTGCGACAAACTATTGGAGTAAGTAGTCTTCATTCGACTCACTGAGTTACTCCAGCAATTTGGGTCGATCTTCCTGAAACATATGATCACCTTGCTGTTTATGGTGTGTTAGTTTACTGCTTCAGAACAGTGACAAGGCTTCACCACATTCAGCGCTCTGGAGCCCCTGACATCAACAACATGAACCTTGCGTTGCGTTCTGATAGTTCATTGTCCCGTGTACCGAGGTACAGTGAAAAGCTTTTGTCGCGTGCTAACCAGTCAGCAGAAAGACAATACATGATTACAATCGAGCCATTTGAAGCCATCAGTACAGATACATTGATACGTGCAAGGTAAAGCCATTAAGGATAGTCCGAGGTGGACAAAAATGCTGGAGAAACTCAGCGGGTGAGGCAGCATCGATGGAGCGAAGGAAATAGGCAACGTTTCGGGTCAAGACCCTTCTTCAGACTGATGTGAGGGTGGAAGAAAGGAAGAAGTGGAGCCAGTCGGCTGAGGGAGAGCTGAGAAGGGGAGGAGAAAGCGGGGACTACCTGAAATTAGACAAGTCAATGTTCATACCGCTGGGGTGTAAACTGCCCAAGCGAAATATGAGGTGCTGCTCCTCCAATTTACGGTGGTCCTCACTCTGGCCATGGAGGAGGCCCAGGGCGGAAAGGTCGGATTCGGAATGGGAGAGGGAGTTGAAGTGCTGGGCCACCGGGAGATCAGGTTGTTTTTTGCGGACCGAACAGAGGTGTTCGGCGAAGCATTCGGCAAGCCTACGCTTGGTCTCACCGATGTAGAGCAGCTGACATCTAGAGCAGCGGATGCAATAGATGAGGTTGGAGGAGGTGCAGGTGAACCTCTGTCGGACCTGGAAAGACTGCTTGGGTCCTTGAATGGAGTCAAGGGGTGAGGTAAAGCGACAAGTGTAGCATTTCCTGCGGTTGCAAGGGAAAGTGCTCGGGGAGGGGGTGGTTTGAGTGGGAAGGGACAAATTGACCAGGGAGTTACAGAGGGAGCGGTCTCATCGGAAAGCAGACAGGGAGGGAGATGGGAAGATGTCGCAAGTGGTGGGATCAGGCTGGAGGTGGCGAAAATGTCGGAGGATTATTTGTTGTATGTGACGGCTGGTAGGGTGGAAGGTGAGGACAAGGGGAACTCTGCCCTTGTTACGAGTGGGGGGAAATGGGGAGAGAGAGCAGTGTTACGGGGTATAGAGGAGACCCTGGTGAAAGTCTCATCTATGGTCGAAGAAGAAACGGAGGGCTTTCAGACCCTCCTGTAGAGTGACTGGACGTCCGTGGTGAAGATGAGGGAATGGGGGCCTAGAAAACAGAAGTCCTGGAGTAGATGAAGAGCGTGTGAGGTGTCTTGAACATAGATAGGGAGGGATTTCACCAGGGGGATAGGATGGAGTCGAGGTATGTGGAAATAAGTTTGGTGGGACATGAACAGGCAGAAACAGTGGGTCTGCCAGGACATTCAGGTTTGTGGATTTTGGGGAGAAGGTAAAATCGGGCCGTGCGGGGCTGAGTGTAGCATTTCTTGCGGTTGCAAGGGAAAGTGCCCTGAGAGGGGGTGGTTCAGGTGGGAAGGGGCGAATTGACCAAGGAGTTCTGAAGGAATTCTCCCAGTGGCTCAGCACTTCAACTCCCCCTCCCATTCCGAATCCTGACCTTTCTGTCCTGGGCCTCCTCCATGGCCAGAGTGAGGACCACCGTAAATTGGAGGAGCAGCACCTCACATTTCACTTGGGCAGTTTACACCCCGGCGGCGTGAACATTGACTTCTCTAATTACATGCATTCCCAACTTTCTCCTCCCCTTCTCAGCTCTCCCTCAGCCCACTGGCTCCTCCTCTTCCTTTCTTCTTCCCCCCACTCTCACATCAGTCTAAAGAAGGGTCTCGACCTGAAACGTCGCCTATTTCCTTCGCTCCATAGATGCTGCCTCACCCGTTGAGTTTCTCCAGCATTTCTGTCTACCTAGGATTTTCCAGCATCTGCAGTTCATTCTTAAACAAGGATAGTCCGAGGGTCACCGATGCAGGTAGATAGTAGTTCAGCACCACTCTCTGTTTGTGGTAGGATGGTTCAGCTGGGGAGAGACTGTAGATAGACACAAAAAACCTGGAGTAACTCAGCGGGACAGGCAGCACCTCTGGAGAGAAGGAGAGAAGGAATGGGTGATGTTTCGGGTCGAGACCATTCTTTTCCCTGAATCTGGAGGTGTGCGTTTTCACGCCCTTTCCTTGCTTATCTCGATTGTGTCTCTGTTAACTCTCAGTTAAAAATCCATCAGGCGAGAATGAAAAAGCGGTGCAGTGCAGAGGCCTTGAAGCTGGTGAGACGCAGGAGGAGCCCGGCCAGGACTCACCCCACAGAGCCCAGTCCCTCCACGCACTAGAGTCTCCCAACCCCTGCAGAGTGGTTACTAAGATGGCTGATCTGTGGGCGGTCGCTGCTGAGACGCATGTCGGGACCTGATCAACCCCGGCTGGGTCGCCTGGGCGAGGGTGTCTGATGTTGTGAGACCCGAAACACCCGATGACCCCAGGTCACATCACTGGGGATGCGTCCCAGCGCATCTCGAAGATGTATACTTTTCACAATTCAGCTTTGCTCTTCGCTTCTCGCCGACCTCGACTGGATGTTGGTGGCTCATCACAAACTAATTAAACTCAGGTCTCATTAGTGAAAACAAACAGGTACGAGGGGAAGTCAGCGCCCTGGTGAGAAGCAGACTAGCAAGTGTAATTAATCTTGATATTAAACTGCGGGCTAACCTTGGGAGGGAAGCAGATGCTCACAAACGGCGCTATTACAAATAAAAATCTGAATTATGCATATTTAATGGCCTTGCGACCGCAATGTGAGCAAAGTGCAGAACTCAAAACGCAAATGCAAATCCATCGCATTCCCATCACAGCACAGCAGGTTGCTGCGTAGGAAAGAACAGCAGATGCTGGTTCAACTCAGAGGTGGACGTAAAATGCTGGAGTAACCCAGCGGGACAGGCAGCACCTCTGGAGAGAAGGAATGGGTGGCTTTTCTGGTCAAGACCAGTATGAAGATGGGTCTCGACCCAAAACGCCGTTCCTTCTCTCTAGAGATGCTGCCTGTCCCGCTGAGTTACTCCAGCATCTTTGTGTTCGCTGCCGGATGACTAATCAGGGAATGGAAGAAGGGTCTCGACCCAAAACGTCACCTATATCGTTTGGAGAAGAACAAAGAGAAGAGATAAGACTTTGCCTTCCATCACAGTGAGGAGGTGTTGGATGTTTGTGTAAATTGTGTTAAGTGTGTGTCTTGTGTTTTTTTTTTGTAATGTCATGACTGCAGGAATGAAATTTCGTTCAAACGTTGTCTGTTTGAATGCCAATAAAAGGCATTCTATTCTATTCTCTTTTCTCCAGAGATGCTGCCTGACCAGCTTAGTAAATCCAGCACTTTGCGTCTATCTTTGGTATAAACCAGCATCTGCAGCTTTGTGTTTCGACTAGAGACGAGATGCATTCAATGGGGACGCTGGAATCTTACAAGGATCACCAAATGCTGGAGGAACTCAGCGGGTCAGGCAGCATCTCTGGAGGACATGGTTAGGTGACTGTTTGGGTCGGGATGTAGAGGGGTTCTTGTTCCCCAGAGATGCTGCTTGACCCGCTGAGCATTTTGTGTCTATCTTCAGTGTAAACCAGCATCTTCAGTTTTGTTTGTTTCTACCATGTTTCAATTCGGCAATCCCACTTCGAAAGGAGATTTAGGTTTAGGCCGACTTTGCCACGTGTATCGAGGTACAGCGAAAAGCTGTGTTTTGCATGCTATCCAAACAGATGAATGTTATTCTATTTTGTACCATACTATTCTTGATTAGTACAGGTGTCAGAGGTTATGGGGAGAAGGCAAGAGAATGGGTTTAGGAGGGAGAGATAGAGCAGCCATGATTGAACGGCGGAGTAGACTTGATGGGCCGAATGGCCTAATTCTGGTCCTTTTCCTTATGATCTTGTGATACTATACTAAACCGCAAATTTGCTGGTTCAAAAAGAGCTTGGTCTGGACTATCTGTGCATTTTCTAAACTCAGGCAGAGCAATGAATGTACAGTGGCTTGCAAAAGTATTCATACCCCTTGAACTTTTCCACATTTTGTCACGTTACAACCACAAACATAAATGTATTTTATTGGGATTTTATGTGATAGACCAACACAAAGTGGCGCATAATTGTGAAGTGGAAGGAAAATGATACATGGTTTTCAAATGTTTTTACAAATAAAAAACTGAAAAGTGTGGCGTGCAAAAGTATTCAGCCCCCTTTACTCTGATGCCCCTAAATAAAATCCAGTGCAACCAATTGCCTTCAGAAGTCACCTAATTAGTAAATAGAGTCCACTTGTGTGTAATCTAATCTCAGTATAAATACAGCTGTTCTGTGAAGGCCTCAGAGGTTTGTTAGAGAACATTAGTGAACAAACAGCATCATGAAGCCCAAGGAACACACCAGACAGGTCAGGGATAAAGTTGTGGAGACGTTTAAAGCAGGGTTAGGTTAGAAAAAAATATCCCAAGCTTTGAACATCTCACTGAGCACTGTTCAATCCATCATCCGAAAATGGAAAGAGTATGGCACAACTGCAAACCTACCAAGACATGGCCGTCCACCTAAACTGACAGGCCGGGCAAGGAGAGCATTGATTAGAGAAGCAGCCAAGAGGCTCATGGTAACTCTGGAGGAGCTGCAGAGATCCACAGCTCAGGTGGGAGAATCTGTCCATAGGACAACTATTAGTCGTGCACTCCATAAATCGGGCCTTTATGAAAGAGTGGCAAGAAGAAAGCCATTGTTCAAACAAAGCCATAAGAAGTCCCGTTTGCAGTTTGCCACAAGCCACGTGGGGGACACAGCAAACATGTGGAGGAAGGTGCTCTGGTCTAATGAGACCAAAAATGAAGTTTTGGCCTAAATGCAAAATGCTATGTGTGCGGAAAACTAACACTGCACATCACCCTGAACACACCATCCCCACTGTGAAACATGGTGGTGGCAGCATCATGCTGTGGGGATGCTTTTTTTCAGCAGGGACAGGGAAGCTGGTCAGAGTTGATGGGAAGATGGATGGAGCCAAATACAGGGTAATCTTGGAAGAAAACCTGTTGGAGTCTGCAAAAGACTTGAGACTGGGGCGGAGGTTCACCTTCCAGCAGGACAACGACCCTAAACATACAGCCAGAGCTACAATGGAATGGTTTAGATCAAAGCATATTCATGAGTTAGAATTGCCCAGTCAAAGTCCAGACCTAAATCCAATTGAGAATCTCTGGCAAGACTTGAAAATTGCTGTTTACAGACGCTCTCCATACAATCTGACTGAGCTTGAGCTAATTTGCAAAGAAGAATGGGCAAAAACATTTCAGTCTCTAGATGTGCAAAGCTGGTAGAGACATACCCCAAAAGACTTGCAGCTGTAATTGCAGCGAAAGGTGGTTCTACAAAGTATTGACTCGGGGGGGCTGAATACTTTTGCATGCCACACTTTTCAGTTTTTTATTTGAAATAAAATTTGGAAACCATGTATCATTTTCCCTCCACTTCATAATTATGCGCCACTTTGTGTTGGTCTATCACATAAAATCCCAATAAAATACATTTACGTTTGTGGTTGTAACGTGACAAAATGTGGAAAAGTTCAAGGGGATATGAAAAGGTTTTGCAAGCCACTGTATTTTGAGGAATACAGTGCACTCTATTTCGACTCTGTTCCCACTTAACGATCTTGCAGATGGCAGCAGCGGGCAGTGCAGGGCGGCGGTAGGTTGGTACGTCATGGACCAGAGGCATTTCAGTTTGTCAGAAGGAATCAGCTTCCATTTATGGAGCGCGGGTTAGAAACATAGAAAATTGGTGCAGGAGTAGGCCATTCGGCCTATCGAGCCAGCACCGCCACTCAATATGATCATGGCCGATCATCTAGAATCAGTACCCATTCCTGCTTTCTCCCCATATCCCTTGATTCCGTCAGCCCGAAGAGCTAAATCTAACTCTCTCTTGAAAACCTCCAGTGAATCGGCCTCCACTGCCTTCTGTGGCGGAGAATTCCACTCGGAGTTTGAAAGTGATGGATCCAAAATAATCTATTGCTAGCAAACAAAGGAAGTGAAAAGTGATGTCAAATTGAAAGTAAAGGTTTACAGCAATAGACAATAGACAATAGGTGCAGGAGTAGGCCATTCGGCCCTTCGAGCCAGCCCCAGTCAGAACCCCGTTCCTGCCATCTCCCCATATCCCCTGACTCCGCTATCTTGGCTGAACAAACTCTCCCTCCTAACCCCATTCTCCTGCCTTCTCCCCGTAACCCCTGACACCCGTACTAATTAAGAATCTATCTATCTCTACGTTAAAAATATCCACTGACTTGGACTCCACAGCCCTCCGTGGCAATGAATACCACAGATCCACCACCCTCTGACTAAAGAAATTCCTCCTCATCTCCTTCCTAAAGGAACGTCCTTTAATCCTGAGGCTGTGACCTCTGGTCCTAGACTCTCCCCGGTGGGAAAGGAAAATGGGATCAGAAGGAGAATAAAAAGGGGAAAAAAAAGCGAAAGACCAGGAGAATGGTGCTTCCTTACCGCAGTTCTTTGAAAGGCTCGGCCCGGATTTGCGGTGTTTCAATAGATCTTTCAAAGACGGCACCTTCAGCGCCTGCAGGGAAAGATTGATGAACGTTAGTGAAGGGACGTCACAACTCATGCGACGGGATGGGGATCGGCGCAACATCTCTCCATTTAGTTTTAGTTTAGTTTAGTTCTCCCCGTGACCTGCGTGGGTTTTTCTCCGAGATCTTCGGTTTCCTCCCACACTCCAATGACGTGCAGGTTTGTAGGTTAATTGGCCTTGGTACAAATGTAAAAATTGCCGCTAGTGTGATTGTGCGGGGATCGCTGGTCTGCCCGGACCCGGGGGGCCTGCTTCCGGGCTGTATCTCCAAACTAAACTAGAGATTCAGTGTGGAAACTGGCCCACCTGTCCACCGGGTCCGGGCCGACCAGCGATCACCCCGTACGCTAGCACTATCCTACACACACCAGGGACAATTTACAATCTTTTTACCAAAGCCAATTAACCTACAAACCTGGACGCCTTTGGAACGTGGGAGGAAACCGTAGCACCATTATTTGGTAAGTGCTGGACGGTTCTATGTTTTATAAACAGTGGGACAAATGTGTTAACTGTTAACTTTCAACACCAATTGAAATCAGGATTACCTAATTCTTCAGGTTTCTACTCTTTATGTCCAAACAAATAATAGACGGGTTGTATTTTGGTTGACTGCTTTTACTTCCTGATCCTTTAGAATATTCTAGAAGTGCAGCTGGTAGAGCTGCTGCCTCACCGTACCGGAGGCTCGGGTTTGATCCTGACCTTGGGTGCTGTCGGTGTGGAGTTTGCACAGTCTCAGTTTAGTTTACTGTCACGAGTGCCGAGGTGCAGTGAGAAGCTTTTTGTCGCGTGCTAACCAGTCAGCGGAAAGACAACGCATGTTTACAATCGCGTTCTCCCCGTGACTGTGTGGGTTTCCTCCAGGTGCCCTGGTTTCTTCCCAGATCCCAAAGGCGCGTGGGGGGGGGGGGTTGTACATTAATTGGCTCTCTGTAAATGCCCTCTGGAGTGCGGGGAGTAGATGAGAAATTACGATAACATAGACCTCGTGTGAACGGGTGAATGCTGGTTGGCGCGGACCCGGTGGGCCGAAGGGTCTGTTTTCACGCTGTATCTCGAAACGAAACTAATCTCGGAAAGTTTTGAAGTCCTTTTTGCAATGCAATCATTCTGAAGCAGAGACGCGACCTAAGATGTCACTTTGCCGTGTTCTCCAGAGATGCTGCCTGACGTGCTGAATTACTCCAGCGCTCTGTGTCATTTTTTGGCAGGGCAATCTTTGCTACAGGAAGGTCGGCAGCTAGTTTGTCCTTGATAATGTCACCAATGACATTGAGTGAAGGGACATATACTGGGTCAGTTAGTGGGAGCGATTCGGCTGGTCACCTTTAAAGTAGTTCTCCAGACTTACTACACATCACCTTGAGAGAGAACACCGACTAATGTTCAGAAGAAGGGTCTCGACCCGAAACGTCACCCATTCCTTCCCTCCAGAGATGCTGCCTGTCCCACTGAGTTACTCCAGCATTTTTTGTCTACCTTCCTTTTAAACCAGCATCTGGAGTTCTTTCTTACACACTCTCCATATCCACTCTGTCTCTGCTTTCCAGCTGAATATATTCAACTCAACGTTATGATGAAGGTAGCAGAGGCTTACAAACCTGTCTTATCGTAGTCATACTGGTGACAAGTTTAGAGATAGTTCAAGTTCAAATTTGTTGCCACACGCACCAGTTAAGGTACAGTAGAATTTGATTTACCACACAATCAAAACGAGCACAATACACAATAGAATACAACATGAACATTCACCACAGGGGAATCAGCATTCTCCACTGTGGTGGAAGGCAACAAAGTTCAGCCAGTCCTCCTCCTGTGTTCACCCGTGGTCGGGGCCATGAACCCTCCGTAGTCGCCGCTACGGACGGCCTGGTGTACAGGCCCTCGCGTCGGGATGCTGGAAACTCCGTTGTCGGGGACGGTCGGACGCTCCGCGGCTTGGAGGTCCCGAATCGGCCGCTTCCTACCAGAGACCGCGGCTTCACCATGTTATAGGCCGCAGGCCGGCGGTCGGAGCTCTTCTCCGGCGATCCCCGCCAAGGGATCCCAGACTCCGCGATGGAAAGTCCACGCCTCGCCCGCGGCTAGAAGCTCCGCAGACCGCGGCTTCAGGCTGCAACAGTCCGCGGGCCAGCGATCGGAGCGCTTCTGCCTCTGGCGATCCCCGGCAAGGAATAGCCCCTCTCCACGATGGAAAGTCCGCGCTGCGCCCGCCGCTGAAGCTCCGGGCCCGACTCCGGGAGAGGCCGCAACGATCCACGCTGTTAGGCCGCGAGGGAGGGCGAAAATGTGACACGAAGAAAAGTGACATTCCGTCGAGGCAAGCGACCGATAAACAGTTTCCCCCCTCCCCCCTATCCCCCCCCCCCCCACTAAAACACACTTGAAGACACTAAAAACAAAAAACAAAGATACATCGTGGAAACAGGCCCTTCGGCCCATCGAGTCCACAGTGACCAGCGATCACCCGTACACTAGTTCTACGTTACCCTGTTTTCTTATCCTACACACTGAGAACTATTTACAGAAGCCAATTAACCCACAAGCCCACACGTGAAGGACTAGAGCGATCTGGGCCATTTGGAACGGAGACGTGGAAACACTTTTTCTCACAGAGAGTGGTGAGTCTGTGGAATGTGAGGGCGGTGGAGGCAGGTTCTCTGGATGCTTTCAAGAGAGAGCTAGATAGGGCTCTTAAAGATAGCGGAGTCAGGGGATATGGGGAGAAGGCAGGAAAGGGGTACTGATTGGGGATGGCGGTGCTGGCTCAAAGGGTCGAATGGCCTACTCCTGCACCTATTGTCTATTGTCTATTGTCTATTGTCACAGAGAAGATGGGACACAAGGAACTGCAGGTATTGGAATTTGTGTAAAGCACAAAGTACTGGAGTAACTCAGTGGGTCAGGCAGCATCTCAGGGGGTCACGGTTAGCCACAGAAGTTAGCATCTGCGGTTCTTTCTTGCACAGATGAGTGTTTCATCTGCAGGAGAGAGACTCTGACATTGCAGCAGTGCCTTTCTGCTGGAGTTTCTGCCAAGACTTCTGTTCCAGTTTCTCTGCTTGGAATTAATCCATAACCTTCTGATTGAGACAGCAATCTGCCTCACCCCAAAGACAATCACGCTTCCTCTACAATTAAGAGGTCACCACAGGAAAGCAGCTTTTATGACTGCTGAGTTAATGAAGCAACTGAAACAACACAGACAATGCAACCTATTACTTAAGCACCTACTGAGTTACAGAGAGACATTCTACTGCAATAATGAAAGGCTTGGATAGAGTGAGTGTGTGTGGGGAGGACCTTTCCACCAGAGGGAGAGTCAAGGACTAGAGGACCTCGCCTCAGAATTAAAGGGCGTCCTTTTCGGAAGGAGATGTGAGGAGAAATTTCTTTAGTCAGAGGGTGGTGAGGAATATTGGGCACTGTATCCGAGGAAGGATGCGCTGGCTCTGGAGAGCGTCCAGAGGAGGTTTACAAGAACGGTCCCAGGAATGAGTGGGTTAACAGAATGAGTGGATGAGCGTTTGACGGCACTGGGCCTGACTTCGTTGGAGTTCAGAAGGATGAGTGGGGTCCCCATTGAAAGGTACAGAATAGTGAGAGGCCTGGAAGGAGTGGATGTGGAGAGGATGTTTCCACTAGTGGGAGAGTCGAGGACCGGAGCTCATAGCCTCAGATTTAAAGGATGTTCCTTTAGGAAGATGAGGAGGAATTTCTTGAGTCAGAGGGTGGTGAATCTGTGGAATTCATTGCCACAGAAGGCGGTGGATGCCAAGTCATTCATTTATTTTTAAAGCAGAGATTGATGGATTCTTGATTAGTACGGGTGTCAAAAGGTTATGGCGGGGAGAAGGCAGGAGAATGGAGTTAGGAGGGAGAGATAGATCAGCCATGATTGAATGGCGGAATAGACATGATGGGCTGAATGGCCTAATTCTGCTCCCATCATAAGTTCATAAAACTGATAAAGTTACGAGTGTCATTTGAGAGTGATGTGGATGTGGAGAGTTTGAGAAAGAACTGCAGATGCTGGAAAAATCGAAGGTGGACAAAAAAAGCTGGAGAAACTGAGCGGATGAGGCAGCATCTATGGAGCGGAGGGATAGGTGATGAAAACGTCAGCTATTCCTTCGCTCCATAGATGCTGCCTCATCTGCAGAGTTTCTGCAGCATTTTTGTCTACCTTGGATGTAGAGAGGATGGTTCCCCTCGTGGGAGAGTCAAGGACAAGAGGTCATCGCCTCAGAATTAAAGGACGTTCTTTTCGGAAGGAGATGAGGAGGGATTTCTTTAGTCAGGGGGTTGTGAGCAATTTTGGGTGCCATTTCTGAGGAAGGATGTGTTGGCTCTGGAAAGGGTCCCAATTTCACCTGCACCTAATTTTCCCCACTGCTACTCCTGGATAAGTTCGGGGAATAGCATCTAATATTGCACCTGATGCATGGTTTGGCATACCGTGCATGAATTGGGGGATGACTCATTAAATAATGAGAGACATCGGTACCTTAGGCAGTCAGAACTCCTTGTTGTCTGATAACAGCTGGGAAGAAACTGTCCCTGAAACAGGTTTTGAGGGATATGGGTTAAACACTGGCAAATGTTCGCAGTGACCACACTATTGCAATGTTTGAGAAACATCTAGACAGGTCCATGGGGCTCAGAGGAAAATGGGCCAAACAGGGGCAGGTGGGACTAGTGTAGAAGAGATATGTTGACCAGAGTGGGCAAGTTGGGCCGAAGGGGCATTTTCCATGCATTGTGATTCAATGACTCTAAACGGGTCTCACATGGATGGCCATGAAACAATAGACAATAGATGCAGGAGTAGGCCATTCGGCCCTTCGAGCCAGCACCGCTCAATGATACATTTCATGGTTCTTGTGTCTTGTGCTTTATGACCGTTGGCAGATCAATTTCCCTCCTGAGATCAATAACGTTCTACGAATGAATTAATAAGTTTATTGGCCAAGTATTCACATACAAGGAATTTGCCTTGGTGCTCCGCCCGCAAGTGACAACATGACATACAGTGACAGTTAAGAATGACACATAAAACATTAAACATTAACAACAAAACATTATCGATTAAACATGTGAATTATATAAAATACCAGAGCAAAAGGGAGGCTGCAGATTTTTGGTTATTGAGTAGAGCAACTACTCGTGGGAAAAAGCTGTTTTTATGTCTGGCTGTGGCAGCTTTGACAGTCCGGAGTCGCCTTCCAGAGGGAAGTGATTCAAAGAGTTTGTGGCCAGGGTGAGAGGGGTCAGAGATGATCTTGCCCGCTCGCTTCCTGGCCCTTGCAGTGTACAGTTCGTCAATGGGGGGAAGGTTGCAGACAATAACCTTCTCTGCTGATCGGACGATTCGCTGCAGCCTCCGGGTGTCGTGCTTGGTGGCTGAGCCAAACCAGACCACGATGGAGAAGGTGAGGACAGACTCTACGATGGCCGTGTAGAATTGGACCATCATTGCCTGTGGCAGATTGTGTTTCCTCAGCTGCCGCAGGAGGTACATTCTCTGTTGTGCCTATCGTATCGCATCATATCGTATCTTGGTCGGCAAGCACGAGTTGGGCCGAAGGGCCTGTTTCCATGCTGTACGACTCTCTACGATTGTGAGTCACTGTTGATCCAGAGTGACTTATCGCGGTGAATGTATCTGTCCATCCACCCAAGATAGACACAAAATGCTGGAGTAACTCAGCGGGTGAAGCAGCATCTATGGAGAGAAGGGTACACAAAAGGCTGGAGAAACTCAGCGGGTGCAGCAGCATCTAAGGAGCGAAGGAGATAGGCGACGTTTCTTCAGACTGATGTCAGGGAGGGGGCGGGACAGGGATCGAATGTAGGCGGAGACTGTGAGACTAGTGGGAGGACTGAGAAGGGGAAGGGGATGGAGAGAGGGGTTGCAAACTACCCAAGTGAAATATGAAGGTAGACAAAAGTGCTGGAGAAACTCAGCAGGTGAGGCAGCATCTATGGAGCGAAGGAATAGTTGGCATTTCAGGTCTGAAGAACCTGAAGGTCTCGACCCGAAACGGCACCTATTCCTTCGCTCCAAAGATGCTACCTTCAGTTTTTCCAGCATCTGCAGTTCTTTTGTAAACACGTGAAATGTGAAGCGCTGTTCCTCCAATTTGTGCTGGGCCTCACTCTGACAATGGAGGAGGCCCAGGACAGAAAGGTCAGATTGGGAATGGGAGGGGGGAGTTGAAGCGCTGGGCCACCGGGAGATTCCAGCTCCGCTTCCAGACATCCCATTACAGACCCCACCCGGACTATAGGTTCCAATAGACAATAGACAATAGACAATAGGTGCAGGAGGAGGCCATTTGGCCCTTCGAGCCAGCACTGCCATTCAATGTGATCATGGTTGATCATGTCCAATCAGTACCCCGTTCCTGCCTTCTTCCCATATGCCCTGACTCCGCTATTTTTAAGAGCCCTATCTAACTCTCTCTTGAAAGCATCCAGGGAACCGGCCTCCACCGCCCTCTGAGGCAGAGAATTCCACAGACTCACCACTCTCTGGGAGAAAAAGTGTTTCCTCGTCTCCGTTCTAAGAAAAAGTGTTTCCTTGTCTCCGTTCTAAGAAAAAGTGTTTCCTCGTCTCCGTTCCAAGAAAAAGTGTTTCCTCGTCTCTGTTCCGACATACACATTTTGTCCATCCACCCAGACAGCTCGGATTAAAATCAACCCAGAGGCTGACAGCCTCTGCGGGAGACCAGCGATGAAAGGAATTAAACCAAGCGCGCGGTGATTACTTTTATAGTGATATTTTATCTCAGTCTGATGGTGAAACATGTCATAGAAAAGACCTTCAATTCTCCCATTGAGATAACGGAGTATCGGATGGATAATTTAACAGTATAATGTCACAAATTGGCTCACAAACGAAAGTCTTGTCCATCTGAGAAGTGGCTGCTAGTTGGAATGAACAAGGGAACCATGCTGGCACGCACATTCTCAAACAAAAATCTGTTACTCTTTTTTTTCTACCCTCTGTCGGTCAGCCAATAGACGATAGACAATAGATGCAGGAGGAGGCCATTCGGCCCTTCGAGCCAGCACCGCCATTCAATGTGATCACGGCTGATCATCCCCAATCAGTACCCCGATCCCGCCTTCTCCCCATATCCCCTGACTCCGCCATCTTTAAGAGCCTGCTAGCTCCCTTGGCTCTCGGAGATCACGTCTGGCTCTCGGATCCCCGCAGGGGGCTCTCCACAACATCCGCGACCAATATCTCTGTTCAGTTTATTGTCCCGTGTACCGAGGTGCAGTGGCAAGCTTTTTATTGCGGGCTAACCAGTCAGCGGAAAGAAATACATGATTATAATGGAGCCGTTCACAGAGTACAGATACATGATAATGGCGGAGTCGGGGGATATGGGGAGAAGGCAGGAACGGGGTACTGAATGGGGATGATCAGCCATGATCACAGTGAATGGCGGTGCTGGCTCGAAGGGCCGAATGGCCTACTGTTGCACCTATTGTCTATTGTCATAAGGGGATAACGTTTAGTGCAATGTAAAGCCAGCAAAGTCCGATCGAGGATAGTCTGAGGGACATCAAAGAGAGTGGATAGTAGTTCAGCACTGCCCTCTGGTTGTGGTAGGGTGGTTCAGTTGCCGGATAACAGCTGGGAAGAAACTGTCCCTGAATCTGGAGGTGTGCGTTTTCACGCTTCTGCACCTCTTGCCCGATGGGAGAGGGGAGAAGAGGGTGCGACCGGTCCTTGATGATGCTGCTGGCCTTGCCGAGGCAGCGTGAGGTATAAATGGAGTCAATGGATGGGAGGTTGGTTTTGTGTGATGGTCTGGGCTGTGTCCACAATCTGCTGCAGTGTCTTGTGGAGGTTTCCTTTCTGGATGTTTCCTGCAGCAACAGGACCATGAAAGATCTGCGCAGCATCAGGCTGCAGCCCAGTCCATGCATGCACCTTGCTGGAGCAACGCAGCAGCTCCAGGGATAACCGGTGCGGGATTGCCCAGTTCCTCCGGCTCTTTGAGCGTTGCTCAAGATTCCAGCATCTGCAGCTCCTTATGTGATCAGTCCACACGTTATTCCTCTCTTCATTCCTTCCTTAGTTCTCAGCTCTGCTGGCCAGCCCCTGCTCAGCTCCACTCTCATCTGATCATTGTGGAGGTTTCTCCAGGGATGCCTCCTGCAACGTTTAGCGTACGAAGGAACTGCAGATGCTGGTTTACACCGGAGATGGACACAAAAAGCTGGAGTAACTCAGCGGGGCAGACAACATCTCTGGAGACAAGGAATGGGTGACGTTCCGGGTCGAGACCCTTCCTCAGAAGTCAGGAGTCTGAAGACGAGTCTCAAACCGAAACGTCACCCATTCCTTTTCTCCAGAGATGTTGTCTGACCCGCTGAGTTACCCCAGATTTTTGTGTCTATTTTCTGTGCAATGTTTAGTTAAGTTTAGCTTCTTTTTTCGAGTCCGTCTTGTTACAAATGTTGACTGAGTTTAGAGTTAGAAGACATGTTCCCGATGTTGGGGGGAGTCCAGAACCAAGCGACACAGTTTTAAGAATAAGGGGTGGGCCATTTAGGACTGAAATGAGGAAACACTTTTTCACCCAGAGAGTTGTGAATCTGTGGAACCCTCTGCCACAGAAGGCAGTGGTGGCCAATTCACTGGATGTTTTGAAGAGGGGGTTATATTTAGCTCTTAAGGCTAAAGTAATTAAGGGATATGGAGAAAAAGGAGGAACGGGGTACTGATTTTGGATGATCAGCCATGATCATATTGAATGGCGGTGCTGGCTCGAAGGGCCGAATGGCCTTCTCCTGCACCTATTTTCAATGCTACTATATTTCTATGGGCCAAACACAGGCAGGTGGGACTCGCGCAAATGGGATTATATATTATCTATATATATGATCTATGTGTTTTGTGTTCACAGACCTGATATGCTGCCGTATTGGTCTGTTCTCAGTGCATGTGACAGTGAAGCTCTCTTGCCTTTTCCATGTTCTAATTCGCTATTCCTTCTTTATTTAAAAGTGCGGTGAGGATGTTCATCGCACCAAGGTCAGCATTCTGCACAATCACACGGTCACATTGAGAAATGTGGGGCCTAGAAATCGCACCGATCCTAGAGTGCGCGCTAAAACAGGTCTTGGCGAAGGCCGTGTGCCAGTTACGTCTCTGGCCTTGGCGAAGTGACCTTCCGTCATGCGTGCACCAAGTCCTGCAGGGAAGCAAGATGATCCCTTGGCCTCTCACAGAGTCAAGAGCACATACATTGAGAGCTTGTGGCACGGTGGAGGCTGCGGTAGATCTGCTGCCTCACAGCGCAGAGGCACCCGGGTTCGATCCTGACTACGGGCGCTGCCTGCGTGGAGTTTGCACATTCTCCCCGTGACCACGTGGGTTTTCTCCGGGTGCTCCGGTTTCCTCCCACACTCTAAAGATGTGCAGGCTTGTAGGGTAATTGGCTTCTGTAAATTGTAAATTGTAAATTGTCCATAATCTTTAGGATAGTGCGAGTGTACGGGGGGGGCGGGAATCGCTGGTCGGTGCGGACTCGTAGGGCCGATAGGCCTGTTTCCGCGCAGTATCTCTAAACTAGACTGAAGTGATGTACAAAGGGAAAAAAAATCAGTCTTAAATGTCTGTGGATTGGACATTAGGCTTTGTGTTACAACTGCAATCCATTATTAAAATATATGTAGCAGTACTTTTGGCCTGAAAATCTGCTGAGAAAAAAAACTCTCACGCTATTTTGTAATCTGTTGGGATCAATGAACTAATCGATGATAGGTTGCAGAAATGTTTTGCTTTCATAAGTGAACTGTTAATGATCACACTTGGGAGATGATAATCTCTGGGTATTTTATGACTTGGGACATAATTATAAATGTTTTGCGATTTAATTGTCTTCCACCGTTAAGCCATGGTAACGTAAGCAATTAGGGCCAATTGGCCCATGGCAGTTCTATTTTGATATGATTTGACATTTATCAGAATTAATTAGTCCTTCGGAGAGTCTGTTAAATTCTTCACATCAGAAATATCGCTTTTTTGGTTGTGTTGGAATAAGAGAAGGCTTACCATTTAAAGGCAAGTCTTCTGTCCGCAGAATTTGAGATCCTCATCAACAACGGTGGCTCAGCGGTAGAGTCGCTGCCACACAGCGCCAGAGACCCGGGTTCGATCCCGACTACGGGCGCTGTCTGTACGGAGTTTGTACGTTTTCCCCGTGACCTACGTGGGTTTCCCCCGGGATCTCCAGTTTCCTCCCACACTCCAAAGACGCGCAGGTTTGTAGGTTAATTGGCTTGGTGTAAATGTAAAAGTGTCCCCAGTTTGTGTGCGATGGTGCTAGTGTATGGGGATCGCTGGCCGGCACGGACTCGGTGGGCCGAAGGGCCTGTTTCCACGCTGTATCACTAAATTGAACTAAGCTATACTAATTATTTTACACACCCATGCAAGTCAATAATATTCAACATGAATAGCACACAAGGTAGAATTTCCATCTGAATGTCATCGAGTACCAAAGAATCAAATAGTTTCATGGCGGAGTTCATTTGGGCGATCACCTCTCCCAGACTGTTTGCTGAAACAATTCACAATCCACGTTATTTTGTTCTGAAAGTTTTCCCATCAAAGGATCCGGCCCGTAACCCGAAATCATCCGGCCCGCAGGCGTTTTTTTTTTTTCCCAATTAGTTTTCGCGACCAGGGAACTGCAGCCAGTCCCGGGGCCTGCGAGGGACCTGGGAACTGCGGAAAACGAATTGAAAAACACGTGAAAACTAATGCGGAAAACAGCAAGTGTCACACTGTGGCGATAGATGTGGCCCGCCATCCGCTCCCAGACATGGGTCCTGGCCCCTTATGCCGACCCCTGCATAGAATTTAGACTTTGGAGATACAGAGTGGAAACTGGCCCTTCAGCCCACTGAGTCTGTGCTGATCAGCGATTACCACGTAAACTAACGCTCTCCCACATAGTCGGGACAATTTTTACAAGTTAACCTACAAACCTGTACGTCTTTGGAGTGTGGGATGAAACCGGAGCACCCGGAGAAAACCCACGCAGCCACAAGGAGAACATGCAACCTCCGTACAGACAGCACCCGTAGTCAGGATCGAACCCGGGTCTCTGGCGCTGTGAGGCAGCAACTCTACCGCTGCGCCACCGTGCCGCCCTTCTGTTTTGTGTTCTTGAACATGAGTAGAGGCCAAGAAAAGACAGAGTTGACACCGTGCATGGGAAAATATTCAGTACCTAAGACTCGTAAGCGATCAGCTCCGACCACCACTTCACTCTCCTCCGCAGAAAATAACAACTTTCCGGTATTGGAGTTGACCTCGAACCTCCGCCCTCGAGCTTCCACAGCTTCACTCCCTGCGGAGAAACACAAACTACCGTGAGGGTCCCGAAACCGAGGAGCGCTGCGCGAAGAATCACAAGCGGTTGACCGTTTTACACTTTTACAGTGTCTCGTTTATTAAAACAAAAGACACAAAGTGCTGGAGTAACTCAGTGGGTCAGGCGGCATCTGCGGAGAACGTTCCAGGATGGGACCATCCCTCAGACTGATTGTAGATGGGAAAAGAAAGCTGGAAGGGAGGAGGGGCAGGATAATCAGAAGGATTGGATAAAGGCCAGAGATTTTGTTTAGAGATAAGGGCCTGTCCCACTTAGAGAAGGGGGGTGGAGAAGGGGAGGGAAGAATGGGGGGGGGGGGGAGAGAAGGGGGGGCAAGAAGGGGGGAGGAAGGGGGGGGAGAGAAGGGGGGAGAGATGGGGGAGAGATGGGGGAGGGAGAAGGGGGGGGAGAAGGGGGGGAGATGGGGGAGAGAGAAGGGGGAGAGAGAAGGGGGGAGGAGAAGGGGGGGAGAGAGGGGGGGAGAGGGGGGGGGAGAGAGGGGGGGAGAGAGGTGGGGAGAAGAGGGGGGGGAGAGGGGGGGAGAAGGGGAGGAGAGAGGGGGGGAGAAGGGGGGGGAGAGAGGGGGGGAGAATGGGGGGGAGAAGGGGGGGAGAAGGGGGGGGAGAGATGGGGAGAGATGGGGGAGGGAGAAGGGGGGAGAAGGGGGGAGAAGGGGGGGGGGGGCGAAAGGGGGGGGAGAGAAGGGGGGAGCAACTTTTAAGAAGCCAGACAATTTTTAATAAGCCAGTGATACACAGCTGTGAAGTTTGGCGAGCATTTAACATTATCTTTGTTTCTGAAGACTCGTGCTTACGTTTTGTTCCCCTAATGAGCCAATGAAAATGCCGGGTCAGCAAAGGCGATTAACTAAAACTTCCTACAACGAGCTCGACTACCTACAACTACATGGCGACCCCACTACAACTGCACCTACGACTACAGGATTATCGATTTTCTCCACAGCGACCAATTTTTGGTCGCAGAAAGATTTTCAACATGTTGGAAAATTTGCTGCGACCATACTGAGGCCGCCACTAGTTCCCAGAAAGCGGGAACTCCTCGCGACCATGAAGGAGACTCACCAGAGACCACCAGCGACCATGTGGCGAGCGCAGAGTCTCCTGCACTCGCCTAAAAAGTTGCCTAAGTGGGACAGGCCCTTAACACTTTCCTACACCCACTAGGGGCCAATTTGTTTACTTTTACCAGGCCAATTAACCAACAAACCTGTCCGTCTTTGGAGTGTGGGAGGAAACCGGAGATCCCGGAGAAAACCCGCACAGGTCACGGGGAGAGCGTGCAAACTCCGTGCAGACAGCGCCCGTAGTCGAGGTGGAACCCGGGTCTCCGGCGCGGCATTCGCCATAAGGCAGCAACTCTACCACTGCGCCGCCGTAGAGCACATGAACATAGAACGTTACAGCAGAAGAATAGACCCTTCGGCCCACAATCTCTGTACCAAACCTGATGCATGTGATCCAACATCCTTCAACTCTCAAAAGTTCAATACCTTGAAAGCTGATAAATCACAAAGGCCTGCACAGTGGATGAGTAGAGGACGTTTCCACTAGTGGGAGAGTCTGGGATCAGACATCAAAGCCTCAGAATTAAATGTCATCAGAGGGTGGTGAATCTGTGGAATTCATTGCCACAGACGGCTGTGGAGAACAAGTCATTGAATATCTTGAAGGTGAAGATTGATAGACTTTTGATTAGTACGGGTGTCGGGGACTATGGGGAGGGCAGGAGAATGGGGTTGAGAGGGAAAGATGGATCAGCCATGACTGAACGGTCGGCATGAACTCGGTGGGCCGAAGGGTCTGTTTCCATGCTGTATCTCTAAAAAAAAACTGCGGCTGGTAGAGTCGATGGTATTGGTATTGGTAGACATAGAGCTGGCGTAACTCAGCCGGTCATAGTGTCGTACAGCACGGAAACAGGCCCTTCGGCCCAACTTGCCCACACCGGCCAACATATCCCAGCGACTCTAGTCCCACCTGCCTGCATTTGGCCCATATTCCCCCAAACATGTCCTATACATGTATCTGTCTAACTGTTTCTTAAATGTTGCAATAGTTCCAGTCTCAACTACCTCATCTGGCAGCTTGTTCCACACACAATAGACAATAGACAATAGGTGCAGGAGTAGGCCATTCGGCCCTTCGAGCTAGCACCACCATTCACTGTGATCATGGCTGATCATCCCCAATCAGTACCTCGTTCCTGCCTTCTCCCCATATCCCCTGACTCCGCTATCTTAAAGAGCCCTATCTAGCTCTCTTTTGAAAGCATCCAGAGAACCTGCCTCCACCGCCCTCTGAGGCAGAGAATTCCACAGACTCACAACTCTGTGTGAGAAAAGGTGTTTCCTCGTCTCCGTTGTAAATGGCTTACCCCTTATTCTTAAACTGTGGCCCCTGGTTCTGGACCAGGGGCCTCACCCTTTGTGTGAAACGGGTCAAGCAGCATCTCTGGAGAACATGGGCAGATATTGGTGCAGATGTTGGCTTATTGGCTGCACACCAGCACCATCTTGCCACCCTCCCGCCTCAATGTACATAAGGCCATAAGAGATAGAAGCAGAATTAGGCCATTCACCCCATCAAGTCTACTCTGCCATTCAATCACGGCTGATCTATCTCTCCCTCCTAACCCCATTCTCCTGCCTTCTCCCCATAACCCTTGACTCCCGTACTAATCAAGAATATATCTACCTCTGCCTTAAGTACATCCACTGACTTGCCCTCCACAGCCTTCTGTGGCAAGGAATTCCACAGATTCACCACCCTCTGACAAAAAAAATTCCTCCTCATCTCTTTCCTAAAAGAACGTCCTTTAATTGGCTATGACCTCCAGTCCTAGACTCTCCCACAAGTGAAAACATCTTCTCCACTCTATCCAAGCCTCTCACTATTCTGTACGTTTCAATGAGGTCCCCCCCTCATTCGTCTGAACTCCAGCGAGAACAGGCCCAGTGCCGACAGACGCTCAGCATATGTTAACCCACTCATTCCTGGTATGAGTTTGTTACAGCTTACCTGTGTTTAATTGGGTAACAGTCTGATCTTCACTATTGCGGATGCTTACTGTAACATTCTGAGATGACTGCAGGTAAAGAGAACTATCCTACAAAAATAAAATCAGAAAACATATAATTAGATACATCCCTCCATGCTTCAAAACACCATGATCAATTATGACTGCAATACTCCTGGCTGCTGTAGACACACGGAACTGCAGATTCTATAGATAATAGACAATAGGTGCAGGAGTAGGCCATTCGGCCCTTCGAGCCAGCACCGCCATTCTATGTGATCCTGGCTGATCATCCACAATCAGTACCCCGTTCCTGCCTTCTCCCCATATCCCCTGACTCCGCTATCTTTAAGAGCCCTATCCAGCTCTCTCTTGAAAGCATCCAGAGAAATATTGGATCATCCATGGGATTTTTTTCTATTACAAATCACAAATTGTGGAGTACAGAGGCAAATAAATAAATGCTGGGTCTTTGTCCCGAACATTATGGAGGGCACCGCAGGTGGCAACCAAGATCTTAAAATGGATTCCAGTATCAATACTGTTGTTTTGTGTGATAAATAACCTAAAGCACTTGTCATGCTTGTTCATTCCACTAAATGAGAACAACACATTTATGCCTCTCGTTCCACATCTGTTTCACAGGGTAGGTGTAGGTGACCAACAGTTGACTGACCCTTCTGTTAACACTGAGGTTAACGATGGAAGAGCCATTTTTTTGATGCCATTTAAAACCAGAGGCGTCTTCTGCTTGCGTGTGGCGTGCAACAGCCTAAAGCTGTCGGACCACTTGTTCTATTTGATCTCACTTGATTGTGCACGCCGGGTTGATTGCATTCGTCGAAACAGGGCGGACCCCGTGAAGGTTGCAACCTCCCGCCCCAGAATCAGAGGCCATGCTTCATCGTTCTGCTACAAAAGGTGTGCCTGCAATCGTGATTAATGAACCACAAACCGCACTCGTTGTGGCTGCGGACATGAGGAAGCGGGTAGTGCTGCTGCTTCATCGTTCCACAGACCCGGGTTCGGTCCTGACCTTCGGGTGCTGTCTGTGTGGAGTTTGCACTTCCTCCCTGTGACTGCGTGGGTTTCCTCCAATTGCTCTGGTTTCCTCCCCCATTCCAAAGCCGCGCGGGTTTGTAGGTTAATCGGCCCGCTGTAAATTGCCCCCTAGTGTGTAGAGAGCGGATGAGAAAGGAGGATAACATAGATCTATGATCGATGGTGGGCATAGATAGCTTGTCCAACACTACCCGACACACACTAGGGACAATTCTTTTTACATTTATACAATTATATCAAGCCAATTTACCTACAAGCCTGTACATCTTTGGAGTGTGGGAGGAAGCCAGAGCACCTGTAGAAAACCCGCGTGGTCACAGGGAGAACGCACAAACGCTGTGCAAACAGCGCCCGTAGTCAGGATCGAACCTGGGTCTCTGGCACCGTGAGGCAGCGACTCTACCGCTGCGCCACCGTGCCGGCCCGGTGGCTGGACTTCCGACAGAAGATAGAAATGTGTCATGTAGGATTATTATGGAATATCATCAATGAGTTGTTATGAATATTAAACTGTTATTTAAAAGGTTAACCTTTGCCGTGAAGCGCACAGTTTCAAAACTGCCCTCAGGAATTATGTGAAAAAAGTTCTTAGAGCTTTTGATAATAATTCACCAATTAAATGATAGTCAGCTTATCATTAGCAACCAGTTGATCTCCAAAAAGAGAGAAAATTGAGTTGGATGACTTAATTAATTTGTACATTCATTGACAATTTATGTTTGAGACACCCCAGCGGTATGAACATTGACTTCTCTAACTTCAGATAACCCTTGCTTTCTCTCTCCATCCACTCCCCCTTCCCAGTTCTCTCACCAGTCGTACTGTCTCCGACTACATTCCATCTTGGTCCCATCACCTCCCCTGACATCAGTCTGAAGAAGGGCCTCGACCCGAAAAGTTGCCCATTCCTCCTCTCCAGAGATGCTGCCCGTCCCGCTGAGTTACTCCAGCATTTTGTGTCTACCATCTTCATAGAAACTCTTTAAAGGCACGATTTCCGATTAGGCTTCTTAACGCGCTAACATCCTTCCTGTTCACTTCGTGCAAAGATACACGTTAGACAACTTGTTGAAGAAAGAACTGCAGATGCTGGAAAAATCGAAGGTAGACAAAAATGCTGGGGAAACTCAGCGGGTGAGGCAGCATCTATGGAGCGGAGGAATGGGTGACGTTTCGGGTCGAGATCCTTCTTCAGATTGGTGTGGGGGGTGGGGGGAGGCGGGAAGAAGGAAGGAAGAGGCGGAGACAGTGGGCTGTGGGAGAGCTGGGAAGGGGAGGGGAAGGAGGGAGAAAGCAGGGACTACCTGAAATTGGAGGTCAATGTTCATACCGCTGGGGTGTAAACTGCCCAAGTGAAATATGAGGTGCTGCTCCTCCAATTAGACAACTTCATACTTATAAAGACATTGCAGGTGCTAGATATCTGAGATAAAATTCGCAACGGGTGAGGAATTTTCTGTTTAGATTCTGCTGAGTTATCCAAGCATTTTGTGTCTTTTTGTACAGTTTAGTTTAGATTAGATTGTTGTCCAAGTGCATCAAAGTAGAGTGAAAAGCTTTTGTTGTGTGCTAACCAGTCAGTGGAAAGACAATACAATGTACAGATCCATGATAAAGGGAATAAGATGAATTATGTTTAGTGCAAGATAAAGTCCAGTAAAGTCCGATCAAAGATAGTCCCAGGGTCACCAATGAGGTAGACAGTAGTTCAGGACCGCTCTCTAGTTGTGGTAGGATGGTTCAGTTGCCAGATAACAGCTGGGAAGAAACTGTCCCTGAATCCTGGGGCTATGTGTTTGCACACTTTGTTTAATTTTGTTTTTGTTCTGGCCAATATCAGCTGGACTGCCAGTTGACATCTTGTACTCCAGGGCTTGCTGTCGCATCAGGTGGTGAAGCAGCGGTAGGGTTGCTGCCTCACTGCACCGGAGACCCGGGTTTGATCCCGACTACGGGTGCTGCCTGTACGGAGTTTGTACGTGACCCGCGTGGGTTTTCTCCGAGATCTTCGGTTTCCTCCCACCCTCCAAAGACGTGCAGGTTTGTGAGTTAATTGGCTTAGGTATAAATGGAAATTGTCCCTAGTGTGTGTGTGTGTGTAGGACAGTGTGAGTGTGCGGGGATCGCTGGTCGGCACGGACCCGGTGGGCTGAAGGGCCTGTTTCCATCCTGCATCTCTAAACCAAACTATCTCTGGTCAGCCATATGTGAAATGGTGGCAACAGATGGTGAAGTAAAGAATGGTTACAGCGTCGTATCATTCCAGCGTTGGACAGGCATTTTAAAATGATCTGGAGACACCAGTTTGATAGGTTTGAGCAGGAACGTGTCCAAGTGACCGGAACCAGCTGCCTGCACAGCGATGATCATTAGCAAGATCAGGACACACCAGACTAGTAAACATACGATTGAAAACGCACACAATAACCTCCGCTCGGTTCTCACCAACCAACCTGATCTCCCGGTGGCTCAGCACTTCAACTCGCCCTCCCATTCCGAATCTGACCTTTCTGTCCTGGGCCTCCTCCATGGCCAGAGTGAGGCCCACCACAAATTGGAGGAGCAGCACTTTCGCTTGGGTAGTTTACACCCCAGCGGTGTGCACATTGACTTCTCCAATTTCAGGTAGTCCTTGCTTTCTCCTTTCTTCCCCTCCCCTTCCCAGCTCTCCCACAGCCCACTGTCTCCGCCTCTTCCTTTCTTCTTCCCGCTCCCCGACCCCCCCAGCTCCACATCAGTCTGAAGAAGGGTCTTGACCCGAAACGTCACCTATTCCTGTGCTCCATAGATGCTGCCTCACCCGCTGAGCTTCTCCAGCATTTTTGCCTACCTTCAATAATCCCCAGCAGATCATTACAAATCACACATGTGGATGAAAATATACAAGGTGACAGAGAGAATAGCGTGATCTAGATGGACAAACAGGAAGATACGAGTTTGTTCACCGTTTTGGCAAGAAGTCCCATCCATCGGGAAACATGCATGTGGTTTCCCTGTCATATCATAATCATACTTTATTAGCCAAGTATGTTTTGCAACATACGAGGAATTTGATTTGCCATACACATACCAATAAAAAGCAACAAAACACACAAAATACATTTTAACATGAACATCCACCACAGTGACTCCTCCACATTCCTCACTGTGATGGAAGGTGAAAATAAAGTTCAATCTCTTCCCTTCTTTGTTCTTCCACAGTCGGGGGCCTCGAGTCTCCGTTGACAGGGCGATCTTGGCTCCCGTAGCCGGCGGTCGGGCCCTCCGCGTCGGGGCGACCAGCCTCCCGCATCAGGTGGGAATCTCAGCTCCCCCGCGCCGGGCGATCGGACCCCGGGTCGGGGCTGGTCGAAACCTTCTGCGTCGCTTGGAGCTTCCCGACATCGGTCTCTACCCGAGACTGCGAGCTCCTCGATGGTGAAATCCGCAGGCCGCGATTGGAGCGTCGATCCCAGGCAAGGGATCGGATCTGATGGTATGTCCACAGCCCTGCGGTGGGGCTCAAAGCCAGTCCCATTACACTCGTGTGATAATGTCAGCACTCAGTCCACTCTTTGGTTTACGTTTAGAGATACTGCGCGGAAACAGGCCCTTCGGCCCACCGAGTCCGCACCGACAAGCGATCCCCGCACACTAACACTACCCTACGCACACTAGGGACAATTTACACTTATACCAAGCCAATTAACTTACAAACCTGTACGTCTTTGGAGTGTGGGAGGAAACCGGAGCACCTGGAGAAAACCCACGCAGGTCACAGGGAGAATGTACAAACTCCGTACAGAGAGCACCCGTAGTCAGGAAGCTGTTCCTGAGTCTGGTGGTGCGTGCTTTCATGCTTCTGTGCCTTCTGCCGGACGGGAGCGGGGAGAAGAAGGAATGACCGGGCCGGACAACGTTTGGATTATGTTGCACGAAGGAACTGCAGATGCTAGTTTACACCGAAGATAGACACAAAATGGCTGGAGTAACTCAACGGGACAGGCAGCATCACTGGAGAGAAGGAATGGGTGACGTCTCAGACTGAAGAAGGGTCTCGACCCAAAATGTCACCCATTCCTTCTCTCCAGAGATACTGCCAACCCCGCTGAGTTACTCCAGCTTTTTGTGTCTATCTTTTCCGAGGCAGCATGCTGTAGACAATAGACAATAGGTGCAGGAGTAGGCCATTCGGCCCTTCGAGCCAGCACCGCCATTCGATGTGATCATGGCTGATCATCCACAATCAGTACCCCGTTCCTGCCTTCTCCCCATATCCCCTGACTCCGCTATCTTTAAGAGCCCTATCCAGCTCTCTCTTGAAAGTATCCAGAGAACCGGCCTCCACCGCCCTCCGAAGCAGAGAATTCCACAGACTCACAACTCCCTGTGAGAAAAAGTGTTTTCTCGTCTCCGTTGTAAATGGCCTTATTCTTATCCTTATTCTTAAACTGTGGCCCCTGGTTCTGGACTCCCCCAACATCGGGAACATGTTTCCTGCCTCTAGCGTGACCAAACCTTTAATATTCTTATATGTTTCAATAAGATCCCCTCTCATCCTTCTAAACTCCAGAGTATACGAGCCCCGATTGAGTTAATGGTGGGAACCCTGGACTTGCGAACCTGGACAGAGCTGTTCCCAAACCAAGTTGCGATGTAAACCGCCAGTATGCATTCTAAAACCACCACCATGTCAAGAATTAAATGTAGCTACAAGTGTTCTATCCCTTAAGGTGACTCGGGGCGATGTGAACATAATTAATTACACCGAGTCAGCTCGAATGCAATAGCTCAAACTGACACGCAAGTCGCAGGTTCAGTTTCAGATATCACGCCAGAATTTAGGTATTTATGGACTTGACGCGTGTTCACAGTGCACATGCGATCCAATGTTGCGGTAAAGGTGTCACAGAGACGCAGCGGTAGAATTGCTGCCCCACAATGCCAGAGATCTGGGTTCCAATAGACAATAGGCAATAGGTGCAGGAGTGGATCATTCAGCTCTTCGTGCCAGCACCGCCATTCAATGTGATTATGTCCGGCTGTGGCGGCTTTGACAGTCCGGAGTCGCCTTCCAGAGGGAAGTGATTCAAAGAGTTTGTGGCCAGGGTGAGAGGGGTCAGAGATGATCTTGCCCGCTCGCTTCCTGGCCCTTGCAGTGTACAGTTCGTCAATGGAGGGAAGGTTGCAGCCAACAACCTTCTCTGCTGATCGGACGATTCGCTGCAGCCTCCGGGTGTCGTGCTTGGTGGCTGAGCCAAACCAGACCATGATGGAGAAGGTGAAGGCAGACTCTACGATGGCCGTGTAGAATTGAACCATCATTGCCTGTGCCAGATTGTGTTACCTCAGCTGCCGCAGGAAGTACATCCTCTGTTGGGTGTTTTTGACTGTGGAGTCAAACACCATTATCAACTGTACATGATGAATCCACATCGAGGATGTCGATTTAATTCCAATTTACTCTGAAGGTGGTGGTTGTGGGTAGCTGGAACGAGTTGCCAGAGGAGGGGTTTGAGGCAGGAACTATAACAACATTTAAAAGAGGAGAGGGTAGAAGTGTAGATGTCTGAAGAAGGGTCCCGACCCAAAACTTCACCTCTCCAAGTTCTCCAGACATTATGCCTGACCCACTAAGTTATTCCAGCACTCTGCGTCTTCCGATCCAGTACGTGCTGAGGGACGCACTGAAGCGTGGTGTCCTTCACTTTGTGCCCTTAACTGCAGATCACGGTGGTATAAGGGCGCTCACGGTGGCGCAGCGGTAGAGTTGCCGCCTCACAGCGAATGCAACACCGGAGACCCGGGTTCGATCCCGACTACGGGTGCCGCCAGTACGGAGTTTGTACGCTCTCCCCGTGACCTGCGTGGGTTTTCTCCGAGATCTTCGGTTTCCTCCCACATTCCAAAGACGTGCAGGTTTGTAGGTTAATTGGCTTGGTGTAAATGTAAAACATTGTCCCTAGCGGGTGTAGGATAGTGTTAATGTGCGGGGATCGCTGGTCGGCGCGGACCCGGTGGGCCGAAGGGCCTGTTTCCGCACTGTATCTCTAAACTAAGATGCCGGTTTGCAAACAAATGATGTAAAGTGCTGGAGTAACTCAGCGGCATTGGGCACAAGGCAGGTACATGGATAGATTAGATTAGATTAGATTATCCTTTATTGTCATGATAGGAAAGGTTTAGGGGCATATGGACCAAATGCAGGCAGCTGGGACTTGCACAGGCGATAGACAATAGGTGCAGGAGTAGGCCATTCAGCCCTTTGAGCCAGCACCGCCATTCAATGTGATCATGGCTGATCATCCCCAATCAGTACCCCGTTCCTGCCTTCTCCCCATATCCCCTGACTCCGCTATCTTTAAGAGCCCTATCTAGTCTTTTAGGACCGAGATGAGAAAATCGTTTTTCACACAGAGAGTGGTGAATCTGTGGAATTCTCTGCCACAGAAGGTAGTTGAGGCCAGTTCGTTGGCCATATTTAAGAGGGAGTTAGATGTGGCCCTTGTGGCTGAAGGGATCAGGGGGTATGGAGAGAAGGCAGGTACAGGATACTGAGTTGGATGATCAGCCATGATCATATTGAATGGCGGTGCAGGCTCGAAGGGCCGAATGGCCTGCTCCTGCACCTAATTTCTATGTTTCTATGTTTCTATGTTTCCAGCTCTCTCTTGAAAGTATCCAGAGAACAGGCCTCCACCGCCCTCTGAGGCAGAGGATTCCACAGACTCACAACTCTCTGTGAGAATCTTGTAGCAAACGGGACGAGTTGAACCAAAGGTCCTGTTTCCGTATTGTATGACGCTACAGTTAAATGATTCCGATGTTACAGGTTTGCTGTATCTCTGTGTTTCTCTGCAATGTGTGAAAATCACCCTCTCTTTTTGGTAATCTGTGTTTTCGTGGCAGAAATCCTATCATTCAGCCTCCTATTTCTTATTTCAATATTCATTCACCTGGCATAGAAATGCACATTTACTCTCCGAGCAGTCTTTCAGCTTTGGATTTGTATTACAGCTTGCTGCCTTTAAGTGCTTCTTCCTGCATTATGCTTCACATCAGCAGGACAATCACATCTCTGCCCCTTCGGACCTTATTTCATAAATTCTAGGAGCAGAATTATGTCATTCAGCCCATCAAGTCTACTCCGCCATTCAATCATGGCTGGTCTATCTCTCCCTCTCAACCCCATTCTCCTGCCTTCTCCCCATAACCCGACACCCTCTACTAATTAAGAATGTCAATCTCTACCTTAAAAATAAAATACCCACTGACTTGGCCTCCATAGCCTTCTATGGCAATGAATTCCACAGAGACACCACCCTCTGACTGAAGAAATTCCTTCTCAACTCCTTCCTAAAGGAAAGTCCTTTTATTCTGAGGCTGTGCCCTCTGGTCCTAGACTCTCCCACGAGTGGAAACATCCTCTCCACATCCACTCTATCCATGCAATTATTAAATTGATGGACTATTATTTCGTCCCTTTGTGGAATTCTCTGCCACAGAAGGCAGTGGAGGCCAATACACTGGATGTTTTCAAGAGAGTTGGATATAGCTGTTAGGGCTAACGGAATAAAGGGATATGGGGAGAATGCAGGAACGGGGCACTGATTTTGGATGATCAGCCATGATCATATTGAATGGCGGTGCTGGCTCGAAGGGCCGAATGGCCTACTCCTGCTCCTATTTTCTGTTTCTAAGTTTCTATGTTTTGCTCCAGGCTATATTTAGTTGGGACATTTTTTGTGTGGGATGCCCAAATTTCCTCCGCACCTTTACCCGCTGATATTACTGCCCGACCTCATCCTCAGCCTGACCCATCCTTGATGTCGGCCCGACTTGGACATTGGACTTTGCTGAGAACTATATTCTGCACTCTGTACCTTCCCCTTTGCTTTACCTGTTGCACTTGAAGTTGGCTTAATTGTATTATAGACAATAGACAATAGGTGCAGGAGTAGGCCATTCGGCCCTTCGAGCCAGCACCGCCATTCAATGTGATCATGGCTGATCATCCCCAATTAGTGCCCCGTTCCTGCCTTCTCCCCATATCCCCTGACTCCGCTATCTTTAAGAGCCCTATCAAGTCTCTCTTGAAAGTATCCAGGGAACCGGCCTCCACCGCCCTCTGAGGCAGAGAATTCCACAGACTCACAACTCTGTGTGAAAAAGTGTTTCCTCATCTCCATTCTAAACGGCTTACCCCTTATTCTTAAACTGTGGCCCCTGGTTCTGGACTCGCCCAACATTGGGAACATTTTTCCTGCATCCAGTTCGTCCAGTCTTTTTATAATTTTATATGTTTCTATAAAAGGACTGGACAAGCTGGATGCAGGAAAAGTGTATATCCAGCCAACGGGGCCTTGAATTGTGGATGTTGCCAGGGCCTGAGGGCCTGAGCTATAGGAAGGCATTTGACAGGCTAGGCCTTTATTCCGTGGAGTGCAGGAGGATAAGGGTGAGTTTATGGACATAATCATATAATCATGTAAATTATATACTCATACAAACATGTTTAAGAAAGAACTGCAGATGCTGGAAAAATCAAGGTAGACAAAAATGCTGGAGAAACTCAGCGGGTGAGGCAGCATCTATGGAGCAAGGTGACGTTTTGGGTCGAGACCCTTCTTCAGACTGCTGTGGGGGGTGGGGGGGGCGGGAAGAAGAAAGGAAGAGGCGGAGACAGTGGGCTTGTGGGAGAGCTGGGAAGGGAGGGGAAAGAGGGAGAAAGCAAGGGACTACCTGCAATTGGAGAAGTCAATGTTCATACCGCTGGGGTGTAAACTACCCAAGCGAAATATGAGGTGCTGCTCCTCCAATTTGCGGTGGGACTCACTCTGGCCATGGAGGAGGCCCAGGACAGAAAGGACGGATTCGGAATGGGAGGGGGAGTTGAAGTGCTGAACCACCGGAGATCAGGTTGGTTAGAAACATAGAAACATAGAAATTAGGTGCAGGAGTAGGCCATTCAGCCCTTCGAGCCTGCACCGCCATTCAATATGATCATGGCTGATCATCCAACTCAGTATCCCGTACCTGCCTTCTCTCCATACCCTCTGATCCCCTTAGCCACAAGGGCCACATCCAACTCACTCTTAAATATAGCCAATGAACTGGCCTCAACTACCCTCTGTGGCAGAGAGTTCCAGAGACTCACCACTCTCTGTGTGAAAAAAGTCTTTCTCATCTCGGTCTTAAAGGATTTCCCCCTTATCCTTAAGCTGTGACCCCTTGTCCTGGACTTCCCCAACATCGGGAACAATCTTCCTGCATCTAGCCTGTCCAACCCCTTAAGAATTTTGTAAGTTTCTATAAGATCCCCTCTTAATCTCCTAAATTCCAGAGAGTATAAACCGAGTCTATCCAGTCTTTCTTCATAAGACAGTCCTGACATCCCAGGAATCAGTCTGGTGAACCTTCTCTGCACTCCCTCTATGGCAATAATGTCCTTCCTCAGATTTGGAGACCAAAACTGCACGCAATACTCCAGGTGTGGTCTCACCAAGACCCTGTACAACTGAAGTAGAACCTCCCTGCTCCTGTACTCAAATCCTTTTGCTATGAAAGCTAACATACCATTCGCTTTTTTCACTGCCTGCTGCACCTGCATGCCTACTTTCAATGACTGGTGTACCATGACACCCAGGTCTCGCTGCATCTCCCCTTTTCCTACTCGGCCACCATTTAAATAATAGTCTGCTTTCCTGTTTTTGCCACCAAAGTGGATAACCTCACATTTATCCACATTATACTGCATCTGCCAAACATTTGCCCACTCACCCAGCCTATCCAAGTCACCTTGCAGTCTCCTAGCATCCTCCTCACAGCGAACACTGCCCCCCAGCTTAGTGTCATCCGCAAACTTGGAGATATTGCCTTCAATTCCCTCATCCAGATCATTAATATTATATTGTAAATAGCTGGGGTCCCAGCACTGAGCCCTGCGGTACCCCACTAGTTACTGCCTGCCATTGTGAAAAGGACCCGTTTACTCCTACTCTTTGCTTCCTGTTTGCCAGCCAGTTCTCTATCCACATCAATACTGAACCCCTAATACCGTATGCTTTAAATGCGAAACCGAACCGTAATACCGTTGGTTAATGCGAACCGTGCGGAGGTGTTGGGCAAAGCGATCGCCAAGCCTGCGCTTGGCCTCACCGATGTAGAGCAGCTGACACCTAGAACAGCGGATGCAATAGATAAACATGATCATGCGGGGAATTGACAGGGTGAATGCACAAAATCCTTTTACCAGGTTAGTAGAAATCACAAACTAGAGGCTTTAAACTGCGAAGGGAAAGGTGTAACAGGGACTCGAGTGGAAACTGTTTCGCAGTGAGGGTGGAGAGTAGACGGAACGGGCTGTCAGACTTGGTTGTTGAGGTAGCTAATCGCAACACTTGAAAGATACTTGGATAGGAAAGGTTTGGAGGCATACGGGCCAAACGAGGGTAAATGGGACTAGCTTTGATGGGGATCCTTTGACGGCATGGACGAGTTGGGCCGAAGGGCCTTTTTCCGTGCTGTACGACTCTATAAACAGCCTGCATCGTGTGCCGGGATGCAGCCAGAACGGTATAAAGGGGGATCTTGAGCAGAGACGGTTTTATCTTAACGCGTGGGAAGGAACTGCAGACGCTGGTTTACACCGAAGATGGACACAAAATGCTGGAGTAACTCAGCGGGACAGGCAGCATCTCTGGAGAGAAGGAACGGGTTACGTTTTCGGGTCGAGACCCTTCTTCGGACTGAGAGTCAGGGGAGAGGGAGGCATGGAAGGGTAAGGTGTGAAAATGCCAGATCAGAGCAGACGATGATCAAGGAAATGCAGAATGTCTGAAGAAGGGTCTCGACCCGAAACGTCACATATTCCTTTGTCCCACAGATGCTGCCTCACCCGCTGAGTTTCTCCAGCATTTTTGTCTACCTTTGATTTTTCCAGCATCTGCAGTTCTTTCTTAAACAAATGAAATGCAGAATGGTTCATTGCATTATTCAATCAATTAATTAATCAATCAATCAATCGACAAATAAATAAATTAATTAATTAATTGATGATATTTTATTGTGATGCATTATATAAATTCTTTGTTTTGCATTCCCACGGTATGCAAACAGTCACCACCTAAAGGGCATTGACAAATTTACAAAGTATTCCATTTTTACACAAATCTTTTTTAACAACATTCTATTTGTGGTCCTACTTCGTTCTTGGCAGACATCAGATTACATCCCCACCCCCCCCCCCCCCCCCCCCCCCCGCCACGTCCTGCTTTGTGATGGATTTTTTTTTAAAATCTTAAAATCAATTCAGGAATCTGTTGAACACTCCAGATGTTGTTGACGTGGGGAGCTAGATTCTTTTCACGTTGAAGATGAATTCACAGACTATAAATTCCTCCACCGGCTCCAAATGGCAACTGAAACACGACATTAACTCTCACGGAAATGAATAAAAAGAACATCTACTAATTGTCTTGTTATGTGATATTAAGTAGTGCAATGCTGACGGAGCGTAACAGTTTTAAAAAGAAAACAGGCAACAGCAAGTAGTTGAAACATCCACCAGATAAGAACAATGCAGGGAATGGAGGGGGGATATGAATCACGATCGAGAGAGTAGTTTATCTTGGCACCATGTTTAGCACCGACATCCTGTGCTGCAGTCTTCGATGTAGGAAGGAACTGCAGATGCTGGTTTACACCGAAGATCGACACGAAAAGCTGGAGTAACTCAGCGGGACAGGCAGCATCTCTGGAGAGAAGGAATGGGTGACGCTTCGGGTCGAGACCCTTCTTCAGACAGATGTCAGTGGAGAGGGTAGTACATAGATAAGGAAGTGTATGGTGTGAAAACAGGACAAGGGAATGGAGATCAATGAAAATGTAGAATAGATCGTAGTTAGTTGGGAGAAGGTAACAACAAAGCAAACCGAGATAAAATGGAGTCGGTAGGAAGTATTCATATGCAAATACTATTAATTTCCGGTTGCCAGCAACAAAAACACATTGCATTCACCCCTAGGGTTGCCAGCTTTCTCACTCCCAAATCAGGAACAAAAGGTAGAACAAACGGAGACAATAGGACTGGTCGGAGAACTGGGAAGGGGGAGAGGATGGAGGGAGAGGGGAAGCAAGGGCTACTTGAAGTGTAGGAAAGCACAGCAGGTGCTGGTTTAAATTGAAGATAGACAGAAATGTACTGTTCTATGTTCGATAAAGAGTAGGTCAAATGTGTTAACTGCCCATTATCTCCACATCAATTGAAATCAGAATTAATTAATTATTTGGCTTATTCTCAAGCACTGCTCATGGGACCATGAACTTTGCGCCAAAACATGATACCTCCTGCCTGTGGCTCAGTAGACTATTCCTGTACACTTGCTAATCGGATACTGGGGTTATGGCAATACTTTACTCGACTGTTTGTTAGGAAAATAATTTCCTTCGTGGGTTTTCTCCGAGACCTTCGGTTTCCTCCCACACTCCAAAAAAATTGGCTTGGTGTATGCGTAAATTGTGTAGGATGGTGTTAATGTGCAGGGATCGCTGGTCGGTGCGGACTCGGTGGGCCGAAGGGCCTGTTTCCACCTGTATCTCTAAACTTAACTGAACCAAACTAAACTAAACTCAGCCGCTGTCCGTCTGGAGTTTGCACGTTCTCCCTGTGACCGTGTGGGTTTCCCCCTGGTTTTCTCCCACATCCCAAAGACGCGTGGGTCTGTAGGTTAATCGGCCCACTGTAAAATTGCCCCTGGTATGTAAGGAGTGGGTGAGAAAGTGGGGTAACGTAGAGCTAGTGTGAACGGTCCGAGTGGGCAGAAGAGCCTGTTTCCATGCTGTATCTCCGAACAAAACAAAATATTCACCTGAAAGAAAAGCAAAGTGACGGAGGCAGACATGATTACTGCCATATGCTCGCTCCCATCTAGGGACGCATCTGCAGTTCCACTCATCATATGCAAATACAATTAATTTCCGGTTGCCAGCAACAAAAACACATTGCATTCACCCCTAGGGTGGCCAACTTTCTCACTCCCAAATCAGGAACAAAAGGTCAAAATACGGGACAAATTCCCGACGGCAATTCGTTGACCCACTCGGCCGTGGCTGGGTGAATGGTGAGTTGGCCCGGGGGCCGGACTGCACACAAAAGCCCAGCCGGCGGGCCAGCTGAGGAGTTTTAGCCTTTCCAGGCCAAAACTCCTCAGCTGGCCCGCCGGCTGGGCTTTGTGTTCTGCTGCCGGCAAAGTCCGGCGCCCCGTCCAACTCACGAACCGATGATCGGTCATGTGGTGGTGGTGGTGTCGGTAAGCGAAGGTCCGAAGGTCGGACAGCTGGCCGGGTGACCGATGGGGCCACGGGCGAGGCACTGCTGCTGCTGCTGCACTCCATGGGCTGCACTACGCCGGGACGGGGTGAGGCGGGGCCGGACGCGGCGCTCCGACCCGGAAGTCCCCTCGACCCGAGTAGTAGCAGTCAAATACGGGACAAGGGCGGTCCCATACGGGACAAACCAATTTAGCCCAATATACGGGATGTCCCAGCTAGCAGTTGGCAACCCTAGTCACCCCCCACATATCATCTGGCATGAGGCGACAGAGAACTGAACTGCTTTGGTGTCACCTCCTGCACCCACACACAACTGACTGACTTCATCTATTTCACCACCAACTTCCATCCGGCACTCAAATACACTTGGACCATTTCCGACATTTCCCTACCATTCCTTGACCTCACCATCTCTATTGCAGGTGATACACTCCTGACCGACATCCACTACAAACCAACTGACTCCCACAGCTACCTGGACTACTCTTCCTCCCACCCTGCTTCCTGTAAGGACTCCATCCCCTATTCCCAATTCCTCCGTCTACGCCGCATCTGCTTCCCAGGATGAGGTGTTCCACACCAGGTCATCACAAATGTCCTCATTCTTCAGAGAACGGTGATTCCCCTCCCCCACTATAGATGAGGCTCGCACCAGGGTCTCCTCCATACCCCGCAAACACTGCCTCTCTCTCCCATTCCCCCACTCGCAACAAGGGCAGAGTCCCCCTGGTCCTCACCTTTCACCCCACCAGCCGGCAAATACAACAGATAGTCCTCCGCCAGTTTTGCCACCTCCAACGTGACCCCTCCACTCGCCACATCTTTCCATCTCCCCCCCCTGTCTGCCTTCCGCAAAGACCACTCCCTCCGCAACTCCCTTGTCAATTCTTCCCTTCCCTCCCGCTCTAAAACCCCTTCCCCGGGCACTTTCCCTTGCAACCGCAAGAAATGCCACATTTGTCCCTTCACCTCCCCCTCCACTCCTTTCAGGGACCCAAGCAGTCCTTCCAGGTCCGACAGAGGTTCACCTGCACCTCCTCCAAAACCTCATCTACTGCATCCGCTGCTCCAGATGCCAGATGATCAATGTCGGTGAGACCAAAACGGAGGCTTGGCGATCGTTTCGCCGAACACCTCCGCTCGGTCCCGCAATAACCAACCCGACCTCCTCCCGTGGCTCAGCACTTCAACTCCCCCTCCCATTCCGCATCCGACCTCTCGGTCCTGGGCCTCCTCCACGGCCAGAGTGAGCAACACCGCAAGTTGGAGGAACAGCACCTCATATTCCGCTTGGGGAGTCTGCATCCTCTGGGCTTGAACATTGAATTTTCTCAATTCTGTTAACCCTTGCTGTCTCCTCCCCTTCCCACCTCTCCCTCAGGCCCTCGGGCCCTGGCATTCCCTCTCTCTCTAGCTCTCTCCCCCACCCTAGTCGCACTAGCTAATCATTTTCACACCACAAACAGCTTACAATGGCTTGTTCCCTTTATCATCGATACTTTTTTGCATATCTTTCATTCATTGTTCTTTATCTCTCCACATCACCGTCTATATCTCTCGTTTCCCTGATCCCTGACCAGTCTGAAGAAGGGTCTCGACCCGAAACGTCGCCTATCTCCTTCGCTCCTTAGATGCTGCTGCACCCGCTGAGTTTCTCCAGCCTTTTGTGTACCCTCGATTCTCCAGCATCTGCAGTTCCTTCTTTAAAACAGAGAACTGAACAAAGTTGACCCACAAAACCCAACCTCTTCCCAAAACATAGGAAGGGAACTTGTTTAAACCGAAGATAGACACAAAGAGCTGGATAACTCAGCGGGTCAGGCAGCATCTCTGGAGAGAAGGAATAGGTGACGTTTCGGGTCGAGACCCTTCTTCAGACAACCGTAAATACTTCAACCTACGGATAGTTTGAGCCGACTGTCAAAGCCTCTAAAAACCTGGCGATCTTTCCACAGTCTTACTGTTGCTCAGTGTCATTTTAAAATTGCTAATCTTTAAAAATATTATGGAGAAATATTATATTAAGCTGAAAAGAGTACAGAGAAGATTTACTACTCTTCCTCCCACCCTGCTTCCTGTAAGGACTCCATCCCCTATTCCCAATTCCTCCGTCTACGCCGCATCTGCTCCCAGGATGAGGTGTTCCATACCAGGTCATCACAAATGGCCTCATTCTTCAGAGAAAAAAAATAAAAATTAAAGTCTACTCCACAGAGCAGATTTACAAGGATGCTTTAGGGAGAGATTGGACAGGCTGAGAATTTACTTTAGTTTAGTTTAGTTTACAGATATTGCATGGAATAGGCCTTTGTGCCAACGGAGCCGGCGCTGACCTGCGATCCCCGCACACTAACACTATCCTACACACACAAGGGACAATTTACATTTACACCAGGCCAACTAACCTACAAACCTGTACGTCTTTGGAGTGTGGGAGGAAACCGAAGATCTCGGAGAAAACCCACGCAGGTCACGGGGAGAACGTACAAACTCCGTACAGACAGCGCCCGTAGTCGGGATCGAACCCGGGTCTCTGGCGCTGTGAGGCAGCAACTCTACCACTGCGCCACTGTGCTGCTAGGGAGGATGAAGGGTGATCTTATGGAGCATTAAGGCGAATATGTCCCTTGTGTCTGATGGGACCTATCCCAGGTTATTGAGGATGACAGGAGGGGAGATTGTGGGGGCCTTGATGAGGATGTTTCTCGTCCACTCCGAGGGGTAATTTACAGGTCAATTCACCCACAAACCCTGCACGTCTTTGGAGTGTGGGAGGAAACCGGAGCGCCCGGAGAAAACCCACGCGGTCACGGGGAGGACGCACGACCTCTGTACAGACAGCGCCCGTAGTCAGGATCGAACCCGGGTCTCCGACGCTGGATTCGCTGAAGGGCAGCAACTCTACCGCTGCGCCACCGTGACCGCCCGAACAGACAGAGCGCCCGTAGTCAGGTTCGAACCCGGGTCTCTGGCAGCGTAAAGGCAGCAGCTCTACCGCTGCGCCACCGCCCCCGTTACTGAAGAGTCACGCACATAGACTCCGTCTCTCAGTCACATCAGGAAAACGGGAGGTGCTCCAAACATTGTCGCCTCTCCGGCATTGTCACCAAAGGGACTTCCCTTCCTGACAGTGCGAGCAGATGGCTCCTACTGTGGGCTGCAATAGATTATATTGTTGAGAAGTCCAGATTAATTTGGAAGATGGCACTGGTTATGTGGTGACAGCTGGTCTCCGAGATGCCTAATTTAATTTCCATATACTCCTAAGAGTATTCTCAAAATTTCTACTCGCACACAATGAATCAAATTTTACTTCCATAATTTTAAAGGCAGCTTTAAATTCAATGGGGGAGAAAATCTCGGCCTTTTGAGAGACTGTTCCAGTTCCTTACACTGCGGCAATAAGATTAGATTGAAGGTGGAAACACAGAACTGCAGGTGCTGGTTTACAAAAAAAGAACAGAAAGTGCTGGAGTAACTCAGCGGGTCAGGCAGCATCTGCCCGATCAGCCATGCTTTAATGGCCATGCATCATTGACGCAACTCTTTGGCTGTAGAGGCCAAGTCAATGGATATTTCTAAGGCAGAGATAGAGAGATTCTTGATTAGTAAGGTTGTCAGGGTTCATGGGGAAAAGGCAGGAAAATGGGGTTGAGAGAAAAAGATAGAATGGCCATGAGTGAATGGTGGAGTAGACTTGATGGGCCGAATGGTCCAATTCTGCCCCCATCACTAATGAGGCTCGATGGGCTGAATGCCACACCAGTAAATATGTCGTAGAATTGTTCCGAGATGCGTTCTATGCCTTCTGAAGCTCTTCTACCTTAGTATAAAGCGGTGGGTCTGGCAACTTTCAAATCCAAATCTGGAAGGAAAATTAAAAGGTTTCCATTTGGAAAGACTGTAATGAAAACTAGGACTGGTCACCAGAGGCTAATGTTTGGCCCTCACGCAAGAGGTCCTTGCAAATCACGGGATGTTTCCTTCCCCTTGCCGGTTTCTTTCGGAAATGACAACCACTTGTTTTCACGCAACAACTTCCAAGACGAAAATCAATATGGGGAGAAAATGCTGTGAAAACACAAACGATTCCAACAGCCGCATGTAAAATTGGAGGAGTGGCCTGGCAGCGTTAGGATTACAATGGTGTAGTAAGGAACCGCAGGTGCTGGCTTACACCGAAGATAGACACAAAATGCTGGAGTAACTCTGCGGGTCTTTGGAGAGAAGGAATGGGTGATGTTTCTGAAGAAGGGTTTCGACCAAAAACATCACCCATCCCATCTCTCCAGAGATGCTGCCCGTCCCGCTGAGTTACTCCAGCATTTTAAATTCGGTGTAAACCAGCATCTGCAGCTCCTTCCAACATAGAAGAGTACAGCAGAGGAACAGGCCCTTCAGCCCACAATGTCGGTGCCAGACATGGTGCCAAGTTAAATTAATCTCTCGATCGTGATCCAGATCCCTCCATTCCCTGCAGATCTATTTTAGGATTACAATGGTGTTTGGTCTGAAGACATTTAAGGCGAACACGTTGAATGGAAATTGATCGCTTGAACCCAAGCATACCACCAGGGAAACAGAATCCATCGAGCTAGCTGGAGCACAAGATGAAAAGCAAGAAATCAATTCACTTGTTCTGCCCACGGACATTTTCTTTAAGTGGCGACAATGTTCAAAATTAGTTCCAAAGTGCGGCTCCTTTATTCCTAGCCGAGGCTCGGGCTGGGGGGATGACTTATGTATGCACTTGCTTGCTACTCGTTCCGCAGTCACTGGCTTCCGAACTTCACATTATCAAGTGAAACGTGCAGGGGGGGACAAATAGCTACAAGCAATACAGCTGTGTTGCACGGCATGACAAGTAGCAACTGGACAGACAATAGACAACAGGTGCAGGAGTAGGCCATTAGGCCCTTCGAGCCAGCACCGCCATTCAATGTGATCATGGCTGATCATCCCCAATCAGTACCCCGTTCCTGCCTTCTCCCCATATCCCCTGACTCCACTATTTTTAAGAGCCCTCTCTTGAAAGTATCCGGAGAACCGGCCTCCACCGCCCTCTGAGGCAGAGAATTCCACAGACTCACCACACTCTGTGTGAAACGGTGTTTCCTCATCTCTGTTCTAAATGGCTTATTCTTAAATAGAATAGGGAGTGGCCCCTGGTTCTGGACTCCCCCAACATCTGGAACATATGTCCTGCCTCTAGCGTGTCTAAACCCTTAATAATCTTATATGTCTCAATAAGATCCCCTCACATCCTTCTAAATTCCAGAATATACAAGCCCAGCCGCTCCATTCTCTCAGCATATGACAGTCCTGCCATCCCGGGAATTAACCTTGTAAACCTACGCTGCACTTCCTCAATAGCAAGAATGTCCTTCCTCAAATTTGGAGACCAAAACTGCACACCTACTCCAAGTGTGGTCTCACTAGGATCCTATACAACTGCAGAAGGACCTCTTTGCTCCTATATTCAACTCCTCTTGTTATGAAGGCCAACATGCCATTTGCTTTCTTCACTGCCTGCTGTACCTGCATGCTTACTTTTATTGACTGATGAACGAGGACCCCCAGATCCCCTTGTACTTCCCCTTTTCCCAACTTGACACCATTTTAGATAATAATCTTCCTGTTTTTGCTACGAAAATTGTGAATAACCTCACAATAATCTCGGAGCAGCCACATGGAATCAAGCTGGTGTGTAGTTCTGAGCAGTGTTTTAATCTATTATTGGTTATCACAAAGATAACAAATTGGGGAGCATCTGTCTTGATCATATGCTCATCTACTTCTGGAGAGGTACATGGATAGGACAGGATTGGAGAGATATGGACCATGCGCGGGCAAGTGGGACGAGGGTAGCTGGAACATTGTTGGCCGGTGTGGGCAAGTTGGGCCGAAGGGCCTGTTTCCACACTGTATCACTCTATGACTCTATGACACACGGAAGAAAACTGGTCTGTGACCGGCAGATATTTTTGGAAGGAACACCACATATCAGCAATTACGGTAAATACCAAAAAGCCACTAAAAATCACCATCAATTTCTCTTGTCCACAGCACAACTCGTCGGAACTTTCTCTGAAGCCATTTATTTAAAAGATTAATCCAATGAATGTTTTAATCTGAGCGATAGACCGAGGTTGAGCAGGCTAGCGGTTTTTTCCTTAGAGCGCAGGAGGACAAGGAGTGATCTTATAGAGGTGTATAAGATCATGAGGGGAACAGATCGGGTAAATTCATAGTATTTTTACCTTGAATAGGGGAACCATGAACCAGAGGAAATATGTTTAAGGTGAGGGGGGGGGGAGTGGGGGGGGGGAAGATCTCATAGGTATTTGAGAAACCATGTTTTCACACAAAGGGTGGTAGGTGAATGGGTTGAGCTGCCGGAGGAGGTAGTTGAGCCAGGTACTATTACAATGTTTAAGAAACATTTGACTGCTACATGGATAGGACAGGTTTGGAGGGATATGGGCCAAATACAGGCAGGTGGGACTAGATTAGATGGGACATGTTAAAACATATAAACATAGAAAATAGGTGCAAGAGTAGGCCATTTGGCCTTTTGAGCCAGCACCACCATTCAATATGATCATGGCTGTTCAACAAAAATCAGTACCCCGTTCCACCTTTCCCCCATATCCCTTGATTCTGTTAGCCCTAACAGCTCTATCTAACTCTCTCATGAAAATATCCAGTGGATAGGCCTCCACTGCCTTTTGTGGCAGAGAATTCCACAGAGTTGGTCGGCACGGGCAGGATGGGCTGAAAGGCCTGTTTTCACATTCTATGACTCTACGATTAATCCGATGAAAGTTTTAATCTTACATTAGTAATGTAAGATTATTAAGGGCTTGGACGCGCTAGAGGCAGGAAACATGTTCCTGATGTTGGGGGAGTCCAGAACCAGGGGCCACAGTTTAAGAATAAGGAGTAAGCCATTTAGAACGGAGACGAGGAAACACTTTTTCACACAGGGAGTGGTGAGTCTGTGGAATTCTCTGCCTCAGAGGGCGGTGGAGGCCAATTCTCTGGATGCTTTCAAGAGAGAGTTAGATAGGACTCTTAAAGATAGTGGTCAAGGGATATGGGGAGAAGGCAGGAACGGGGTACTGATTGTGGATGATCAGCCATGATCACATTGAATGGCGGTGCTGGCTCGAAGTGCCTAATGGCCTACTCCTGCACCTAATGTCTATTGTCCATTGTCAATAGTATAAAAACATATGAATACTGATTGGGAGCTTACAACTCCATGGTATGAATATTAAATATGTGTAGGAAGGAAACGCAGATGCTGTTTTACACTGAAAAATGACACAAAATTCCGGAGTAACTCAACGGGACAGGCAGCCTATCTGGAGAGAAGAATTGAGTGATGTTTCGGGTTGAGTCTGAAGAAGTGTCTTGACCCCAAAAGTCACCCATTCTTTCTCTCCAGAGTTGTTGCCTGTCCCGCTGAGTTACTCCAGCACTTTGTGTCTATCTTCAATTTCTGGCGAGCAAGGTCGCACAAATAGCAAAGAACTAAATGGGCACTGCACAAGAGGGAAGCCTCCACTACCCTTCCAAATTATACTGTGGGTTCTATTATATTTATACGCGAGGGGGACCGAGCGCGTGGACCAGACGCGGCCTACAGCGGTGGCGGAGGGCACCGTGGCTACGCTTGGCCAGGACGACCCTGCGACGTTGCCAGGACAACAGACCTTCATGGTCGGGTCAAGATCACCGCACTCACAACAACTGCGACTTGGGAATGGCGCCAAAATGGCGACTCTGTGTACTGCCTCAGTGTACCACTGCTATACACATGTACTGTGTCTGAGATGCTTATCTAAGATGTATCAATAGACAATAGACAATAGACAATGGGTGCAGGAGCAGGCCATTCGGCCCTTCGAGCCAGCACCGCCATTCAATGTGATCATGGCTGATCATCCCCAATCAGTACCCCGTTCCTGCCTTCTCCCAATATCCCCTGACTCCGCTATCTTTAAAAGCCCTATCTAGCTCTCTCTTGAAAGCATCCGGAGAACCGGCCTTCACAGCCCTCTGAGGTAGAGAATTCCACAAACTCACCACTCTCTGTGAGAAAAAGTGTTTCCTCGTCTCCGTTTTAAATGGCTTACTCCTTATTCTTAAAAGGGCCTATACCTTTTAAGAATAAGTACGGTATCTAAAGGGCCTGTACCAGTTGCCGATTATTTTTGGTGACTGATGCATCAGTGTCGCCGAAAGATTTTGAAATCCAGCGGCGACAAAAAAAATGTTGCTACACTTGAGGAGACACCGTGCGTCAATACGGCGTGACACCGCGTCACGCCGAGACTTTTACGGTGACCTGATACGTCAGTCAATTATGCCGAAAAAATTGCCAAGTGGGACAGGCCCCTTAAGGACCCATGTATGGTGATACTTGTACTGAAACATTGAAACATATACGATTATTAAGAGATTATTACAATTATTAAGGTATTGGACACGCTAGAGGCAGGAAACGTGTTCCCGAAGTTGGGGGAGTCCAGAACTAGGGGCCACAGTTTAAGAATAAGGGGTAGGCCATTTAGAACAGAGATGAGGAAAATCTATTTCTCACAGAGAGTGGTGAGTGTGGAATTCTCTGCCTCAGAGGGCAGTGGAGGCCAATTCTCTGGATGTGTTCAAGGGAGAGCTAGATAGAGCTCTTAAAGATAGCGGAGTCAGGGGATATGAGGAGAAGGCAGGAACGGGGTACTGATTGTGGATGATCAGCCATGATCACAGCGAATGGCGGTGCTGGCTCGATTGTCTATTGTCTACTGAACTGTATACAAACATGAATTTCACTGTACCTCAGTATACGTGACAGGTCAAGGCCACAGCATACCAGGGTGTGAAGATCTGGCAGTGAATCGCTCCTGGCTTTTGTGGTTAGTCAATTTACTCAGACTAATATCAACATTTCCTTCCAATATCACTTAGGACATTGGCTGCTATCCCACTAAAAGTAGAAACAAGGACCTACAGAGTGCTGGAGTAACTCAGCGGGTCAGGCAGCATCTCTGGAGAAAAGGAATAGGTGACGTTTCACAGAGTGCTGGAGTAACTCAGTGGGTCAGGCAGCATCTCTGGAGAACATGGATAGGTGACGTTTCACAGAGTGCTGGAGTAACTCAGCGGGTCAGGCAGCATCTGTGGAGAACATGGATAGGTGACGTTTCACAGAGTGCTGGAGTAACTCAGCGGGTCAGGCAGCATCTGTGGAGAACATGGATAGGTGACGTTTCACAGAGTGCTGGAGTAACTCATTGGTCAGGCAGCATCTGTGGAGAACATGGATAGGTGACGTTTCACAGAGTGCTGGAGTAACTCGGCGGGTCAGGCAGCATCTGTGGAGGTGATGTTTCAGGTCAGGACCTTCTAAACCTTTCCCATCCATGGACTTGTTCAAGTGTCTTTTAGATGTAGTTATAGTCCCTGCCTCAACTGCCTCCTCTGGCAGCTGGTTCCATAGACCCAGAAACCTGAGTGAAACTGTTCTGCTTCAGGTTCCAATTAAATCGTTCCCCTCTAATCTTTGCCCTCCAGCCCAAACGCGGGCCATGGGACTAGTGTAGTTGAAGTATCTTGGTTGCCGTGGGCAAGTCGGTCCAGAGGGGCTGTTTTCGTACTCGATAACTCTAACCATCTTCACTGCCAATGGCAACAGTTTTAATGTCATCAGCAAACATACTCATCATGGACACAAAAATGCTGGAGTAACTCAGCGGGACAGGCAGCATCTCTGGAGAGAAGGAATGGGTGTGGTTTCGGGTCGAGACCCTTCTTCACGCTCTTCTCTCTGAAGAAGGGTTTCGGCCTGAAACGTTACCTATCTCCTTCGCTCCACTGATGCTGCTGCACCTGCTGAGTTTCTCCAGCACTTTTGTCTACCTTCTCTCCAGAGACGCTGCCCGTCCCGCTGAGTTACCGCAGCATTTTGTGTCCATCTTCGGTGTAAACCGGCACCCGCAGTTCCTCCCGACGCGACGCACTAATCACGCCTTGTACTACACGCGTGGGACTCGTCACTTACGGCTTGGGATCGGATTTCTTTGGCATACAAAGGCTGCAAGAATTCGGATGCTCCTTCCAGCCGCAGTCCTTTGTCGGTGATCCTTAGTTGCCCCATGCCGTCCTGCAATGAAGAACATGGGCATCAAACACAGGGCAGCAAGGGGGAAGGGCGTCACATCTACATTCACGCAACAAGCCGGTTTCATTCGCTGAGAGTTTAGTTTCGAGATACAGCGCGGAAACAGGCCCTTCAGCTCACTGCGTCCGCGCCGACCAGCGATCCCCGCACATTGACACCATCCTACACACTCTGGGGACAATTTACACCTGTACCAGGCCAATTAACCTACAAACCCGCACGCCTTTGGAGTGTGGGAGGAAACCGGAGCACCCGGAGGAAACCCACGCAGGTCACGAGGAGAACGGACAAACTCCATGCGTAGTCTGGATCGAACCCGGGTGTCTGGAGCTGCAAGCGCTGTAATGGGCGGGTTGACCCACGAGGTACCCCGAGTGAAAGACTCGTGGTTGTGTACGAGACTCCAAGTTTATGAACAAGAATTTAACCGAGTTCCCACGGGTATGACTAAGTTTGCTGTTTATGCGATGTCCCAAGTTCCTCTCCCGAGTTACCAAGTTCCTCTCCCGGGTTACTCGTGAGCCAACCCGTGAATGAAAGCCTGTTTTAAAAGTATCAAATAGAGGAGCTGGACAGAGTATATTCTGATTCAGTATTGAAAGTTATTCAAGTTCAGAACTTAAAAAAACTAGGCAGGATCTCGGCCCCGCTCTCGCTGCCGTTGTGCAGCAAGGAGGAGGTGGCAGCGAAGCAACAGTGTAAACAGAAGACAGCTCCATCCTGCGGCTTTGAGTTAAAAATAGAATTCAGCGCGGCCGCGTCTATTGATGTGACATACAAAGGGAAAATGCGCACCGTCCAGCGCCAGAGCTAGGCTGGGATCATTCTCTGCTCTCATTCTCTCTCTTCTGTGTGTGCATTAGCAGGGGAAGAGCGGTCTACCTCGCTGGGGCACAAGACCACTGCCGCCTGCCCCTTGCAGCCATCAACGTGTTTGTCCTTTGGGTCTGCCTCATCTGCCCTGCTCCCATCCCAGCGCCGCCCCAGCTCTCTGCCCTTCTCTTGAAAATGTCGCGTTTGCCACTGTAGCGAGGAGGGGGTCCGGCTGGCTGGCTTGGGTGGGTGGGTGGGTGAGCAAGGAGGGAGAGTGGGTACAAACCACCCAATCCATTCTCAAAAGTCGGGGCAGAGCCGTGTAGAAACTCACGTTTCTCTCTGCTTCGTATACGTGGGAATTCCCTCAGTATGGTCACAGCGGGCAGGCAGCATCTCTGGAGAGAAGGAATGGGTGACGGGATGACGTTTAAAATTTAAATCATGGGCAAAACCATCTTGCCCCAGGCTGGTTTACATTATTTATAGTGTTGAGTTGTTTGTGAGGCTGGGACTTCTCTGAGGGTCGCCACCTTATAGTGGAGACATATGCGTGTGCCTTAGATCCTGTAAGCTGGCCTCATGGCAGGAAGGTGGAGGGGGAGGTCCCTGACAAAGCGCGGCCCAAGAAGATGACCTCAGTGGAACAGGCCGAGGATGGTGTTTGGGCCGGCGGCTGAGAAGGTGGAAGAAGGCTGCAGCAGGGAGAGACTCGCAACCGTGGTGGAGCCCATATCATTGGACCCGGGACTGTCAGTGAATGTTGTTCGAAAAAGTGTTACCAATCTCTTTTGTTGGAGATGGTCATTGCCTGATAATAGAATTACAGAGTCAAACAGCACAGAACCATCCCTTCACATCCTTGTTACCCATCCGCACTAATCGCATTTGCTCAAATTAGGTCCTTATCCTTTCCCTGCCTTGTCTATTTAAATACTTTAGAGAATACAGCGCGGAAACAGGCCCTTTAGCCCACCGGGTCTGTGCCGACCAACGATCCCTGCACATTAACACCATCCTACCCACACTAGGGACAACTTTTACATACACACAAAGTCATACACATCAAGATCCTTTTTGTTTTGATGCTCGTTTTTTGAGCTGATGAAACTGCAATGTTACAGTTCAATGACAATCACTGGAAGTACAGAACACATTGTGAGCTTTCCAAACCTCGGTGCAACAAACAATGTGAAATTAAGAGGGAAATACAGAGAGTGACAGTAATAATTCCAATCAGCGCAATCTAAATCAAGACAGGATCAGCCTCCACGCAGGGACTTTCCCACAGTCCGTGTCTGCCCATCACCACCACCCCCGTGCCCCTGAAAACGCTTTCTTGTCTACCTGTGTGTGCCAGAGAGATGGCACCAGATGCCCTGGACACTGCTCTGTACTGCTGCACCTTTCAACTGGGATGCCCAACTGTTCCCGGTGGGATTTGAGGAAGGGCTCCAGCAGAATGGACGAGGAGGGGAGTCAGGTTAAAGAGGGCGGACTTGTCTGTGCTGAGCAGTCCCTGGGCTTCAGTCAAGGGTCAGTGTGTGGGGCAGTGCCCTGGAGTTACATCCTTTAGACATCCACCATGGTTCCCCGCTCCCCGTCCCTCTCTCAATATGTGACGGAGAATGGCCGAGAATATCACTGATTTCGTATCCAACCCTGTAAAATGTGAAGAGTTAAGATTGTCATATGTCAGTTTAAAGTTGCAGCTTTACCATCTGAGATGGGGCACAAAGACAGGGCAGAAATTTGGAAACATCATCCCGTCACCCATTCCTTCTCTCCAGAGATGCTGCCTGCCCGCTGAGTTAAAGAGTGCCCACGGTAGACTCACGAGTCACTAAGTTAAACGCACGGGCCACTACGTTATTACAATGAGTTTAAACGTTTCCATTTTTAACTTGAACAGTAAATTTGACTCGTGGAAAATATCAAATATGTTTGATTTTTTTCACGAGTTGACAAGTTTCACGGGTGCCTGCCGTTAGCGCCACGAGTCGCTAAGTTGCGCGCGCGAGTTCCGACGTTCCCGCTACGTTGATTGTACGTGATCACCACGAGTGAAAACTCGGGGTCACTCGTGGGCCAGCTCGCACCGTGAGACGGGGGGTTTAAGGCAACATCTCCACCGCTGCGCCAACGTGCTGTCCTGGCACGGAGTACAACTGGCCAGGTGTAGAATCTATCTCCATTATGGTCAATTCACATCAACGATGATGAGACGGAGTGATGGAAGGAGATTGAGAGCCCGCTGTGACCTGGTGTTGAGACAACAACTTTCGTCTCAATGTCAGCAAGACAAAGGCCATGGTGATTGACTTCAGGAAGCAAAGAGGTACACACACCCCAGTTTGCCTTGATGGTGCTGAAGTCAAGTCAGATGTATTCATCACATACGCAACAAAGCGCAGTGCAATGAACTTGCCAGCAGCGATACAATCAAAAGAACACATAAAATGTACCACGAACCATCCACCCCAGCATTCATCACTGTGGTGGAAGGCACAACGTTCAGTCAGTGCTCCTCCATTTTCCCCCGTGGTCAGGGCCACAACCCTCCGCAGTCGCCCCTGCGGGCGGCCAGATGTGCAGACAAGGCGAGTCCTGAATCGGTGCTTCCCGACCGGAGACCGCGGCTTCAGGATGGTGTAGGCCGCAGGCCCGGCGGTCGAAGATCTAAAGTCCCCGCCGCGCCCCGGCCAGAAGCACCGCAGGCCGCAGAGATGGTTGGTCCTTTTAGTCAATATCACCAGCAAATTGTCCTCGACAACTTCACTGCCAATTACACCAAGAAAGCACACCGATGCCTCTACTTCCTTAGAAGGCCGAGAAAGTTCGACATGTCCCCAACAACCTAACCATGTACACGTGCGCCGCAGAAAGCATTTTATCACGATGCATCACAGCTCCGTCCAAGACCGCAAGAAAGTGCAGAGAATTGTGGACGCAGCCCGGACCGTCACACAGACCAACCTCCCTTCCACTGACTCCATCTACACCTCACGCTGCCTCGGCAAGGCCAGCAGCATCATCAAGGGACAAGTTGCACCCCGGCCACTCCCTCTTCTCCCCTCTCCCATCAGGCAAGAGGTACAGAAGTGTGAAAACACACACTTCCAGATTCAGGGACAGTTTTTTTCCCAGCTGTTATCTGGCAACTGAAGCATCCTCTCACCAACTAGAGAGTGGTCCTGACCTCCCATCTAACTCATTGGAGACCCTCGCACTATCTTTAACCAGACTTGACTGGGCTTTATCTTACACTAAACGTTATTCCCTTTACCATGTATCTATACTCTGTGGATGGCTCACAATGTAATCATGTATAGTCTTTCCGCTGACTGGTTAGCACGTAACAAAGGGTTTCACTGTACCTCAGTCCACGTGACAATAATACACTAATCTAAAGTAAACTAAAGTTTAATTTGCTGAGAGTTTAGCTGGCCAGGTATAGAATCGATCTCCATGATTGTCAGTTCTGGAGATACTGATTAGGGATGATCAGCCTTGATCACATTGAATGGCGGTGCTGGCTCGAAGGGCTGAGTGGCCTACTCCTGCACCTATTGTCTATTGTCTATAATCAAAGAGATCCTAAAGCTTCCACCTTGTTGATTTAGTTTAGTCTAGGTTAGAGATACAGCGCGGAAACAGGCCCTTCAGCCCATCGAATCCGCACCGACCAGCGATCCCCGCACACGCACAGTAGCCTACACCCTGTACGCCAGGAAACGGAAGATCTCAGAGAAAACACACACAGGTAAGGGGAAGAACAGACAAACTCCGTTCAGACAGCACCCGTAGTCTGGATCGAACCAGTGCCTGCAGCACTGTAAAGGGCCCCTCCCACTGTACGAGGTAATTCAGGAGTTCTCCCGAGTTTTCCCCTGATTCTAACTCGGAGAATGTCCGTAGCGGGTCCGTAGGAGTTCGTGGATGTCACGTAACGGCTCGTACGAGTAACGGTAGATAATCGGGAAATCCGGTAAACTGGTGACGTTTTTTCAACACTGCGAAAAATGTCCACAAGTAAAAAAATACTCGTGATGAAAAAAATTGTTAGTTTTTACTCGTACGAGCCGCTACGAGACATCCACGAACACCTACGGACCCGCTACGGACATTCTCCAAGTTCGAATCAGGGGAAAACTCGTGCAGTGGGACAGGCCCTTAAAAGTCAAAGTCAAATGTATTCGTCACATGTACCTGAAGGTGCAGTGAAATGAATTTACCAGCAGCGACACACTTAAAAAGAGAACACACAATACACAATAGAATGTAACGCAAACATCCACCGCAGCATTCTGGAAGAACCCTTCCACCGACGACAGATGGGGCGGCAATGTCCAGCTGACTGGCACATTGCGTGGCCCCTGCGCCAGGCCCATCCTTCTCAACACCGGGGACAGGTAGAACCTCAGCAGGTAGTGACACTTGGTTCCCACGTGCCTTGGCTCTACACTCCGCCTGATGCAGCCACACACGAAGGTGGCCATCAGAACGCTTTTACCCCCGTTGTCTGCCGACTTATACATTGTGGCCCGTCGCACCCGGTCCATCCTCGACCCCCCAGATGAAGTGGAAGATGGCCCGGGTGATCCCTGTGGCGTATGAGGAGGGACAGGCCACACTTGTGCCAAGTACAGCAGCCCCGAGAGCACCTCACACCTGATGACCAAATTCCTTCCCGTTATGGAGAGGGAGCGTTACCTCCACAGCTCCAGCTTCCTCCACACCCTGGCTATCCGCTCCAGCCAATTTTTTGTTACATGCCTCAGCCCCCCCGAACCAGATCCCCAGCACCTTCAAGAAGTCAGGCTTGATGGTGAAGGGGACGGAAGATCTGTCGGGCCAGTTGCCAAAGAGCATGGCCTCGCTCTTCCTGCGGTTCACCCTGGCTCCCGTGGCCGACTCAAACTGGTCGCAGATACTAATCAGTCTGCGAACCGACCCTGGATCCGAGCAGAAAGACAGCGACATCGTCCATGTACAGGGAGGTCTTTACTTGAATGCCCCCACTGCCTGGCAATGTCAATCCTCTTATGCCAGCATCCTTCCTGATGGATTCAGCAAAAGGTTCAATACAGCAGACAAACAAGACAGGAGAGAGAGGGCAACCCTGCCTAACTCCAGACCTTACCGGGAAACTGTCTGATTCCCACCCATTGATTTGAACTGCACTAACGGATGTTGGTGCAGAGCAGTTTGATCCAATTCCTGATTCCCTCCCCAAAACCCATTTTGGAGAGCACGTCCCTCATGTACGTGTGCGAAATCCTGTCGAAGGCCTTCTCCTGGTCCAAGCTGACTAGGCAGGCATCCACCCGTCTGTCCTGCACGTAGGCGATGGTATCTCTCAACAGCGCTAGGCTGTCTGAGATTTTCCTGCCAGGTACAGCACAGGTTTGGTCCGGGTGGATCACCTGTCCCAGAGCAGACTTAACCCGGTTGGCGATGGCCTTGGACAGGATCTTGTAGTCTACATTCAAGAGTGTTATGGGTCTCCAATTCTTTATGTCCTTCATCTCCCCCTTCTGCTTGTAGATTAGGGTGATGTTGCCCTTCCTCATGGAGTCTGAAACCTTTGACCACATGTCCATCGGGCAGTGGTCAGCACAGAATGTCCTGCAGGCACTGCAGGGAAAGGACTCTATGGACCCGGTGGCGTGGTTCCCTGAGCAGACTGCCCAGCTTGTCTGGCAAAATGCCTCATCGCCAGAACTCACCAACAAGCACCAAGACCTGGCTTGGCTGGCGGTGAGGGGAGCCCTCCCAGTCAGATCCTTCCTGCACCGTCGGAACCTCACTGCCAGCGCACGCTGCCCTCGGGACGGCTGCTATGGCGAGGAGACGGTTGCCCACCTCTTTACAGAGTGTGGGTTTGCTAAAAGAGTCTGGAGAAAAATGCAAGGGTCCCTGGTACGCTTTATCCCGAACAGCTCCGTCACAGAGGACTCTGTGATTTACGGACTGTTCCCAGGGACACATTCAGAGGCTGACATCGAGTGCTGCTGGAGGGTCATCAACTCGGTAAAAAGACGCCCTTTGGTCTGCCCGAGCATTGTTCACCACCCAGCCGAGCGAGATGTCCGTCAGGGAATGTTGCCGACTGGCCCGCTGCAGACTGCAGGAGTACGTGCTGAGGGACGCACTGAAGCTCGGTGCAGCCAACGCCAAGGCTCGGTTGGGGGGGGGGGCACAGTCAAACGCCCTTCCGCTGCTGGACATGGGGGGTACGGTATGGTGGAGACGCCCCTCAATATAAGGGAAGGTATCCCACGCCACTGTGGCACGAGTGGGGGACTGATTTGTGGAAATTTGGGGGAAAGAAATGTCTAAACTGTATTGATCTATTGTACAGCCTCCGAAAATGTCGGATGGATTTTCCGCAAGGTTAATGTATTGTATATATTTATCATTCGAATAAAGTATATTTTGAAATTTAAAAAAAAATCCACCGCAGCATTCTCACTGTGATGGAAGGCAACAAAGTTCGGTCAGGCCTCCTCCTTTGTTCACCCGTGGTCGGGGCCATGACCCCTCCGTAGTCACCGCTATGTAAGTATTGTGAGGCAGCAACTCTGCCGCGACGCCTCCGTGCGGCGCAGAGCTGGCCATGTTATCCACATCCATCCCGCTTCCATTCTCCGGTGCAGAGAGAATTTTGCTCCCTACTTACTTCTCTAGAAGCCCATAAGATTAACTGTCTCATAATGTTGGGCAAACATTGAAATATTCATGAACAAATACAGTATTTTATACTAATAGAAATAAAAATCACCTAAATGGCATAACACTGTGAGCTAAATCAGAACCAATTGCATTGTGAGACATTTTAATTATCCAATCTGCTGAAGTGGAGAGGTCCATAAAATCAAGCACAGCCACTTTCTTCAAGAATTCTGTGAAATCTATTACACTCTGAGCATTGGACGTTTCATTCACACATTCCCCCAGGGCATATTCGTAGTTACAGACATCCTACTGAGGTGAACCGGAGGGTCACCGTATGCAAAACAGATGCTTTTTACTGGAAGTAAGATGCAGAATCGAAGAGCTCCAGATGTTGGTCTGAAGAAGGGTCCCGACCCGAACCGTCACCCATCCTTGTTCTCCACAGATGCTGCCTGACCCGCTGAGTTACTCCAGCACTCTGTGAAACGTCACCTATCCATGTTCTCCACAGATGCTGCCTGACCCGCTGAGTTACTCCAGCACTCTGTGAAACGTCACCTATCCATGTTCTCCACAGATGCTGCCTGACCCGCTGAGTTACTCCAGCACTCTGTGAAACGTCAGAGTTCATGAACACAACATCTTACAGGCTGTTCCCAGGGACACATTTGGAGACGGACATCAAGTGCTGAAGGAATGTTTAAGGAAGAACTGCAGATGCGGGAAAAACCGAAGGTGGACAAAAATGCTGGAGGAACTCAGCGGGTGAGGCAGCATCTATGGAGCGAAGAAATAGGCGACGTTTCAGGTCGCGACCCTTCTTTAGACAGATGTCGGGGGTGGGCGGAGAAAAGGAAAGGAAGAGGCGGAGACAGTAGGCTTTATAGGAAGGAAGATCATGAACTTGGTGAAAGACGCGCTTTGGTCTGCCCATTCAACAGATTCACCAGCCTCTAACTGAAGAAATTCCTCCTCATCTCCTTCCTAAATGAACGTACTTTTAATGTGAGGCTATGACCTCTGGTCACGCAGAGCCACTGAGTAGGCCGCTCCAGAATGGTGGGGCAGCGCTGGTACTAGCAAGCTAGACGCCATCCCCAACGACACCACACGGATCATCACCGGCTGCCTACGCCCTACTCAGATGGATCTTCTGCCGGTGCCCGCAGGAATCGCACCCGCCAAGCTTCGCAGGGAGTACTTCGCCCACAGGCTGGTGTGCAAGGCCCCATCATGCTCTGCACCACCTCGCCCAGGACTCACAGCGACTGGGACCTCAACGCCCGCCATCATGTCGCCCCTTCTCCCGTCACGCAGCGACTCTTCTGTCGCTCCGGTTTCAACGCACTAGGAGCACGGAGAACCAGCTGGGAACAGACTTTGCGACTTCTGCAATTCACTGTTGCACCGAACACCACAGCCCCACCCGGCTCGATCCTGCCCCGCAAAGAGTGGGCCGCCCTGAACCGGCTCCGTGCAGGGTTCGGCCGGTCCAACGCCAACATGCATCGCTGGGGGCTGCGTCCATCAGCAGCCTGCATGTGTGGAACAGACCAGCAAACACGTCATTTTCGACTGCGCTGTCCTCCGCCCCCCCCCCCCCCCCCCCTGGTGGAGGGGTAGACCTCACAGCCCTCGACAACAGCACATTTAATTGGCTACAGCACCTGGAGGGCGTCACATGACCTCTGCTGCCTCAAACGCAAGAAGAAGACCTCTAGACCTAGACTCTCCCACTAGTGGAAACATCCTCTCCACAACCACTCCATCCAGGCCTTTCACTATTCTGTATGTTACATTGAGAACCCCTCATCCTTCTAAACTCCAGCGAGTACAGGCCCAGTGCCGTGACTCCTGATCTGGAACAGCTTCTTCCCAACAACTATCAGGCTCTGACCTCCCTTCCATCGAGGGGATCTATCGCAGTCGCTGCCTCAAAAAGGCTGGCAGCATCATCAAGGACCCACACCACCCTGGCCACACACTCATCTCCCCACTACCTTCAGGTAGAAGGTACAGGAGCCTGAAGACTGCAACGACCAGGTTCAGGAATAGCTACTTCTCCACAGCCATCAGGCTATTAAACTCAGCTCGGACAAAACTCTGAACATTAATAGCCCATTATCTGTTTAGTTGCACTTTATCAGTTTATTTATTCATGTGTGTATATATTTATATAATGGTATATGGACACACTGATCTGTTCTGTAGTCAATGCCTACTATGTTCTGTTGTGCTGAGGCAAAGCAAGGATGTCGTTGTCCTATCAGGGACACACGACAATAAACTCTCTTGGATCTTGAATCTTGAATCTTGAACCTTACACACTAGAAAACACTACCTTCACTGTAAACTGTGGACTATCTTGGTTGCACTAAGTAAATAGGGCTATTTTTCACTGGTATTGGGGATTTTAATTTAATGATTTCTTTTTGTTTGTTATATGTTATCTATGGGTATTCTCATTACAGGCATTTAAGCTGCTGCAATTAAGAATGTAACTGTTCTGTTGTAAGTACACGACAATTATAGACCCTTGATTCCAGCATCTGCGGTACTTTACACTTTGGAGATACACTGTGGAAACAGATCCTTCGGCCCATCGAGTCTGTGCCGACCAGCATTCACCCTGCACACTAGCACTACCCTACCCAATGGGGACAATCTTACAATTTTACCAAAGGCAATCAATTGACCTACAAACCTGCACGTCTTTCGGACGTGGGCGGAAACCGGAGCACCCGGAGAAAACCCGCGTGGTCACGGGGAGAGCGTACAAACTCCGTACAGACAGCACCCGAAGTCAGGATCGAACCCGGGTCTTTGGCGCTGTAAAGCGGCAACTCTACCGCTGCGCCACCGTGCCCCCTGTACGATACCTTCTGCCTCCAATGGACGCATGTACCAGATGTGGACCCATCATTGAATGAATAAAAAAGTACTCTGTGTGCGTGTGTGCGTGTGTGTTTTATACATTCAATAAGCCTGGTTTACCACCTGCATCCATTTTAATTTGTGTGTGCCCCTGTGTTTTTTGAGACTCTGGTGCTTTCCCATTAGTATGTCTGAGTGCCTCCAATTTGAATGCATCAATTCTGCTGCAAAACGGCTAATATAAAAGTCATGAAGATTTTAAGTTCACACAACTCATTCCACCTCCGCTTTCTGCATTCAGCATGAGCACGGAATGTGCAGCTGACATATAACTCCAGTTATATGGCCCTGCTGAGCTGTTTATAGTAAGCTGTGGCCACAAACAGACACGCTCAACAGTTCTGGCACGGGTTCATCTATCATGCAGACCTGGTATTATTTACCCTCTCAGCGTAACTGACAAGTTGCCGCACTAAACACCAGATGTAAACGACGCTACAATGGTGGCTGCTTTGTAGAAAGCTTCAACAGAGCACGTTATCTTGCATTTAGCATTATTCCCTACATCTTGTACATCT